>JAVJGI010000063.1:26060001-26118678 GCA_035590275.1 Ibycter americanus
CGCCGCGTCCGGTGTGGCTCTAACCGAGCCGGGGCTGGGGGGGGCGGACTGCGCCCCCAGGCTCGGCCTTCGCTGTGGCGGTGGGTGCTGCTGTGCTTCGAACGGTGGGTGAAGGCCCGGCGGGTACCGGGCGTCCCGGCTGGCGTGGCGGTGGGTGCTCCGGGGGGAAGCTTGGCTGGCTGAATGCGCTGGAGCCCACACCTCTGATGTAATTTACGTGCTGGACCTTCAGGGTTTTTAATATGGAAGCTGTTGCTATGTTGCAATAAAAAGCCTTCCCAAACACTCCAAAATGGCTTTGTGGCTTGGACCTTCAGAAAAATCAAATCAGGTAGACGAATGTATTGGAGCAGAGCGTGCCCTGACGATCGTGCGTGCCCCTCGCTTAGAGCTGCCAGCATCTCGCCACTAGTCCATTAGTTCGGTAGTTTCTCCAAAGCCTGAAAACAGAAGGGGCTGAACTAGCTCTGGCGTAGATCAGGTAGGCAGCGATGGTGGTAGGAATAACCCCTTGGCTCTGCATCTGTTCCATCGTTCACTGGAAGCGTGCCTCTGCAGCTGTACCTGAGCAGTAGGTGCTTCCCTCTCCGCTGAGCTGCTTGTAGCAGCTGTAACAGCAGGGATATGTATGTGTGAGGATGGAGGCTACACAGTAGGGCAGCAACGTTTTTGTGGTGTGATTTAAGGATGAGAGTCTACTGAGTGAGGCCCCTGTAGGTTAAATGTTTGGCAGCTTCCCTCTGCAATCCAGGCTTGTTGAATCAAAGGAGCAGCAGCCTTTTTAGTACAGTATCTTGGAAAAGAGAACAAGGGTAGAGAGAAAGACGGAAACTCGCTTGGAATAAAAGTAGTGGTAAATATGCCAAGATAGCGTCCAGGGAGGTAATCTGGGTTGAATGACTGCTTGGAGACAGGTGTGAGAGAGAAATCCTAGAAAAGGTTGTAGAAAACATCAGGAGCGTCCTGAAGAGAACTGTTAATTGTATGAATGTGCTCTGTTGATGTTGCATGCCTTCTTCAGAGAAAGGTTTGTAAAATGCCATTGCTAATGGAAAGTTTTTGTTGGTAAGTAGCCTAGGCCATCAGTTTCTGCAGCGTGTATGTTCTCGTTTGGGGTACTAAATTTTAATCCGTTTGCTGTGGACATAATCTTCCAGTTATGAAACTAATGCAAACCAATCTAGTATCGACTTCGCAAGACTGCAGAAGTTGGTGTGACCGTATTTCTACTTGCAGCTAAGGTTCATCAGCCCCAGAGCAATGTTTTAAAGAATAAATTGTGTCATGGACTACAAAGACAGTAATGCAGCTTCAGAAATGTTTGTTGTGTACTGCTGCTGTACGAACAGCGGATGATGAGATTACTTGGTTCTTTGTGCTGGTGTGTATTGCCTTTGAAAGTGCTTCATTTGGAGAACAGCTCTCCTTAGTTTCACAAACTTTGAGCCTTGATGCCTGCTCTGTGTCCATCCAAAGCTTTAAGTGCATTCTGTGGTGTGTAGGGACAGTGAGAAGGAGTTGAACAGGCTGACTAAATATTCTCAGCCATGACATTGTGGTGATGCCTAAAGCATTTCCCTTTAAAAATGTACAATTGCAAACATCTCTTTTCTTTAGAAGAAGGAGCTGCTCTCTAGTAGTATTTGGCTTTTTGGGTTAATGCTACACAGTGTAGTTAGGGTGGTTTTGAATTCTTACCCAATCCAAATAAGAAACCTGGAGATGACTCTGAAAGTAATTTGTCTTATGTTGTTTGTGCCAAGAAAGTAATGGCAGTAGTATTTACTTCTTATAGCTTGTTATCCTCAAAATCCTTTCGTAGCATCCAGTTTTGTTAAAACTGTGTGTGTATATGTACATGTATTTATAAAACATAAGTAGACTTTGTTCCTTAGTCAGTGGGCAGAATCATGTTACTGGGATGTACTCAGATATCACAGAGAAGGTGCATATGCACTGACCTGGATTGGTAAAACTAATTACAACATTTTAAAACGAATGTGTGGTTTTTCACACCAGGAGCTCTTGTCATTGGCCAAACGGAAGCGCAGTGACTCTGAAGAAAAGGAGCCACCTGTGAGCAAGCCTACTGCATCTTCAGACTCTGAGACATCAGACAGTGATGATGAGGTGAGTTTGTCATGTTATCAGTGAAATTACTGTGGGTTATTTGTCCGATTGTACCTAAGCAGTGAAAGTGTATTTATTGTACAGTACGTTTAGCCTGCTGACTTCATGAAGTGGGACTGGCTGTCAGTGGATCTGATGGAGGCCCTTTAAGCCCAGAGGATGTGTACTCAGAAATACTTGTTTTTTTCTTTTAATCAATACGATTTGAATTGTAACTGTATACAAAACAGTCTGAACATCTATAGAAAAGTTGACTGCCTTTTTGATCCCATGTTCATATGTTCTGAATGGTCTGGTGATCTGCTCGCTTAAAACTAGTGTTTTTCCTCTGCGCTGCTTGTGGTTGAAGTAGCAGTGAAGCTGCTAAAGCTGGCCTCTGAATTAAGGGGGAGAGGTTTTCAGCTTTAGAAGAGAGCTTTCTTCCTCAGAGAAGGAAAGGATCAAGACAGGTGGTACTACTATTTTACAGATGGTAACACTGTTCTGTGTAGCTGCTTTGATTCTCCAAGAACTCTGCTGTGAATGAGCTTGTCTGGTCATTTGAAAATGCAAGACAGTGTGTGTTTTATTGACATTTTTGAAGAAAGTCAGGCAAGGAAGGATTTAGCATTACTTTGTTCTAGCATTTGGTCAATTCTTTGTAGCGTGGTGCTTATCTGCTAGATCTGTTTTTCTTATTTGTTCTTGGTACTACCTTCTAGAGCTGGGTAAAAGTCTCTGCTTTCATCTATAAATGAAAACTGAAATAGACTTAATTAAAACAGAGGAACTGACAAACAGGTCATACAAGTATTTGAATAAAAAACACTTTCTTGAAGGCTTACACATGTCTCTTGCAAGCTTTCCGCACAATGTAGTGAGGTCATTTATTCCATGTATTCTTAAAATTTTAACAAGGATCTGTTTGGGGTGGATATTTTTTTCTGAAAATACAGGAAACATTATTCCTCGTGAGAACTTGAAGACCAGTAGGGTAGGCCAGTGATAACCTATTAAGCATTTGGTAGTGTCACAGAGTTCTTCCAATAAGTGTAAAGAACGTGTAGTTTAATCTTCTTCCTGAGGCATTTTTCAAATAAATATGCTTGGAACTCTGTTTCAATCAATCCTTTTCTTTCTTTTTTTTTTTTTTTTTTTTTAAAGTCACTCTAATATGTGCTTAAGGCATAAGGCGAGAGAGAGAATTGTGAATGGACTAGATATATTGGATTTGTTATTGGGTTACCACTCAGTCTGTCACTGTACGTGTTCAGATCTTCTGGCACACAGCTTATTTATTCTAAGCTATGTGGAGACTAGCTTGTCTGGAAAAGTAGACATAGGTGTGGAGAGCATGCCGATGATAAAGCCTTCTGCTTTGTGTTTATCTCTGAAAACTGACAGAATAAATTATATTATTCAGATTATTATTTATCTTGTATAACTACAAATAAAGTCTGTCTCTCCATTATACGTAAATATGGCAATGAATCTCCTCACAAGTTTGCACAGACCTTGCAGATGCAGTAGTATCTCTGCTGCACCATGTGCATTTGATACTTTTTGTAATCTGTGTATCATTTCTAATTGATACTGTGTTCTTTCTGACCTCCATGCAGCAAGAGGAAAAGCTTTAGAGAAGAGGTAATTAGGACACTTGCTTCTATTCCTGTGCCTGAAATATGCATTCTGAACTGCTGCTTGTCACAGCAGGGTGAGACAGACTGGGTTATAACAGTTCTGCTTCTGCCAGTCATTCAGCTGTGTGCATCCCTAGGCTTGACTACACTACTCCTGCTAAACGATTTTGGTTTTAATTAGTGTTCTTGTGATTGATTTGAAGTTTGCTCAACCTTGGGGGTTGGGAGAGGGGGGTCTAAACATTGAAATTGTCTTGCTGGACTTCCTGCAAGATGAGGACCTTGAGGGGAAAGCATGAAAATCTTTGCCCCGGGCAAACGCGCTTAATCGTACCCATGTTCTTCCACTCAGGTTTTGTAGTGTGCACAGTCTCTGTGGTTCCTGCCAAGCGCTAAAGGTTCCAGGGTTGTCACTATGTTGCATGTACAGGAAAGGAGCCTAACCCTCTGCTTCGGCGGCTAATGCTGCATTCTGCATTTTTTTTTAAGGGGAGGAAAGTTTGTGGGGTATAGGGGGGAGAGAGTGCATTTTGGAATTACAGAATAACAGCATGTACAAATCATGCCACATCTATACAATGGTGCCCACGGGATTTCAGTAGATCTTTAATGTTATATCGTTATGTGTCTTGATGAGAATGTGCTTCTGTGAAAGCTCTTATCCCCATCAGGTGTTCATGGTGCAGATGCTGGGTTCTATAACGCTTTAAGGACCTCTGTGGTCTGAATCAAATTGCCTAGCCAAGGGAATGAAGCTGAGTTGCAGGCAATGAAATAGGAGGGATGCTCTGAACCGTCTTCTGGTGGATCTGTGGAACATGCATGACCAAATTGACTATGGACTGTTGTTCAGAGAACTGATAAACAGCAATGACTGCAGGGCTTTGAAATAAGAAGTACTACCATTGCAAAAGATATACTAAGATGGACACAGGTGTGGAGGCAGACAGTTCATTTATCTGTGGAGGAATGTGTGGCCATGACTGCTCAAGAACTTGCCATCCCAAACTGTTAGCCTGCTGCACGTAACCAGTTTGGTGTTAGCCAAGTTACTATTGGGGTGTACGTGTCCACAAGGTACCCTCATAGCTTATTGAAGACATTGTGTGTATGGCCTTCCTCGGTTGTAGTAGGTTAATTCTGGGTTCCTGCTCTTCCTTTTATCCTGGTGTCATTGCTTACAGTTACATTGCTTTCTGTTGTGTGGTGAGGCCTGGATGTCTTCTGCAACAACTTCACTAACATCAGCGTAGGTTAGACAAAGCTACAATGCTGTAGGAGCTCCTGTTTGTTTCTCTTGAAAGGTTTGTTGTTAGCAATGCTGATGTGAGTCTGTGCATCCTTCTGCACACATTCTAATGTTGTGAGGGGTTTGGTTGTGCCTTTTAACAGCTCTAGGGTAATAGCCGAAAGATACTTCCAGGACAAGAAAAGTTATATTGCGGATGCTTGGTAGCAACCTGAAGTTTAGTGAGGAATGTCTGTTTATGCCTTTATTTGCAAATGTACAGATTTAGTAGGAAATGGTATAGCTGAATGTCTTGTCAAGAACTATGGGACAGAGGAGGAGGTGAGCAGTGGTCATGCAACTAGTGAGGAAACTGGACTCCAGTAACAGTCAGCGTAGCAGGTTTTGATGCCCCTGTTATCAGGAAAGGACTTGAAAGTTTGGATCTACTTACTGCACTTTGAGTTAGAGCAATCTAGTAAACCATGGATTATCAGAAAACTGCATGTGTTCCTTCTGTTTTGGGGTGTCTTTTGTGGATTTGTAGAGAATGTGATGCTAAGTGTTGTCTTTTCCTGTGTGCTTTTATTTCATAATACTACTTAACTAGACCTTCAAGAATAAGTGGGTTTTCCAGTCCTGTGAGGCCTTTGCCATACATTTTTTTCAAGCTTAGGAAACTTGAAACGTTCTATGCTTTAATCTTCTTATACACAGCCTTATAGGCTGTGTGCTTTGTAACTGACTTTTCTTGGAGACAGTTTCCTTCAGCTGTTAATGGGTGCAATAGTACAGCTTTCCTTGAGGAAGAGAGGTGTTGTTACTTTCCTCACCCCAAAGTGCAAGCGGAAATCCGAATAGTACAGGCTAATTGTGTGGAGGCTAGCATGTCCAAAGAAGTAATGTGAACCAGTTGTGTACGAAACGGGTACAAAATTTGGTCTGCAAGTAGCTTCTTTAAATCGCGAACTAGCATGGGGGTAACTTCTGGGAACTTAATTTATGTGGTACAAGAGTCTGCAGGAGCTCTGAAGTGGAGCAGGTTGGTCCAGAAATAGACTGGTGGCGGTATTGGAATTGAGTATGTGATTTTATCTTTTTTTTACTGAATGGACTTTCCCTTTGTACCCAGGGAGCAGTTTTTGCTGAGAACAATCCAGTCATAAGGCACTGTCTAATATCTAGTGAAGTCATTAAGTCTTTGTTGGTCCAGGTGATGCTTGCTGGGTGGCAATGCTAGAGCCATGCAAGGCAATTGTTGACTTAGTGTTTTATGGCCATTGCCATCTCCAGCTGTTTGGCCCAGGCTTCCTAAATAAAACATTGCAGGTTTTTACAGCCAGTGGCATCCCTGAATTTGTTTTAATTATGGAGAGTGCTGCTTCATTCATATTTGATATCTACTAGTTCAATGTTTTCACTCAGCAGTTCTTGCCATTTTTCAATACATGGACCCCTCAAAATACTTATAGAGTAAATGTTGACTTGCAGCTTAAACTGAATTTGAACCTACTGTAGGTAGATGGTTTTTTTTTTTTTCATAGTTACTTGTAGTTGCCTTTCTGTGAGCTCCTTTGAGCAGTACTCGGACAGTGAGGGTGGATGACACGTCAGGTGATATTTTGGCCCATGAAGCCTTTCAGGCAGTTCCTGGCAAAGCCTGTTCTATGGCTTCAGGAGGTGTTTCCTTTATTTGCTTATCTCCTTTCCATGTTGGTGTTGACACCTTGAGTCTCCTCTTTGTGTTTAAAATGGTCCCTTAAGTTTTCTAATTGCTGAACTGTTGTCGTCAGGAAGGTATTTGAGGGTAGAACTGTAGCTGGATGACTTGCCTGGAGGACTGTCTTTTGTTTTTCCTATATGAATAGAGAAGAACGGATGAAAGTTTGTAAGCTGGGCTAATGTATTGTAACTTGGTACAAATTTATCTGGCCTGGGAAAGGAATGCCTTGGTAAGGGACTTGTTTTGCTTTGATGTTGTGGCTTATCATTTGCCTTTTGCTTATAAAAGCCATATCCAGAAGGGAAGGATATGGCAAGGACAGGCTGGTAACCTTTGCTGTGCGTCTCTGTCTGATTTGATGTTTAAAAAAAAAAAAAGAATACCTATTTGCAAAATAAAATCTCAGCGGATAATGCGTTTAGGTACTGTGTGAGTAGAAGAAAATTGCAACTGTCTGAGCAGTGGGGGTAAAACAATTCTGCATTCTGCGCTGTCAGAGCCTGCTTTTTTCTTCTTCTTTTTTCTTTTCTTTTCTCCTCAATCTCATTTAATCTCCCTAGTGGAAATATGTTCCAGGTTTGCTGGGCTATAAATGATTTTCTTCAATGATTTTGTGTAGTTGCTTTTGTAGAAGATGACTTCTAAATCTGGTAAATTTCAAATGTGGGTTTTGGGTTTTTGGTGGTTTGTTTTGTTTTGGGGTTTTTTTTTGTTTGTTTGCTACTGGCAGTCCATTCTGGGTACTGTGGCTTAACCTGGACTACTTAGAATTGTGGAATCATTTAGGTTGGAAAAGACCTTTAAGATTGAGTACAGCCATTCCTTGTGGGAAATATGCAAGCTATTGGCACTGTGAACCTTGGAAGCAAGAGGAAAAATTGGAATGCTCTTCTGGCTACTTCCTGTGAATGAACCATAAAGCTCTGTTGTTTGATAGTACTAAACAGTAAGCAGAAAGCCATGTTGCAGCACACTTCTGCATGGGTTTATTAACTTGCTGTGTCTGGAACCATGGAGGGTTCCAGATGGCGGCTGAGGAGTCAGCAGTGAATAGAGGGACTGTTTAGAGGAGGCATTATAATCATGGAAAATGTGTGAGAAGTGTTCACTGGTTCTGCCTGACTGGAACATGGAAGAGGGAACCTGGAGAAGCTGTAGCAGCGGCCACGTTTTGGAAAATATGGTTATTGTTTGCTGTTTGGGATGCATGGAGCTAAGGGAAACAGAGCAAACAAACAGTTCTGACTATAACTGTGTGTGTATTTTTGCTTCATGTTACATGCAAACGTATTGTTGCCTTTCTGATCTCTGCTGCCGTACGAGAGCGTGAGGAAGGGGCTCAAGGCTCTGGTTTGGACTGCAGGTTGCCATGCAGCTCATGGCTTTCCAATATTGTCTTCACCCCCTTCCAAGACCTGCTAATCTGTTATGTCTTCCTGTGCTGCAAGAAGAAACTTGATGTTGGCTAGTCTCTCTCTGAACAATACAGAGTGGTCATTCAGTGTCCAGATGACAACTGATGGTTCCTGAGCCTGCAGAGCAATCTGTGAGCCTGAAAGAGCCTCGCACTAACTACTGGTTATGATGCTTTATTTGTCGTGAAGGCTTGCTTGAACCCTTGTCTTGTCCTATAGTGGTACCAGGAATGACCAGGCATTCGTGAGAGATTGGGATAGCTGAATAACCCCTGAAGCATCTGAGTTGAATAAGGAAGAATTTGGCTTTGTGACAGCACTGAAACTGGCAGGTGACAACCAGTTACTGTGACTTAAAAGATGTAGAGGTCACTTGCATAAACAAAAGCAGGATGAAGCATAATCTCCAGGGTGAAATAGAAACCAAAACAAAATTTCCTAGATTAGTGCAGCTTTTTTTATTACTTTTTTTGTTCAAGTTGTGGTTACACAGCTTTCTCTTCAGTTCTGTCTTCCTGGACCCAGGTTCTCTCCACAATTCCACTTGTGAGTTAAATGCTGAGAACAGTGGTCTGTAACGCATGTATCTACAGCTATTAAACATTTTATTAACTGAAGTCCCGCTGTTTTAATCTGATCTTAACTTCTTTCATCTCAGCCTGACCTCCCAAGGTCTTGCTCTAACTATGGTGTATACTATGGCTTTCTCTGTGCTTCTTTCTTGCCATACGGCATGCTGACACGAGGTGTAATTCAGTGTTAGAACGCTGAAAGAAGTGGCAGAGCTCTGGGAAGGAGGCACCTCTGCATCCCTGGTTCAGAGGGCTCTGCTCCTCCCTGCTAAATGCTCAGTTTCACTTTCTCACTGTTGTGTTTTCACTAGTTTGCTGGCAGTAGGTGCTCTTGAACAAATAGCAAAAATGCACTTTTCTGTCATACCTAGGGGATGATTCCTTAACGTTGAGGTTTGAGCAGATTCAGGAAGAGTACGTGCTTGTTCTTAACTGATTTACATGGGCATAATTAACCAGGAATATTATTAGACAGCGGTATTGTAATACTGAACAAGTAAAACTTTAATGTGGAAGCCAATAAAGACTTGAGTGCCAGCTCAGGCTGATATAAAGTGAGATGCTTTCTGTGCAGTTTTTCACCTGTCCTATGGACCATAACAGACTGGGGTAACTGCATAGGGCATGGATTGCAGTCGGTACACTGCTAGGTAGCTGTATGTTTACCTCAGAAAAGAAAACTTCTGCCTGGCCTTTGACAGATGCTTTTGAATACACAAGCTGATGCTTAAGAAGATGATGAAACAGTAATATGGAAGGTACAAGGCTGGGGGTGAGAATAATCAAAACGTAGGAAGCTCTAAAGATACTAGTAGATCCAGTTATAGCTTCTAACTGCTCAGTTAAGTTTCGTTTAGAGTATTTGAACACCAGGGTTCTCTGAAGATGGTGCATAATCAGGCAGAAGTAGTAATCAGATTTGATGGAATGATTGCTGCTTGCAGAGGTGGACTTGATTCATCCCCCAGAAAGAGGTGAATGGGTGAGAAGCCTGACATTTGTGTGCACCTCAGGTCAAATCTAAAGATTATTATTTTTTTCTAGTTTTGAGCACAAGATCTCAGTTGTGCAAAAGAGTATTTGCTCATTTGAATTAGGAATATATTTTTTTAGTAGACTGCGTGCTTGAACAGATGATGATGTGATATACAGGTGTGGAGAGGATAACAGTATAAAAAAAAAATATATATATATTTAGAAAGAAACTGTCTTATCCCTGAAGGTCTTGCTCCTGGAGAATTTCTAGGAGAGATAGTGAAGTGCAAAATACTGTAAAGCCTTAAAATAACACACAGGCAATCCTAACTGGTTCTGTTCCCTTCTGGCTTTACCCAGGTAGTTAGGACAATGCAAAAATTCTAATAAGAAATCACACTGTAAAGTAAATACTAGTTCTTCTTCTGGAACTTTGGGGTTTAAAGTTGCTACCTGTGTATGTGTGGTGGTATAAGTTCTGTACTTGGGAACTGCAGTTTAAGTTAATTGAAGATATGATATTAAAAGAAAATGAAAATTAAGACTTGACATTTGATTTTTTTTTTTTAATTATTATTATTATTACTCTTTTTTTTTTTTCCCCCCCCCCTGACTTGTGTGATTCTGATTTGATTCTGACTTGGGTACTTAGCTGCAGGTGGTGATTGACATTACCGTCTATAAGTGAGTGAGCTTGTGGTTTGTTGCATAAAAATACAGATGCTGTGTACTCTTGGTAAAACTGAGATTTTGGAAAGACTCATGTATAATTGGTGTGCCTTCATGAAATCTAAAATCTGCTCTCGAATAAACTAGTTTTGGAAACACATCTGTTGCTTCTATTTAATAGCAGTAAACTGAAGCTAATCTGTACAAATGCATTTGGACACTTGTTTAAAATTATTTTTCTAGAAAAATGTTTTCTAGTACCTCTTTTCTCCTGACACATATTGCAGACTCTGAAGTCTCCATTGTTTTTTAAAAGAAGCACCCTACCAACTGTTGGCTTGCACTGATAACTGATTTTTAAAAAAAAAAACAAACAAACCCAAACAACCACACAACACCCCACCTCCCAAACACAAAATAACCCTTGTAAAATGCTTTCATTTTATAAGTTTCCTATTGGCTTTTTTTTCTGTCTTGTATGATTGATTTGTTGCTGTCAGGTACTGGACTGTTTCTGTTATTTTTACTCCAGTGTTTTGAGGGAGGGAGAAGAGAGTGATGTTTGTGTCTCACTATCCCTTTCTTGGTTCTTCCCTTGCAGTGGACTGTTGGAGGTTCTAAAAACAAAAAAAAGGGAAAGGCGGGTAAGGCAGAGAAGAAAGGAGCCATGAAGAAACAGATGAACAAAGCTGCCTCTTCAGGCAGCTCAGATAAAGACAGCTCAGCTGAGAGCTCAGCACCTGAAGAGGGTAAGATAACACATGTGCATCTACTTACAGTGTATTTCCAACAGAAGGTACCCCTTTGCGCACACTGAAGAGTGATGTTAAATGGAGATGTTAAAGACTACCTTCAAAGAGTTTTGTTTGTGTTACTGGTGGTCTGGATGACAGTTAAACTTGCCATGGCTTGAAGTGCAGATAATTCAGTATAGCATTGCTGTAAGCACTCCATGACAACCACAACACTAAATACTGTTTCAACTGAAGCATGTACGACATGTTTCATTACTTGACTTTCTCCTAGAAAATTCTTTTCTTCCTTCTAGCATGTCCCATCTGTAGCGTGAGTAGCATTTTCTTTTATTCCCATTGATGTATTTTCCCTTCACAGACTTCTCTTGTGATGAAAAAGAGAGAGGTGTATAGTGTTGAGTGTGATGCAAATAGGAACTTATCTTGCATGCGTTTGCTCTTAATTGGAATTCTTGAACAATTATATTGTCACACAAGAAGAAAAATTGTTACTATAACTTCATCAGAATTTTTTTACATGAATCTATTCCAATGCTGGGCAAACTTTCTGTGTTCTTTCATGTTTTC
Source organism: Ibycter americanus (assembly GCA_035590275.1). Lineage (NCBI taxonomy): Eukaryota > Metazoa > Chordata > Aves > Falconiformes > Falconidae > Ibycter > Ibycter americanus. Next base: position 26,071,655 of record JAVJGI010000063.1, read on the forward strand.
ATCTTGCTCAGGAAGGTTTCCAGCTGGTTAGTTGTGATTTCAGTTGACACTAAAAAAACAAAGTTAAGAAAGAATATGAACGCAACTACAGTTTTGAGTATGTTAAACACAGTGGAGACAGACCAAAGCATGAAGTGACTGATTATATCACGCTGTATGTATCAGTGCTTACAAATCAGCATTTTGCAGTGTAAGCTTGCAAAGCTGGAATATAACATACTGCTAGAAATAACGTGAGACCAGAATGAAAGTGAAAGAAAGGATCTCAGTGGCTGCTTTTGCAATTTGGTGTGATGTAGTCGATTAGGTGAGATAATCAAAGCACTTGGACTTGGATCAGGTTTAAAAGTGGTGTTACCCAGTATTACTGGGGAGTCAGCTGTTCCCTAATCCCATGTGCAACTGGGAGGGCTACAGTTACAGTAACAGAGCTAGCATCACAGACTTGCCTGTCCTGAGGGTAGTGTGTTCAGCTTTTATCTTGTGATGTAGCAATTCATTGTGTTGGAGTCTTCAAATGATGAATTTTGGTTCTTCAGGCTGCTATAATAAGGAGTATTGGTGGTGGTTAATAGTGGCATTTGAGGTGCGGACATGCACGTAACCAGGTTATGGATGTATAAGCAACTTCTCAGGGACATAAGCATATAGGCATGGAAATCTCACCTTAAGACCCTAATATGCTAACCAAAAGCCCTCCTAAAATTTGCTTGTTCTACTAAATTTTTATAACCCAATTTGTGTTCTCATGTAGTACTGCTGGTTTTGTCATTTTTTAGCATGCATATCTTAAGGTGATGAAGTATTTCCTCCTGGGTTTAGTTTTCATGATATGTATGCTTTTAGTGTAGTGGAAGAGGAGTGTAAAGTTAATTCTTGCTATCCTTTGCTAACATGCTACAATGAAGTGGTTGGGCTTTGCCCCCGCTGAATCTCACTGCCTTGTTATTTTTGTTTTAGGAGAAGTCTCTGACTCAGAAAGCAACAGCTCCTCATCTAGCTCAGATTCAGATTCTTCATCTGAAGATGAGGAATTCCATGATGGCTATGGAGAAGATCTTATGGGAGATGAAGAAGACCGTGCTCGACTGGAACAAATGACAGAAAAGGAGAGAGAGCAGGAACTGTTTAACCGGATAGAGAAGAGAGAAGTGCTAAAGAGAAGGTGAATTTTGTATGTTGATACTTGGTAGCAAATCCATACAGGGTGAATGGAGAATATGCTGACTCTGCTCTCACATGTGTGAGGTCCAAGTGTTCAGCACTATAAAGTGAATTAAGCTTCATTGTAGATTTTTTGCATAAACTGTCCTTGTAGCTAGTTGAGAAGCACACAGCAGGAATTCTGTGTGTTCTTGTAAAAGTCAGTTTCTGAAAGTTTCTCAGCTGTTGAATATACCTGGTTCTGTCAGCTACCATTGCAGCCATATTACTGCTTTGCATGCTAGATACCAGAAAGCCAGAAGGACTGCTTTTTATTCTGTCCTTTTTTTTTTTTTTTTTTTTTAAAGTTATGAAGTCACTTGCTAGGATTTGTATCCTGCCTGGTAATGAAGGCTTGGGCTAGGCAGTCAATTTTTTTTTATTATTATTTTGTGTCTACGCCTGTGCCTCTGATATATCATGCCCAGGCTCTGAAGATTACTCTCAGGAAAAATGCGTGGCATTTCTTCAACTTCCAGCAGAGGCAGCACTTTGCCTCCCAGGGCACATCAGTGAGTATTTTATAGGTTACAAAGTAGGTATTACATATTACGTTGTTGGTGATGGGGTTTGTGTGCTTTTATAACAAAAAATGATTCATTAATATATATGTGTAAATAAACTAGAATTAGATGCATGGAAGTCTGCTGTCTGATATGTGCTTGTATAGATCAATACAGCCAGTATAACACATATAATGTCTACTCAAGTATTTTAATGAGTTTTACCTTCCTCCAATACCATTTGTTCTGAACCTAAAAATAAAGGAAGTCTGTGCACTTTTGTTTGATACACAACTCTGCAGACTTCCCTGGCAAAGCTGCTCAGAGAAGCCACACTCCTGGAGTCCCCATAGCAGGCAGGCAGTAGACTCGACAGTAAAGCTCTGTTTTTCCTCTTTTTTTTCCTTTTTTTTTTTGGTTTTTTTTTTCCCTTTGTAACAAGGTACCGTAGCAAAAGCTCTTAAAAAAAAAAAAACCACCAACCCAAGCTCCCATGGATTAGGGTGCACTGGTGTGGATGGGGGTCATCTTGTGTATTATTAAAAGGTTTGAAGACAGGAGATACAGGGAAAGAAGAGCTACTGAGTTCACAGTACCTGGGTTGTCAATCAGATGTTGGTGTGGGCTCCCAAAGACATGTGCTGCTCACCTTCACAGGCAGCACAGCAGACTGCAATGCTGGGGGCATCGCTGGGGATTTAAATCTGAATCTGGCTCAGAGCAGCTGCGGAAGAATACTGCAGTACTGAGTAAATCTGTAACAAACCCCATGCACGTAACGAATTCATTAGTTGCAAAGGAAATCCCAGTTCCTAATGAAGTCCAAGCTATTGGAGCCTAATCAAGTGGTGCCTTTCAAGAAGGAGATCTTGGAGCTTCTCTGGATAATTCTCTGAAAACAGCTCAGTGTTCATTAACGGTGCAAACAGCCGGTGATGTCCAGAGCTAACTGAAAGGAAGAGATCCAGTGAGGATGTCGTGCAGCAGGTTTAAGGCAAATGTCAGGAACTATTCCTTTAGACAAAGTACTGCAGTCATTTGGACAACTCGTTGCCATTTTTCGTTCTGGAGGTTAAAGTCAGAACAGAGTCAGACCTGGCTGGGCACGATACGCCTACGAGTGGCTGTTAAAGCCGGTGGTGGGAATACAGCCTCCAGCAGATCACTGGATGCTGAAACATGCGGGGGAAAGATCACTCTATTCATCTGCACTGCAGGACTCATTACGATGCTGGCAAAGCCTTACACAATTTCCAGCCCTCCACAGTCGTTATTCCCATGTCTCTCCATCCTCCACCTGTTCTTTCTGGGTGCCTGCAGTTATTCTGAGGATTATTTTCATACACAATTGAAAACTAAAATGAAATGGCACTTTAAGCTTTCCAGGTCCTGACTTCATTTTATTTAACGCAGTAGAAAACAAAACAACACCAAAAGATAAATTCAAATCAGCTTCCTGGCTACCGTAGAGAAGCAGCCAGACTGACGCCAAGGGCTGGAGAGCATTCCTGTTCCAACAGTGATCCCTTCCAAGGGATTTGTATAAATACTCAACTGGGACCATTAAACTGCAGATCTCGACCCAGCTCCGCTAAAACAAACTACCCGCTAAAAACCTTGTGATGGCAAAGGATGTGCCAGGCAGCGTGGCTGGGAGCAGACGGCAGCTCTGCCTGCAGCATCCACCCTGCCAGCCCTCCTCCACCATGCCTCTCCAACGATGAGACCCACCACAGCCCCGCCCCGAACGCCAAGACCCTTCGCCTGGGGAGGCAGGGGATGGAGAAGCACCTGTGCCTGACCGCCTGCTCTGTTAGGAGCTGCTGGAGAGCCGCCTTTGCTTCGCACCCTGCAAAGACTGTATGAGTCGGTCCTCTCTCGGTGCCATATAGAAACACTCTCAGATATGACAACGGTGGAAGCGCTACGCAAGTCTGGACAGGTAAATTATTTAGTCGTTACAACTCTTAAAGTGATTTACAGCTACTCTTATCCCTTTAGATAGGTAGGGCACGACCTCCAAGAAAATGCCTCCAACAACTTCCAGAAGTAGGTGGATAACGGAGCTTCTCAGCCCCAGTCTGTCTGTATCTTTTTAAAGCTAAACAAACACTGTATTTTTCTAGATAAATAAAAATGTAATATGCACACAACTGAAAAAAATAACAGTAAGTGCCATAAACTTTAAATAGCATTACGGCTTAAAGATAACTAATGAGGGGTTTGGTGGCAAAACTGAAATTGCGGGACATAATATTCCCTTGGTTCCCACAGAGGCCTGCAGAAAGCAAAAGCATATATACTTAAATAAATGAAAAAAATAAAGCAGGCTCTATTTTGTGAACAAATTGAGAGTTCATAATAATACTGAAGAGTTAGGCAGAAAAGAATCATGCAGGTACTCTTCTGATGCAGTAAGAATCCTCTGACAGCACTGGGCTCACAGATCTTGCTTGGTCTTTTAACTAGACCGAAAATTCAAAGGAATTTGACCAGATTGTAAAAGAATCGGAATTCATATATTTCTGGAATCTATACTGTAGTCAATTTTGCAGTTCTACTTAGCTGCTGAGTTGGATGCGAAGGTGACTGAGTGAAACCTGAAAGCCAGGACACAGAGAAAACCAAACTAGATGGCCAGAGAGCTTTAGGGAATTCAAGTACATAATGATTGTGATCCCCATGAAAATGACAACATTAATTTTCTAGCCAAAGCTTGGATACAGATATTACAACCTTGGGTAATGGATTTATTTCAGTGAAATGAAAACATTATGTCCAGAAACGAAAAAAATCATTTGCACATCTACCCGTAAATTAAAATAGAATTGCAAAATCGACCTGGAACCATGCATTCACAAACCAGCCTTATGCGCAGAAAACGACCCGTGGCATGCCAAGGGGAATCCCTATTTGCATGGAAATTCACTTTCCAGATGTGACAGCACCAAAGTTTTCTGTAATTCTGGCCAGCCTGAAGCGCCAGCCCCAGGACGCACGCAATCCAGTACAGAGCAAACAAGCAGAGCAGCCCTGGCACAGGGAGGTGGTGGAGGCACCGTCACTGGGGGTGTTAAACAGACGTGCAGCTGTGGCGCCCAGGGACACGGTTTAGCGGTGGGCTTGGCAGTGCTGGGTTAATGGTTGGACTCAATGATCTTAAAGGTCTTTTCCAACCTAAATGATTCTATGTCCAACCATGAAGCCTTGGTATTTCTCCTCAGCGTGGTCAGGCAGGAGCGGTGCTAGGGAAGGGAGAGACATCCTGCTGGGGACCTCTGGTGCTCCTGGCTACCTGTGGGACCATTACTGTCACGCAGAATAGTGGGAAATGAGCTGTGTTTCCGAAGCACACCTTTGATAAGAGCTAATTAGGATAGGCAGCACCTAGACCAACAAATTGATAAGAGCTAATTAGGTTAGGCAGCACCCAGACCAACAAAATCCACCATCTTTACAGTGTTTATCAATCATTGCAGTATACCATTGGCACTTGAAAAACACCCTAATAGGACAATTTTTTAAAATCCATCTTACCATAAATTACTACATTCCCATCAGTCCTTAGAAAACATCTCTTACACAGGAAACACCTCAGTACTCAGGGCAGGTGTCCCGCTGGCACAAATAGCCAGGGCGTTGTGGATTTCATCAGAGATACAACTACGGATGCCAGCTGAGCATCTACCCCAGAAATCCTCATCAAGTAGTTTTCAGAGATCCTATTCTTGCTGTAAGACTACTGAAAAATATTTTTCAAATCTTTATTTGGAAACAAAAAGGAAAAGGGAAGATCGTTCATTTGTGGTAGAACTATTTCAGGTATGTTTTCACTAAAAAAAAAAATAACCTGATTAATATAAAAAAAGGTATATTTTTAAATAAGCAAATCACACACATTTAAACTTAAAAAAAACCCCAAACAACCTAGAAAGAAAAGTAGAAAACTAAACAGATAACTTCAATCCCACAAACTTGGCAGTGAGCATGCTGAGCCCTGCATCGGCTGTGCCAGCACCTCTGGTTTGCTGTCAAGTCCATCTCTCCGGGTACCAACATCCATCTGCATTTCTCTCCCTTGGTTCATTCCCATTTTAAACTCTTTGGAGCAGGACCCACTTTACAGAGCAACACGGCTGTCATCCACACAGCATGACACCACCACAACAGTGATTACAACTATCTGATAACATGCTAAGAAATGAAATATGACGGCACTAACAAGTACAAAAATATTTTCCTCTGAGCCTAGCAATACTCTGTGTTGCCAAATTCAGTGTATAAGGAGTAATTACTCTGGAAAAAAGGAAAACAAGAGAGGGGCATTGCCTTAGCACGCACAGATCTCTGCAAGCCAGGAGGAGGAAGCTGAGGATTATATTGCCACGGCTCAGGTAATTGGATCAATTTATTTTAGGTTATAGCGGTAAATTTATCAGCCCTACCTGTGTACAAAAGGTCAGACAAATGAAAATCTGCTTTTATTCTCTAGCTTAAAAAAAAAAAAAAAAATAGCTTTTTCTCCTAATGAAGCTGGACTTCTGCAGAGGATACTTACTGTCGCTTGCAGAGGATGCTTTAATAGACAAATAAGTTAAGCCTTTGAGCAAATGCCCTTCCAGCAGTTCCAGAGGCAGGGAGGACTGTTTAGCTTTCACGCCAAAAGTGTCGGGAGCACATTCACGCATCTCCTCATGTGAACGGGGTCAGGGATGGGCAATGCTCTGCCCAAGATGCAATTTAATGGTGATGCAGTGAGTATCAAGTAGGTCCCTACAGGATGCCAGTTACGGAGAATTGTATGGGTGAAATGATATACGAAAATGGGCAAGCTCCTGAGTCTAACTCCTTCCAAAGAAACATGATGGTGCACATACCAAGTACCCTTTTTTATTTTTCCTTCCCATTGTAAAATTAATGTTAAATAGCAGTTTTCATTGGTAGTGGTCAACAAGAGCTGTCTTAAGACCTCGGTAGAAAATTGACTTTCCCTAAATAATATTTTTTTTTCATCAAACTGCTGCTTAGAAAGCCAGAATCAGCTGAAGCTCATTAGATGTTTTCAGATGGTTTTGGTTAAAACCAATAGTGGTTTTCTTTGTTACTGAATGCTGGAACACTCCTGTGGAGCGGGTCTAACAACAGATTCTCACAGAAAAAAACTCAACATTTTCTGCTCCAGGATGCTTAACAGTATGAATTAGTCAAGGCACGTGGGGAGGGCATTCAGCGAGAGCTGGAAAGGTGAAAGAGGACGCTTGAGCTCACTGCAGCAAAAGGTCACACGAGGCACAAATTGCGGGCAGGTGCCTTTTTAGGTGCTTTTCCTACTCCCTTTAACAGACTAAAACTGAAGGAACAGCAGCCTGGTGGGGAAGCTGCACTGACACCACTATGTCACGTGAAAACTGTCTGACACCCGAGAGGATGAGAGAGGGCAAAATCAGCAAGAAAAAGGACATCTCTTAAATTTATCATTCTTGTCCTGACTTCCAGCCAGTGTCCAGGAGGAGGTATCTCACGGGGGATGTCTGGTAGACCAGAGTTTCAGATAAGTGAGCCGTGACCCCTGCAGAGCACCAGGGAATTCTCCCAGTGGAGCTGCGAGCCAAATCCATGAGTCGCCATTCAGGGCCATTATTACAGAGACGTGCCAGTGGGTAATTTTGGTTAGCTCCATTTAGTGCAGGGAGAAGGTGATGTCTTCTTCTAGACACAAACAACACCCAAACGAAGAAGTTAAAAGACTTGACACAACTCGGACTTTATTCCTGGCACAAAAAGCATTGCACGTCGCCTTATCCACAGGACTGAGATTGACTCTCACACTTCATCCAGACAGGGGACAGCATGCGCCAGACTGAGCTTTCAGTGGCATCTAAGGTTTTCCAGCTAATCTAAATTTCAGACCTAACAAGGTCTAAAGGTTAAGTCAGGTGGATTTTGAGTTACATAGATTTCAGTGCAATTTTTTTTTTTTTTTTTTTTTTTGGATTGGCTGCAACAGCACATGGTTAGTGCATGGTTTGCAGAAGGATTTACAGTCACAGAACCCTCGTCACCACTCTGAAGAATATGATAACCTTGATTTTGTGGTTCAAGTTGCACCCGCTGGCTGCAGAAATTTGCGGGATTTTCCTGGCTGATGCCTCTGTCCTCGTTTGGCTTCTTGACAGGACAATAAATTTTCTGAAAATACTGAACAAGCAGCAAGCATCACACAGCAGCTCTGAATTTCAGAAGATTAAATATTTGTGCTAAAACATGTGAAACTTTTGCAAGTGAAAAATATTCAAATGAGTAAACAAACAAGAAATAACTTACGAGCAAGGCTGCAGCATCAATTTTCCCACATATCTGCAAATGATTATTTGCTTTATTTGACTAGCTGTAGCGAGAATGTGATTGTTGAATAATGATGAGTTTCTTTAAAAAGCCATGAAGTAGGTATAATCCACAGTCTTTCAATAGTGTCTACTCTTTTGATGACCTTCTACGGGCTGTGCTGCTATTCCTTGTATTTTGCAAAATGAAAATGGTAATGTCTGAAAATATAAATCTTGAACAATACCACGGCAACACTTTTTACCTTACAAGACACCAGGAAGGAAGCAGTGTCTTAATCCTTAATAGCTGTTCCTCCTGCTGTACAGGCGAGTCATGGCAACCACATTTGTCTCTCCCCAGGACCAAAGAACATCTCCGGAGAAGCAGCGACCCACGGGTGACACTCTTGCAGCCTGCACGCTTTGGCGAGAGCTAGCTGGGAAAACCTCTGCGCTTACTTTAAAGCATTTTCCAGCTGAGGAGATACTGCACACGAACATCACCTGCCAACTTTGCAGGTAGGTCTGAGTTGTATTTAGTTTTGGCAGCTGCACGCTTGGTCTCCAAGTGTTTTATGGACCCGTAAAAGAGCCTGCAATCCCACAACAACGCCGTGATGCAAAACAAAAGCCGCACGTCCCCGTTTCGTGCAGCCATCGTGCTGTGCGTGGCTGTAAGCCACGGGAGTTGCCTCTGCTCAAAGCTGCTCCCCACCAGCAACTGACGGTCACGAATCAGGGCATTTGTTTTCGGAGTGGATGAACAAGTTGTGAAAAAAGTTGCACTGAGGATCTGTCAAACCCCAGGAAGCTTGTTTTAAATTCAGGTATGGGGAAAGATTTCCGTATCTGTCTCTTGTTCTCCCTGGAGCAGACTTCCCGTGGTTACCAAAGGGCTGACCTACGTGGAGATCAACTCAAAGCAACATCTTAAAGGAGTGCTACCAGAACTGGCTTTCTGTTGCATCTGGGTCTCGTCACATCTCATTCCTCCAGACCAGCCTCACCCAAACCGCTGTTGATCAAATCATCCCCTTCCCTGCTGTTAAAACTACATTGTTTCCACTATTCAAATCTCTTCACAGGCCTCCTGGATATTTAATCAGTGAATACAAGCTCCTTGGCTAGGGAGAAACTCAAGATTCAATGTGACTTGAAAGAAACTGGCAACATAACTACCTGACTAGACATGAGAACTGTTATTATTTTGGTACCAGACTTGCTGTCTCTCTTTTCCCTGTGCTCTATTTGCTTATTTTCCTTGCTCTACGAGATGTGCCCTTCCAGTTATAAGGAGGAACTCTCTCCTCAGATTCCCCCCAAAACCCCAGACCCTGCTGCCTTGCAAAGACCAGAAAGGGCTCTGCTTCTCCTTCTCAGGCCAATTCATCATAATATTTCAGAAGTATATTTTCAGAATTCCTTGCAGGAAAAGTCCTACCAAGTGTTGCAAAAGTGTGACTTTTAAAAATATTTTTTTACTGTTGAATATAGTTTAATATCTCTCTTCCATATCTTGTTTTAGGTAGGTTAAGATAAAAACTGAAAAACAAACAAACCAAACTCACATAAATACAAAAGAACGAATGTAAATAGCAGTAATATTTCCTAAACCACATTGGTTTAACTCCTATTAATTCTTCTATGCTTTTCTAAGAGATGCTTAAATAAACATGCAGGTAGTCTATGTAAAAATGTGAATTTTTAAATAAAGAGACCCCTAATTCATACATATTATTTGTCTCCTTAAAAGTCACCTGGAAAATAACTACAAGTTTCAATATTTCACTATTAAATATTACACTGCCTCAGTCAAAGATCCCTAGTATTTAATTGCAAGGACTAACCTTCACAGTGGTTAAATAAAACTACCACATGAAAGGTTAAAGAAGATTTTAACACATTTTAGCATTTACATATTCAAGTAACATCTAATATTCACTTAGTATTTGTTATCTGCTGTACCAAGCAACCATCTTAAAAGCCTAATAGTAAATATTGTAAAAGACCTTCCCTTGCCTGGTGCATTTGAACCAGGGTGCTCAAGTCTCCTCCCTCAGTGATCCAGACAGGTATGATACACCCTTGCTCTTTCCTGAAGTGACTCATACCAGCTCCCTTGAAATATTTAGCAGCAAAATCGCTTTTTTAGGCTACCCAGTGCCACCATAAGCACTTCATCATTTGCAGGATGAGGCCCTAAGATACTGAACCCGTATAGCGTAGAGAGGAGGGCGCCCTGCCCAAACCACCCCTCTGAAATGCAAGTGCTAAGAAACGGCGCGAATCGGAGGAGTTACGGCACACATCACAAATACGCACGCTGCAAAGGAGCAACGTGCCAACAGGGAGCTGTTTTGCTACGTGCAGTGCTGTGCAGCCAATAAATCTTTGGCTGTGCCCCATGCCTGCATCCCAAGTTCAGCACAGATGCAAATCCATTTAGGACAAAGGCAGGCTTTAGAACTACCATCACCAATACTCACATTGAATCAATTTTTTTTTTAATGAATTATTTTTCTGGTCACCGTCTGGTCCTTCAGTAAAAGGAAGCTCTGTCAATATATATGATTTCCTTTATTTCAGTCAGAGAAGCACAAGCATATTTTGGCTATTATAGGTCTTCCTGCTCTACACTTTTGTATTTTTAGTTAAATTTCTTTGGAAATATTAGATGTTTCAGTAGAAAATTCAGGCTACAAAACAATAAGGAGGAAGTTGCCTTCTTTACAGCAAAATTTTGCAGAAATGCCATCTCCTGATCTTTAAGTCTTTCATGAAAGAATAATGATCTTCTAGTTCTTATAAGAAAACCATCCTCTTCCATCAGATCCCACAATCTTTGGAAACACTTTTTTTCACAGCATTACCATGATATCATAGCATTTCATACCATGGTCACTAGTCGGTGTGCAGCCCTCCCCGATGCTGCTGTAGCACGAATGACCGGTGGCATGGGCTGCTATGCCAGCACTCCCAACATGGGCACCCTTATTTCTTTTTTTTTTCTCTTGCACGCATCCCTGAATAGCTGCATTTTCTTTCCAGTGTCACCAGCCTGTTGCTTGCTGAGTGAGTCCTTGACCTTGCTGACTGTATCCACTACAGGCTTGAAATCAAGGGAGTTGCTCAGAGCAAGGAGCAGCAGCCAACTCAAGCTCTGACCCAGAGCACAAGACTGTTCAGGGTGCCTATAGTGGGGAAACAACTAGGGAAGCTGCTGTAACAGCCACAGGACTGGATTTGAGGCCAACATAGCACAAGGGTGCAATGCAAAGGCACCATCCTAGATAAGGGACAGCGTAGCACTGGGTTATTTCTATTTTACTTCTGTGATTGAATACCTCCTACAGCTCCAAGCAGAGAAGTGGTGCCAGATCCATTACATTTATATCTCTGGCCATCTGAGCAGACAGATGACTTGTGGCTCTCTTTCTCCCTGGAGTTCCTCCTTACCACCCTGGGCCAAAAAAGAAACAGCCAAGGAACAGGCAATGGAGTAGGAAAAATGATTCCTGCATCTTGGTAAAGACCCCAAAATATCAAGTTGCCTGTGAGAGGTACCTGAGTTATTCTGCACTCATACTGGAAGGATGGCTACTGCTCACTGAAGTTAGGATAATGGCCAAAGCCTTGAAATTTTAGTGCAACTCACTAGCCACAGAATGATTTGATGGTGCATAGTGGAATAGTGTTTAAAACCAGGTTTGCCAAGAGAACTTTTATGCAGATGGTGATGAAGTTTTTTTCAGCCTTAACAATCCATGAATATAAAGTCTTCCTGTTGGAACTATCATCACATTTCAGGACTATTATTCTCACAGGAGCTAAATTTAAGCATTGTTATTGCTCAGCCAAAGCCAGTAGTGCTACTGTACTTTACACCAGCACAGGAAAAGCTTCATGAACCTAACGTTGCTTTGCATTTACTAAAAATACTGTGTGGCATTGATGTAAGATCCTAACATATTTCAACAAGTGCCTCTTGTGCTTGGCTTTTGGATAAAAGTAAATGAAAGAAGATTTGAAAAGCCATATAAGACAAGTAAATAGCATCAATTCTAGATTTGTGGGACTTTAAAACAAAAGTTAAGTTCTGCGATTGTCCTTCAAGTGCTGGCACAAACAAAGTTCAGGACTAAAGCAGCAAATCATTCACAGCAGCATGTACTTTATAATGAAATCTTACAGAGCAATTTGCTAGTAATTTATGTCATGTAACAGCCAGAATCAACCACTTATGTTTAATTTCCAACAAATTAGAATTGTCCAGGGTAGTAATTCTACCTGCAAAGCAATTCCTTTTAATGCAGTACATGTATGTAGGCATAAATACACGGTCATTGGAATCCATTTCCTACAGAAACCCCCATGGCAGCAATAGCATTTTATTTGTGCTTTGGCTAATAGATCCTCTTCAGTGAATGCAGATATGCAAATTTTTATCATTCTGAAGATACATTACAAGAATTAAAATGCAATGCCTGCATGAAAATTAAATGGGGTATAAAAATAGCTGCGACGGGTTCTTTCTAATGACTTCTATGACAGATGTAGGCATGATTAATGACAACACAATAATGCCTTGGCTGAACTTAATCACTAACACATCAGTTAATATTGACAAAGAGGAAATGAATGATAGAGGCATCTACACCCAGAATCACTAGAATAGAGTGCATATTAACTACTTTGGGTGGCTTAGCATAACACCATTCATAGCGCTGGATCCAACCCACCTGCGTGACTGCTGAATCAGAGTCCTACTGAACTCACACCACCAACCATGGTGCTGGCAACTTCTGAGTCATCTGGTGGCTAATAAATCCTCCAGAAATATATCCTTTATTTGTCACTTTTTTTTTTTAATTTGTAGCTGAAATATTTAGATGCATGAAACACGCTGAGATCCTTGAGTCTACAAACTATCTAGACGTGTTCCGAGATCCAAGGGTTCCAACAACAGAAGGGACAAGTGCAAGTAGCTGCTGTGGCCCCATGCCTCAAGAAAAGTTAACTCAGTATTTTTATGTCAGACCCGTAATTCGACTCTAGGCTGAAAGATACAGATTTCTGCAGAAGACATCCCAGCTCAATGTAAAGACAATGAACATGACTCCACAACCATATTTTGATTGTTAAGTGATTCAAAAAATAAATTTCATTTCTGGATCTTCCTCTACTTACCTTCAGAAACTGTATATTCAAAAAGTTATATATATAGTACAATCTACCCATGCATTTTATTCTCTTGAATAAATTAAACAAAATTAGCTTTTCCAGTCTCCCACGTCAAGGCAGTTCTTCTAGCTCTTGAACAGAAAACCCAGATCCCTTGTTGGATGTATGCCATAATGCTGCATACGCTAACATTGCACCAGATAGCTGATGGACACACATGGGCTGAGGAGGGATGTCACTGGGGAAGCAGTACACGGCGTGACTTCAATTAAATTCCATTAGTATTAATATTACAGCCTGAATGGTTCAATCAATGACCAGGAAGAATGCAGGAACCTTGCACTGGGAAAGAGGACACACAACACAAGGAATACAAGAACATTAAATAACAAAGCAGACGATGCAGTAATACCCAGAGCTAAGTTAACTGGCAAGCTGGGCTTGTTCAACCAAATTGCAAGTTTCCATCCAAAAGCAGAACTGCAAATTTTTACTCCAGCACCTGCCAGAGAGCAACAGAGCATGGTGCAAGCAGCCCAGGCTCTGCACTGCTGCCAGCCTCGGGTCTGTTCTGGGGTGGGAGAGGCATTGCGAAAGACCTTTTCATCAGGAGGGCAGCGCAGCACTGGGACAGGCACCCATGGAGGTTGTGCAGTCCCCACTCGTGGAGGTTTCAAAACTTGGCTGGAGAAGTCATGGCTGCTCTGGTGTAGCATCGGTGACAGAGATGCTCCAGTGTCTCTGAGAAGTGCTGGCCGTACCTACAGAATGGAGACTGCAAAGGCAATGGAGGCATCACCGTGCACAAGCGTTTCACCATGAGCTCCTGGCGCAGCAATGAGCAGCTGGGGAAGCTGAGAGAGGGAGAAAGGAAGGGGACATAACTCTGTGGGCAACACCAGCGACACCTGACTGCAAACACTCCTACTGTCTACGTGTTTAAAAGGCTGCTAGGGGAGAGCGTAAGGAAGAGCCAGGAAACTGATCTGATGGTGAGACAACATGGCTTACCAGAAGCAGAAAAAGAAAAAGTTTGATCTAAGTTCTCAAAGCAGGGATAAAGATATGACTGGATGGCACTCTACAAACACATCCACACCATGAAAATGCTGTGCCCTACAAGGGCACTCAAATACACAGGAAAGGAAGGTGAGACAGGAAAGAACAGGTGAGATATGTGTATGGGCAAATTCAGGGTAGACATAAGGCAGAGACTTTAACAGTAAGACTGTTAAAATCACAAAGGAAGCAATGGATTAACTGGTTATCACCAGCCTGAACTATTGGCATATGTTACTGATAGAGTCAGTGACACCTAGGTCAGCAGTATACAGGAACCCTGACTAAATGATTTAACCGTGCATTTTAAACACACTGCCTCATTTCTGCAACCGCTCCCGGAGCAATTTGCAGTTTTCCAGTGTGAGGCAGAGGAGCTGCAGCCCAGCAGAGCAGCCAGCAGCCTTGGTCATCCCATAACTACAGACATGCCACCAGTCACACCCAGCGCTAGTGCAGCTCAGCCATCCCTGGGTGACTTTCATCCCCCAGAAACGGTGGGAGCACAGGCTCCCAGTGATGCTGCCGCTGCCTTGCCAGGGTCACCACATTGCAGCCAAACCCAGGCTGCATGGGATTGCCCAGGAGGTGATGGAGAAGGATGCTACCGCTTCAGGTACAAAACGCAACAGGGATAAATCTGAAAAAACAGGCAAAGTGAGGAGGCAGAGTAGAGACATGCGGAGCGAAGAGCACAGCACACCTGGAAACGCCTAGGGGAGATTTCTGCACAATGTTTTGCAATAAAAAGCATTTTTTACCTGGACAGGGGTGGCAAATAGATGGTCTGAGGAGAGTGGAAAATATAGAAATGTGAGCATAAAACAAGGGTATGGACTTAGAAACAACCAAGAAAAAAAATCTTTACTGCTGCTCTGGATGGTGTTTGCAGCAATCTTTATTTGGCTTGAAACAGGTATCAGTTTCTTCACCTATGTACTTCATTTCTCTTGTGGACAAGGTCACTTTATAACCAAATGGGGTTTTCTTTTGTTGATCTCTAGCAAAGAATTACCAATAAGAAAACAAATTTATTTCTTTCTCTGTCAAGGCTGACTCTGTCCTTGGGAGACTTTGGGCCATTTCGTGTGCAAAAGTCATAGCGTTGAGCTACATTATGCTTGTACCTTTGGGCCAGGTTAGGCTTCCATCTCCTTTAGAAGTTGGGACACATAAAAAACATCAGAGACTACAGTCTCACTGAAGCTGCCTGAACTGGCCCTATTTTTTAAGAAGCCAAGGTCAATGCTTTTAAATTCAGAGGTCAGGGATTTAAACCCTGGAGATGGCTCAGCCTGGGACTCTGCTACAGCCATGGAAAATGAGAGGGAATAGGCTCCGAGCTGAAGGGCAAATTGTCTTGCAGGTTGCAAAGACAACGTCTGGTAAGTTTAAAAGCAAATAGAAGAAAATGATTAATGCCAGAAGAGAACAGCTCAGAGACACACCAAGGCAGGGAGAAAATGGGAATTTATTAGAGCAAGCCTATTCTCAGCCCAGATAGCCACTTCTCCCGGGACCATTCCTCAGTGCCTCCTGAGCAGCAAGAGCTGGACAAGGTGTCCTCTGCTGAGGCAGAGTGACTGCTTTTGGGTGTCCCAAAAAACCCAGTTTGAATTAGTTGCCCTATGTTTAGCAAATCTTAAATGGTGGCACACAAATGGGAAGAGGTGGAGAAATAATGTGTTTGGTGCCTATAGCTCATGGGAGAGATGCTTAAATCTGCTCTCTGCTATCCTACTGCAGGAATTACACTGCTGAACACTGAAGATATTGAACTGCAGCAGTAAATCTTAGGACAAGGGGAATTAATCACTTCCCCATGCCAATTAACAAAATTCCTTGAGAACTGGTCATGGGACACCCTGGACACCCTCAGTCAAACACTTCAGAAGAAGAGATAGCAAAACCCTTTCACTCCTGCCAAAACACCCCAGATCCCATCTTCTTTGCTGATCATACTTGCCCTTCAAGGTGCACAATGGGTGGAAACCCTTGGGCAGAAGAGGGAAGGGCACTGCAAATGAAGGCTTGGTTTTATAGGATGAAAAGGGGAATCACTTCCTCCCACAGGCATGTGGATTTAGTCTGAATGTCTTTTTTTTTTTTTTTTTTTTTTGTTTTTTTTCCTCCTCTTGCCCAAATGTTGGGCAAAACTGGTACATTCACTGGACATTTCAGATTCATTTCTACACCCAGCCTCACGGGAGTACCAACGCAACTTTTTTTCCAGATGTAGCTAAATCTCTGCCTACCCCACTCAAGCCTTTCACTCAGGAATATCTGGATAATTGCTGCCTAGGCTGCTCCAGCTTCGCAAGTTGAACTTTCCAGACAAGCAATTGAAAAATAAACAGGTCTGAGAAGGCGAAGGGCAGCGCTGGGTCTGCGACAGGGATTTGCAGGGCATGCACCGAAGGGTCTTATGGCAGTTGCCGGAGTGACCTCAGGACAAAGCAGGTCCTGCGAACTGCGGAGGCTGTGGGAAATGGCAGCACACAAGGGCACAACGCAGGTCCCCAGATGGGAGCAACCAGGGGCACCTCCTGCAGCAAGTGCAAGCACAGCAGATGTTTCTCATTGCAGGCTCGTGCATTGCTGCAAAACCCTATCCTCTAACCTGCAGGGTCCCTCCTTAATCCAGCACGACTGACAGTTCACGTGCTGGCTCCCTCTCCCACTGCTGTACAGCCCGGCAGTAGCCACAGAATGTCAGTGTGGCTCACCAGTGGCTTACTAACAGTCCAGAACATCAATGTGCTGAGAAAAGATTAATCATCAGGGACAAGATGGACTGAAGCAGTTCCCTGGCCTGAGAGGGGAACGGATGCTGTTGTGCCCCTACACACCGCATCTTGCATCTTCCTGCCAGTTCTTTCCTCTTCTAAGGGCTCCATGAAATGAGTGTCATTTATCATTTTATTATTTAGCATCATAAATGGATTGAATATCAGATTGGTAGAGGCTACACCACTTTTACAGTTAAACCCATCCTCTTCCCCCTTTTCATTTGATCTGGAAGATACAGAACAGTTCAGCGTGGCTCGGTGTGTGTGAAGTGGACTCAATGATCTTAAGGGTCTCTTCCAACCTAAATTATTCTGTGATTCTAAGTGGCATGCTAGGGGGTAGAGGTACCTAGCGGAAGGAGAAATGCTCTTCTTTCAGGCAGCGTGGAAGAATGAACTTATTTAAAATCAACTTCTAGGCTTGTCCAGTTCTTATAGCAAGTGCTGCAAATGATACTAATCTACGAGTTTCTTTCAAAGCATGTGGATAAATGCTCTGGTAAACCAGATTACTGCTCCAGGACAGGCTGCAATCAATAACTGCATCAAATAGGCAACGGTGATCATGAGAGTTTGCGAGAGGGATGAGGCCAGTTGCCAGTGCCCAATTCACTGGCCGGTATCAAGCAAGCAGGGCAGAAAGCAAGCTGCTTCAAAGATATTTAGTTCATACATTTCTAATGAAAAAAAAGTTGCTGGAGAAAGAATCAAGATCTTATTAATGTCCTCACTGATGGGAAGATTGAAGCGCGAGCTTGGCTTTATTAGCCACAGGAGAACGCAGATGGCATGGCAGCGGACTCAACACCGTACTGTAAGCACAGCTATAGCTGGAAAGCACGTTTCTTAAATAAAATATAAGCTGGAGATGAACCCAAAGGAAGCTGTGCTGCTGGTTGCCCTCCTCAGGAACTGTATTATACTTTTAGTTTGACTGTACATCCCTCACATTCCCGGCTTTCCCTTCTTTCACTGTCCTGAACCTCCATTTCCTAAGGACATTTTCCTTAGTCCTGTGCCAGCTACAGTGACAGAAAACCAGAGTGAACCCTGTCCCCATCCTACCACTGTTCCTCTCCCCCAAGGTTAGATCTGGATGCATGGAACAGTTCAACTATCTCCATACTCCTGGAATGCCCCCGCTAATTAATTTTTTACCACTGTGGCATTTACTGAAAGGCAGGAAATGATCACCTCGAGATTTCACTGCTGTTTAACTCCTCAAAGCAATTTCTTAATGTAATTGCATTTTCTTAAGGACAAAGAAAACTTTGTGATGCCACTTAGCCAGCTTTCAGAGAGGCTGTGTTAAAGGCTGCTGTAACTCAGAGATAGCACCTAATTAATGGGCCTGCCCAGAAGACAACAGCTCCCTTCCCAGAAAAAAATGCAGTGTTTTGAGGCTGGCATTTGCTCTATGTCAGGATGAAAAATGATGGAAAATGGTGGCCTCTTAACACTTTAGAGATTATAAGACTCATGGGAAACAAACAAAACAACTTTGACCCCCAAAGCTATGAGGATGTTTCAGTATCTGTATTCAGAGTAAAATCCAGGTATCTATTTCTGAGAATCTGGCTTTAGAAGATTTCAGTCACTTGTTTCCACCTCCAGCAATTCAGGTTCGAATAGCACTTTTCGTTTTTGAAAGGATCTTAACAAAACAACTACCTTGGCTCCGGCACTGCCTTTAAGTGTGCACATCAAGAACGCAAAAGCCCAGGTTCAACTTGCTGCTGGATCTAGACACTGAATTAGAAGCTGTTGTTCTGGCTTGTATAAATACTTATTAATTACACCATTCAGAAAAGGTGCCCAGTAATGTGGATTTCTGCGTGAGATCAAACCCTCCCTTTAAATCAAGTAAAGCATGGACTTAAAAATACTAGTCTTTGACATTGCATGCACATGTCCTAACCACTACCCTGTGGTTTGGTATGAGTCTTTCTGGAACAGTATTGGGGGAAAAAAAAACCACAAAAAACCCCGCAGCAAAACAAAACCAAGCAAAGCCAACCCAGAAATCAGTTTCTGAAGCTTTTGTGACACTTTAATCCACCGCCAGTCTTTGCTTTGACAAGATAGCTCGCTGAAAACATCATATTAGATCATCTAATGAGCTGGGGGCTATGACAGCTCCGCTTGTGATTTTGAACATACCATAATTCAATTGAAAAACAAAACAAAACAAAACACGCACTGCAGAAAATGTATCTGCTGCCCTCTCTAATGAAATGTGAGGCTCCCTAAAAATAAAACAAAGCAAACGCAATCACAATACATACATTGGCTAGAATGCAGAACTGCAGTATCCATTAACAGTCATTACTACCAAGAGGAAAACAACTCAGTCCTGCCCGGTATACAACAGGTCTGCCCAACAACCAACCAGTTGCTGGATTTGGGTCATTTTTTCTGACCGGAACACATGTTTTGGAAAGAATAGACACTAGAGAAAGCAGGAATACAACAACAAAACCTCCCCAAACGGCTTCCTCCCCTTACTCACCTGAGGGATTCAAAGGGGAGTAAATTATTTTAATACAAGAAACATTGACAGAAAGCTCCAGTGACGGAGGTAGGAAATGACACTGGGGACAGCAATGGGATAAAACAGCCCCCGCAGAGGAAAATCAGAGATCCTGGACCGGGACGCAGCAAACGGCGACCAGCGCTGGTGTGTGAAGCACCTACCCAGCTGTCCCCAGCGCTCCAAACGGGCTCAGAATGACCATCTCGAGCCCCTCGCACACAAACCTGGGTCCACCGGGTCTGAGATAATAAGGTGCAGAAATAGAGAAACCCAGCTCTGTAAATATTGTAGGCTGAGATTTCTGTATGTCAGTGCCTGCTGAGTCCCCAGTTCAAAGACTGAGATTGAAAAATTGACTTCAAACAATTCTGCAGATTTATTTTTAAAAACCTCTGCCTTAATCTGCACCCTCAAGGAGGCAGAGCTGTTAGCAGCAATCAGTCTCACAACAGCTCAGCTTTCCCTCCTGTGAGAGACGAGGCAGTCCCTTGTCTCCATTGCCCATGGCTCCCAATTCCATCCTACTTCTGCTCGTGTGCAAATGCTGGGAGGCATTTGCCACTGGAATTTTTTGTTTTGTTTTGGTGATGGTGGGATGAGCTCTTCAAGTCTGTTTGTTCCTTATGATGAAAACTGCCCTTGCACAAAATGAAGGCCACGGTGTTCGCTGGGTGCTGGCTCTTTCAGACATCCCCTTCTTTGAGCTGCCTCCAGCCTGGCCAGCAAATAGGCCACCACAACGCAGGGAGAAAGGAGATTCCTGCTTTCCACCTGTCTGTGGTTGGGCATACTGAGCTATGAAGATCCAGGGGAAAAAAAAAATCAGATGCCACGTAGAAACAACAGCAACACCATTTGAACCCAAATATTCCAATGTGCAGCCAGGCAGGTACGAGTCACCTACCCTGCTACACCGGCACCTCCCCAAAACAGCCTCATCTCACACCTCAGTGCTTCACGCCCTCCATGGGGACCACAAAAGGGATACAGTTGCTGTGATGCTACCGAAGCAGAGCAGACCCCAAACCCAAGCACCCAAGGCAGAAGGCAGCAGAACCTGCCAGCGACCCCAGAGCCAGCCCTGCGCGAGCGACGAGCCCCAAACCTCAGCCACGGGGCAGCAATGCAAGTGGCCAGAGGGACAGAAAGAGTTACGAGCTCCTAAAAAGAATGAAGCACACAATATCCCACGTCTTAAATGTGGCTGAGGCCAAATGACCCTGCACTTTAATGGCTAGCATTAAACCAGACACTTGCTCTGAAATGAAACTCCTGCGAGTCGATCTGCCATCACACAACAGCAAAGAACCTATTTTTGAGTTCATTTGTATTTTCCTAGTGCTGATTGCTGTGAATAATTTAATCCCCATTCGGAAGGCTGCTAATAAGACACTGCTTTCCAAGTGAAACAGGCTCTGCTTGTGAAACTTGGGCCCGGATTTGTATTCAGATACAATTTGAAATAAATAAATAAATGCACAAATAAATAAATAAATGCATAAATAAAGACTATAGCTTCTGTTTCTGGGGCCGTTTTTTGGACAGACAGATTTGTCTTCTGTGTCCAGCAATTTTATGCTGAAGGGAATAGAGTCCAACATTTAATTGTTTTCCTCCTCCCACAGGACTCCATAAAATTTTATGTTATTTCTTCTAAGTATGGGTTGGTTTTTTCCCAATGTTTTACACATAATTGCCTTTTTGTTTTCAGTAAATCTATATATTGCTATTCTCTTTCTTCTAGCCGTTTCCTCTGTCGTTCTAGTTCATCTACCCTCTCAACCAATTTTATCAGACTCTGTTTTATCTCAAAAATTGAATTTTCAAGGTTATTGAAGAAATATGTTTTTCTCTATTTTCATTTCCTTTCTGAACTCCACCAAGGCTTGTGTTGGATGTATTTTGGAGCTCTGCATACTTAGTGGTATTGCTGGGTTCATTCTACCTCATTGCTATGAAAAATATACTGGCACATCCTTCCTGAATGCCCTGTGTTTTCTTTGCTTTTCCCACCATTCTACTCCACAAATCTTACCTCCCTTTTCCTCTAAAGATGCATCAGCGAAACCATAGTCCCATTACACAGATACCAACTATCTTCCAGGATGTGTAACTGCAAAGCATCTCACTTCAATCCTGATTGAAATCAGCATTTCAACGCTGATATGCTTTATATCCTTATGAAAGATCAGATACTGCATAATTTCAGTGAATTTGAAAATGTAGCAGATATTAATTATATCACAACATGTGCCTTAGGATACTTTTCTCAAAACCTCTTGGCCAGTATAACCTTTCTTGATCGTAAGATGGGAATGGACTTCTATCAAATGTCTTCATCTTACTCAAATACTACAAACAAACCTTACTAATCAATTGAGACTATGAGGTTAGCCCACAGCGTTTGATTCTCCACCACTGGAACTAGAAGTATAACAGCTTCCCAGGAAGGGACCAGCCTTGTATATGGATTTTGCACACGTGTTGCACGCCTGCAGACACAGGGAGGAACCACATCGTTGATATTCCTGACCATTTCTGCAAAAAGCCCCCAGTTTCTTGCAGCATTTCCAACTGTAAAATTTTGTCTTATTTAAAAGTGTTTCACAAGCTTCTCCTCTAAAATAGGTTCTGCCCACAGGATCACAAGAACATAAGTTTGGAAGAACGCACTGTGTGACCGAGCCACTGGCCAGCTATCGTAGTCAACTAGGCTACAAACCACCTGATAAACCTCACTGCTGTCATGATTAAAAATCTGCATGTATTTATGGCCAATTTGTATCTACGTATTCCTACATCAATGCTTTAAGCTTTTAGAGATTTAAAGTGTTATTTTCCTTCTATCAGTCCTATGGTGTACATTCAGAGTACAATTTGATCTCCTAGCCTTTCCTCAGGAAGATGAAACATGGCAAATAATTACGGTCTCCTCCTGTAACATCAAATCCTGCTTTGCACATGTTCTGTTTCGTGTCCAGCCATCACGAACATGTACTCAAACGCACAAAGGAGGTCTCGATGCTGCCTTACAGAGAGGCTCAGAGGGATACTTGTCTACATTGGGCATACGCCTGCTGGTGCATCACAAGATCAGGCTTTCCTTCCAGCAATACCTCAGTGATCCCTAGACCAACTATTGCAGACAGGGAGACCCTTCTCTACATCTGTTCCAAACACTAACAACCAACCCACGTAAGCAGTACATTTGCCTTGGTCTCCAAAGAACAGCCGCTTTCATTTTAACCTTTGCGTTTCTGAAATCACCAAGGTCCTTTCTGTATGATAACTCTGCCTCCCTCTACATGAGCAGTACTTCCCACACAGTCTTCTGTTCAAGCAGAATGAGGTAGGCTCAGCATTTGTCTGCTGCTAGGCTTTGACTAATTTTACTTTTGAGAATCAGAAGTAAAAGCCTGGACAAAGTGCAGGAATAGCGTAGGTAAGTTGCTTCTGGCTACCCCAGGACAGCTTCAGTGAGTAACTGGAACTGCCCTGGGGCATGCAGACCTTACGATATGGCATCAGCAACTTCCATCAAACCATGCCCATCTGTTGTGCCATGGCCATCACTGAGACACTAAACATAACTGTCCCCAGGACTGCTTTTTGAGGAACTCCTCCTTTCAGAGTATCATTTCTCTTTCAAAAACCATCTGTTGCTGCATCTCCCTGAGCCAGACCTTTCAGTCACTTGTTAGGTACACCTGAACTCACTGTTTCTACCAAGATATATTTATAACACAGTTTTGTAGAGTTAATATGAATGGATATTCCACATCTCCCTTGCCTCAAAGTTATCAGTCTAAAATGACCAGTTCTTCTTATATTATTGATCTTTGTCAAGCCAATGTTACAGTTAATGCTACTTTTCCTTTAACTTCTTAAGTTACATTTTCCTTTGAAAGTTTTGCAGAAGCTTGAGATCAGGCCTGTTATTGCTTGGATTGCATTTATTTTACTTCATCTCTAATACAGGGACTACCTATGCCATTCACTGCATCTGACTCAAACACCAGTTAGGAAACTGCTGCAGGACATGAGACCTTGTGAATCAGCTCTTGTGAAAATGTGGACACCCCGAATGCCTCATCCAAGCAAAATTCAACTCAAAAGTAAAGCTTCATGAGTCTTAGTCTGGTAATTTCTCCTTTCACATTCTTACTTACGTTATTCATCCTATTTTTTCTTCTTGAGACAGTGCCATCCAACACTGAAGAACATTTTCAAGTATTGACTTATTTTTGGACATGCTTAGGTGATTCTGAGCTCTATCTCACCCTTGTTATATGGATGCTTCTTTCATCAATCCAGTACGTGCAGAAATGAAGACCCTTTGAGTCCCATGTTTTCTTACCCTATGCAAGGTCCAGCTCCAAGACAGACCCTGGACACTCTCTCCTCACCCCAGCACTTTTGAACCTCTGACATAACTTACTTTGTTGAACCTCCCTATAAACTGCTTCCATGAGCCAAAGCTGTCTTAAAGCTGCCGCAGTCCCACTTGTGGTGCGAATCCCTTCCAACTATATTTTCAGACCCATTACTGGATTGGCAGCCAGCCCACCTAAGAACCCTAATAACTAAAGTTCAAAGGAATTTCAGTTCAAACACAGTTATTTGAGACTACACAATGGAAACAGGGAGGCACAGCACCACCACCACCATAAAGTCAGCACATTTGCGTTACAGTAGAAGGGCTAAGCTCCTCCGCACCCCATGAGAACTCAACATCAGCCTAAAAATAATCCCCTGATGAAGCAAGTCACTGCATGAAGAGCAGAAGTAATGAACCCTGTTTCTCTTGCACTTTCTTATCTTCTTTTCTGTGTGGATTCTCCAGTGCCCAATGTGGCTTCTGCAATGATTCTGAAATGAGGAAACAGATAAAGTCTCTGTATTCTGTACCACCACCTATTTTAATACAACGTGTGTGCTTGAGCTTTTTAGTTCTCCGTCACTAGGAATAAACTCACTGAAAACTGCATATCAGACTTAGAAAGATCAGTCAGGCCACAATACTCCTCCTTCCAATAATGCCAGTGACAAGAGACTTGGAAAAATCCTAATGTAGCTGCAAGTAATGGGGGAATACTGTCGTTGGACACCTGAAGTACAGAATACTTCCACAGATTAATCAGAAGCTGGATGGAGATGTTGGTATGTACAGAAAGTGGATGCTGGCCTGAAAAGGTCACTTGCTCCCTCACAGCAAATGCAGCAAAGAGCAGTGAACACACTCTCCTCCCCACAGAACAAGCCTCTTCCAGCAAGATTAAGCTGTAACTTCAAACCTGCAACCTCAGTCTCTCTATACATGCTCAGCACGCAAACCACGCCTCACGGCACAGCACCCATGGGAGTGCATGTAGGTATGGCCTCAAGTATGTCAAGTGATAAAGATGATACTACTGTACATACACATGCAATAACAACATACACATATCAGCACACAGAGCTAGCTGAGGGAGTTGGGAACTGGGAGTATTTTTTAGCTAGAAGCAATCAGCAAGTATACGTTGCTGAATTTCAGTCTGACAGGCACTGATTATATATCAGACATGGATAATTTTTTTTTCTCAGAAATGCTTCTTGATTTGAAAAGAAAATCAAGGTTGCCCTTAAGAGTAGCCATAAACTGCTAATTTCCTCCTTTTGCAAAAGAAAAAAAAAAAAAAAAAGAAGTAACTATCAAATTCTTTTCAATAAGGCTTTATGAAGGACTGGTCCCAGACTAAGCAATATCCCAAGGGGCACAAAGTTTTGAGATGGTTCACAGCAATCACCCTGCATAATACTTCTAAGAGGAATAAGCTGCTAATTACCAATTTTCAGAACAAAACTGTATGAGGTCCTGGGAAGGAATGTGATTAGTTGATTAGTGAGATATGGCTGGATATGTACCGATTCGTTCTGTGTGAGTGTCCAACCTGGCACAAATAGCGCAACCCAGGGGAGATGTTTCTCATTCATTTCTGTAGATCATTTAACATCAGTGTTCCTATTCTAGTTTGCCTTTTCACCATCAGCACGTCTACATGCCACCTACACACTGCAGCACATTGATGTTTTGATCCAGGATCAAACTCTCATGGGTTAGACCGAATGCCTTGAAGAGATGCTAAGAAGAATATTAGTATTAAAGGCTCATGGGCTTATAGCTCCATATGGTTCAGTAATTATTACTAGGTGTATCCAGGAGAATCACTGCAAAGGTCAACAACCTTTCTGAAACTTTTCATCTCATCACTGACATGACCTGGTGAGAGGAAGCACAGCCAAGAGAAGATCAGGCTGCTTTTGTTACTGGTTCAACACCTTCATTTTTTTTTGACCAACAAATTCAGTATAGTCAAATGTAGATCTGACAGCAAATGGGCTGCGCCGTCCAAGGTCATGAGATAAGAAATTAGAAAGCCAGATAATCCTTTAAAGAGAATCACAGATCTGTTAACACCTGGACTAATTAGCATCCAAGTCAGAAGTCCAGCAAAGATTTGAATTAATTTTCTCCCAGGCAAATATTAATTCAACTGTTGACCTGTGGGACAAAATTCCCTTCTGGCTTATATGAACAAAACACCAAAATCACTGGAGCTATCTCCATGTTCACCACTAGGAAATATGGCCTTTGTATCTTACAGATATATACCGGTGTAGTAGAAAATTACTTAAAATAAATTCATTCTAGGTTGGTGATATTAAATAAAATAGGATGTTTATTCCAGCCAAGATTTATTTTGCTTCATTCTTTGGAGAAATAAATCTTCTGGTCCAAATAACATGTGAGTACAATTGTGGATGCACTAAATGATGGCCACACTAAAGAAATTCAGGGACAAATTTAGAATTAGATATGTCCAAACTACAGGAGGCCTCTGTGGTTATCTGAGCTTATTATAAAGTCCTTTTGTCTTCTATCACCTCTAATCTATTACAGACAAGAGACAGCTTGCTCTCCTAATGAAGCTGAAAACAATAAATATACAAAAAATAAAACTCATACCAGTGTGGCCTCTTTCATCTTGAGCTTTGGTACTCAAAACACAGCAAGACCATACAAGATAATTGTGAATAAAATCAGTAGCTTTCTTCAAAAAGGCCTGTAACATGAGTAATTAGGAAAAGAAATGAGTTGACAAACTGTAGTGTGGACTTTAAGCTCTAACACAACACTTTGGTTGAGAATTTCCAGCTCAGGCAGTCAGATGCTAAAGACTGAAGTGGCAAAAAGCACAACTAACTGGGCACATGCACGGGCTGAACTTCACACTTGGGCACTACAGCCCTGCAAAGAGCCTAACAAAAAGGAGAGACGGAAGCAAGGAGGGAGATGGTGGGAACTTCCATGATTAGCACCTCCAGGAACTGGAAGGTCAAGTCCTGATGACTTGGTTGTTAAAGAGTCAGTGCCTGAGGAGTCACAAATTTGGGGCCTTCCAGGCTCCATGAAAGCCTGGAATGAATTTTAATCTCTATGTGATTAAAGACAAAAAGCTAGGACCACTTCAAATCAGGCTTAGGCAGAGATGGTGAATAGGACAGAGAGGACTTGCAAGTGAATCAACCCTGACATCACAGTCAACTATCTTTTTGAGAAGAAAAACAGAAGAGTGTAAATCAGCGGCTCTGACCTCTACCTGGAGAGCAAAAAGCCAACCTAGGTCTGCACAAAGGATATGAA
The DNA here is from genome assembly GCA_035590275.1 of Ibycter americanus. Classification (NCBI taxonomy): domain Eukaryota; kingdom Metazoa; phylum Chordata; class Aves; order Falconiformes; family Falconidae; genus Ibycter; species Ibycter americanus. The sequence continues at coordinate 26,098,933 of JAVJGI010000063.1, forward strand.
CAAAAGCATATGTAGCACATGTGAATGACTTGTGGTTACTCTATTTTCCCTGGTGGCGCTATGCAATACCAACATTTTCTTTGCAGTTAATTGGAAAGACGATATATTTTTGCCCAGTTTTAAAGCCACACCATGCAAATAATATTTGGCACAGAAGAGCCAAGCTCTTTCATTCCTTTGGTGCAGTAGGATTTTCTAAAAGAGCTGACCCTCCCCAGGTGTCAAAAATAATTCACACCTGTAGGAAGAAATGAGCTTTTAAGAATGTAAAGAGTACACACAATTTCACACTGGAGGGGCTGGACCAGCATCGACCTAAACTAACCACTGAAACCTCTAGAGACAACTAGTGGGGAAACAGGGAGGGACACGAAAGTGATCCACTGACAAACCCAATGCCTACCTTGAAAAGACGAGTGGGGTGGGGTGGGAGAGGGAGCTGGAGAGCTCCTTAATTCCAGTTCCCAGAAACATTCTGCAACAAACACTCCAATAATTTGTGAGCGCTTGGGAGTTAATACTAAAATGAGTCACTGTCACTAGGGATTTGTCAACAGCAAATCACGTCAAAATAATCTGATTTCCTTCTTTGAGGGTGTAACAGAGACAGGTGGCCGGGGAGAAATCGCTGATATCCTGCATCTTCACCTGAGCCAGGTGCTGTTTGCCATGACATTACCATAAGCTAGCCACTGAACTGTGGCCTGGTATGGCGGGAAAACTTGAGCACAGGGTGGTGTAAAACTCATCAGATAGCCATGCTGACACAGCCCTTGCCAGAGGTCCCTGACCTTTGGCCAGGTCTGAAGCCCTGGGGTCCAGCTCTATCCAAGCCAGTTACTTGGACAAAGAAAAAGAGCTGGACAAAGACAGCAGGGAGAACCATCAGGTGGGAAGGGGGTCTGCAAAATAACGCCTTGGCTTCACAGCAGATCAGAGCTGAATGGGAATCAGCAGTGCCATGCTGCTGTGCATCAGTCTGCGATGGAGGAATGGGACTACATTCCAACGCTGCACTTCTCCTCTGCCCAGCAGCCACAGCCAGAACAGGGCATAGCTGTGCCCAGGCTTGGAGATGCACTTGAAGAGGATGGTGGCTAACCTCAGGGAGCATGGATGAAAACAGAAGCAGTGATCACATCTAAACAACTCGGTGTGTAAGGAAAAACTGCAGGAAATGGGTCCATTTACATTTTACAGAAACCTGAAGGCTGACAAGATAACAGTTTAACTAGGTAAGGAGCAACCAAAAGAGGATCAACCACTCTCCATCCCCACTGCGGGTTGGATGAAGAGTAAGGGGCCCAAACGGTACGAAGTGGGGTGTGAATGAGAAAGAGCTGTAGGGCTAGACAGAGGGCATGTGGAAGCTGAAGAACATTAACAGTTCTGACCGATGCCTTGCAGGGCTGTTTTAGGGCAGCTTCCACCAGTGCACTACAGCCATGACACTGGCAATTTCAGAAAGCCCTATGCATGCACACATTGAGAAGATCATATTTTTTGGTTATATAGCTTTACAGTTTCAACTCCCTCCAACACAGCGAGATGTCTGGTTTTCCAGGTTTAGAGCTACAGAGCTTAGCTGTAAAAGGATAATAAAACCCAACAGTCTCTCTTTTCATACCACCAAAGATTTCAATGGAGGAGATATGTAGCAATGCCTATGTTTTTCCTCCATAGCTCTCAAAGTACAATAGCGTGTGTTGAGGGTACCAGAGACAATACAGGGAAAACACATCTAATGAGATCGTTCAATAAATAACAGGCTTCTTCACCGATGAAAGTGCTTGGCACAGTTTTACGCTGTAATCCTAAACACATCGTAATTACCCTTACAAAACAAGCTACAGAAGAAACTGCATCTGTTGGCCTTTCCAGTGCAAACTGGGACCTCCAAGAGAAAAAACAACCGTCCCTCGTTGCTGAGGTCAGTCTCCTGTTGTTTCATGCTAACGAGGAGCGGGCATCGCTTGTGCCCCTGCCCCTCTGCGTGCAAGACAGTCCTGCCACAAACAGGGAAATGAGGATAGATACAGTCTATTACTTGTTACAAACAGAGTAAAAAGGAGAAACTGTACCAATAATAAATCTGAATGATAAAATAAATCTGAATAAGCTGCTATGCCTTGAGGGAAACAGTTGATTAAAACAGGGATAATAATGGCTTTATTGATAAGAATATGTATTAATGGGCATGGTAACTACAAAGGAGCCTGGAAAAGGGAGAAATATGTATCAATTGTGAACAGTTTGAATATATTTTCAAGGGCCTGAACTACCTGGAAGTAACAGTTCCTCTAATAAAAATGTAGGATATGCCTCCTCTTTGTTTACTCTCCAGAATTTTTATTTACGGACCCAATAATAAAAGAAAGGTGTGAAATTTCCCTTTCATTACATGGAAAGCTTCTGAGTATAAGGAAGAGAGCATAAGAAATCCTGTTACTAGGAATTTTCTATCATAAACTTTCCTCAAGAAAGCCACTTGTTCAGCTTACTAACGCTGCCACCAGCCCACAAAGACCCTCTGTGGCAGATGGCTGTGGTCCCCACAGCAAGAAATTGAGGTCAGAGCGGTGTGCAGCATTGCTGCTTGATAACAACAGGCACGATTTAAATCTCTTTGCACCAAGCAGAATCATGCTCTCCAGGCAGGTGGTGGAGCTGGACAGCAAGGCAACATGCAGGGAGACAAGGGTAAAACCCACACCCTACCAAGACGTTGACACAGATGCCCAGCCTACATGTCCTGTGCTCTTTGAAATCCTTCCTCTGCCGGTGCTGCTGGCAAGACTCCTGTTGCCTTCAGTGATTTAACACATAATGTGACTTCCCTGCTGGGAGGAGAAGAGTTCGAAAGGATCTCATGCAACATGGCCAACACTGGTTTTTCCAAAGCCTGATGGGAGCGACCCAAAGTAGGAGGTTCTACAAAAAAAGGATCGCTTCCCTGCAGCAGCAAAGATCCTCCCCGCTTTCACAGCATCTCAGCGATGGCTGTAATGAGTCCAGCATCCTCTGGACTAGCTCCATTAGAAAAACCTGATTATGTACCAGCACAATCAAGGTCTAATTTCATTCCTGCTGCTGAGTAAAAGGAATGTGCCTGCTGACACCATTCTTTTCTCTACAAGTAAAATCATCTGCAAAACTTCATGTTAACAGCAATGGACAACATGCCTGAATAATAAATAAAAATAACAACAATTTTAAAAAATAAAGTAAATAAATAATAAAAATAATTAGGCAAATAAAAATAATTCAGCAAATAAAAAGAAATAAATTAAAAAAACAAATAAGAAAAAATAAAAATAAAATCTGCTGTGAGGGAGTGCAGAGAAACTGGCAACCTTTCTTTAAATATGAATACTGTCTTAGAAGACTCTATTTTATGAGATGCTTATAGTCACATAGTTAAGCATTTAAAAGTTAAATGGGAAGATAGTGATTTATAGAGCAAAATAAATAAGGGTGTAACCAAGTACATGATGTAACACAGCAGCATTCAAGGACAGAATTAGTTATGCTCCTATGTCAATCCATCTTGAAAGTTTTAATGCTTCATTTCACAACCATAGTTTTCATTAAAATGCATATGTTTTAATCATGGGAATAAGTCTCCTAAGTAATATAAGACAACAAAAAGGAAATGTATTTACTTAGCACCTTCTTCAGTTAAAATGGCCAATGGCAAAAAAGAAAAAAAAAAATAGCCGAATGGCCAACTTAATCATTTCAGTTCACCCTTCCATGAGTTGGTTGGTTGTTGACCTTGCTAGTCTCAGTTCTTGTCCTACGAGAAGGGCACTTCCCTGCTCAGGCTAGCTATGGCCACAGCACCGCAGAGCCCCCTCCCCAGCCACCGCTTTCTGAGCTCCAGAGCCACTGTCAGCCAGCTGCTGGAGTCCCTCTGTGATGTTCGCTGACCTTTGTGGTTTGGGTTTTTTTTTTGTTTGTTTGCTTTGTTTGTTTTTGGTTTTTTGTTTTTTGTTCTGTTTTTTTTTCCTCTAACTGGGATATTCGCTCTCATTCTGCTGTTAACCTTCACTCCCTCTCATTCTGCTGCTTACCTTCTCACACTAATTTCTGGTGATTTCACTGAACATCACAAGCCCTAGTAAAGAGTCTCACTGTGTACATTTGCCCTCTGATTGCTATCTCTTATCTAGTTATTAATTGCGAAGCTGGTCTGTCTTTTATAGAATCACAGAATGGTTTGGGTTGGAAGGGACCTTGAAGACCATCCAGTTCCAACCCCCTGCCATGGGCAGGGACACCTTCCACCAGCCCAGGTTGCTCCCAGCCCCGTCCAGCCTGGCCTGGAGCACCCCCAGGGATGGGGCACCCACAGCTGCTCTGGGCAGCCTGTGCCAGTGCCTCGCCGCCCCCACAGTGAAGAATTTCTTCCTAATATCGAATCTAAATCCCCCCTCTTTCAGCTTAAAACCATTGCCCCTTGTCCTGTCGCTACAGGCCCTACTATCATATCACAGCACAGTTCCGATAAAATCAAACATGGCTTAATATACAACAGAAAACCAGAAGAAAACCTTTGCTCTTGAAGATACTATATGTAGGAAATAAAGCTCCATGGACAAGCCACTGTCCATGCTGACATTCCCATCCACTCTCAAAAGCCCATGAAAGCCTCTCCAAGAAACAACCAGGTTTTTTTGGTTCCTTCCAGGAGCTGCCGCATATCTGGCGGCTGTGCAAGCTGGCACGCTAATGAACATGGGTCTACCAGCTTTTCCTCTACTTGTGTTATCTCTGACACAAGTAGAAGAAGGTCCTTCTGCAAGAACAGCACCGTCAGGAGGAGCTAGTCACCTGTTGGCAAGTGAAGGGACTATCGCCGTATCTCCCCAGTACCTCCCCTCCCCTCACTGCTACAGATTAGCAAGAAGGCTCCAACGCCGGTGTAACCTCCTAGAAATCGTGACATCAGTATCATACAACCGAGAGCAGCGAGAGCTGTCGCAGCTCTGCAGCACTTCAGCGCTGCCACGAAGCGGGAGGGAGTATCACTGTGACCCTGGAAACTCCTCATCCCAACCCCAAAAAAGCCCTGAGCACGAGTCAGAAAGATGTCCCTTGGTGTCCCAGACCTTGAGGGATACCAAATCTGCAAAAGGTCAGGGAGCTTATTTAGCAGTGTTTGCAGACACTCTCCTCCACAGCTTCTCTGGTGCTGGCTCCATCCTATTCCCCACAAGTTTCCACAACCTTTCCACCCACCTGCATTAGTCATAAAACTATTAGAAAAGGCATCATCCAAAGGCTATTTATCGCAACCTAAAACCCGTGTTGGGAAGAAGCAGGGTGAAACATCATGGGAAGATGCTGGTCTCACTTACTGTACAACAGCCCCTGCAACAAAGATGCACATACAAGACCTTCCTGACTTTCAGAGGGTTACATTGATACTGGAGTCCTCCTGTCCAGCTTGGTGGCATTTAGGATCAGAGCATCCACGTGCTCCAGGTGGGGGGGTGGGGGGGGTGGGGGAGGTGGAATTTTCTCCTTGCATCATGAAACAAACCCAAACTCCACCACATTTCAACCTATCATTAATATGCACTGAAGATTTTTAATGGATCACAGATACTATTTGCTTCAGCCTGATCCTCCGTATCTTGAGTTTCAAGGGGATAGCCTAGCTTCCTGGAGCTAACTTGAAACAGCTTGGAAGTACCAATATGCCAGTGTCAGCAAAAAGCTACCATGGGTAAGAGAGAGCAAATTTCTGTGAACAAACCTGAAAGAAATACTGACGTATTAAAACATGTTCTCCCAAGATTATCGATTTGACTACTCAGATCCTTGATGCCACCTCCAGGAGTAGAGCATTCAAAGACACCCTGTTCTGTTTCTTCATATTTTAAATACAGAGGTACAATATTTACCCCTACTCCCATTCCTCCTCTCGTTCTCGCTTCTTAAAAAACAAAAACCTTCTTGTCTAGAAGACTGTCTTTGGTCTTGCCCTCAGACACTGCTGTGAACTGCTCTGTGGTATAAGACTATCTTCTACATGACCAACTGTCAAAAATAAACCTCCATGAATAATTCAATTTTCTCCAATAACATCCATGTTTATGCTTCAGGTACTGGGGTACTTGCTGCTATGCTGTCTTTTGGAATTTCTAGCAAGAAAAAGAAACATCTCAGGAGGATCTCGCACCGACTAGAGTTTTAACATTAAATAAGAAAAAAATTCAAATGATCTCATTTCATTTACAATTTTCCATGTTGCCAGTGTTTGCATATTCATAACCTCTCCAGGTCACTAGATACACATTGCCTTTGACCTTGCTAAATGTGAAAAAGCTCCCAGAATTTTGCTTTGCTGATCAAGCCATCAATTATTTCCATAAATTTTTCATCCCTTGCTCTGTTCAGATAAATTACGTAGAAAACCATAATTGCTCATGCACTACACTGAAATCTTTCTCTATCAGCTTTCACTGAGGGTTTTGTAGAAGAGATTTGGACCACTGTTTTACATAAAAGCACTAAGAGAGTTTTCTGGAAAATTTCTAGTCTAAGAACTAAGGAGCTGGGAACTCTACCCATGGGTTAAACACAAGGATGATGATATCAGTACCCGGAGTGGCCAGATACATATCACCATAGGGCTGACTGAATCTTTAGGGTCAGGTAGGCTGCATGTACTTGTGCCATATGACAGCAACCCTGGGAAAAACCTGCAACCCAAGGATGTGGGGTTCCTCTGACACAACACACCAGGATGGAGAAAGCAACTTCCGAAAGCAAACCAAAATGATGAAGGCGGTTGGGAGCAACATCTATTTTGAAGTTTTGCAGTTAAGATCATTTATTAATTCCTGTACTCCAAAAAGACATGAAAAATGGCACAAAAATATAAAAGCAGCACAGCCCAGTTCTAGCCCTCTTTTAGCCTGCCCTCTCTCCCACCACAAAGAGTCTAAATCAAAACCAAATCCTATCTATAGAGGAGGAAAGTGTTCATAAAGTAATAAGCCCAACAGTCTGGGAATGTGTCAGGTTATACAACACTTGTCCTGAATACTAATCAGCTTCTTCCACTCAAATCTTCAATCATAACATACGGAAAAAAAGAAAAAAACGATAACTGTGTTGTAAATAATATGGATGTAAAATGTAAATACTGATTTCCTTTATCATTTCAACCCGCCTAAAAACAGATTTCAATGATTATTTGAAAATAAAGACATTTTCCCGCTTCAATTACTCTTCTCACCTATGGAGATTCCCTCTTTAATGAATTTTCATAGTTAAAATCTTATAAGCAGATTTGAAAATCTAGAAGGTTTCACTCTCTGGGAGTTTTACTCGCACTCCTGATCCCCACTCCCAAAACAGTAACATTAACTTGCCCGGCTCTGCCCAGCAGTATGAATGAACAACAGGGAGTGCAAAATTCTTCCTAAGGAATGAGCTGTTGTCACGGCCCTGGAAACTACAGGACGCGTTTCTCTGGAGCTGAAACTCACTGTGACCATCCCCAAACTAGAGCAGCGATCCTGGTCCCCACCCCGACTCCCTGAAGGGTTTTGTCCACCCAGCTTCAAAAAAATCCCCATCCATGGACTCAGCCTCTGTAAATCTCCTGGCAAATTACTGCAGGGATTAGCCACTCTACCTGTTACAAAGTTTCTCACAATTACTTTCCTGAATCTCCATGAGTTTTAAGCTCATTAATTCTAGTTCTATTTTGGATGGAGAACTCTTCATTCCTGTCTTCTGAAACTACCTTTTATTTCATTATTTATATAATATTTACATATAAATATTTCATTAGGCACATATTTAGACAGTCACAGAATAGATATGGCAATTTTTCTGAGCTGCCAAGTTGCCTGTCTAAAGCATAAAAGATTATTTTTTACCATCCCCAGCTGCAAATAACATCGACAATCAAAGCAAAGCGGACCCAGTTCCGAACTCTCCTGCCAATGTAAAACCCGAACAACTAATTTATGCCCCACTGATACACTCCAGATTTGCAATGATACACCTGAGATCGTAATTCAGCCTCATATTTCTTACTAATTAGCTCTGTTCCATTTCAAATACAATCCCTGAAGAACGTTCCCCTTCAGTGTGATTTCATTAGTTGTTTAGAATTTATTACCGAATAGGAATGACATACATAAACTGGAACTCAAACTGAAAGGAAAATTCAGAGCACCACAATGTGGCCAACTGCTCTGCCAACCAGGTTACCATGAAATATCTTTGATGTTTTAAGAGGCTTTACAAGTACTTGGAGACCAATGCATTTGGAAAACAGTTTATATTATAAACAATATTTTATGTAGCACCAAAGTAAAACTGGAGCATATAAAATGCAAGCCCAACACGCAGCCATGTCCACTGTGAAAAATTATTCTGTCCTTCCTGCTATCATCACTTGATAAGGTACACGATGTAAACATTTGATTATATTGTACCTGATGGCATTTTTATTTCCCAAGCACTCTCTTGCAGCAGTAAAACTGGTGCATTTAAATTATTACTGGATTGAATTCTGTCTGCCAACAGCAGGCTTTTTTTTTTTTTCCCCCCCCCCCCCAAACTTTTATTTAGCCAAATTTGCCAGCACCGTGAGTGGGTGCAGGGCTCTGAGCACTGTCATCACACATTATTCCCACTTTCCACTTCTCTGTCTTAGTGCCCTTCTGGAACTGAACTGGGACAAACCACCTTTAGGAGCACGTCTGGGACAGCCTTTCCTTTTCAGATGCCACCCTCTCAACTCAGAGCAAGGAAGCCACATCTCAGAGACCTTCCTGGGCTCACGGCAGGAGGGTTCGTGGCTGGTAGGGCTTCTGATGGGTCCCCCAAGGGCAGGTACAAGCTTCAGCAGGAGATGGGGCTCCGTCTGGACCAGCATCTTTCATCCTTGAGCACCAGCTTCAGGGGAAATGAGCAGTGTGTCTTGCAGCACCAAACCAACAATATCAACAGTGCCGTTGCACAAGTGCTTTGAGTCACCATGAGCCAGCACAGGTCTCTGACAGTCACGTACATGCCTCTTCTGCCCCACTCAGCATCCCCTTCCCACTCGCAGGCATGCAGCAAACCACACTTGGGAGATGAACTAGTTAAACGCTGACACTGCTGCTTTGCAAGGCTGGTTTTGCACGGTTAGCCCAGCCCTCCCAGTAGACTGCTCCTGTCATTTAAAACTGCTGAAGGGATCCCCCTGGACCCAGAAAATGGCCTTCCCCATGGAAAAAGCTCTCCAAACTGTGTAAGGAAGATACAGGATATATACCATTCTCTGAAGGGCTCACGTATTGACCATACTGTAGATGAGAGCACATTTAAAAGAGCCTGGTCATGGGTAAAAAACAGGCAGAAAGTCCCTGCAAAGGGGAGCTGGCTGCACAGCAAACCAGGCTGTTTGGTGCTGACTGCTCCTTGCCAGGGCTGACACCCCACGACAACATCCATGAGTCCTGGGAAAATCTCTGGTCTCCAAATGCTGTCTCTGCTTGCACGCCGGCAGGACTTCACAGACCTGGCTGTGCTGATGACTTACCTACGACAGATCTCCCTCAGCTCTGTCCCTAGCATCGCAACTAGCTTCATCCTCCTTTCATTCTGCAGGGAAAGGAAAAGAACAGCAAGAAATGAACTCAACCACTTCACAGAGTGGTCTCTCACTCTTGTTCTTGACCCGGAGGTCTTCTCCAATCTCCCACAGGAGCTGGACGCCACAGTAGCAACAGCGAGGAAGTCCCACCGAAATGTTCGGCTCTTGCTGCTGCTGGTGTTGTATTTACATGATCCTAATTAATCTCTCAGAGAAAAGCTAGCAGCGCTCACAAAATCTGCCAAACAATAAAGATCAAAGTCTGTAAAGCTCATAGCTTGTGACGAGTGCCAACACACCTAAGAGAAAACACCATAGGATAATAACAGCAATAAGCAAAGGATATGAGGTCTATTGATCAAATCAGATATTGCACGTCTTTCACTACTGCAGCATCCTCAGAATCTCATCTCCAAAACCTCTAGGGTAGGAACTGTTGTCTCTATTTTACAGGTAGGGAACTGGGACAAAGAAAAACATCCCAGACACTTTCCTTAGGACAGGCTCTGCTGCTTTCTATGGATGCTTTGCTCTCCATAGCTGCACAGGGAGCACAGATACCTAACATTCAGATGATTAAAATTTTCAGTTAAATTTCTAAGGCCTATTCAATTAGACCTCAAAACAAGTATCTTCTTTGCTGTATTCTACTGTTGAGCAATCACTTCAGGACATGACAAGGTTTGCATGACTCAAAGTGTACTGAAAAGCACACCGACCATGTCTTGTCCTACAGACCTGGGCTAGGAGACATGAGTTTTCCTTTACAAACTTCCTTTGGTTTCCCATCGTGCATTTTTATTTTCCTATTACAATTTTCAGAAAGTGATGGTAAACGTGAAAAATCCAATATCTTAAACCACAACCTGAGGCCAAACTGTGACAAAGCACAGAAACCAGCTATTTTCCTAGAGAACTCACCGACTGGGACCCTCACATCACTGAGCATGGGGTTAAAGCGATGGCAGAGGGAAAGAAAAACTGTTAAAACTCATCAGATGAGCTGAAAGTGGGCCATATTAAAAAAAAAAAAAAAAAGCCTTTATCTTTGAATTTATCTTTAATTTTTCCTCAGTTTGAACCAACAGATATGACCTAGAGCAGTAGTTTCACTGAAAGATTTGCCCTATGGAGCAAAACAGAGTAACACACTGCTTTGGTGAGACAGAAAGTCCTACTCTCGCAAGCAGAAACTCTTCCGACACCCCAGAGAACGGGAATGTACCCAGCTACCGATGTCCACAAACATATCTGGTTATACACCCACGTACCATACACAGAGTGAAATCAGTGAGTTATTATATAAATGTTTCATTAAGTATCTTTCCTTGTTCATAGCTGGTAGAATCATCTAAAATAAATATTACAAAATCACTGAAAAGAACAGATTTTTATGACAACTGAATGAATGCTATGCTAGTTACAGAAATGATCCTGAAGTTGCTGTGAACACGCATACTTTCCTCCCACAAGAAAAATAATCAAAGCATTACATAATATCTGCTTTGTCCAGTCATCTCCAAATTGTCACTTGCTAGGGTCGGAATAAAGTGAATAGAAATCTAAACAAACACAGATTAAAGAAAAATCTCCTGTTACACTCCTGCTTATTATAACCATTTTCCAGCTGTCTCTCTCATCTCTTTCAGAATATATGAACTGCTGCAGCTAATGCAGCTCTAAAAATACGTAGAAACAGAGGGTGTTTTTGGTTTTTTTTCTGCGAGTAAAATATTGTAAAATAATATCAATTCAAGCAATGCATCCACCAGCCTTTGGAAGTCAGCGGGAGTCATCCCACTGGGTCCACTGGGGACTGGCTCAGGTCCCGAAGAAGTGCAGCTGGTGGGAAGTCCTCATCCACACCCTGGGAAGCATTCCCCAAGACCCAGGCTCAACCCATCCCTTCCTCTAACACAAAACACATGATCACCTCCCTGCTGAAGAAAGTAACAGCATCTGCTTAAAAACTCTGAAATACAGACCAGGATAAACAATGCAGAGCTCACTGGATAAATAGAAGAGTTTCTAGGATGCGAAAGACTTGAAATAAATTCTTCCAGTGCAAAATGGCAAAATGTGGGACATATCACAGCTGCTGTACAGAGCCATGTCAAGAGTGCTTCTGAATACTTGTTCTTCCAGTATCCCCCAGTGAACTGAGCTTCTGAGGATTAAGAAACCAAAAAAACCAAAAACACATAAAAGGCTGAAAACTTTTTTTTTTTTTTACCTAAAAACACACGAAACAGCGCTCCTCTGAGCTCATAAAGCTCCCAGGAACTGAGATGAGAAATTCTTGGCACAGGAATTGGGACGACCAGCTTGCCCCAGCCACCACTTTGTGGGTTTGCTGTTTGTTTGCAGTTGCTGGAGTGGATTTACCTCCAGAGCTTTCCCACTGAGCCTCTTGCTTTACCAGGAACACCCTCCACATGCACATTTGTACAAGAACGGAATTACTTGAAGGAGTCTCCATCATCCACATGTCCATCATGCACGTGTCCATCCTCCACACATCATCGCAACCAACCCAAACCAGGATGTTATAACCATGCTGGATTCTGCATAGACATATGGAAAAGATGACGTACACTGATCAAAAAGAGAACATAAACTAAATGGCTACTATGGAGGATCCAAGTGGCCAAAAAAAAAAAATCTTTTCTACTTCTCACAACAAATCAGTGATAGAAAAGGGGAAAGAAGCCACGTTCCCTCCTCCTTATTCATGAGGACCATTGCTCCACTGTTTGCATAGTGACACTTGTTCACAGGGGACTCTGCAAATCAGCACTTACTGAGTTTATTATTCACGTTTTCTCTCTGCCATTCAAAATCATCAAGGCCTGCAGTCACCACACAGGCCACTCTTGTGTCCAGGCTACCCAAAAATCTTCCACCTTATCACCTTTCTCACCCATCAGTGTTGCTCTGAGAGGAACTAGTCTTGGTCAACCATTTCTACAAGCCATGCTGCTGCTGTCCTCCCAAGCTGTCCAACAATGTCCCAAGAGCAACAGGCTGGAGAGCATCATTGCAAGTTTTCACAACCTTGATTTTCTTTGATTTACAATTATATTGAGTAATCTTTTCTTGCATTTTAAATACTTGCAATAGATGGCAAAGACACGTTCCAGCAAAACCATGGAAGCCAAAATATACCACACCCAGCCTCTGTGCATACACCCGATAAACTGCAGCAACTGGAAACCCCTGCAATGGTTTTGTGTTGCTGCTCTCTGCATTTTCCTCAGCATCCACCCCTCCCCTCTCACACCGTTCATGCTGTGAGGGCCCAGGACACAGTTCCACCAGCTCTATCAGCCCTGACAATGACCTGTGCCCTGGTGACTTGTCCATTTTGCGGGACAGACTTGGGGCTCCTTCCATGTATCCTATATTATGCCCTTCCATGTCTTTCATATTCTACCTTTTCATGACATTTACCTTTTGCAAATCACCTCTTCTGTGCAGCTAAAATTAAACACCTATAATGATGATGGCTTGTTATAGGAGATCTGAAAGAGAAACTGTGCGTCATCAGGAGTAGTCCAAGTGATGATAACCACAAAAGCCACCAACAGAATAACCACTATCCTAGTAATAATGACATGAGTAAAAATTCTTGTGTCAGCAAGGGCTCCCCAGTGCTCCCACAGCTCTCAATTAAGGCAGCTCGTGCAGGCTGGTCCAGCCCATTCATACAGGAGCCAGTCTTCTCTACAACAATCCATCTGCTTTAAAAGTGCCATCGGGAGGAGACTAATCCCCCCGTGGTCCTTTCATGCTCTGTAGGGAAAGACAGACCTCTCCAGAGGATGATCTCAGATCCAAGTAATTTTCTGCAATCTCTAGAGAGGGAGCCAAAGACATGTCTGTTCCCAATTTAGATACAGTCCTAATCTTTAGAAAACAGTCCTAATGCAGTCAAACCCACCACCAGGAGAAACCCAAGCAAGAAGGCTCCAGCTTGCCTGCAGGCTTGACTCTCGGGAGGCTCTTGGTGTCATTAATCCACATGACTGCTGGCTGGGACAGGAGCATGCTTTGATAAAAATCTGTACCGGCACATCAGTAAATAGCTCTGATGAAAGCACTGCAGATACCACAACATGTAATCAAGTGCATAAATAATTTGTTATACAACAGACCTTGGAAAAAACAAATCAGTTGATTATTAGTAATAACTATGTATATTGCAGTATTTCATGCCTGGAGGCCACAAAAGAGGTCAGCTGTGCTGAGCACAGAATGCTGTTAAAAAGCAAATCTGCCATAGTATTTGGGCATCTAAAACTGGAATAAAATGAGGGCTGCACAAGTCAGTTTATTAAAAACTGAAAATAAGTACCAACAATACAACAGACACATGAAAGTCACTTAGTGAACATCTTTATCAGATACACGGCAACAAAGAATGGCTCATTATTCCCCATAAACCGTATCAAACCAGACTTTTCATTTTCCAATAATAAACACTGACCGTTCCAAAATAATTGATTTCCCCTTATGTTTTCCTTCCCACTCCTGGTGCTGCTGGTTCGCAGAGACAGAGCAGGCTATGCAGATCTGCATGCAGATTAGCTAAGATCGAACAGCTTTCTCATTTTTTTTCTTCTTGTTTTACACAGTATCAACAAATGAGATCAGTATCAGATCTGCATTTATAGAAATATGTCCGCCTGTCTCATGTGCTTGTTCCTTTGTCAAGGAATTTAAAGCTATGCATTGGGAAAATAATGATTGCCTCACACTTTTTTTTTTTTTTTTTAAATACAGATGGGACTCCTATGCCATTTTTACTTCTATATTCACATTAAAACCATGAATTCGGGGAACTACAGAGCAAAACAACACAGCATCAAAAATGTAACAAACATAAAACTCTTGCTGCTGTGTATTTAGGGGAGAAATAACTTCTTTTTCTCAGCAAAACCACACAGAAAGAAAATAACAGTCTACTTACACTGTACAATGAGCTGTACCAAAGCTTCTCTGGGTTTCACATTAAACCCATTGTACTGGCTGGTCTGGCACCTGTAGGTTCCCGTCATCTCCCTGGACACGTTCACTATCCTCAGGATCCCATCGTAGCTCTCTGTCTGCACTCCCCCATCTGGCATTGCGACCTCCTTGTCTGCTCGGGACCAGAGAATGATGGGCTTGGGCTTCCCTGTCACCTGGCACTGCAGCTCGATTGTGTCCCCTTCCCGGGTGACCAGCGGTGACTTTTCTTGAGGGACAGTCAAATTGGGAGGGACTTCAAAGGAGAAAAAGAGATGGTTCAACAGTTAGCATCATAGACATCAGGTGGCTTTCTTGCTTGTTACAGTTGTAATTGTACATGAAGAACTAATTTATACACAGACAGCAACGCATATTGACTACATATATTGGAATCATAGAATCATGGAATGGTTTGGGTTGGAAGGAACCTCAAAGATCACCTGGTTCCCACCCTCCTGCCACGGGCAGGGACACCTTCCACCAGCCCAGGTTGCTCCAAGCCCCATCCAACCTGGCCTTGAACACTTCCAGGGAAGATTGTGCAATGCTACTGTATTTATGAGACCAGGTTCTCAGCTCCTTGAAGTGATTAAAAATAAGCTTTAACAGCCCCAGCTACAACACTGAGTTGCCTCCCTGTGTGTCTCTGACATGCCAACACACCGTACCAGTATACATCGGTGCATTCAGACCACTGGTCACAGCCAGCACTTTATCACTGCAAGTTATTGCTTTCCTTTTTATGGGTGTTTGGCACTAAAAACTTTTTTTTTTTTTTTTTAATAGCAGACTGGCTGCTGATTTTATACAGCTCGTAATGGCCACACAATGAGGAAGAATCGTGCCAATTCAGAAATCAGCTCAGAATTCAAGACCTGAAACCAAAATGCAGTTGGTGTCTTTCTATCACAGGAGATTATCAAAGTGGTATTTTTTTCATAGAGATTTGCATTAACAAATCCAGAAGGAATATGTGAACAACTGTTTCCAGCTGGAGTTAGACAGCCCCTTGGAGCAGGAATAGCCAGCGATGCCCAAGCACCCATCCCTTCTCCTCTCTGCAGTCTTGCAAGAGTGAGACTTTCTAACTGCCCCCAGTGCCTCTCCTAATTATCTGCCACAGCTCTGAATCACCAGTCCTTGGCAGCGAGGAAAAGAGCTCACTCACCATGGAAGAGATGCTGCTGTGCAAGGTGCTTGATCAGGACAGAAATGGCACAGCGCCCTGGCAAAGGCATCAGTGTTTGCACGATGGGCATCCCAGTGAGCTTCCACCATCGGTCCCATCAGAGGCAACCTCTCTGCCTCAGTCACTTAGATGACAGCACTGGATAATTACAAAGCACTGCAAGCTCCGCCAGTCTGACAAGAACGGCTTTGCCATGTCAATTATCATTCCCATCTCATCATACCTATATTGGGTTTACAGCCAATTTCTTACTCTTCTCTTAGTGCAACACAGATAAAAGCACTGTCTCTGAAGCTCCCTGTGATCTCCAGATCACACATGGTGGCTTCAGCCCCTTAGGAGGAGGGCACGGGCTGCTGTGTGGTGGGTGAAGATATGGAAAAGCCTGATTTAAACACTGCCTGCCCTCTCTTTCCTTCCATGCCTTCTGAAAACTCGGCTGCCCTTGTGGGTCTTCTGTTCTGAATCATGTAGAGAGATGCTTTCTCTTTTAAAACAGTCTCTCCTAGGAGCATTCCCTCTCCACGCTGTCCTGCCCTCAACTACTTTGTTTGACTGCCAGCACCGACAAAATACTGCCTGCACTGTAACTCCTGTCCGCAGGAAAAAATAAGTAAAGTCTATTTTCAGGCCCCTCAGAGACAGAAAGAACAGACTTGTACTGGTGAGAAACAGTTCCAGTTTTACCCCAGGATCTAGCTCACGTCTACGGACCTGACAAGCCTGCTAGGAATCAGAGTTTAAATCAGGGGCTTTCATAGGTCCCAAAATACTCGTCAGCTGTTTTGAAGGCTTTAATAGCTCCTTCTGAATCTGATGGGACACGCAAAAGTGGAAATAACTTTCTCTACAGTAAAGGAAAAATTATTTTATATTTAAAAAAAAGAGGAGGGGGGAGAAAAAGAAAAAAAGAGAAAGACTGCTTAATAAAACATTCCCAATATTAGTGAAACATTCTTATTTTTCACTTATGCCCGCATGTGCCATAGCAGGTCCTGAGCACAGCCTAGTGCCCAGGAGACCTGGATCACTTGGAGGAAGACCAGAGGAAAACCACCCCACGAAGACGCCCAAAAGCCCCTGGTGAGGAAAGGCTGCAGGACACGAGATGATCCACCCCAGTGAAAGGAGGGTGGTACAAAGGCATGGCGGCAGCCCCGTGAGAGCTCTACCAGAGCTCAGAGAAAAAATACAGAGGGAAAAGGGTGCTGAAGGCAGCGAGGAACGAGACAGAAGGAGCAGATGAGCACTGCTCTGTTGTTCTCTGAGCTATTCTGACTGCATTTCTCCACAAGCCTGTGCTCTTCCCTCTCCCTACATCCCACACAGTACTTGTTCTGGACCTGCATCAGCCAGATGCTGGTGGTGGGACTCCTCCACCTTCTTCCCTGAAAGCGAGCACATCAAATATATTCCAAATGACCACTTCCTAAAGCAACGCTCTATGAAAACACAGACTAAACTGGGAAAAGGTATCTCTCCAGAAAGGAAAATACAGTTTTTAAAGAGAAAGGCTTGAAAGCACACTGTGCACTGCCTGCCTTCTGAACACTTTTTCCAGCTCACCTGGCTTGTGGCTTCTCTGCTTAGTTCAAATAAAACACAGCCCTGTCTGGATCAGTGAAAAAGACATTTACTTTGCCCGTTGCCCCCTGGGCAGTAGATCTGCTCCCTGCTGTCAATGCCCTTAGATCAAAGCATGTCCCAGTTGGTATGGACGCCACAGGTTCCCTCATAGCCCCCCTCTCACTCCCTGCCCCTCCGGCACCTCCAGCTGTCCTGGGGCAGCACAACCTCTTCCCATCTCAGGGATTCACTGACCATGAGAACCGTGAGGCCCAGACCATGGGGACAAAGCTCTCAGACAAAATACCTGCTATCAAGAGGGAAAAGGTCTGCCACCCGCTATGTACTAGCCTACAGTGAAATCTACAGTTGTGCTTGCAACCCCATGGTCCATGGGAGATTTTTTCCTTTGGTGTCTCTCCGTGTAGACCTATTTCTGGACATGCTCTGCTGGCAGCTGGTTTCAGACTGCTATCAGAGCAACAGGTCAGGACTACAAAATCACAGCCTGTCTTAGCCTCAGAAATCACACACTTTCTGGCTGGGGGCAAGGGCTGTAACTTCTCATCTCAAGCACTGAGCCAGAAGCAAGACCTGCCTTCAGCACAGCAAGGGGTCCTGTGCAGATGCTGCCTGTGAAGGCAACGCATGATGGAAAAGAGAACAAAAAATGAGAGAGGAGGCAGCAAAGCCAACTTCACATGCAGAAGCTGACCCAACCCTGCACTTGAAACAGGGGTGGGATACAATAAACTGAGGAGCTGTTCCCCACAACGTGCCCATTCTCCTTCACTAAGCTTGTCACGGGAGGAGTAATCAGACAAATTTAGTGTGTCCCATCAGGTGGGCCTAGAGAGGAAGGGGGGCAGAGTTGTACAAGTGTAACTGGGGGCTGATGAAGACTTGTTTCCCACGCAGCACCATGGGGATGCAGGAAGGCACCAGCCCTGAGCTCCAGATGTGGGAGCTTGCCAGCTGTGAGAAACATCATCTCAGACCAAGAGGCAGGGGAAATTCAGAAATCCGTACACTCAGAGCAAAGTATGAATCACGTAAGGAAGAAACCAGGAAAGAATACACCCTGCTTATAGTCACATGTAGTTTCTGGAGGCATTTGAGAGGAAGAAGAGTGAATGGCACAGGACATGCAGCAGGGGTGGGGGCGGAGGGGAAGATGCATGCCATAAAGGTCCTGTGCAACTGTGAGCAAGTAATTTACCCTCTCTTTAACTCAGTTTTCTTTCTGAAAAATAGAGATAACAGTACTGCAAAAATTGCACACTGCCAAGATAAGGACCACAGACTCTGAGGTCTGCAGGCAGGCTGATAAGATAGGCTGTATCAGTACCCCAGATGGAAAGATACCTTAAAATACTCTGACTCATCTTCTCCTGTGGCATTTTGCAACACAACCAGTATCTGCCACATTATAAGTGAGCCAATATATTATTATGGTTTACTATATGAATTAATGTTCCTGCTTCTGGAAACAGAGAAGGAGAGAGGAGGGACAAGGCCATCTATTAAAACAAATCATTTCATGGGCAATGCCATAAATGCCACCTGGCTGCAGCTTTCATAGATCACATTTGACTGACAGTGCCCAAGACAGTGAGCTCCCACAAACTATTTCTCTGCCCCTACCACAGCCGTCAGGGCTACGGGTCCCCCTTAACTTGGATGCTGATTCTCTACTGTCTAATTAGGAAGAAGGACAGCACTGAATCCTTGCTCAGGAAGGGGTTTTGGTAGGCTTTCCTTTTTTATACCGATCTATTTATTTTCACAGACTCGCAGGTACTTAATTATCTCTGAGATGTCTATTCTGCTGTCAAATTTGGCTTAAATTAGCTACAGGGTCAAAAAATATCAGGGGGTGTGTCGGACTGCGACACAGCAACTGACAGGCACTGTATGACTTGTTTTCATAAGCAATAAAGCTAAAAAAAGCCGCAAAAAACACTCAAATCAGTGCAATGCCCACAAAGAAATCAGGAAGATGGGGGGAGGGGGGGGTGCCAGGCAGGGAGAGGGGGAAAGCTAGAGAACTGAGGAGAAAATAATAATTTGAAGTTTTTCTTGCTTTACTACAACCCAAGATGTAGGAAGGCCCCAGGACCAGGGACCAGGTGTCTGAGCCTGCTGTGGAGGAGGGCCCAGCAAGTCTGCCCAAGTAAGGGTGTAGAAACATAGAATCATAGGATAATTTAGGTTGGAAAAGACCCTTAAGATCATTGAGTCTTGTAGAGGGTTAATTAACATTGATAATATACAGTTGTGGGCTTGCTTCAGGTGCGGTGGGTTGGCTGATGTGGATAATGTACAGCTGTGGCTTGTTCCTGCTAAGTAGCTAAATAGCACTGAGGAGCCT
>JAVJGI010000063.1:26118778-26131802 GCA_035590275.1 Ibycter americanus
GGAGAAGCTCATAGAAGAAGGGGGCCTGGATGAGGAGAGGCTGGCTGGAGGAGAAGCCAGGAACCTGGATGCAGCAGGGGCAAGAAGCAGGGTGGGCTGGCCTGAAGAGGATGAAGAAACAGCACAGACAGTAGAAGAACTTTTGGAACCTTGCGTGGGAAAGCCTTGTTGCAGCCAGCTAGTTTTGTAGTGCTGCAAAAGAATCTAACCCTAAACCTAACGTTTCCAAGTCCACCACTAAACCATGTCCCTAAGCACTATATCTACATGTCTTTTAAATACCTTCAGGGATGATGCTTCCACCACCTCCCTGGGCAGCCTGTTCCAGTGCTTGACAACCCTTTCAGTGAAGAAATATTTCCTAATATCCAATCTAAACGTCCCCTGGCACAATTTGAGGCTATTTCCTCTCATCCTATCACTTGTTACTAGAAGCAAGGATGCTGGAGCAAGGGTGCACAAGCAAAGATGAATGAGCCAAGGTAGGTGAACAAGGGTGCACAAGCTAAAGGGTGTGAGCAAAGGTGCCGCCAGTGGTGTGAGCGGAGCGGGGTGCTAGCCAAGCAAGCCAAAGTGCCAAGCAGGTGAGTAGGGAGTTGCCAGCTGTGCCAGGCTCCCTTTCCCAGCAGGTGCTGCTGTGGCACAAGAGCCTCGGAGGGGCTCAGCCCTCCTCCCTGACGCATCAGCATGTCTCCTGCAGCACCATCTACAGAGCCTGCTGCAGATAAAGGTCAATTCTGTGCCTGCTTGTGCAGAATAATAAATTAGCTAAATCCTGTATTTGAAACAACAAACATTACCTTATTCATGCAGCAAGTGGCTTAAAAAATAAGTTAATACTCTTAGCAGTTAAATCTGTTTCCTAAAGTAGAGGGTTATCACCTGAAAAACAAAAGCATTACTAACACTAAAGTAGCACCTTTAAAACCACGTACTATTACCCTTTGAAATTGACAGCGGCACATGCATAAGAGGGCTACTGTTGATATATGTCCACTCCTGGCTCTCAAATAAAATGATCTGAGACAACCTTTGCCTCCCAAGTCGCTGACTCACCAGAAGGTCAGATGGCAGAAGATATCATTGTATTCTTGTCCTATTCTTTATTTTGTTAAACTTCTCCCTAAGCAGACATGTCTGTCTGTTACCAGAGATAGGAAACCAGACTAGACCCTTCCATCAGATCTCCTGTGGTGGTTCTACTGCAATTCCATAGGATCCTTGATGAAGCACAGTCACCGTTTCTATAGGAGAATGGGGACAGGACCAAAGTAGCTATTTCAAAGAAAAATCCAAAATGCATGAGCCTAACATGTTTATTCACTGCGTATTCTGGGTAGGCACAACCTAGTTCTAATCTACTCTAGATCTTTGAAGTCCTGATGGGTCAGGTTACTGTCCCTATGTTGAACCTCCAGATAGCTTAATTAATTGCCAAAGATGCAATGGCAGAGGCAAGAATCTGCCTACAGAGAAATCACTCAAAGGGGCAGAAAGGGCTCTGAGCAACCTGATCTAGTTGAAGATGTCCCTGCTCACTGCAGGAGGGCTGCACTAGATGGCCTTTAAAGGTCCCCTCCAACTCAAACTGTTCTACAATTCTAAATTCTATCATTCTAAGACAACCAGTGTGAGAAGGACCAGGAGCCCTAGAAGTGGTGACCCTGTGGTAGGCTTGGGAGAGGCAGAACAACTCCTGAGCTTTTTACTGGGGATTACAGACAGCAGAGGTGAGGTAGGGGCTACTGTCACTTCTGTATTTCCTTGGGAGCCTTAAACAGGCAGAGAAGAAAGCCCTAGCCCTGAAGCAATGACAGTCTAAGCAGTGATGGGGAGGTTGTGGGCTGGGAGGTGTTGTAGGCTAGTGTCATCGGGCTGCTTAAAATGGACTAATGGTAATAACTAGTAATTATAGGATAAAGCAGAGCAAAGGAGTGTTTGAGCTGCATATCAAGAAATAATCTGTACCGGAGATTACTCTGAGATAATCTCCCCAAAGAAGTGTTGGAAGTCACGTTGCTCAAGTAATTTAAAACCAGCCTGGATAAGGAATGTTGAAGAATCCACACTGTACTGGCTAGGAGATAGAGGTGAAGTTATTTGCCTAATATTTATGAATTTGAAGGTCTGAATCTCTAGTATTAATCATCCTCTGCCCGAGACAGGCATTTCAGTCCCTGTTCAAGATTCATACTCCTTATGGGATGAAGGGTTTTGTTAAGACAGAGCAGACTGAGCTGTGGTATAGGAAGGCGAGCTACTATACAAAACGTATTTGAGCAAGACCATTTAGCCTTTGAAGGGCCGCAAGTGATAATTATCCATGTTCTGTAGACATCTCTGTAAACACAGACTGAAACTGCTCAGCATGCCCTTAACGTGCATTTATGTTAGGAGAAGTGTTGGGGTATACGGGGGAGAGTATGCTGAGAGGGTCGCCAGAGGTGAGAAAAGAAGAGCCCTGGGGGAGACTGGCTGATCCAGGCAAATGATTGGAAAAGCAGCTGAAGTCAAGAGAATTTACTTTAACTTTTCCATGGCCTTTCATCACCACGAAAGAGGATCTATCTGGTTACTCATGTGGAAGGTAAATCGAGCAACCTGTAAGGAAATTATGTCTTGATTTCACGGTCGCTTTCTCTTCTCATTGCTGTGGTTGCCTCTGTGCTGTCCTGCCCATACGCAAAGGAGGGGAGAAAGCACCGCAGCCCATGTTTTCTTGGGCACAAGCCACCTCTAATTGCAAGTGAAGACATGACCATCAACCATGGATTTCACGGTGGGGGCTTGGACAAGAGATCTGCTTAGGCATTAAAATAATTCCAGAATCAGTACTCATAGCTCAAGTACTTCTAATACCTTAAAACATCACCTTATCTGCAGTCAGACTCTGAAGAGAAACATTTTAAACACAGAACATACACAGCTCGCAGCAAATTAGCCAAATTAGCTTTCAGTGATCTCACAGGACTCATGCTGAGGAGCTCCATGAGCCATATGCAACACGAGATGATGAGCCAGCTTCACAGCCCTCCAGAGAAGAATAAAGAGACTCCGCAATACGTGGCTGCTAAAGAGGGTGTCTGCTCCCAGAATCCCAGCTGAAGTCAATCCGTGGCGAATGAACACATCCCAGAGAAATTGTATTTCCCAGGGGGACCCAGGTGCTGGGGTGAGAAGGGGCGGCAGAGCAGGAGATGGCCTGTCTTCACCCTCCTCCCTGCGCCAGCAGGCAGCCAAGCAGCCTGGCCAGCCACGCCGCAGGCTGTGTGACGGGAAGGGACCGCAGCTCCCAGGGATAGAATTAAAAAGAAAAATCTCTGCACATTAAGTACTAAAATAGAACTATAAAAGAAAAGCTTTTTAACAAAATCCAGCGTTTATCTGTCCCTTCTGTTCACCTATTCCTTTCAAACATAAACTCCAAAGATAATGGCTTACAAAAATAATCAATTTACTGCAATAATGAAATGTCTATTTTCTGGTGTGTCTTAGGGTTGCCCGTGAACGATCACTCTGGACAATGCTTAAGGTTTACAGATATCTTAATTGGACCACTAATTATCTCACAAAAAGCATTTTTTCATTATGCAAAGGGGCAGTACCATGATTTTAATAAACATTTAGAACAAAAACAAAGGTCTCCTTTATGTATCATCAAAGGAGGAATAAGATGACCAGAGGGGACATACTTCACAAACAGATCAAGGCCACATGTCCTCACACATCAGCCTGAAGGTTTAATTAATTGATTATTAAAGCTATCTATTAAAGATAGCTTATTAGCTCCACAGGGAAACCCTCTTATACTGCAGGGAGGATACACAGCTTCATATATACCAGTTCTTCAAGAATTTCTTTGCCTGTCTCTGCATCACTTATGTAAAACTAAATCTGACGACATGGCTGGCCTCCAAGGTGGAGCAGGAGACTTGGAGCCCACCAGCCTGCTCTGTGTTCATGACCAAAGTCCATGTCCCCCTCCAGGATGTGCCTACCCCAAGGTACCCGGCGTGGTACAGGCTCAGCACATATTCAGGTTCACCCAGAGATTAATTCGGTTGACATACTTTCCATGTAGGACATCTATTTGTGCTCACACTGGGTAGGAGTGAAACAGTAGAAAGGACTCCCTTAGGAAAAGAGAGGTCACCATCACCTCCAGCCCAAGGGTGTCAGCCAGCTCCTCCATCCAGCCCTTCAAGTAGCAATTCAGAGCAGTGCAACCAGAGGTTAAAGTAAAATACCCCCCCGAAATAACAGCTCACTTCACTGCACAATACTACCTCCAGGGGGAAAATGAAAAGAGAATAAGCCAGAAGTGACAGATGTTACATCTCTTACTGCACTGACACTGATTTTAGGGGGATAAAGATAGTGTAAGAACCCATGCTGAACAGAGCAGACCATACGTCACTTAAAACCTTATTCTTCCTGCTTTGAATACAATATAAAGAGAAAAAGATTGCTTACAAAGACTAACACACTCTCCTGATCCACCCCTCTTTTTGCTTACTATGAGCATATTTTACTGGGGGTTTTTTTGTTGCTGTTTTAACATCTTCTGCCTTCAGATTCCCCATGACATGCACACACGCACACAGCAGAGCCATCCAGTCTTTCAGTAACATTTGCCCAGGGTTGGTTTTATGGATGACGGGGCTTTTTAAGGGCAAGTATTCAACATTTGAGTCTTCATTCACACTATTTAGTGACCTACTTTATGGAGATAGGGACCGGGGGAGGCTGCTAGGGGATTACTTCAGGTCCATTTATATAAGATACTCGGGACACAAATCTATGCCTTTCCTGCTGAAAGTTCAAAATGTCAAGGAAAAAATATTCTTGCTAAACAACTGCAAAGACAAGAGGCTGGCATGTCCCTTGCACTGCCACACATCCCCTTCCAGTCTGCTGGAGGGACAGGGGTAACCTAACCATCTCCCTCCGTCCTTACGAGGTGCCACAGCCCCTCTGACCTCACTTGGTTACTCCAGGAGGAACCTCGTGCATGTCACGAAGACAGAATTCTCCCCAAACCCAGCAAATACACACAGCATGATATTAACATATCTGTGCAAGTCCTGGCATTTGGAAAATGTGTTTGTGCCTAGGCCTTATGTTCATAATTACCATAGCAGTAATGAATCTTCATGAATCAATAATGACCTTCAAAAGCACACCGAAACTATTTCAGCTTCCACTTAATCAAGTAATACAAATAGGCAGAATTTCTTTTAAGATGCTAAATCAGGCTGACCCCAAACACTAGCTTTTCTTCCCCCTTTCTGATTTCTTGAGTGTTACAGGAGAGAAAATTTAAGAGCTGACATAATTCATCACTGCCTGCAGAAACTGTGATGAGCTTCATAGGTACAACGACCTAATGGATGTTTCCAATCAATCCTATCAATTTTCCAAATGATTCCCCAGCAAGTACAGATAATATCGTGGTTACTGTCTGCCAGATAGGCAATGCATGACTGCACAAATGTCACTGTCCACTTCACCCTGGCAAGTAGGTAACAAAGTTTGTGGGCAATGCATGACTGCACAAATGTCACTGTCAGCTTCACCCTGGCAAGCAGGTAACGAAGTCTGCATACAACTGCCATCCATCATGCCAAATGTGGCTCTTGCCCTGTAATAATCCTTTCAGTTTTTTTACCTGTTAGTAAGATGTGCTTAATAAGCTTGAAGAAGACGTTTCTTCTGGCCAACAGACAGGCTGTTCCCTTGTCCATGGATCTGTTGGTTAGTGTTGCTATCCCTACAGTCTTCATGGGATAACTGCAGTAGGAAGGGAGCTCAGGAGGTCTCTAGTGCAAGCCCCAGCTCAAAGCACGGCTGGATGAGAGGTCAGGCCAGGCTGCTCAGGGCTTTATCAGGTCTTCAAAACCTCCCAGGTTGGAGAACCCATAATGCCTCTGTTTCCCACTCAGATATCATCATGGGGAAATGTAGAGGAATGAAGGCAGTAGGTTGATTAGCATTGATAATATGCAGCTGTGGCCTTGCCTTGAAGGCAGTGGGTTGATTGACATGGACGATGTGCAGCTGTAACTCGTGCCCGCTAAGCAGTTAAATAGCACTGAGGATTGTAGGAAGGGAGGCTGGATGGAGGAGGAGCAGTGTGGTCTGGCCTCTGGAGGAAAGAGTCACAGCATGGACTGTAGAAGCTGATAAATGGTAAATGCCTTGTTACAGCCTACTGACCTGCCTGTGCTGCAACAGGGAAAAAGTTGCTCCTTATATCCAGTCTGAACTTCTCATTTCAACTCATTCCTACTGATTCTCACCTTCCCAGTGCTCACTGCAAAGAGCCTGGCTCCATCCTCTGGACACATCCCTTACAGCCAGGGGACGGCTGCTGTTAGGTGCCTCAGGGCTGTCTTCTCTCCAAGGAGGACAAGCCCCGTTCCCCCAGCTGCTCTTGACCATCTTCACAGCCTCTGCTAGACTCACCAGTTTGTTGAAGCCTCTCCTGCACTGGGGGTCCAAAACTGGACACGGTATCCATTGGCCTCCATCACTGTCAGGGCATGCTGCTGCTCGTGTCCACCTGCTGCCTACGGGGACCCCACAGAGCTGCTCCCTGGCCAGGCAGCCCCAGCCTGTTCCACTGCAAGGGATCAGCCCTCCACAACTACCTCCCCAAGCTCCTTGCATTGCTCCAGCATAATCATTCTGAAGTTAACTACAAGTCCATAAAATTGTGCAAAATCATGTCAAGATTTATTGAATAGTAAAAATAAACACTTCTGGTTTATACTTACAAAATATAGCAAAAAGAAGCAAAATATTCAAGTATCCCTGAACAATAACACGAATAGAAAACAAATAGCAAATAAAATAAGACCTAACTAAAGTAAATAAAATTAATGTTTTCCTCCCGTCCCTCAAGGTTTGTGTGTATGTGCATTATGTTTCAGGGTGGGACACACAAAGGAGAACTGTGTAAATGCTGACTGCTTGTTCACTTATGTACACACAAGTTTTGACTCTCTGTTAGTGAACAAAACTCTCTGCATCTCATTTTCCAAACACACCTTATGCCCAGGGCACTTCTCCACACTATGCTTCACCACTTTGGCTATAAAGATGCTACAAAAGACTGCACTGAAGACTTCACTAAAGCCAAGGTGAACAGCTTTCCTCTCCCTCTCCTTGGCCGCAAAGACAGTCTTTTTATCACAGCAGACAACCAGGCTGGGTCAGGCACAGTTCGCTTCTGATAATCCACGCTGGTTGTTTCCAGCCACCTCCTGGTCCTTCACGTGGTTGACATGGCTTCTAGGGGAACGCGCTCTGTGACCTTCGCAGGGACTGAGGTGAGGATGACTGGCCTGTACCCCCCTGCACCTCCTTCTTGCCTTCTTGGAAGATGAGCTAAAATTGCAGTTTTCCCAGTCTTTTTTGAATCTCCTTAGGTAACCATGACTTTTCAAAGATAACAGAGTGGCCTTGAAGTGACACCAGTCAGTTCCCTTAGATACCCCCCATCCAGTCCCACGGGCTTATATACGTCTATTTTGCTCAAACGGCCCCTAACTCACTGACATGGCTTTGCTTCCCAGGCTCCTGTCCAAACCACAGGTCAATCCTGTCTCATGTCCCTGTTGTACATATTATTCTTCATTAAACCCTTTAAGTGGGCAAACCTTCCAGACTCATGTCAGAAGCACTGTGGTGCTCAGGAAGGATCCATGGTATCAGGATCATACTGAAGATGGAGGGCAGGCTCATGTATTAAAATATAAAAAATAATTATTATGAAAGCTGCAAGAGAGATTGTTTAGACATGACATGTACTGCAAAGTATTACTGATGATGTATAATTTGGAGAACAGAACTGTGGTTATGCTCTCTGAGGCAAAAGTGTTCATTTAATCTCTCTGAAAAAGTAGCAAGCATATACTTGAATGTGTTTGGTAAAAAGGGGTCAGATGATGTCTATTAAACATTTTCCTTCCATGCTATAAAACTGTTTCCCACCGTGTTCTTTGTTGTCTTACTTCTAAATAGCATGCACCGTGTACCTTATCCCAGTGAATAACAAGCACAATCTGAGGCAAAGCACAACGCTTCATATAAAAGATAGGAAGGATAGTAGATATAATACTGACAATATTTGACTCTGCATTTAAACATAAAATAGTTTCTGAAAAAAGAAATGCTTTTTTTATCCTTCTCTGTAGAAATCACACAGCAACAACTTTTTTTTTGTTTGTTTTTTTTCCTTGTAACTAATTTTTGGTAGAAAAAAAAATTTTCTGCATTCAGAATGTTTTCTAGTTCATTTTATTAACATGGACTACCTTAGTTATTAAACTACTGGGGGGGAAAGTCTATGAAATCTATTAGTTACAAACCAGCTATTAGCAATGAGATAAAGAAAAACAGGCTGTTACTATTGTGTTACATATTCCTACTTCATAGTTCAAGATACTTACTATCAGACAAAGTAATAGCCAAGGCTCTAGCTCATCAAAGAGAGAGACATTTCAATCACTGATCTGGAAATACAGGTAATAGACACCTTCAACTTTTTGCCTTTTGGGAATAGCATGATTCACCAACGTGCAGCATGTAATCTTTAAGAAAAAAGAGCTCCTTCCTCCGTACTTGGCACTTGCTGTTAGATTAGAGTAGCTGGATGAATTCAGTTTGGTTAACATAATACCCTCCTGTTTCTCCTTGTAATTTCCTACTAGCTGTTTTTTCATGACTCTGGATGCCTTGAAGTCCTAAATAAAGGCCAAAGCCCTTTTACAGAGGCAATAACTTTTCCGACCGTAAAAGAGACACCTCTGGGTAAATCAGATAGTAGTGTCTTCTTGAGAAGAGTGCACCACATGCCACTTATTCAGGTTTCTGACTTTTAATCAAAGCGACTCAGCCCCTGATCTAGGGATATCTGCTTGGATATCCTTGCGGTGAGAAGTGCTCTGTGTATACACCCTTTTTCCCAGAGTAAAGAAAATGCATAGCTTGGCTATATCAAAGTAAAACTGATATCAAAGACAGCCTCCTTACCTGTACTGCTGGAGATGTTGACATCAATGCTGATATCTGATATGCCACCTCCCTTCAGAGACGCAACGCACGTGTATGTCCCAAAGTCAGTGAATTTCAAGTCAATGATGTCCAGGTTTGTGGTGCCAGGTGAAACATCGGGGTCAGTCTGTGTGATGACCATCCTTTCAGAGCTTCGCAAGGGACGTCCATTTTTAAACCAGCTGAATGTAAGCTCTTCAGAAGGGATGGCTTCCACCTGACAGGAGATTTTCACCTCTCGCCCAATCTGGATGTTGTCATCTTTGTGGTATGGGTCAGGGGTGATCCAAAAACGTCCTTTTTTTAAGGCTGAAATATGCCAAAAAATAAGTTTACTATAATAAAGTACAAATTCTGCATATTCAGACTTTCCAAAGACTTATGCTCATGCTTTACTTTATGCCTACATCTGATTTTAATAGAGCCTGTAGCGACAGGACAAGGGGCAATGGTTTTAGCCTACAAGAGGGGAGATTCGGACTAGATACAAGGAAGAAATTTTTTATGATGAGGGTGGTGAGACACTGACACAGGTTGCCCAGAGAGGTGGTAGACAGCCCATCTCTGGAAATGTTCAAGGCCAGGCTGGACGGGGCTCCGAGGGGCAACCTGATGGAGTTGAAGATATCCCCGCGCGCTGCAGGGGGGTTGGACTAGATGGCCTTTCAAGCTCCCTTCCAACCCAAACTATTTTATGATTCTGTGATGCTCAGCAAGTCACTGAAGCTTCCAATGCACACATTTAGCACAGGGTTAATTTTTTGTAGGATCAAATCTTAAACAAATTTCATCATAAACTATACACTGCTAAAGTACTTGTAATTTTCAAAATGAAAAATAGGAAGCCCCAGCACCTAAATTAGACTGAGCTGCTGACAACTGAAGAGTAACAAAAATAATTCATGAGCCTTCAGTGTTTATTATCTGTCTCTGGAGGTATTTACAAGCCCTTCCTCACCTCCATGCTATCAGTGCACTGAGAGAAGAGAAAATAGAGATATCAACCGAACATCGCTAATACAACCAGCAGTGTCATCTCCAATCTATCTGGAAACAAACATGGCCATGCAAAACAGCTTTGCACCAGCTGTTTAAATGAGAAGAGGAAGCACATGCCTGAGGCTACAGCCTGCCCTGATTTTACACACCCTGCTTCTTCCCCATGGCAGCCTGGAGGGCTGCCTCTGTCCCCGCAGCTGCCCGGAGGCAGGCTGCCTTACCCCACCGAATGGCAGAGCAGCGGTGGGGAAACTGCTGCCAGCTCTAAAAGGTAAGGGGGATGAAAGGCAATGCTCAACGGGAAAAGGCAAAAAGATGCTCTTCTGAGATGTAACCATGCAGGAAAGCCCATCACCATCAAGTGGTTGCACTTCCCTGGATGCGTCTTGTCAGATGAGGAAAACCCATCCTGTACGTGCAGGAGAAACCTGAGGCTGAAGGCTGCACGCAGAACTTAGAGAACGTTATCGTTAGAGAGGCACAGTGCATCCCAAGGATCTCTATCTGCATCCAAGACTACTCAAGCCTGCAATACAAATTCAATTAATTCTCTAACCCACAGCAAAGCAGATAAGGTAGTCTCAGTGTTTCAGATGGGAACCCCAAGGCAAATGAGGTTTTTGAGGCCATCTCAAAGGCAGGCTCAGTGCTTCAGAAGCACCCTACACCCATGCAGGGGCACAGCAGCTCTGTAAAATGTTATTTCCCACCATCTTCCCAGTGAGACCAGCATCTTTTACTAGCATTCTCTCATCAATCTGCTGCACAAGAGCAAAATAATACTGCGATTCAGTTATCTGATTTTTCTCGTCACTCTAAATGAGCATAAAACTATCCAGAAACTATCACCATTTACATCAATAAAGTGATTGCTCTAAAGCACTGTTAGTATGGTACTTATTTTTGGAAAAGTGTTTCAGGATCATTCATTAAGTCTTTCAAATACACATGTATTTTGATGTACTGAATACAAAATGCTACTTATACAATCCCAAAATCCCTCCCCCCCATATATGTGCACATAAGTATGTATGTATGTTTATATATGCTATCTCCAATTGGAAAGTCCCAGAATGAATATACCAGTTGAAAATATTACAAGCAAATACCCAGGTTGAATGCAAGGACTGGGAGACAAATATTTAAATCCGTCATTTCTTGTCATCATGCTGACTTCTATTTAAAAGTTTCCAGGCTGCCCTGTTCCCTTTACCAGCCCATCCATGCACAGTGCTCCACATGTGGAACATTTGAGTAAAGAACCAATTTGCAGCACTCTCTGCCCTCATATATTTACACACTTACAGTCAATGGAGTGTGACGTTGTCACAAACAGCAAAGGCTATAAGCTGAAAATTTCCCTGGATCCCATACTTTGGGTAATATGTACTTTTCACTTGCTGCATACAGAAAGTGTAACAACATCAAATGGAAATAGATGGATGAGGCACCAAGCATGCTAAGAAAGCACAGTGCATCAGCTCCTTACATCTCTACAAGGTTGAAAATGTTAATTCAGACTCAGTTTTGTTAGCTCAGTAGCTCCTTGAACAAAACAGCTATTTGGAGCTTGCAAATGCCATGCTGAATTAGCACTTTCACCACTTTGAAAGGAATTAACATTTAATTAATAATCAGGGTTTTTTTCAATGTGGGAAAAGCAGCATAAAATCTGGCTACTTGTGGACACCCCCTCACACATGGAGTGAGAAACTTCTTCCACTGAGGAAGGCAGCCCTTTTAATCACAGAATGAAAACATCGTTACATTTGCTGTGCTGATCAGGTATGGCACGGAAAGTGTTTATCTGGACACTGCTATTTAGTTACAACTGTGTGTTCAAGAATCCAAGTGCTGGGTGTGTTTTTAAGAATTTATTATTATTGCATCTATTTAAGAAAGTTTCGTGACTTCTATCAGGATTAAATTTTTGCACCAAAATGCACTAGTCTTTACTGAGCATCTCTCGTTCCCTTTTAAAAGCTGCAGCCAGTTCCCCAGGAAGCAGAATGAACACGCGCTTTGGTTCAAGAGGATGAACCATAAATTGTATGACAGCTGGAAAATGCCACAGCAAGTAACTATGAAAGACAAGATGAACATTTTTGTTTCAAAATGGAAGAACAAACAATGCTTACATACACAAAACCCAGCAAATATA
This sequence comes from Ibycter americanus, assembly GCA_035590275.1. Taxonomy (NCBI): domain Eukaryota; kingdom Metazoa; phylum Chordata; class Aves; order Falconiformes; family Falconidae; genus Ibycter; species Ibycter americanus. The sequence continues at coordinate 26,130,996 of JAVJGI010000063.1, forward strand.
TTATGCAAATATTCTTTAGACAGGGAAAAAAGAAAAAATAATTCAATACGCATGATGAGCAGCGCATTTCAACCAGAATTAGTTGCTAATAACCTCAATAAACTATTTTTATTTCTGTTTTTTTTCTCCTTTCTTTCAAGTGTTCACACAGATCACTTCAGCAGTTTCTCACTCCTATAAAGGAATAACAAGGTCTAACAGGAAAGTCACATTCACTTTCACGTGTCCTCTGTGATGCCTCGCGCTACAATACTGTCTACAAGCTAAGGTAAGGGGTACCGAACCTCAAAGTTTGGGCTCTAAGCCACTTACTCTATGGGCCAGGAAAGGCTCCACTCTCTGGCTCATGGACCAAATCACAAAAACAACTAAGTTTTGTGGCTGGTACTTGTTGGTTTGGTTTAATGCAGGCTGAGTGCTAGGTACAAGAAACACACGGGCTGGATCATCCTCTGTCCTGATCTGCCACAGCAAACTCTAACCACTAAAGAACTGTGCAGAGCACACACTTGAACTAAGCATTTTTCCAGACCTCCAAATACAAGGAGTTCAGGAGGGATGTGACTCAGTGTACTACATGGAAAAAATTAAGGGAATTTCTAGAAATTCTGAAGGGAAGGAAAAAGTCCCTTTGCTCTATTCCTTTTCCTCCTCCTCCTCCCTTCCCCCAAACCATAGAATCACAGAATGGTTTGGGTTGGAAGGGACCTTAAGGACCACCTCGTTCCAACCCCCTGCCATGGGCAGGGACACCTCCCACCAGCCCAGGTTGCTCCAAGCCCCGTCCAGCCTGGCCTTGAGCACTGC
>JAVJGI010000063.1:26132012-26189672 GCA_035590275.1 Ibycter americanus
GGTCTCCCCGGAGCCTGCTCTTCTCCAGGCTGAACAGCCCCAGCTCTCCCAGCCTGTCTCCATAGCAGAGGTGCTCCTGCCCTCTGAGCATCTTCCTTTTAATGTCTCTTAGGCCATGTAAACGTACACACTATATTAATCAGTAACAGCCATGAAATCCCCACATCAAATGATCCAACAACTGTGTAACTACAACCTATGGTTGAAAGTCAACGTACTGTTTTTATAACCCCATTCTCCAAGACTCCACAAACCGCACAGCTATCAGCGTTTTCTTCTGTCTCCAACAAAATCAGCGGAAATTTTGACTTTAAAATACAGCGCCTTTTCAGAATTAAGTAAGATCATTAAACAATCCATATCTGTGAATGCCTCATCTCACTTGACACCAGAACAAACACAGTGTTGTCTGCAGTTAACCCAAGTATCTTGGAATTTCTAATGTGCCACTAAAGCACATGAAAATAACCATCCATACCTGGAAGAGGTTCCCAAGAAACCAACCACAGGTACCCAAGGATGTCTGATAGTTGCAGGCAAGTGGAGCTGGAGGGCAGTGGAAGCAGGTAGCAGCACGGGGCCATGACAGGCAGACATGCTTCTCTCTGACCTAGGACCTGGGACTATGGCCAGAAAGGTCCCAGATGTGACAGTGCCGAGTTGTTCAATATTTGGCCCAGAAGCAGCCCAAAAACTAGAGTGCATCTCATTTAAATTCCTGGTGGGCTTGCTCCACTATTCATTTTCCATGATGGAAAGCACCACAAGATGCAGTACTGCCACCACCCCTAGGCAGTTACTAACCTCCCTTCCCCAAATCCTGAAAACGGCAGTAGCAGCTAACGGTGCTACAGGATCTGAGGAGCCAGAGCCCTTTGTAGGAAGGGGAAATTGAACCTGGATCTCTCACTCCAGACTGAATGAGTCTCCAAATCACTTCACATACTGGAAATTTCCTGACCCACCAGGTCACAAACCCTTCTGAGAAGATGAACCACTCTCAGTTACACTGCGATGGAGAAGATGACTGTGTAAGTCAGAGTTCAGGGCATTCTTGGCTGGCAGAGACAAGAGGGGCTGGGGTGATCCTGCTCAGGTCTTCAAAAAAAAAAAATATTACCCCAATGAAGGGCCCCATTAAGCTAGTCTCAGACCCAGAATTAACAGGGTTGCCCTTAGAAAAATGACATGGGGGTCAGGAGACCACTCCAGAGTGACTGTGCCTTCAGCAATCGGGAATACAAAGCTGATCCTTGCAGGCAAGAACGTGTTGAGTCTTAGATACGCATATGCTAGATATGGTCTCCAAAAAGACTTCAGATCCAACTGATTTACCTTCTGTGTCAGAATGTACACTGACCTCTTGGAAAGACCTGAGCTCAGCCTGGTACAAATCCACCAGGCAATGGAAAATTGATTCCTCTATGTATTCTGCATTCGAGTTTGCATCTGTGGTCAGTCCCCATAAAACAGTGGTTTGGATTATCTTCATATGTAGGTTTCGGTTCACATGCCTGGATTTCCAGGCATCCCCCTATATAATGCCAAGTATATTGAAACATGCAATGGATTCTGACTCTGGGTTTTCACTGTATTATGTTACATTTGAGGCATTAGTGGAAGGTTTCCATGGGGTTAGATAGAGCAAATAAAAGAGACACAAGGTTAACCAGCAAAATGTGGGAGATGGTGTTGCAGACATGTTAACCACAGCTGCTGCTGGGAAGAGACTTCAGAACATAATCAACACACAGCTACAAAATAGCAGTAAATGTGCAAATATGCCTGTAACTGTACTTTAAGACTCAGCAAAGTGCCAGTCTTTCTCCAAAGACACCCCAAAGCACTATGATGTGATCAAATAAACAAAAATGAAATTATTTTTTTCCTCAAACTCCTCAGAAAACTGTTTTTGCCTTCCCTCATTAATTACATTTCGAAGTAATAAAATGCATTTCAGTATCTCAACTACGGTCTATTTGCATTCATCAGGTTAAGTTGTACCTTACCACCAGCACCTCGATCAACCCAAAATGCTCTTTTAGTGCATCAAAATGTTCGTATCTCATCAATACACATTTCATGATGTGAATAGCATCAAAGCCCGTAACTGAATAGACTGGCTGCTGCACAATTTGTAGGCTTTGACATAGTAACTATTGGCCACTGACTGCTTCCTAAACTGATGCAGACATTGGGAAATGCTTGGCTTGGTGTTTGCTGATGTTTGTGTCTGTGTGCAGCCCACGGCAACAGCAATATTAAGTAGCAGAACTGTGCAAATTACTGATTTTAACCTTGACTGAGCAGTCGGATGCCACATGAGGTCCATCCTCCATGCACTCACCAGAAGTGTCTTTGACTAATTTTGATTGTTCACATTTTGTTAAGGCTCGTGAGTGATTTTGTTTTAACCTGTTCCCAGGGAACAAGATGAGAATGTCGCCCAAAAAACTGCCCAGCAGATGTAAAGACTTGCATATGTCCTGGAGCACCATCAGTAAATTTTAGGGTTTTGGTGAACTGCATCCAGCACGCCACTTGATTCTGAGCACCCAGCACTGGCACGTTATCATGTAAGTGTCAATACCTTCACCTCCAGATCCAGCTCACTTCCATGATCCTCCAAAACCGCCGTGGGTTCTGTGTTTCAACTGTATCCCCTGGGTCAGGAAAGGCAGCAATCCTTTCCTAGTCCTTTAGATGTTACTGACCCCTTGATGTTTCCTTCTCACATGCATGAAAAAGTTTGTGGTGATTAGGAAGATCGTTGACTTTATTTTTAAGGCCAATGGCCTGCAGATAAAAAGCAAGGAAAAGACCAAAGATCTGATCCAAAGTTCACCACAGTGAATGATAGCCCTTGTGTGTGCTTCGGCTTAAGCCCTTTGCCGTGACTTTTGTTTCACATTGAAAGAAAAAAAGCAGAAAAAGTGGAAAGAGCTTGCTTGGAAAGTGAGCTGCAAACCCAAGCTTCATTCTCTAGAAACTCCGGTCTGTTAATCCAGACAGAGGCTGCCTACTTTAAAAGACTGAGAAGCAACTCTTCACGTTACTGCTGTGATCTTTGTACCAAAAGATGATTACTGGGGTGATTCATTGGTTCTTGAGAGAAAGATATAAGGCAGGCGGTGGGTAAAGAAAGTCAACTCTTATCACCAGCTCCTGCTTCAATCACACCGGGTCCCTCATCTCCTTAGAGCCTGACAGATGGGAAAAGCAATCCTGCTTTCACACAACCGCAATTCAGAAGATTCACAGCCTTACAACAAAGATTTTAGATAGTCCCTAAAAGACTTGTAAAGTGTATTCATAAACCTAAACCCTTTCCCTAATTTGTCAAGACATCTCGAGAAGCCAACTTTTCTCACTGCATGCTGTTGCTCACACTTTCAGTCTTTGCTTGGTTCCCAGATTTTGCAGCGGAAAATAAAAACTCAACCTCCTTCCCTTCAAGGAGCAATTCACTGATTTTGCTTGCAGCTGTGGAGGCACCAGACACAGCTCACTTGTGCCTGTCCAGGTTTAAGGCACCAGCTGTGTAATATAGAATTTCAGCAACAAATAAATACAGCAGTCGGTCAAATACACAAGTTCAACATACAGAATGGATGTATTTAATATATGTGGTGTAAGCACCTGGATCTGGTTTGGTGGATTCCATGGGTAAGACATGATCTCTATAGAATCATAAGTATCCCATCGCTGAGAAATAAGGAAAAAATAAAATTACTTGGCTTACTGTCATTAAAGGCACACAGAAATGTATAGTAGTACATCAAGTGATGTTTTACCGCAAGAATTCTGAATTGTTTATGTTCCCCTGCAATAATCTGTTTCAAACCTCAGACACCACAGAGAAAGGCATATTTCAGCTTACGTCATTACTGTGATGCATCATTCCTATGACTTGAGCTTTGCTGTACTACATTGATACCTGTAACTAATGGCAAAGCAATCACAAACTTGGCCTAATTTTCAGATCTTCTCTGTTAAGTGAAAAAAGATACGTGTTTAAGTTGTGGGATCATGGACCACCAGCTGACCAGGAGTCTTTAACACTGGCTTCCTATGAGATAGGGAGTATCCTACCACATTCCCTTGCAACACAGGCAAACGACAAAACAAATATTAATTTAGACACCTGTCTGTCAAATCTATCATCCAACATCTACACAACTGGGCTGGGTTTCAGATTTGTTTGTCTGAATGATTAAATGAATGAATGCACAAAACCAAAGGAATCTGCCCCAGTACCACACCTTGGAAACTGCAATGCAGTCCGTATTGTCTGGTTGTTGGGTTTTTTTATGTGAAAGTCCAGCACAAATGGATCTCTGCCCTAAATAAAAAGTCATTCCCACAGAAGAAAGATTCATGGCAATCCTTCTCTGATGTTTCTTTCGTCATTAACATGTCTACCTCTATTAAATCAATAGAAGTAAAAATAAAAGTTCCTATCAAAAACACCACAGACATACAAAGTCTTTGGTTTTTTTGGCCATGGGCAACAAAGCTGCACTGTCTTCAGTATTCTGCAGGATACAGCCTTAAACTATATTATCAAATGGCTAAGTTGAGTAGAGACAATTTAACAACCGTCCAAAATATCTTTCTCACTGGTGAATACCAGTGTAGTCTGTTTTACTTCATTCTGTTACAAGAAAATATGTTTTGACATTTTTTTGTGTGTGTATAAGAAACACTGAAAACTCAAATTTGCTTTTGCCAACTAACAAAACATTTGAAAGGAAAATAACAAAAAGAAGCATTCAGTATTACAGTCTTCAAGCCTAATTCGAAAACAGAAGAGCAAACCCACACTCCACGTAACAAAGTTTGCAGATATCTGCTCTCCATAATGGCAGTTTATCTGGATTGTGACATCTGGACATTCTGCACATCAATTTTGGACACAGACGAGCCTGCTCTGAAGTGTCCTGTAGATAATGACTTCTGTTCCTTTCTGATGAATGACTATCGTCCATCATACTCAGCGCTGCTATGGATATGCAACCATGTATGGAAAATTTCAATAACAAACAGGAGGCTGCGTTTACAAACTGGATGCTTTTTAAGGCCACTCTACTCTGCTGTGAACATCACAGCCATATCGACACCTGATAGAAATTAATGTCTCAGCTTAGCCTCAAGTCCAAACATACCTAAGACCCAACCTGGACACAAGCTTCATGTTATACTTCAATGAAGCGACCTGTACCCAGGTCAGCGGCAGAAAACTTTGCTTCAGTGAAACTGGACCTCATGATGTCTTGGTGGTTGTGAGTTTGGAGCATGGTGCGACTCTTGGACAATAAAGAATAGGAAGTTTTACTAACGGGATGCAGCTGTTGAAATGGTAAAATTGTTGGATAGAACCTCTGTGTCCAGCTGGTGCTTTAAGAAGTCAATTTTCCAAACAGTAAGGGAAATAAGGTTAATGGATTTGTGGGAATAATATAAACAGAGGGGGGAAAAGTATGTCCAAATTCAGCGCTTCTTAAAGATGCATTTAGGAAAGGTTAAAATATATGATTAAAGGCTCATACATCTGCTGGTGACCAATTACAATAATGGATAGAGAAAAGAAAAGCTGCAGTTCACAATTCCATCTGCAGTTCCGCACTGCCACTGTGCACTGAGCACTTGTAATTAGACAGCACACCAGCCGCAAATTGAGCTGCTTAAGTAGCAGCCTTGGGTGCCTGAGGTTTTCGCTCTGGATATGCTGAGGTTTCTGCAAGTCCTTCTGTTTCCTCCATCCATTATTCACCTTTGATATTTTTTTGTGCTATTCTAACACTCAGCTACTATAACCACAGTGTTTTGGTGTTTTGTGGTTGTTTTTTTAATCAAAGAGTGATTGCGAGGCAACAGACCCCTCTTTCCATCCAGCTTTCACTTTTTGTCTGTGAACTATCTGGAAAACCATCCCGCACCACAGATCACAAGAAGCCGCTCTCTCCCTGGGGTGTTTAAACCGGGTCTCAGTCAGTAAGTCATGGTAGATGTGGCCTGAAAGGGTCTGCAAGATCTACCACACAGACCAAATCAGCACACATTTCAATGTCTTTTGGTAAGAACAGCCACCCTCTCTGGTCATTCTTGAAACCAAACAGAGATAACCCTCCCAGAAAAACAAAATTGGAAATCTGACAACATGTGCTTTGTCTTCCATCCAGTTCATAGGACCTAGAAACTCCTAGAGTGACCACCTTGTGCCCAGCCATGGGCTTCACCTTTTTCTCTTACAGAAATACCAAACCGGGTGAAAAGAAGGTGGATGGGATAGAACCCTCAACATCTTCTGCATAGCACCAGCCCACGACATTTTTTGAATTAGGTACTCAAAGTCTTGCCAGCTTGCCAGCACAGCAGTTGCATCTGGTTTGTACTCTGTTACTCAAACTCATTCTTGACTGATGGGTGGCCACCAGGTCTGCATCAAGGTCAGCATCATACTGTTGCTTTATTTCTTCTCTAGCAGGGAAAGTTCTTACCTTATGGCTCATCTCTATAACCCCGTAACTGCTTGGTCCACTGCTGAGATATGGGAACTTTCTTATTCTGAAAGGAGGTCTGCACGTTTTGCTCAGAATTTAAAAGTCAGTCTAACATCAAATAAACTCACTCATAAGCTCTGCACAGAGCTAGCTTCACCTGCATTAGCAGCAGATAATGCTACTTGATGCTTTCACGTGAGTGAACTCTCTCCAGCAGAAAATGCACCTGCCGAGCGACCAGACAGGGTACACCTTCTTTGGGTGACAGGGAGAACGTTAAAAAATGGCCTAACTACCTAAACATTCACAGAGCTTTTAGGGAGAATGCAGCAGCACTGACCACTCGCAAAAGTCACATTTCTCAAATATGGTCTTTAGGACTCTGCAAGATAATTGTGACAAAATTATGCTGCCTAAACATTCCCTATAGTCACCTTTCTATCCAAAGTCAGACTTGAAGTCTTGCTAAAAAAAGACACATATTCTCAGCATTTTACCAACAGTTCATTTCCCTTCTGACAACATGGTTTTAGTTTAAAGTTTTTTAAAACCTTAACTTTCTGTAGCTATCAGAATAATTAAGTTGTCAAGCATCTTCTACTAGAGCATCTCCAAACTTTTTAATATCAAGTAATTATTTGGCACTTACAAGACCAGATGCATTCACATTTTCAATTTAAATGCAAATACTGTGGGGAGATTTCAGGTTTTGTCTCTATTTTTATAAATGCTTCTAATTTTTAAAAGAAAAGGATTTATTATTCTGGAGATGCCATGTGGCAGGTGTCTGTTTTTATGTGTGCTCTAGCTAATTAACTCCTATTTCTTCCACTGCTTTTCTTTTAAAGGAAGGGGAGGTGTATGCTTCTTCGTAACAAAGAAGATTTCAGTTTACAAGTTATTCAGTATACGATCCAATAAGGAGATGAAGCATAGATCAAAGTATGCGAAACACAGCATGGTTTCTCTTTTTAACTGCTTTTAGAAGTCAATATTCAAGAGAAATAAGCATCATTAGAAGAGCAAAGACATATAGGTACGTAGAAATATTCAGGTGAGAAGGGACTCAGGAGGTTTCTAGCCCAACCTGCTGCTCAAAGCAGGGCCAGATGTGACCTCAGACCAGGGTGCTCAGGGCTTGAAAACCTCCAGGGATGGAGACTGCACAACCTTCTGCCTGTGGTTCCCTGCTTGTGAAAACCAGGAGTCACCCCAGTGGGCTCACACCAGTGTAAAGCTGATCTGGGGACAGAAACTGTGATGTCCTACCAGGGACCAGCCCCATCTGCCTGGTGGAAGGCTGCTTTCATCTCTGATTTTAAGCAGATGCAGATAATGATTCAAACACATCAAGGAGGGTACATGAGGGTGAAACAGCAAAACAAAACAAAACAAAAAAGAACGAAGGCTAGTGAATAAGCAGTGGTGACAAATTGGCACCTGGCATTTAGTACTTTTTGAAACCCTAAGCAGAAGAAAGGGGAAAAAACCCAAAAAATTTCCTATGCTACAAAATCCCACGCTGTTATAGCTCACCAAGACAAGATACTGCATGCAATCCCGGCCAGACCTGTGGGCTCAGGGCGGCCCCATCCCACAGACTGCCCATCTCACAGGCAAACAGGACCTTCACAAGTCTCATCACAAGCCAGGCCAGAATTGGGATATAAATTAAACAATCCAGAGAGGCTGACACAATCCCCAGTGGGCTGTGCACTTGCCAAACAAATTATAAATCCTCTGAACATTACAGCTGGGTGTTTTCCAGGGCCAATGCCTTTATAAAGATTAATTATTGTGCCAAAGCTGTAAAAAAATTAAAAAAAAAATCAAAAAAAAGCGCCTTGCTGAGTTTTCCTGGATGCCCAAAAGTAATGTATTACAAATCTTCCCTCTTCTCTTTGCCCACACACTGCCAATGAAACTCAGCACACAGTACCTGCCTTTCTTCTAAAATGTAGAGCAAACCCCCAGTTTCCAAGGCTTCCACACTGGATTGTTCCCATCTCCTGCTTCTTGTGTGGCTCAAGAGCTTTATTAGACTGCACGATTTTGTTAGAGTCTGGCTTTGTTCCAATATGGCATGCATTTCCCTTTCACAGTTTGTTTTTATTCTGCAGTTCAATGCCTCAAAAATTAATTGGGATCCCATAAAACTCTCCAAAATGACTTGTCAGACTGGGCAGAGACCTACCAATCTCATTCACAGTTGCCTGATGCAATACAAGTAAGTACCTGAAAAGACATTTCAAGGTCATCAAAACATCTTGGTAACATCAGAACAAAACATTGTGCACTGGTGGTTTTTTATCTCCTCTCTTCCCCTCCCCTCAAGATGAGACAAAACCTCGAAAAAACTCATTTTTCTCTGCCAAAATGATGTTAAGACTACCCAGATCTCATCATGTATTAATCAGCCAAGATCTAGTACAATATTAAACTACGACACCACACCCCTGACAAAATAATTCATCATGCATTAGTAGTTAATAATTGTTAGCCAACCAACAGTAAGGTTAATTTTTTTCCTTGCCCCCAGAGAAGAAAGAACGTGGCTACTTGAAGCAGACACAATGCAAAGGTCAGAAGGAGAGAGATGAAATGAAACCTCTTGCAATCTCTTCTGATACATCTTTATAGATATGTGGTGCCCAACAGGCACCACATGATGTTCTGCAGAGAAGAAAACATATTTAAAAATAAAATTTCTGCACAAAAAAAAAATTCTGGGAAGTCCTAATGAAAGGGCAGAAGAATCAATAAACCATCTACATTTTTATATGGAACTGTTTTATGAACTTGTCCGTGATATACTCCAGCCTGGGAGAGAGAGCACATGCCTGAGACTGCTATTGCAGATAATAAAAATAAATGGACTTATTAAACTCTGAAGCTCAACTTTTTTACACATTCATTCTCAGAGTTGTAAACTTTTAGGACAGCGTACTGGTAACTTATGACTGTAGCAACACGCTGGATGTGCTGTAAGATCAGGTTTTCTAGGCTGAAATCTTCTCATTGAAATCCCATTTACAGGGTGCATGGAAGAATCAGAATTGGCTGGCTTTTCCTTTTCTTTTTTTTTTCCCCCTTTTTTTTTTTTTTTACTAAATTGTACTTATCCTAAAAAGCTGGAAGAGGCCCCAGGGAGATGCCTGCAGCTCCCACAGGTGGGCCAGGAGGGCTGGCATGGGGTGGGAGATCAGGCTGGTGCCCAGCCCCCAATTTACAGAGATATTCTTTATCCTCATCCAGTGCAGGGGTCTCTCCCAAAGCCCATTCGCAAACATTTTTGAAAGGTCCATTTAAACCCCACACTGGAGGAAGTTAGTTTGTCCCATCCACCAGGACACAGCAGACACTAAGCAAGGTGGTAAGTGCTGTTTCAACAAAGAGTTAAGTAAATTGCTTGTGATTACGATAAAAAAAAATACACATTGGCGTAATGCAAGAGAGAGGACAGGGAGAGCCCCTGGCAGGGGAAGGTGCCCAGCTGCCACAGTGCTTGAGCAAAGGCAAAGCCCAGCCCTCCATCCCGGCACGGCATTCACAGCATCACAGCATGGTCAGGGTTGGAAGGGACCTCAGGAGATCATCTAGTTCAACCTCCTGTTATAGCAGGTTCTCCCAGAGCAGGTTGCACAGAGCTTGCCTGATGCTACTCCCCAGCAAAGCTGCTTTCAAGGGATGGCAAATCCACCACAGATACATTCTGATGGGAATGAGAGAGGATCTCAGTGTCAGAGCAGTGACATATTGGAAGAGACTCCTGGGAAGAGCTGGGAGGGTGCTGGAAGCAAGCTATCAAAATTGCAGGTGGCACTGGTCAGTTTACAATGAAAAGATTATACAGGAGGTGAGATGAGTTGAAATGGATGTTTGAGATAAAGACAGCTGGGTTTGATGACCCAGGAGGGCCCTTCCAGTCCTATTCCGGAATACCAGTTCCAAAACCTTGGCACTTTCATGAAATCACCCTTGCTTAATACTCTGCCCCAAGGAAAGCAAAATCATCAATGCATACTGAAAGCCAGCGCAGGGACTGCTGAATTTCCACCCCACTGAAGCATCCCGGGGAGCTCAGCCCTGCCAGCCTCCCACAGCCTGCAGCACCCACGGCCATGCAGCACCACGCACAGCAAAGCTACACACCCCTGCACGGTCCCTCATTAGGAAGTCAACAGCGGTCGTCACTCCCGCGTGGTGTAGTAATGCCCGGTTTATGTGTATGGATATTTGCCAAGACCTTCGGCTTTCTCCAGCCATGAAATAAGCACTAGTATAATCAGTCTGCTGTGAGACCTTCCCAGAATACAGAGAGAGAAAAGACGGAGGGGGTGGGGGGTGGGGGAAAAGGTCCTTCTGCTAGTTGCACAGAAAACCCAACATTTTAGACTTGGCATGCTGGAGCCAGCATCCCTAACCAGCGCTCCCACCATCACAGATGATGCCAGCTATGGATCATGCGTGTCAGACGGACACATGGCTCGGCCGCTGGCCAGCATCCAGCAGCTGCACAGACGCCAGGGTGACCCGCCGGGTGATGACTGTCACGGGTGCCACCAAAACCCTATTTCCACCTTTTTGGATAAAACTTGTGAGACTTGCCTCTGTTCTGGCACTCGACAAGAGCCCGTGGGAGCCCTGCTCACAATTCAATTAACAGCATTTGAGAATCTTTGTGGGGTGACAGCAGAGGTTCTGATGTGTGACCAGACAGACTTATTTTTATCCTCTACTTCATGCAACTGCTCTAAACCAACAAGGGAAATTCCTAAGAAAAAAAGCTCTGGGATAAACAGAGCTGTTGCAAGAAAGCAGAAGGCTAAGCAGGTTCGTGAGAATGGACATCAGTAATGCCAGATTACAGGACTTTTTATCTTTTTTTTAAATCTATTACAAAAGCGACAAAAAAATTCATTTATTTCGCAACCTGTGCCTTTTCTATTTTTTTCCCCTACCATCTTTTTAGCAGTCACTACTACACAGTTCACATACAGTTTTTAAAGACATAATGGAATAGGTACTTCCAGTAATCTTGGCCTTAAAATGCATTTCCCTGGAGTGCTTTTTATTCAGAAAAACTTTTGTGCTAATGTTGAGCACAGGTCATTATTTTATATTTAAACTGACAGGGAATCCCACCCCTTTGAAAAATTAAAGCCCAACACTATGTTTCCACTTCACAGAAGGGAAAAGTCACACAGCCAGAATCAAATGACACTAAAAAAAATTTCGGAGTTACAATGCAAGAGATGAAGTGATCTATTTAAAGAAGATGACAGGGAAAGTTGCTGATGAGGCAACAAATCCGAGCTGGTGCACACAGACACCCTTCCAACTCATTTCAGAGCTCCATACTTTTAAGACCTGTGAAACATTTCTCTGGCTCTACCTGTTTCCCAATCTGATGCACAGATCTTCAAAGATGCTACCCAGCATTTTTGCTCTCTTACTGGATGGAGGAGCCACCTTACGTTCTTCATCATCAAAAGCCTTTAATTCTTCATTGACAGACCGGTAGCTACAGAGAGATTTTATTTTCATTTTCTCCTTTGCAGTGTCTTTGGAGTATTTGTTCTTCCACGCTCTCATAATTCTGAGTACCCAGTCTGAGTCATGTTGAAAATGTATAATTTTCCAGAAGCTGTAGACATATGATTATCTTGATTCCTGCCTCTTTTGACATTTCCAATTGTCACCAAAAATCTGTATGGTATTGTGATGATCATGCTTTTATGTAGTATCTTAAGGATTACAAGGCCAATATTACCATTTCTCTAATGCCTTTTGCTTCCTTCCCCAAATATGCATTGAAGAGAGAATTTTAAAGGAATAAAATAACCTCCAACAGCAACATCTGCAAGATCCTTAGGCTAGAAGAGTTTCCTGGGACACAGGATAAGCTGGATGGGCAACTTCCCATGCCAGATCAAGGCAAAGAACTGAGCCTGGGGACACGTCACAGGGGAGGTCTCCAAATACCAAGCTCCTGGCAAAAATGGGATGTCGCGTCTGCACAGCTGTGCATGCATGGGACACGCAGAAATACCCATAGCACCATGTGTGTTGGCTTAAAGGCCATGACTAAGCAAGGTTTTGCATTTGATTTTAACATAGATGTGTGTGTGTGTGTTTCCTTATTTGAATTAACAAATTATCCGTAGGAAGACTGATCATCATTTACCTCTACTTGAGACCAACAGAGGTATATAGAGGCAAATTCGTGATGAAAGCAAATCAACAGAAATATTTTGGATGGAAAAGAACTCTGAAAGAAGTGCAAAAGCTTTTCCCCATGCTAGCCTTTATGACAAATGATTTCCATTGCATCAGAACAACATTTTTTCATTCTGTCATGGAAAAGTCAGAAAAACAGAACATCCTCCAAGCAAGCACAGCAAAAACCACACACATCAGGCATGGAGGTTTTGGGGAACTTTGTTTATCCAAGGGGTGTGTTAGATTTGCTACTGAGACACCTCTTTTTTTTTTTGTTTCTTTTTTTTTTTTTCCCCCCCCAAGAGAAGGATTAAAACCATCAAATTTCACTAGAATGACAGGAGCCAAGATTCCCATAGAGCTTCCTCTGCTTTCTAATGGTTTTGCCTAGAAATATGTTACAGGAAACTATTCTAATCATCAGTCTGAGAGCAGGATGTGAAGATGCCACTGATGAGAACACCCACCAATACTGAAATGCTAGCAGACTTGAAATCATTTAAAGAACTCATTAATCTAAAGAAAATACTTAGAAAGAAACTTTTGTAATTAGGATTGGTGAGCAGCCAGCTTTGCTGAAATGAGGGAACATTTCTTCTTTCTCTAGTTTGACCCAAGACACCTTGATGGATGACAATGCCTTTGATGGAATGAAATATTTTGCAATAACTTTGGGTACAGTTAAGCTGATAATCGCATTCTTTAAAACAGCTGCATTTCACAGGCTTCCTCACTAAGATTTCGACAGGTAAACAGCACACGGTCACTGATTTGCCTCTGCTGAGCTCCTGTTCAAAGCAAACGGAGGAAATGAAAGCTGTTGCATTATATCTGTACCTCTTCAGGAACGGCACTGTGGTACTCAAAACAATTTCTCTTTATCATCTCAGCAAAACTTTCATTAACATTATCTGACGGCTGAAAGGGAAAGGCACTAACACAACAGCTCAGCAGAACGGAGAAAAAGGGAACAGAGCTTGCAGCGTATAACTCGCTTAAGAAAGGGGCATCCTTGAAGGACATTGTTTTATCCGAAACTGTTAATTTAACTGCTTAAGTAGGCAGCGTATGAGAGAGTCTCTTCCCTCAGCAGCTGTGTGCAACGCCAGCTGTTTTGCAAGAGATCTATGTTCATCCGAACAGAGGAGCAAGCACCCAGCACGATTTTGTTGGAAGGATTTACAATTCCTTTTAAGTCATACAGGTCAAAAGGGAGGAAAAAAAAATTAAAAAAACACAATAATCCCAAGATAGTTATGACTAAACGGGTTCCTTGCCACAATGGCAGCTTTGGTCTGTTATTTATTCTAAGAACAAACATCTCCTTCTGTGCCAATGCTCACTGGAAGGGGAGGAAATCAAGTAACAGTGGAAAAACAGAGAAAATTCAATGCTTATGCATATTAGGAAGCTTCCAGATAAATTCTGGGAGCTAACAAATGGAAAGCAATGCACTGAGATCATTAGTGGCACCTGCTATCCCAGCACTCCTTCAGCAGCACACAGCAATTGCAGAAACTAGTTATTTACAACCTGCAGAAGCAGAGAACAGATATTACGAGTTATTTACACCCTGGAGAAACAGAGAACACATTACACAGCACTTCCACGCGGGCACATTTTGCACCATCTCTCAGGTGATATATATTCTGCCAAGCCATCATATCTGGTCATCTTGCCATTTCACTATATTTATCCCCACTTTTTAAGGGTCTCTAAAAAGATTGATGGAGGAGCACAGAGCTGACCTAAATACACCTCGGTGCCACGTCGCCACCTCAGTGCCTGAATCCGCTCTTGAAACACAGCCTCACCTGTTGCCTCTATTGCTTACCGATCCACATAATTTCTGACTTTAAAAAAGGATAGATTAGTTTTGTTACTCTTTTATTTACTTTTAGTTGTTTCTTTTTGAAGTATTCTCTCTGGTTTTAGATTTTTTTTTAATCTTATTCAATGTGTGATAGTCATATGATATCATTCACAATGGGTTGGAAGTTAGGTGTGCTAGGTAGTCACAGACTTGGGCAGTCACCCACAAAAATACAAAAACGCCCAGAAAAAAAATAATCAAGAGCTGCTGGAAGTAAGGTAGCATCCATGGAATGAAGCATATAAAATAAAGGCAAGTTCAGATAAATGCACAGTGAAATTTAGTGAATTTTAAAGGGAAAAAAATTTCATCTGAGCCCTGATGATGGTCTGAGACAACTTTACATTTCTTTTTGGGCAAGATTAGGGGATTATTGTCTAATCCTGAGATTGGTAGTCCACCTGACAGAAGATGTGAACTCCATTTATTAAATGCTTCTCCTGCAAGGCTTAGATGCTATTTCAAATAAATATTCCCTTCTCCTCAGCTGCTGTGTGAAAATCCTGATACACAACAACAACAAAAAAAGAAATTAGAGAGAAGCAATAATCTGCAGACAAAATGCTAAGAAATATATACACTGAGTAAAATCAAAACTCTGATACGAATTTGTCTCATACTTCACTCCTAAACTCAGCATCACTTCTAGAAAAGATAAATCAACCAAGTCTGGAATAAATATTTTTTTTTTCTAAAAGACAGTTCTGCCCCTTTAACAGAAATAATAAGGGGAAAATCATAGCAGGTAGCAATGTGTTGGGGCCAGAAGGGAGCTGTGCTTCATTTACTTAATGGCTTGTTCCTTGTTGCGGTCCCTTCTCAGAATCAACAGAGCCATACAGCAGAGTGGAAAAAAGAAAAACGTCACCTCAAATGCTTTAATGATATTTTGTTCAACATCTTGTAGCTCCTAGGCATCTCATAGGCATGGTCTTCTATAAATAAAAATGTGAGGGCACATTATTATTACGCTATGACTCATGAAATTTGTGTCTGCGGGGAGCTAGGGACTTTGGCTTTTCCTCTGGGCTCTCCGGTGCTGTCTGCTGGGTCAATTAAAATATTGAGATTTCTTTTCACACAAAGCCTCTCCACTCCCTTTGCTTATTCCAAGGGTGTGTTTCGCTTGCATGTCCCCTTCACAACCTCATCATCATTGTAAATCACAGCAAATTAATGTTGATGCTATGTTCCTGAAACAAGACTGCTTTTGCCTCTTGACAACAAAACCCCTAAGCTAAATGTCAAAAATTCAAATGGAAATACAATACTGCAAATAAATCTGTGGACATCTCCTGATAAACTCCTGCAGACCTAGGCTGATGCAATGCTCTCTGCCTGACCCCCAGAACAGAAATAGCTTCCAATCCCTCGTCCTGCTGAAGAGTATGATATGTTGGGCAATAAGAAGTGAACAGGGGTTATGGCTCTCATAAAATATTCACACCACTGGCTCTTTATACAGCAGTTTCTCCTGAGTATGATTAATCACATGCTATTATTTAAAGTTCCTATAGTGTGGGAGTTTATGTTTCACTACCATTCAGAGATTAGATTATAGAAAATTAGTTTCAGATGAACTGTTTGGTTCAGGTAGATTAATCCACTTTGATGATGCCTATCAGCCAATCGAACTCCTTCATCAAACCAACTGGCCAGCTCCCTGGGGTTATCCAGAAGGCGATAAACAACCAGGGAGAGCTTCTCTCCACCTGGCAGTAATTGTTCTGCAAGCACTCTTCTCTTACTTTTATCCAAGACAGACATTTATCCTGCTATTTAGTGTAATTAAAGCATAGGTACTAATCTAAAGCTCCTACCCAGGGAGCAGTCATCTGATGGCAGCAGATTCACAGCATGCATAACAACCTTAATTTCAATAACATGTTCAAGCTGATGAGGAGGAAGAAAAGGGCGAAGTAGGTAATGACATCTCCAGGAGCTCAGGATGCATTCACTGCCAAGACAGTGTGTGCAGGGGATCAGCACAGGTAATGCCCACAAGACATGGTGTCCTTTGGCGATCGTTTGTCTCCAGTCTGGATGGGAGAGCTGCTGCATCTTCACAATACAAAGCGGCACCACGCCACCCTTGTTCCAGCTAAGGGGTTTGAGCCCAGCGCGAGAGCCACTAGCTATTCGAGGCCAACACTAATTCATCTCACACATTAGTAGAAATGACCAGAAATACATCTGGAAACACAGGACACCACTACTGCTATCCTGCCAGATAAGGATTCAATTAATCTTCCAAGATAAAGGTCAGTAGTTTGCCAGCCCAACTTACCTCTTACGATGATGTTGGTGGACTTTTTAGCAGGATTTCCAACATTGTTATTGGCGATGCAACTGTACGTGCCAGCATCTTCTGACGTGATGGCAGGTATCGTTAAAGTGCCACCATTCAGGACTGTCTTCTCGGGAAGGATGCCGGCAGACCTCACCCACGTCAGGCTGGGGGCTGGCTCCCCTCCTGTCGTCACACAGACTAAGGTGATCGCTTCTCCAGGGTTCACCACTATCGGGTCATCCACAAGAAGCTTAATTGAAGGAGATGCTGCAAAACACAAGAGGAAGAGAAAGGTGTAGCAGGGCAACGCCTGTGGTGTTGCTCTGTCCTGACGAGGAAACTCAAGCCAATGAAGATCAGCAAAGGCATGTCAGACACAGCCTCTTCACACAACTATGTGCCCTCTGAGGAGGGTGCTCCCCGTCCTGACGCCCCCCCAACACCACATTCTGCTCAGCCATCATCTTCCTTGCTGTCAAACTGCAGATGAGGATGTACATATGGACAACCCCGCGGCTGTGCTTGGGAAGTGAGGGGTAATGTATGGGGCTGGTGCCAGCACACTGGATTTTAAACCCTGGAAGAAAGGAATTAGTAACAATCTTATTTGGCACAGAAATCACGTTGTTCTCTTCAAGTCAGATCCAACCCACTGAAACCCAGCCCTCTTAAGCCACCGCCCTCCCCAGTGAACTCCTTGGGACCTGGCTGCCAACTGAGGTGAGTTTGTAGAGTTTGAGTTGGGTCTGTTGAATCAGGAAGAGCCATCTCCCCTGGGACAACATCTCCTTGCACACAGAGAAACTGAAGAATCCAGCACAGCTGCTTTTTTTTCCTGTACAGGCTGCGCAACCTGCGGCTCGCAGCACCAGCAGACAGCATGGCCACAGCTCCATCTCCCCACAGACATGCCGGAGAGGTACAGACCTGGGTTCCTACTAATTTCCATCCAATATCCCATGACCAGCTGCGGAGGCTTTGTTTGGGCAGGACCACCAAACCAGCTGAGCTACATCGCAGCACAGGCTAACGGAAAGATGCTGCTGCTCTCAGAAAGGAGAAACAAGTGATTAAATTTCATTCTCTCTTCTTGTCTCTTCTGTGAAATATTTGCATATAATATAAGAGGAGAAACAGAAATGCTCAGTGTGAAGGGACAGGGCAGAGCAATTCATTTTAGATGCTGGAATTTAAAACCACAATCTGAGCTGTGACATCCCCTGTCATTTGTGTTGAGGGATCCACCCTTGCTGGATCCAGGCTTTGCTTGAAGGTATACTCTAAACTGCAGAATAGATACGCCAATTCATAAATACATGTTGCTACAGAAAAAGCAGCAATACTAAACAAACACAGACATAAAGGTGAAGGATTGAAATTCTGGGCAAAGAATACCAGAAAACGTGACAATGAAAAATGAAAGGGAATAAAAATGTTACATCCAAAAATCATATCACTACCTTCATTATTACAGAGATATATTCTTGTGTGTTCTGCTTTATCTATGAATCTTATTTCAATATTAAAGGAATACACACTAATCACTAAAGGCAAATACAAAAGTCAACTATAAAATAAGAGTCTTCTTTATCTGGAGTTCACCCAAGAGGAATTAGCTTTCTCTGCATTCAGAAGCCGGAGCACACAAATGGGAAGCAGTTCATTTATACCTGTCCTAACACACAGAGAACAGGCAACCTGTTCCCTGCCAGGGAAACACTTTTAAGAGGGCAGGAGAGCAGAGGTTTACAAGCAAAGCCCCTTCTTTCAGCTCCTCTCACCTTGCAACCCTGCAGAAACTTCCCAGCATCAATTCCTGGGTTCATGTGACCAACTTAAAGGTGAAGAAACTGGGCGCATGGCTAAAAATACAGACAGAAAACAAGTCAGCACTGCCCACTAACTCTGTCAGTGTCTCTTTGCTCACATCCTCTGACCTCATATTCTTTCATCGGTTGATGCATCCATCAGCTGATAAATCCCTGGTTTGGGATTAGAGGTATAAAACTGGGCAGCATGTCATGTTTCATGCTTCAGTAGATTTTGCTGGGGTGAAGGTGGCAGAAGCAGGGATCCAGGTACCTGCTTTGCAACTAGAAGGTGGCAGAAGCAGGGATCCAGGTACCTGCTTTGCAACTAGAACTGAGCTCCAGACCTGTAGGGTCATCACCGGCCACAGGGTAGCACTCAGCTGGCCCCTCTTTCTCTCTCCCTCCCTCCCTCCCGAGTTTAATGATTTTTCCTAAACTGTTCTGGCAAGGAGCTGCTCTCCGCTCTCACTAAACATCAAGTCATGAGGCAGGGAACAAGAGAACCACAAATAATGCTTCAAAACTTAGAACAAAAGATGAAAGCCCCAACAATGTCAACCCAACCTAGTGGTGCTGTTTACCATAATGGCCTCTTTTCATACAAAAGATGAAAGGGGGCCCTTTGCCATCCTTCAGGTAGAGAGACAAAGGTAGCAGCTGATGTGATAAAAATACTGTGATACATCCCTTTCATCACAGCACTCGAAACTGTAAGTACATGAAAATTACGGTTTGCATACAGCAATAGCTCTTTACTTACACCACACATTTCACTTAACTACAACCTATCCCCCTAGACAAACACAAACAAAGATTCAGCAATACACTCAACTGCTACTGTTAAAAGCCTGATTTAAACCAAAGAATATTAAGAAATTCAGAAGGGGTGTTAAAAGCTTCCAGCAAATGAAACTCAGTGTAGTATATAAAGGGTCAAATACCTATTATGAATAGAACATGAATCCACAGCAACAACAAGCCATGGTTTTGGTATTTCTCAGCTTGAAACCGTTTACATAATCCGCAACATATCACAACACACCATTAACACGGAACCTCTTATTTTCAGCTTTATGGTGCAAATGAGGATGGAATTGGGTCTACTGCACCATTTGGCTGATTTATTGTCACATGCACTTTGCCAGATTCTGGCCTTAGAATGGAGAGAATGGAATTTTCCTGGCGGCCACTTGGACTTTGTCCTTGTACCGCTGAAGCACGCTCAGCCCCACCGCCAGCCCCACACTCTGAGAGCGCCACCTCCACTCTCTATGCAATCAACATTGACCTGTCCCCCTTCCAGCCAGGGATGGAGAAACGTTGTGGCCAACATCCACCTGCTCGTGTGCCAAACACAAGCTGGAGACCTGTGGTTTCCCGTCACAGCTCTGACTGGCTGTTTCAGTAAGGAAAGGGGAGAGAGAGAGAGAAGCAGGGAGAGTTAGCCAGGGAATGAAGGAGGCAAATGGCAAAAATCCCAAATGGTCGACAACTCCAGCGATGTTCTCAGACATGGTGGGGTGGCAGAAAAATGGCTTTAGCTTTAATTTAGAGAGTGCCTGTGTTCACTTCTCTACGTCAACCTGGACCTAGATGTGGAAACAAATGGAGCTAAATCACAAGTTTAGTCATCTGCTGGAAGACCTGTATTAATTGACTTGGCTTAATTAAAAGCATGTAGGCCTTCTGCAGGTCTGCTTTACTGGATAGCTCCCCTGTTTGAGTCCATCCAGAAATGCTTTCCCCTCCCAAACTGGAGGAACACCTCTAACTGCTCCCCACAGGATGCTGCAGCAATGCAGCTGCAAACCGCTGCCTCTCTGCACAGAGCGGGAATGCAAAGCCGTAGCACAGAAAGGAGCAACGAAAGCACAATGACAAAACCCAACCTAACAGTAGGGACAGTAAGTCCTCGACTGGGCTGCTCAGTGCTGCTGCAGAATCTCTCTCCTAGATTTTCTGTGAAAAGAGCTGTTAGACAAAAAGTTCAGGACTAGCTCCTGTTTGAGCTAGGGAAATGGAGCTCACTATCGCGTGAGATCTCCCCCTGTTCTAGTTTCAATGACAGCAAGAGGTACTGCCAAAAGGCGATTCCTCTTATCTACCTTGAACTATCTTCCTGTAAGAATCTTCCCCTGTGGTATCCATCCCTCTGCTGCCTGCAGGCAGAGCCCAAAGATTAGTTTAATCTAGACAGCTAAGATTTGGATGGCAGAAGACGGGTGTCATCAATCCTACCTTTAGGATGAGGATTTACAAATGCATCAGGAGCCCATAGATGGGAATGGGCAGAAAGTGCTGTTTTTAACAACACATGTGCCAACCTCACATTGATCCCAGTGTTTCTCAAACCTACTTAGATCCTTGCACTGTCAGAAAACTGAAGCTTCGACCTAATGCTCACTTTAAAATGGATTTCTTCTATTTATTTGTTAACTTTTGGGGCTAAACACCACATACAGCATAAATCTGAACTGGGTAATTCATCACCACACTTTTTTTTTTTTTTTTTGGTCTAGCATGATTAAAAAATGGAGTAGGCATTTATAAAGATGACAAGATGATCCAGAGCAATTATAATAGTGGATGATTATACCAAAATATTGTTGAAGGATTATTAAAACTCATGCTTCAGGGCATAAAATGTATCCTTTTCTGGAATGGGAGTGCAGACTATCACATACCTGTCTACTACACACTTTTTATGCACTTTTTTGAAATGTCTCTTGCTGGTTCTTGTTCAGGACAGACACGAGATCTGATCCAAAAGGACACGCATGTGTTTATACATCCTTTGCATTTGCAAAGCAGCCGGCATGACTGAACTCCAGCTACAAGACCCACGATGTGGTCCCAGCATCTCGAGCTGTAATATTTTTCAGACAGCAGGAAATCACAGAACTGAGTCAGAAGGAAGAGGAGATAAAGACTTCTCCAAAAGATCTGACTCTTACTAAAATGACACTATTGTAAAAGCTGGTACACGCAATTGTGTATTCCTGGTGCAAGTCTGGAATACACTGGGTTTGCCTTTTCTATGTATATTGCTTTGGGGAATCAGGCTTCAGCCTCCAAGATACAAATGGTTTCACCCAATGGATCCCCTCACCAACTGTGGGAGCAGCCATCAAAGTGTGAGCCGAGCTCCATCCCACTTCTACAGCCCAGCTTGCTTTCCCAAAACAAGGCTGGAGCCAGTACTGACATTTTGCTTGTTCATTTTTTGAAAGGCACAGAAAGGTAACCTAAGCTCTTTGAGGCTTGTGAAGACCCTCACATCCTTACAAACAAGCCTTCACATGGTCCCAACCGAGGTTGTTCAAAAAGACACATATTGTAGTGACAGTAAGCCAGGAAGTTTTGCCTCCAATCTTGATTTTATGATTTAAGTTTTACAAAATTTGGTTTCACCAAGCAAGGTTCTTTGCTGGTCACCGCATTCACACAGGAATCTTCTCGTATGAAAGGCACTTCAAAAGCAATGTGCTCCAAAGCCCCCAGAACTCAGCAGGTAGTTGAGCAATTGAAAGAAAAGATGCACAACTACACCAGCCCAGAATTTTCCTCTGCTAAGCAGCTACCTCCTGTCATAAGAACAAGCTCCTCAGTTTCTGCTTAAATCTTGCAGAGAATCCCATAAAATTCAATGGAAAGGGTTAATTCAGAGATATATTTTATTACTTTCTGCTGCTGTATTCTTCTGCATTTGGTCTAATCTCGCATTATGCCATTTATGTATTTTTGCTGCCTTCTTTCTTATTCATCTCCTCTTCTAACTAAGTAGTTTGAATTTTTTAAGCAAAATAGTCTGAAAGTTTTCAGTGTTTAGCCCCAGAGCTCCACCTGTTCATACCATGAAACCCCGGGTCACGGTGGTTCGGGTCATGGAGACACGCTGACACACAGACATGGATACAGGACTGATATCCTCAATTTCATGTAGAGTGGAAGACATTTTATAGTTTTAAGTAAAGTTCAGTACTGGTTTGGAAAGTTAAGCATCAGAGCCAACACAGCTGCACAATACCAGAACTGATGGAGACACAGGAGCTGCTCATGTATGAAATCTTATAAATTTATACAGAATTCCTAATGCAACAAAAATATCCCTGTCAAAAGGAGTCAGTACTAAATGGAGTGCATCACCACCCCCAAAGCCACTTCCAAAGTTTCACCCTGGCTGAGGTCTCTCTGAGATGACTATCAGCCATCAGGATTATCTAGACAGATGCTGGGCCATCCAGGTTTGGCAAGCAAAGCATCTCCCAGCCAGAACCTTCACCCGGGCACCGGCAGAGACTCAGCCAGGCAACCTGCCCAGCGGAAACTTTCTCTCATCTCTCTGATAGGAATAATAAAATTCATTATCAAATAATAGCAAGCTTTGGTAAATATTTCCATGGGTGAGTGCATGGAACAAGCTTTCCAAACATCGTATTTGGACATCGTAATGAGAATGGCTCAGTGTTCAAAAGAGCTCTGCTTCTTTACTGCCCTTTAGAAGTAGGGGTTTCTGAGCGCCAGTCCCACATTTCAAAGTCATGGTTGGTTTGCCAGGGGACAAAGACAGCCGCAGTGCCACTGCGAGCTCTTCCCCGCGAAGAACAAGGCACTACTCATGACGAGGGAAACTGTTCGGGTCCCCATTCATATTGCAGCTGCATCCTTTTTAAAGGGACTTCAATTCAGAGGCTTTCGTGCGCAAGTATTGCTTCTGCATCCAATGTATTTCATAGGCCTGTAGAGCCTGGCTGTGAACTCAACAGTGTGTACGACAAAGTGCTATTGGAAGTACACCGGGTCACAACACACAGCTCTGCTAGTCAAGCCACTGCGGAGAATTTAAATCAGAACTGCATGGATATTTTTTTTTTTTTTACCTAGTACTAACGTGTGCACCCAAGTTAGGCACTGATGCCATACAGATGGAGGTTAACTATAAAATGCGGCTACGACATATACCAATCCTCACAGAGTAATACAACAGCGTGCAAGCCACACCGGTTTTGACTAATGACTGGGGCAAAAGTTTCTCAGACCCCGCACCAAGCCAGCAGTCATTAAGTCATCATTAACACTCTAAGATACACGCTTAACAATACCACTTCACCAAGCACCTTCGACATAACAACCTAGCTCTACAACAACATGCTTCTAGTTTAAACAGAGCTGCCACGGGATTATTGGCAGGGAGGCTTGAAACATCTTCTAATCAATGATCCGATACAGATGTTCACCAAACTTGAAAGAAGCAGAGTCTCTGCCGCTGCCTGGGATGCGTATTTGAGACAGATACCGCACTGGGAGGAAAAAGATCTGTCATTGCTGTAGCATACAGAAAAAATCTGATGCCAACGTGTGTTATAATTACAGTGAGACAAATATATGTATTTAGACTGGGTATATGGAATTGAGAACATGTCACAATTGGCTTTAGGGATTACTGGAAATGCAAAAGAAAAATAATACTTTAATAGCAATATCAAAGTAGAGGCAGAAAGTCATGTCCTTGACAACTCACTCATCTATGATGAATAAAAATGAAAGGACATTACTTCCTCCAGTTTTGTGAATTATTTTATATGCAGAACTGAAGTAATAGAACATAATTGAATTATACTTTCATATATACGTCTCTCTGTGTGTATGCATCTGCTTAATTTACAGCCGTGATTTCTTGCAGGAATACAATGCATGTGCTCCTAACTATACACATTATGAATAGTCCCTTTCAAGTCAGAGCAAAAACAGAGAACATTTGAGGTCCCTGCTAGGCTGGAAGTATCATTTCTGTACTTATTCACTCAGTAAAGTTCAAGAAAGAATAGATTATAATTCCCAGATGAGGTCCAGATTTTGAATTAGAGGTTAAAAATAAACTTTATTGATCACACTGCCACAGCATGCTGCAAAATGGTTGGTCCTTTCTTTTCATCAATAGTCCTTAAAAAAACCAAACCACCACCACTCCCAAAAAAGGCCTCCAAAACCAAAAAACACAACAAAAAAAAACCCAGCCAAACCCCCCAAAATTGAATACCAATGAAAATCATTTTTATACACCCATCCTCTCTGCTTTATCCTCCCTGCTGCTACTGAGAAAGCCATAATCTTCTGACTGTTATCTGACAGTCCTGCTTGTTGGTCTGACAAGAGAAACTCTTCTAGGCAGAAAGTGCCAGCAGGTATTGAACCAGTCAGGATAAAATAATCCAGTGGGCCAAATTATCAAGCAAACACACACCTACATGTGCTCGCAGTTCATCTGCTCTCTCAGGACATGCAAACTTAGCTGCAGGCTCTGCTGGAAAGGGTCAATGCTTTCCAGGGCAGTTCACTTTTTGTCTTGGCAATGAGTTCTCCAACAAAGCCAAGGGAGAAAAATTATGCAGAGACACTTAAACATGAGCTCTTTGCAGGCTTAGGAGCAGAATTCATCACAGAATCACAGGATGGTTGAGGTTGGAGGCACTTCCAGAGGTCATCTGTCATACCCCCTGCTCAAGCAGGGTCCCCTACTACACGTTGCCCAGGGCTGTGTCCAGATGTTTTTTGACTGTCTCTGAGGATGGAGACTCAACCTCTCTGGACAGCCTTTGCCAGTGCTCAATCACTGTAAAATCACTGTAAAAACGTGTTTTTATAAAATCACTGTCACGTAGTGACGTGGAGCTCTTAACTTCAGTGGTGTCTCATTTAGGTGCTGCATGCAATCCATGTGCAGAAGAGTACCAAAATACTCCAGCTGTAATGACTTCCAGTTCTAAAAAATGTATGTTTAGGCACAGAAACCAGATATGTTTGCCATACACCTCAACCATTTATTTTTTTTTGTTTTACGTATTCTTTTTCCCATTTTATTTTCACTGTCTTTAAAATTCCAGCTCTTCCAAGGGCAGAGGAAATAAAAGCAAAGTTCTCAAACCCCAGTTCTTTCAAGCACGTGTCCCTTTTTTACTTCATACATGGAATTTCTGAAGTAATATATACCCAGCTTTCAGTACTGCAAGTGTTTATGCTGCCACACAGGGTGAATTCTCACCTTTGCAAAAGCACCCAGACCTGTTCTAATGCAAAGGGGTGGCTCCCCCCACCCAGGGCAGCTGCCCCCCACCATTGCCAGAGCCACCCATTAGTCTATGTGCCTTAACCTCAGACTGGGGTGCATGTGGCCCCCATGTAGCAGCAGGCACTGCTCAATCTGAATATGCTGCCTGGTCAGAGACTAAAAAACCCTCATATTTTTCAGTTTCCCCTGAGCCTGCCACCAAAACAGAGAGGCTTAGAAGTTGAGTAGAGTGCAAGATCATTTTGTCTGGGCATACTATCAAGACTGGAAAATCATGAGGCTGCAGGGGAAGCGGAGAGGGGAGTTACAGGAAAGAAATAAAGTGAAGTATAAGATTGTATTTAACAAGTTCATTTTCACCTGGACTCAGTCTTTATATGTTCACATATACGTGAATGAGCTGGCTTGGAGTGCCAGCCCAGGTAACCTTAGCTCACTCCCTGTGCTCTCCTTCCATTCTCAACAGTCTTTTTTTTTTTTTTTTCCCTCCTCCAACTTTTTCTGAAATCCTCTGTTTTTTAACCAATGGGGATGCAGCTTTGATGACTCATCTCTTTATTCCTGATTTGCCTGGCTGCTTTTCATCGAGCAGCAGCAGCACTTTGATGACTCGCACTTTGCTCGTGCTGCCGTTCACGCACAGATGTGGCATTGATAGCTCCAACAGGGAGGAAGGGAGGCGGATACGTTTGCTATTCAGAGCACTTCCTCGGTGGTTACGCTCTGGAGATGACTACAATAGCTCACAGCTCCCACACTGTATGAACTATTCATTCTGTGGACATTTTATCAAGAGGGTATGAAGGGAAAGCAGGATCCTCCCTTTAGCAGCAGAGCAGTGTTAAATCAGCTTAACCCAATCATGAAACTGTCCCCTTCATCACTATGTTTAGATGCACGGTGATACATGTAGGCTTAAATTCATCTCGGCTAATTTCAACCACCCGAAAGTCAGGCATGCAATCTGAGGTCATGTATCGCGATGAGATACAAGCACCCCTAAAGCACAATTCCTGCTCTCCAAAAATAGATGAGATGAATTTCTCTTCAGAACCATCTCTCTCCCTCTCTCCACCGAGTGCAATGCTCCCTGAACAACCCATGTACTACAGACACCTAAGCTTTCAGACTGCTAGTTAGGTGAGACAAATCCTGTCTTGCAACAGCAATGATCGCCCACACCATTAGTGGTTTAGGAATGACTGGCTAATGAGGAGTTCTGGAGAAAGGACCCTCAGGGTTATGGTGGATGACAATCTGGACACAAAGCAAACATTGGCAATATCTGCTGGGTAAAAGGGAGTTATACAGGGACGCATAAACAAGAACTTAGTTGGGAAATGTATGGAACAAGCCCTGCATTGAACCCCGTGGTCATGAGGTCAGGTGCTGTGGAGTACTCTACATACCCTGAAGCACTGAACCTCACCAAGGAGGTGGACAGAGGAGGTCAACAGGAACAGTGTGAGGCAGAGATGATGTGACTCACAGGCCAAAATTAAGGAGCTAGGTTAGTTATCCAGCAGAAGAGATGGGACAAGATAACCATCTACAAATACAGGAAATGTTGCTGCAAAGGGGAAGACGATAATTTCTTCATGCCATGGTGGACAGGACCAGAGCGATGGGCCAGACTGCCTGCCAACCATGTGGCACCATTGCTGATGGCAGCCAGGTTAAAGGGACATTGGTGGGACAAGGTTTAGCTCTAGTGCACTCCGCCATGAAGAATGGGGTAGACAACCTCTTGGGGTCCTTCCTGGCTTTATTTTCTAATATTCCTTTTTGCTACGGCATTAAAACCATCTACCTTCAGTACTCAGCTCTGAGTATACAGCTGGCTGTATTTCTTATCAGAGGATTTCAAGCCTCTTTAGTGCAGGATCACATCTTGCTGTCGCACCCTCTGAGAATGCCAGGGGATGCTAAGAGAAATATTTTTTTTTCAAAATGAGATAATTCTCTTAACACTGTATTGTCTAAATGAAGGGAAACAAAACAAGTTTATCGTGACAGACTACTGCATAATGGAGGGATTAAAAGTGAATTAAGCCTCTTTCAATTTGTTTCCCACCACATGCCCCAGACAGAATGCCAGCTTCAGCTGTGATCTGAATGAACTATGTCACGCAGCTGAAAAATCACGTATTGAAATACTCATCTTTCTTGGTAAAAGTTACTGTTGTGGATTATTTCTGTGTTGGAAGCTGCCAAAAACCATCCTCAATATTACATATTAATAATCACCCACACTAAGCAGCCTGAAATGGCTGCTAATATACATTTTCAAATTAATCTGTGCCATTAAAAATGCTCTGTAGATCAAGATAAAAGTTTTATTTGCTTTTACTCAATCATATTAGAAGAAATATTATAGGAAGCCCAGAATTTCAGTGGCTTTATGGGTAAATATAATGCCTTTTCTCTGATGCTTTGAAACAACGAACACTTAAAAGGATCCATTCATGTTATTATTAGATCTGGGCACTCAGATGTGCAATTCAGAGTTAGCTGTATCTAAAGTTACTGTTCCCAGCTCTAAAGATTAAATGGTGAGTCACATGCAAACTGGTGACAGATTTTGATATCATCTGTCAACAATTGATGTTTGACACAGAGCAGAATTATGCTTGAAATACCATAACCCCTGTATCTCTAAAGGAAACTGCGCTTGTTCCTGCTAAGCATCTTCAAAAAGAAGCATCTCCTGACCAACATATGGTCCAGGCCAAAGCAAGGCAATAGGTCTTCAGGGCTTTCATCAGCTCTTACATAGACAACGACATGCTGGGGAGAGGAGACATTACTGAATTCAAACAACCACTTCCACAACACTGTTTTGCCTTCTAACATGCTTGCTTTAATCACAGAGCTGTAGAATGATCTCCATCAGAAGGGATCTCTGGAGGCCTCTGGTCAGAGCCCTGCTTGAAGCAAAGCCGATTAGATCAGATTGTTCAGGCTTCTCCAGTCAAAGTTTGAGCACCTTCCTCAAGGTGAGCAAACCCAGCTCCTTCAGCCTCCTCCCATACGTCATTTGCTCTAGCTCCAGACCATCTTTGTGGCCTCCACTGGTCTTGCTCCAGTCCATCCATGTCTTCCTTGCTCTAGGGAGTCCCAAACTGGACAGCACAGTCCAATGCAGTCTCACAAGCACTGAACAGAGGAGGTGGATCACTGCCTTGCACTTGCTGGCTGCAGTCCTGCTAGTACAGCCCTGCTTGCTGTTGGCCTTTTTGGCATGGGCACATTGCTGGCTCATCTTCAACTTGTCTTCAGGGAAACCGAGCTCCCTTTCTGCAAAGCTGCTTTCTAGCCAGTCGTCCCCAACAAGCACTGGTACATTGGCTGGTTGCTCCTCCAAGGGGGCAGAACAAGGCACTTTCCTCAGCTAATTTCATGAGGCTCCCATCTGCCCTTCTCTGTCAAGACCTCTGTCAGCCTGTCAAGACCCCCGTATTGACCACTACTCCCAGTCTGGTATCTAGGAACTTGCCAAAAGTACACTGGGTCCCATCGTTTTGGTGTTAATAATGACATTGTACAGTATTGTTCCTGGTTTTGATCCCCAATGGATGACATGAGCAAGCGACCACCAGTTCTACATCATGCCACCCTTCAAGCCCCAGGGTCCAGTCAATTTCCCACTAATCATTCGCATCTCACAAGTTTGGCTGTAAGGAAATTATGGGAGGTGATAACAAAGGTCTTACTAAATACAAGGCAAAAGGATGAGAAGGTAGAATAGAGGAATCAAGGTGGTGATTCCAATACACTCGTAAGTGGAAACAGATGAGAAAGTTGTTGGGGAGCTGTGCCTATGAGAAGACACAACACTGTGCTCCCCCACCCCAGATACCTTTGCTGCCAGCTCTGTCTTTTGTGCTTCTTGAAGTTCTGAACTGTGAGGATTGTTTGGAGGAAAAATTTCACTGATTTCAGGAATACAAATACACTAAGAGCTCTAAGAGGGTGAAAAACATGAACAGTGAACAGACACATGTAAGTGCCATGCAAGATCTCTGCGAGGCCTTGGGGAAGAAAGAGGACAGTAGCAACCCCAAGAAAAGCCCAAGAGGTAAAGTAGGAGCCAGAATCGGATCAATCGGATTTCTTCTTGAGTACAGCACAGACATAGTGAGGCAACAAAAGTGGGCAGCGTAGACAGAAAGTGCAGAGGTCACGACTCAGTGTGACACCCATCCTCACAGCTGCTCCTCTTCTGACAGCATGGATTCAAGCACACACCGAGAAAATTGTCAGGGTTCCTCCCACTTGTCGAAATAACCCCTTGATTTTGTTGCAAAGCAGCTGCATTCGGTTTTACAACTCCTGCTTGCATTAACTTACCCAAATTAACATCTATGTGCTGACTTTAAGGGGACTCAGTCTACTAAAAACAAATGAGAGCTGCAAAATTAGTCACTGTTCTTCCTCACATCTTGACTTCTATTTCTGCTCCTGCCACTCACCAGCAATCTGCCAGCAGGTGAATCACTTCACAGTGTTTCTGCTTCCCTTCAAACTTCTCATCTATTTAGATAATAAATTTGCAGAGTGGTAGTTGTCTTTAGATACAAAGTGGGTCTGTGCTCAACAAGTGCCTCTACCTGCTGCTGTACAGTATTACTGCTAATTGTCATCTTGGGCTTCAGCATACGCACGGTCACGTGCTTCTGAGATGTTCTCAGTTTCTCTCATTACAAAATCCACTCTGTTTTTTGTATTTTAAATTAATCTGCACTGGAACAAAGAAATCCGTGTGTCTGGAAAACAATGCCAAAGCACTCTGGCTCCTGCGGTACCTACAGATAGACCACGGTGTGTCCAAGGCTTCAGACCCACGCAGAACAGATGTAATTAACGCACTGCTGTTGAATGAAGGGGGTGTGAGCGTTCCTAATTACACCTATGTGTAACACTTTAAACCTGCACCGTGCCCAAAGTATACTGATGAATACATGCTCATCTGATGGCATCAGCTTAATTACCTCTCTAATTATTCAAGGAGAAGTACGCCTTTGCATTGGTTCTATCACAGTAATGGACTGTTACTCTGGTGATGCCACGACACACAATCAAATAATCAGCAAGACAGGGTGAGCACAGAAAACAAAAAGGTCACAGGGACAAGCTGGCAGGCGGCACTGAACAGAAACCTGAACTACTCACCCGAAGACATGCCTGGTGTTCCTCAAATTAGCCTCTCAACTCAGGTGTGTACACAGGAATAAAGATGTATGAAAGACCTCGCGGCATAAATAGTAGCAGCAGAGCACCTGGACCTGCAACGCTCTCCTTGGAACCAGTGTCTACATTCGTGCCCAAGCCACCTACAGCTCCTCGGTGAGGGAAGGCAGGGAGGCTTGAGAGTGTTTGGGAGAAAGAGGAAAAAAACAAGCGTTCATGTGCCTCTTGCCATACCCTCTAGCAATACTGGAAG
This sequence comes from Ibycter americanus, assembly GCA_035590275.1. Classification (NCBI taxonomy): domain Eukaryota; kingdom Metazoa; phylum Chordata; class Aves; order Falconiformes; family Falconidae; genus Ibycter; species Ibycter americanus. The sequence continues at coordinate 26,163,224 of JAVJGI010000063.1, forward strand.
ATTGTCAAGCAGAGGTTCAACGGGTGACTTAACTATCATCTGTGAGAACCTTGGTGGTCCTAGATGCAGGAAGAAGACAGGGCTGTAGCAGGATACCGTCAGAGCAGTAAGGATTTCCAGGCATACAGTAATAGTGACATGGGTTTTTTTTTCCCACATCTGCTGAGCACACTCCTCAAGCACAATCTGCCAACGCTCATCACATGTGACAAACGCTCGTCACAGCGCGCAGCAGCCCTGCTGCGCAGCAGCGTGTGGTGGCAATCAATCAGGGCCAGCAGGGAGCCAAGGTGCTCCCTGCAGCACAGCAGCTTCCCAGCCGCCGTGCACGCACCGTGTCAGTCAGCCGAGGTGAATGGCAAGCCACCGCACACAGATGGTCCGCAAACCCTCGCAAACCCCATCTGGCTGCTGGGACAGCTGATGTCCCTGAGCAACCCAAGCCGGAGTGCACATCCACAGCAGGGAAAAACCTTCCTGACTTTGCCCACAAGTCAATCAGTCAAAGGCAGCCTGACAAATCATGCAACAGTCCCCGTATCCTGCAATAAAAGCCTGAACCCAGCCAGCCAAATCACTGCTGGAATGAGATGGAAACCCACAGCTGCTGTAAGCCTCAGCTATTCTCCTTAGTCAGCTCCCTCATCAGTGACAGTCAAGTTCAACAAAAACTTCTCACAACAGTTATACTTAACAGACCTGATACGTGCAGAATAGCCAAGCTGCCAGCAATTTTACATTATGGTCACCCAATCTGCAGCTGAACTTAAACTCACTTGCAGCCACATTAATTACAGTAAACATCATGCATGTTTGTCACCTTACAGACACTTCTGTTTGTCTCTCCTTTATTTCCATTAGGTAGGTATCTTCAGTACATGTCTCCAGCTTTAAATTAAAAATAGGTGGACAGACTAGGAGTGCTCTATACTGAAACACAGTATCAAGTTCAGGCTCTGATTTTCATTACTTTGGATTTATGCTGAATTACTCTGGATTTACAATTTGTATAACTTCTATGAAGTTACACCAGCTGAAGTCCCACAAAAGAACTTCTTTATCAGATGATATCATACCAAATGAGAAAATTTCTGCCTCAGAGTCACCAACACATCAGTCATTGTCTGTAATGAATGGTTGCAGTAATTATATATTTAATCATCTAATCTTGCCCTTGATGATGGTCACAACCAAGCTCTTCATGAGACAGTGTGAATCCTTGCAATTCTTCAGGCTTCTTTACTTTGGAAATTACTTCAGAAGAGCAATTCCTCCTTATGTAGCAAGACGCCCTTCTCCCAAAATAAAGATGACATTCATAAGGTGGGAATAATTTGTTCTTTTTGCAAAATTAGACCATGATCACCTGTCCTCAGTTCAGAATATTTATGCTATTAGATGTTCCCCCGTTACTGTAATGCAAACAGGTTTTTTTGTTTGAGGTCCAACATGGACAGAGACTGTTCTGGCTCCCACAGCAGCACTATCGTGCTGAGAAATGGGGGCGGTAACAACTCTCATACTCTGTTCTCATGGATGAAGGTGGATGAGTTACTAGCAGTGTTGAGAGGAAAGATGCTCCCAGCTATCAGCTACACCCCTCCTTGGCAGACAGGCTTTTGTGTCTCTCCTGGTATGAAATCAGAGCAACTAATGAGGGACAAACTTGACATTATGATATTTCTTTTCCTGCCAAAATTAATAAGAGAGTAAATTAAGGGCTTCCAAATCATTTTGCCAGATACCTTTTGGAGCTGACTGTGATTCTCCTACTGCCAGTGGCAGCTTTAAAGCTGAGGTCTGAATTTGCTTTGCAGTTGGTTGTGTACAGTAATGGTACACACCACAGTTTTTAAGTCCCTGCTGTCAAATCAGAAATTCAGAAAAAGCTGAAGGCAACTCCTCGGAATAAAGCTGTGCGGACAGAAATAACGTGAAATGTGCAAGTGCAAATACAATTCATAGTTCATTTTAGACACACTCAGCATGTTAATGACACAACTGTTTTGTTCATTTGCAATCTGTTTTCAGTGCCCTGAGGCATATGCTACTAAGGCATAACCCAACGTAATCTAACCTGAAGTCTCCAATTGCTACAGTATTTGTTGCAGAACTGCTCTCCATAAAACACTTCTCTGAAATTTCTAATTATTTAGAAATCTAAGCTGAGAACTTTACTCTTTGGCATCAGGTTTATAAACCGTTTCAGACACCTCTTCTGCGTATCCTGGACACAGAGCCTTTAGGAGAATTTAAATTGGTAATTTCCATCCTCCTGGAAACCAGCATTCCCAATTCCACTTCTTGTGATCAACCACTGGCAGGAGGCTCTCGAGATATATAGCAGTGATACAGCCACAAAGAGAGGGAGATATACAACTGACTGTTAGCTCGGTTAGGGACAAGTCCAAAGAGAAGAGCAAATGCACAGGAAATGTCACAACGTGGAGACAGCTTGGTCAGAGACTACGGCTAAATGGCGAGCTGTCCTCCTGCAAAGCACTCAACACAGCTGCTTGAATATTTTCATTTGAACCAATTAGATCTGAAAGAAAACATTTTTGTATAAATCAATGTAAGAAATGATATTTAAATCAATGTAAGAATACATCAAATCAATCATACAAAATCAATCGTTGAAATCAATATAAGAATATTAAAAGGTTGATTTTTTTCCTAAAGTATGCTGTTGCCCAAAAATAATTAGCTTTCAACAAAGCACTGAGAGACGTATTTGAGTATTTGGTTTTACTTTATGCCCAGCCTTGACTGAGGCGACTCTTCCACTTACCTTGCTGCAGTATCTTCTCTGACGTTTACCCACAACAATGAACCTCCCTCACACTGGGGGGAAATGTAAATCCTGATATAAACCCCAGAGAGCGATAAATTGAAAGCAACAAATCACAACTCTTCAAATCCTAACTTTGGTGAGAAAAAAGAAAACACCTGAAAACGTCTCCTCCACCTTGCTCCTGAGCAGCTCCTACTGCTGTACACGAATGTTTCAAGCAAGAGAACACCACCGAAACACAAAAGACCACAGGGACATCAAACGACTGTGGAGGGTCACTGCTGGAAGCCCACCTGTTTTATTAGAGAGTCGGAAGGACACCATCTTGTCAGGGATGCTGCAGACATTCCTCACCGAGGCGATGCAGCTGTAATTCGCATAGTCCTGAGGTCGGAGGTTCTTCAGCTTCAGGATCTTTGTTTCTCCCTGCGCGTGCAAGAGAGAGTGTTAGGAAGGGACCGAGGCAGAGGAACAAGCAGGGATGCAGGAAATGCTGAGACTGGCTTTCAAGAGGCAAAGGGAAGATGCAGAGGTGGCTAATTAGAAGCAGATGTTGAAGCTGTCCAGAAAACATATTTTATTTACTTATCTGAAAGAATGGCAGTTGGCACAACCTAAAACCATAGCCCCACTTATATATTAAAGGTAAAAGAAAAGAGCAGTGAGGAAGAAATTGGTTTGACAGTCTCGCAAGCCACAGCATTATTCAGGATAATATATCTTAAGGTACAATCTACATAATGAAAAAAATCACAAGGTACAGAAATCCTGCTGTTTTCCTTTGAAAATGAGCTGCTGATGGATTTTATTTTTAGCCAGCAGTGTAAATGATGGAGCAGGGACCTGAACAGGATATGTAATGAAGGAGTTCCTTCAAACACAATCAAAAGAAAACTAAAACATGTGAGATTTCCACTGCAGTACTATGTGAAATGGGCACTGCAGAACCAGAAGCTCAGGAGAAAAACTAAGTTGCTGAAATATGCATGTAAAACCTTACAGCCTTGTTAGGAACAAGAGTAACAAAAAGCTGAAAGGAGAGTTAGATGCAAAATCCGGAGCACACAGAGATGTCGTGGGGCAGTGCAAGGAGGAAGAAAGCACAGGGAGCACAGCAAAGCACAACAGGGTGTCAGGCAGGAGGACGCGACAACGTGGAGGGCTGCAAAAACATCAAATAAATCTATATGTACTAATGCTTGCACATTATTCATTCTAGCATTAAAATAACAAACTTCCTCGGGCTTTCAATCTCCTCCTCCAGCTGCTTGCTTTTAAGTCTTTGCCTGTTTTTACAGTGATAAGCTAAAAATCCATTATGCTTAGATGAGGCTAAGGCAGAACCCCAGCCCAGGGAGGCAGGCACTCTGAATGGGCACACAAAGCATCACAAGAGCAAACTTTGGAAAACATCCATTATCACGTGTCCAGTTAAAGGTGAACAACTTTTAACGTTACCACGGCTTGGGCAACATATCTTGTTCTTCTTCTTTTCTTTTCTTTTTTTTTTTTTCTTTTTTTTTTTTTGTTTTTTTTTTTAACAATATAATTTTCACCAACTGCCCAGGCTGATATAAGCAAAAATATGGTACTCTGTGAAAATGCATGTACAGAACTAGCAAAAAAACAATAAAAAAGATACAGCTCACCCACAAGAAAAGAAACAGTCATTGAAATGAAGCTTGGTAGATGTTAGGAGTATTGAAACTGAAGTGCTTTGTATGTGTAATCAGTCCCACAGAAATGATGTGATTAAAATGAAGCACATGCTGATTTAGTGTTTGCAAGACCAAGCCGCTGAAAGGCTGTTCCCAAAGCTAAACATCCTCCTTTCAGAAGAGGTTTATCTGGGCTACGGAAATGCCCAATCCAGGTTAGCAGGAACACAGCAACCAAAGTCACCGAGTTCTGGGAACACAGAGCAGCTACATCCTACGAATTCAATCCTCAGCTCTGGACTCCAAGTTGAACTCACGGGCTGAACTCACAATGGTATTCTGGATCATGTCCCCAGAATGCAAAGATTTATAAAAATGGATATATTTTCTTCATTGGTTTGGATAATTAGTCTAATTGTGCTTAATTGCATAATTAGTGTAAATACAGCAAATTTAATCTTGTACTCAGGCTGTGCAATTACAATGTGCAACGGGGATGATGCAAACTCTTCGGAAAAAAATTCTGCATCAAGATTTTTGTTTTGAGAAGTTTAGTATTTCAAACACTCCCAGCAGATGAGAATGTGTACATTGGTTCAGTTTCTTTCCCCAAGGCAGCTAAAATAAGTAGCTGACATGACCATATTCATTGAAAAAATCTGTTCAAAGTTCAAGAATTTAGTTGGCTATGCCCAGTTTCCCAGGTGCCTTTACGATTTAATAAAACAAGAAAAACACTGGTAAGAAAAACTAGCCTTTTTTAGGTAAAACACGTGACAAAATTTAATTGTGTTACGACTTGTTTTCCTTTAGATTTCATATCATTTTCAGATTGATAACCTGCCTTCAAAGCACTCAACAAAAAAATGCCACCTCAAATTTGTATCTCTTGATGCTCTGAAGTCAAATCCCCTCTACTCCTTTTCACATCAGCTCTTACTGTTTGTTATCTTATCATGAGCTGAACCAATTATGGAGAGATCTGCAGTAGATGCTTATGACTCTTGAACCTATAATTATATCTTTTCCTCTTATAAACACATATCAGATCTTGTAGGCACACAGACAAGATACACTAATTCAAGCTGACCTCCAATAAATGTAAAAAAAGTTACGGATAAGCTTTCAACTATCAACATGACAACCTGATTTATTCATTAACTCAGCCCAGACTGAAGTTCTAGGAGGAATGCTCCTAGCAACCTAGAAAAAAAAATAAAATATATATATATATATAAAAACATAATATTGAATCTAATTTCATATGACACATTTTCTTAGATATATTCTCATTAGATGATAGGGAAGGTAATCATCAGCATTTCCATATTGAAATACAAACCAAAAAGTCCCACATCAAGAGAGTCTCTCAGTTTTTAATTAAAAAATCAAAGAACTCCAGTTTACATACTTGAGTCCAAGGAAACAAGCCACAGATTTGTTAAACTGTGTCCGTACATGTTAAATTAAAAATAATGTCATCACATTTAGAAGACCAATGACTTGACTATGTAATCTAATTCTCATCTCTGCAAGGTTCCGGGCTACAGGTTTCTCAGAAAAATACCAAGCCATGGTAGCAATATAAAGCTGTCAAGTACAATAAAAAGAAAAATTGAAGGTGCTCTCAAATCATTAGCTGAAAATTATTTATGAAAGTTGCAGGTTTCTTTCTGCTATGAAGACCAAATTACCAGGCAGTTTTCACCTCTGTCTTTACTCATTATTGCTTGAGATTTACCAAACCAATTTTTTCTCTTTTTTTTTCCTCTTTTTTTGGCAAACACCGTCACACACTTTTGTCCATAGCCAATAGGATATGCCACTTTTTTATTCTGAGACTGTGAAAATGTGCCAACAATAAATTAATCTGATCTAATCTGACAGACTCTTTTGATGGCCCAGTCTGCCTTCATGGCTGTGAGCGAGAGTTGGAAGACTTAAAAAAGCATTTCTTTCCATTTTTGCTACCCTCATCTTTTAAGTGTGTAATTCTGTAACAAAAACTTATATTCAAAGAAATGAAAGGCAGAATAATAATAATAAAAAAAAAAATCACATAAAAAAACACAACACAGGGAGCTGCCATAGAGTTTAGCCTTCTTGAAAAGCTTTTTAGGCTGTAACTCCTGTGCAGAATCACTTTGCATTGTATTGGAAAAGATTAGGAAATAGCAGTCAAATCAGAGGTTTGGGCTTGCAGTGCCCAAGCAAAAGGACTTCAGAGGAGCTCCTGCAGATAGATAACACTCACTGTGCATCTTCCCATAATTTCCTATTTCATAGTTTTACAAAAAATTAAAAGACATATTTTATATTAGAAAGTCTTATAATAACATACAGGGGCATTTGTGCCAGGGTGCCGTTACCTGGAGGGCATGCCCACTTACCCACACCACAAACCCAGCAGAGATACATGCAGGCAGATCCAGTTACGAAGAATCTGGTACAAGTGGCCTAAGGAAGGAAAAAATACTGTTCTTCCATTCCTACCTGGGTAAAGAAGGGCTCATAGATCTCCACTCCTTTATCAGACCCTTGCAGCAACACCTCTTGGCCGCGCCGCCAGCTGTACCGAACAGGCGGGTTGGAGTTGGCAACGCACCTGAGAAACACCGTTCTCTCATAGTAAAACTGCTCTTTTGCTTCCCCGATGCTCTGGTGGACTGTTACTATTGGATCATCCAGATCTGGAAAAACAGAAAGAACAACCAAGATAAAGTCAGGCTTCAGGTGACTCTATGACAGTTCTGCGATTGGAAGCACAAGCATCGCCTCGCACACAAGTCAACGGCAAAATACGGGCAATACAGCTTTAAAAACCACAAACGTGCATTTTATGTCTTTTGCAGCAGAATTCCGTTTTAGAGTTTGTTTTCATTTGCACAGCACCTAGCAGAACTGGCTCTTCATTTATGATTCAGGCTTTTGGAAATAATAATCAATACATACGATGTCACGTATGATCATGCCAATCACATTTCTGTTACGTTTCAACTAATACTTAGGTTTCATCTCGTTTTCATCTTTACTGCTTGTTTCTTATCTATGATTTTATTTTAAATGTCTTTTAGGCAAAATAGTTTATAGAGCTTTGGAAATAAATAGACAGACTAATTTGCATCCTAATGGTAGGATCCACTAGAACACAGATCACGTGCATGTAGCTGTTTTCCCTTAAAGCAGCAATTTAATACAGTAACTTAATGCATATTCCCTTCTTTTAGTTACATGCATTTAACTTCAAGCAGGTAAATTTACCACAGGCTTTAGAACATACTTCTCTTGATTAAAATACAGATATCGTATAATTACTCCCAGTGCATCAGCTCAAAGAAAATTAGACCCCCACAACAGAATTCACTCTTCTTATATAGGGAAGAAATAACGATAGCCCTTGGAATATGAGTACACCTAATTAATTTAGTTAGGCTTTATTCCATCAGGAACAAGCAGATTCCTGTTTGCAGGCTGTTACTATTGTTTATTATGAGCTTTCTCTGAAGGAACAAGTACATCAAAGAAGGAAAAAAAAAAAAAGAAACAAAACAAGGAAAGCAATGGCTATGTTTACTAAGTACAAGGTAAAGACACTCAGCTTCCAAATGACGTGGTAAGAAATTCGCTGGTGAGCTTCAGGGAGAAGTTGCGCTGCCTGGAGGGCTAGCAGCCAAGGGGATGTTGCTTCTCTAAGTCCAGCCCCTACATTTCAAAGGTACGTCCAGGTTTGGCTCCAAAAGTTACAACACAAGCTCCAAAAGTTACCCACAGAGAGCAGGAACAATTTGACTAATTAAACATGTACCGATCTGATCTGCAAGCACCCAGCAACACCGCACTCCCATGCACAACTCAGCCTCGACTGGAATAATTTCAGAACCTTACCAGCAGCGCTTCTTCCTTAAAACAAAATATAGATAAGTAGTGCTTAATTAATTGCTCATCCACAAATTTAACCCTATTTTTGCAAAGTCTTGTGTAATTAACTACCCAAATGGCAACCGATCAGATTTATTTGAGGCCATGATTCAGAAAAACGCAGAATGAGGTGCTCAAATCTTAGCATGCCTACTGGTGTCAAAGGGAACACCGTCATGCTCAAAGGCACCCACACACCTGAGTCCCTTTTCAAAGGCGTTGAAAACAAGGACAGCTGGTTTTGGGAAAGCATCACCTGCATTTCACTCCTATGTTCTTTCCCCAAGTACCACCTGAATACCACCGCAACAGCCACAGCATATTGTGCGAAAGGGACCATCAGCGTAGCAGTTCTTAAACAATCCAGGGGGCTGACAGTGTTTAAAAACTGAAGGTGAGGCAGAGGCACGTGGGATTATTGAAGCAAGCCCTTAACAAACTGAGTAGATTAGCATGTTTCGAACGTCCACATTGAAAAGCAGTTTGCACTTAAAAATTATTCTTTAGATGCTTACATTTTGATTTGCATAACAAGGGTAAACCCTGAGAGTCTCTGGATTAATTAGAAACAAAACATGTTCTAAAATTTGGAATAATTCAAGCAATAATACCTTGTAATGGTGCATGGATTTAAAGTAAATGTTACCTTCGTTCTACTCTACAAAACATTTAATTTAATATCACAGAAACAAATTATGAAACTGTTGCTCCAAATTAGGATGGCATTTTCTAATGAGGTTTCATTTTTGTTTTAAAGGTTATTTTAAATCGCAGTAGCATTTCAAAAGGGATGAGATCGCCAAAACGTTACATCTTCTACTCATGCAGTAGAAAATAAAAAGGAGGAAATTATCTTGCTTCAATTTCTAGGGCAAAACACCTGTTCCCTGTATTTTGATGAACAACGGCACATTTCACACGAGTGCTTTCCAGGGTCTGCTTGTTAGAGCACATCCTTAGACCACAAACAAAGATGACTGGCAGCCAAGAGCCTCCAACACTGAGCCAGGGGCCAACTCACCGAACCTCTCACCCTTAGATGAAGGTGCATCCTCTTGCATCCTCTCAGGTGAAATACACAACAAGTCCAAGTCTTGACTTAGCTTCATTTTGATGAAGTTACTCAAGACTAGACACAATAAAACACTTAAAGCCTAAAAACAGCAGTTAAGGTGACTGTGAGGCTTGCCAGGGTACGGTGGCAATTAACACCCTAACACAAGGCAGACTGAGGCTGACTGGCCAGAAAACAGCTTCGCAGAAGAGGCCTTGGAGGTCCTAGTGATGAAGCTGAAAAGGAGGCGGCCAACACATCTCAGGCTGCAACAGCAAGAGTACAGCCAGCAGGTCCAGGAAAACGGTCCTTTCTCTCTGCCCCGTATCTGTGAGACAACATCCCGAGCAACCTGTCAGGTCAAGCCATGGACATACTGGAGCAAGTGCAGAGGAGGCCCAGAGATGACTGGAGGGATGGAGCAGGTGCCATACAAGCAGAAGCTGGGCGAGCTGTGCTTGGCTAGCCTCGAGAAGGTAAGATGAGGGGAAGACCTAAACTCTATCTTCAACTGACTACCAGGAAGTTATAGAGAAGATAAAGGCAAACTCTTAGAAGTGCAGAGTAAAAGACCATGAGCCAATAGGTACAACTTGCACCAAGAGAAATTCCTCCTCATTATAAGTGAAAACAAATTCCCTGTGTAATCAGACAAGCGCTGAGAGAGCCTGCAGGCTAACACCCTTGGAGACATTCAAAGCTTGACTGGACACAGTCCTGAGCAATCTGACCTAACGGTGAAGTTGGCCCTGGTTTGAGCAGGGGGTTAGACGAGAGGTCCTTTCCAACCTAAATTATTCCACGATACCACTCACCGTGACGCCGTCATTCCCTTGCGCTACCTGCTCCCCTGCGGCGGGGCCGTGCTGGATGCGTGCAGCACCCCTCTGACACCGGCGCTCCCCTACGACGGGTAGAACCAGGCACCCTCTTTCTGCATGGTGCTGAACTATGACCCAGGGTGGATTTTCATAAGAATATAAGGAAACATCAAAGAAATTTAAGTCGTGAGTGCAAATGCAGCAAGCCCTCTGCCAAAGCATTTCATAACGGTCAATTAATAGAAAATTTGCGCTGCAGAACTTGACTGATTTTTCCATCGGCGGTGCTGGAAAGATCTCGACAGCTGCATCAAAGCAAAAGAAGCAGCACTAATAGGAGACAAAATAATGCTTGCAATTGTTGTGAGATTTCACTGAACGCTCAACTGCCTGCCCCGCTGCTGGGCAGGGTTAGACAAATGTTTTACTGGATTGTTATATAAGACTGTATTTTGCCCAGGCAGCGCGAGAGCTGCAAACATAATACAAAGTATGCTTCTTTCTATAATACTGCCGAGGTCTTCTGCAGAGTTATTACAACGGAGGCATGCAACTGCCAAATTCATTGCCTTTAGGAAGGCCGTTTTAAAGACACCTGATCTCCGTGGCTTTCAAGACCACTTGTGAAAGCTCTCCAGAACTCCAGTTTCAATGTCTAATTGAATTGTTACTAATTGATATTCAGATTTTCAAATAGACTTTAAAAAAACTCCTTAAAGCTCTATGCATATGTGTAAGTATCTGTGGGTGTTTGCTCTTCCCTAGCAGCACTGGAACAGCTGGGGACTCAGCAGCCTGGGAGGGAAGCTCTGGACCTCAGATACTGCACAGAAATTAACCTGGGAGGAGGAAAGAGAGGAAATCACTGAAGAGACAGGGAGACCTTACTGCAATGGAGAAAGATTTAGCATTAGGAAGCTCATCAAGATGAATTTCTGAAGTGCTTTACAAGAGCTAAAAAAAAAAAACAACAAAAACCTAAAATTTTTATTTTGGGTTGATCAAATTATGAAGAGTTAACTGACTAATCATTCTTTAAATTAAACTGAAGTCAGGGGTGTTGCTATATAGTTATAGTCTATTAATCAAAATGAAAATAATTGCAGAAGTATGTTTTCCAGAGAGGTTTATGCCACGATTAGGTTCAATTTTTCAGTCTTTAATCTTTGAATTGAACCAAACAGTTTCCAAACCCCAGATGGCACAGGCATGCTAAACACTGTATTGGAAGAATTCCCTTCACATACCCCTAAGCTCTGAAACAAACAGAAAACCCAGGATAAGCTGTTCAAAATGGGTCTAATCTCAACGTACCTAGAATTGCACCACGACGGTCAGGGATGTTGGTGTGCAAGGTGCACAGAAGTGTGGCAGATGCTGTTAATATCCTCTTGATGCTGAATTGCAAAGCACTGGAGGCATCACATTGAGAGCAGGAAACACGGGCCATCTCCTGCAACCCTCACCTGAGCTCCAGGAGACTTTCACATAGACAAACAGAAAAGAGCAGGATCACAGACTATATTTGCTATAAAATCTTTTTTCAGCTGCTGGGACTACACAGCTTGCTGATTTCATTTGTTAATTAGCTGCCTTTGTCTTCAGATGTTCAAAGCAAGCACTGCTTGGAAGTCAGGATAATAACAAAACACGCATCTGGTAAACTGATTGAAACTGCTTCATCAAGACACCCAGAAAGGAGACAGCAATGACGCATATATTTAGCCTGCCTAACTCGTAAATTGTTCTTAAATATAAACGTGCAATGTTTTTCATGCTATTTTCCTTACTATAGCCTCCTTGACCTGGCACAAGCTATCATTAATTACGCAGATTTGAACTGCTTTGTGGTACTACATGATATAAAGCAGTTACACATGATTCAGAAAATGTGCAAAAATTCAACAAACATGTATTTCTTGCAATACTTGTGGAAAGGATAATGAGATGTCTTGTGTGCCATCCACTACTACATGCAGTGTGGAGACAAAAGGGCTCCAAACAAGCTGGAAACAGGGGAGCCAAGTTACCTGGAGCTCCACAAAAGATATTTTTCTCTCTACAGCCCTTTAAAACAGATTTATTATGCATCTGCAGTGCTGTATTGCATGTGCAGTACAGATACCACAGTAGAAAGCAAGCATCATTTACAAGGCCATATCCTATAAGAAAGCAAACCCTCCTTCCTTGCTGCCATAAGACTAAGAGTGTGACCCTCCGAGACCCCCGATGAGCTTATATGGATTTCCAGTACCATTTTGGGAAGATCAAACACATGCTAGAAGGCTGTTAACATGCTCAAACACAAAAGGACAAACAGAATGACCTTAGTAATCAACAATACTCTACGCAGCTCAACACCATTTCTGCCTGCCGTGCTTTATCAAGGGTTGGAGTCTATCAACAAAGAATCCAAGAGGAGCAATGTAACGAACACTTGGTGATGTAGTTTTACGGAAAAAAAAAACGTTTGCTTTATTCTTTTAATGAAGTTATAAATATACTCGATTGAAACTTGCATGAACTGTTCGTACAAGCGTATCCTAATGACACCAGGAGGATGGCACAGGGCATACAGCCCTTCAAGAGGGCAGCAACTGTTTCGTTTATCCAAGGACACCAAACTGAGCCAACACTCATTATCTATGAGACTGAATGAGCAGTGGAGTCCCTGGACAGCAGATACTGGCGCTGAGGGTTTTGCATTTACAGCACTAACAGCAGAAAAGAGCAACCCGTACTACAATACTGAATTTCTATATGCATGTGCGTACACAAAGATCAGTGGATTTTCCAAATCATGAAGAGTGGGACACTTGCACACGACAATGCACACCTATGAACTCAGAACAGAGGTTAACAGCGCAAGACTGTACCCTGGCACGGTCTGAGAAAGACGCCAGCAAAGACCTCTCAGCATAGTCCTGAAAGAGATGGGACTGCTGGGATCACTGCGTGCAGTAAGAGTGAGGATATAATTTTCTTTCATATATAGAATTGGTGACCCAAGCACAGGATCCTAATGTGGTGTCAGCCATTGTTAAGCAACATTAAGAAATTAAAGGGCAAAGAAAAGAGGAACAGAAATGTACTTATGCACTGGAGAAAGTACTTATGACTTTGGCTTGCAGTAAAAGATGTAAAGAGTGAGAAGCATTTAATTTCTCAGAAAAGAAGCCTGAATGGTAACTTTATCATAGGATGTAAGCACCCCATGGTGGGAAAAGAGCAGGTACGAAAGAGCTCTTTTGGCTACTGGTAATATATACAACAAGCAACAATAACTGGAACCTGAAGGAAGCCCAGTTCAGTACGGGAAAGAATCAGACTTATTTTTTTGAAGATAAAGCAGTTGAACAGAGGAACAGACTACCTGGGCATATAGAGGATTCCTCCCCTTTTCAAGCCAAGACCAGATGATTTTCAGTGAAATACAAATTACTACATCCAATGTAAGAACATCTGGGGGGAAAAAAAACCAAATGAAAACCAACAAAAACACCCAGATAGGACTGTAAGATAAAGGAGGTGAAACTAGACCGATGTCATGTCAATTCTAGTATTAAATTGTATGGGGGAAAAATGTAATTAGAGTTGATTAAAGAATTCCAGATCATTATCATTAAATCAAGTACACTTGAATAACAAAATTGAGTTATTTAAACCATCTTTTAATTCCACTTGCACTAGACTGTACTGGAGTGTCAGCACACTTCGGTTCCCCACCCTGCCAGACATGGCTCTGAAAAATGCTGATGAACCATGACTATCCACAAACAAAGCATGCAAGAAAAAAGAGTTAAAGGCACTCTTACACTGCAGGGATTGAAAGGAAAGCTGGGTATCGGGACAGTAGTTAAAAAAAGCACTCATGACATATGACTCTGCTACAGGATTTTCACTTTCCAGTGATTTATCTTCCTTTTATGAACTGAGATTCAGATAGAAGCATACAGGAGTTGGACAGTCTTCAAGCAACACAAATTCTTATCATAATATATACAATTGCTTGAGGACAAATTCTGCAATAACTGCCTGGTTATTATTTTGTTGGGTTTTTTTTAAAGCAACCTTGGTTTTTTAGTTTTCTCTGTACCTGTAAAGAAGCAGAACGGAAGATTACATTATAAAAGAAAGAAAGGATTTACCAACCAAGCCAGGAGAAACTGGCACTAATACTAAAGGCCACCTGATATGCATGACACATTACCAGGAATAATCATTACAAATAGGATTTTTTAATATGATAAGTAAGTAATTATTGGTTGCATAATCCCAAACCTAATTAATGCTCACTCCTTCATTTTTTAAACAAAAGAAACTTAATTTTGTGGAAGTAAGGAACATCAAACTGCGTTAAGGTCTAGTTCTAGACCACATCCATCTCCAGTTAATGGCTTCAGTAAAATTCTTTCAGAGACTCCTCACAAAGTTTAAATCCCTGTTAAAAACTGTATTCTGAACATATCGAGTGCAAATCGCAGTCCTGTGGAGAGCAGGGGCTCCTGATAACACCCCACTGCTCTCCTATTGCCGCCTTCTAGAATTCGTATGTTCTGAAATGAGCACAAAAACACCTTACTACAGAAAAAAAAAAAAAAAAAATGTCTATATTTGATAGTCCATTGCTATATAACAGAAAGTGTCAGGTTTCCTCCTCCCCACCCCGTATATGTTATGCTCTTCCAACATTCACATTTATTTTCCAGCCTTAAACTCTTTACCATTAAAAATGTCAGTATAGAAATCTCAACAGTGCTCTGCATACTTTCTCACAATCTCTACTCTTAAAGAAGACCGTATTTTTTCCTGGTTTTACTTGAACAGAATACAAAATACACATTTTAGGGGGAGAGAAATAAAAAGAAAGGCAGGACTAGAGGAAATAAATAATGGTGAGTCAATGATGAAAAAAGGAGGGCATGTAAGAATCTCCTTGGAGGCAAATGAAGATGACAAATCAAACAAAACTATAGCAAAGAGGAAGAGGAAAATGAACCTGCCCAGAATATTTAGTGCCTGCACCTGAACTCGGACAAGTGAAGTCTTTCTGCTGACTTGAAAGCAATTCCGCAGCCAGTCCATTTTAGAAGCACCGGCTAAAATCCCATCCACCTTGGAAGGGACCCTTAGGCGGTCATCTAGTCCACATCTTGCTTCTCTCCGTACTGATGGTGCCCATCAATTTCGCATTAACAGCAAAAATTCAAACCAAAACATTATTATAGCATGTAAATGCAGTTGAATCCCAAAGAGCAGCGAAGATTTGCTTCCTCAGATAATTGCATTTGACTGTCCATCTGCCAAACCTCCCTTCCCCAAAACCCTTTTAGCTTTTCTTTTTTTTTAGCAAAATTTCAAATGGGGATTGAGATCCCAAAGGTGATTAACCTTCAGCACATTATATAAAATTGGTGTATGCACGTGGGGAGAAGCGGGCACTGGAGCAAGGCTTAGATTAGCTGAGCGAAACACTGCACCGTGAGCCGACGGTGGTCAGCAGGCACGCAGTGAGCACCCCGAGCCCCGGCACCCATGGGTGCCCCTCTGCAGAGCCTCTCACCACGGAGCTGCTGGGAAGACCACGTGGAACAGCGAGCCTTAGGGACAGGGCAGGGAGCTGGAGGTGCGGGGAGAAAGGACACACATGTGTAAGAATCTAAGTTTTATTAATTCTGCTACTCTAAAAAAATAACGCGTAGCTGTGCAGGTGAAGGACCTTGAGCTGTCTGGCTGGACGCCTCCCGCAGCCCTGCTGGTGGCCCTGCACACGCCAGCTGCCAGGGCTGAGCCTGCCCCTGCACCTTCTGCCCCTCAGAGGAGTGGTACCAAGGGAAGGGGTGCATTTCTGGTTGTAACCAGACCACTCGCACTACATCTCTTCAGAACAGCAGCAAAAGCACACCTTCCAGAGAAGCTGCCTACAAAACAAACCACATGCCAGGGAAGTTCTCAGATACGTGCAGTTGGCAGAAGGGGGGTATTCCAGTTAGCAACAGCAAATTTGAAAGACATCGTAAGCCATAAACTCGGTGCTTTATATAATCTAGGCCTATTTCTATTACGACTCAAATCAGATTCCTATAAACAGACTGAATTTTCAAGCCATTAATATGGTCTATCTTTCCACTCGAGGGATATTTACAGCATCAATTATCTTGAACCTCATCTGACATGTACTCATTTCAGACTGATCTAGCTACAGCTATTATCATGTGTTAGAGACAGTTTTAATTTAGAAAAGGAATAGCATAAAAGGCATTCAAATAACCTTATAGCACTCTTACTAGGGTTTTTTTTTCAGAGGAAAATAAAATCTGCATATGCAGCCAGGTAATACTATGGAATTAATACTCTGTAATTAATCATAAGCTTTTTTCTTTAATTAAAAAATTCTGATGTCAGGAGTATTATATTGAATAAATTCTGCAAGGTACTTCCTCAGTAGCTATTCAGGGCTAATTAAACATCATTGAAATGAGCTCAACATGAAAATAAAAATCTTCCTTGGCTGATCCTAATAGAAATTTTGCATTTCCATTCTTGCATGCATACATATTTAATCTTCACTTCTTAATTTTAACCAGCAAGGTTGTCAGTATGTATCAGTCAGTTATTTTAGTGTGTTTACTGTAAAAGGTTTATGTCTTTGGACACCCAGAAACAGCAAGGTGGGTGGGTGTGCTGTAGCTGCTCTCACTCCTGCTGACCAGCACCATTGCCCTGATTCCTTGTATTCTTTTTCTATCCATTATCTCTTTTTTTATGCTAACTGTGTCTGCCAGTGTTCTGTGTTAATACATCCCCCAAGTATCATAGCTGTAGTACCATATGTGTATAATTCTCATGACAAAATTCACCCATAACCGACATAATCATATATACCTATTTTAACCTAATGGAAAAATAATCTTAGCTCTGAATCTTTTAAAAACTGCCCCTTTCAGAGCATCCCTAATCCAGTAACACCTTTAACAGAACTGCAGACAGAAAAGCGTAACTCAATGCCAGCAGCGAGCAGATGCAGCCACAGGCAAACCCCAGCTCTCATCAGCCAGACTTGGAGCATCTCTCCCAGGCGGGATGACACCGGGTGACAGCCCAAGTCAGGGTCTCTCCCCAGTGCTCTGTCTCCGAGTCACATTGCAAATGACAGCACATCGCAAACGCAAGACAGACAGAGCAGCAAGTCATCCTCTTTTCCTAAACAACAAGAAATCAGTGCGCAAGAACTGTGCGTTTGAGTCCGGGTGTCTAGGGGAGACATTGGGAGGGAAAATGCCTCTGCATCCCAATGGGAATGGGTTACCAGACACACATTTGAGCCTTTGCAAATCTCTTCAAAGCTGGTTTTGCACACTCATCCCTGGCACATCAGAATGGGTGCTCCCACCGGCGCTCCCCTGCCTGCTGGGTAAGCCGGTGCTTCGTGCTCCTGCTCCGAAGCAAAGCAGTGGTCTGCCCACCCGCCCTGCTGCCGGAGGAGCAGTGTCAGCATGGGCAGGCACGTGGCGACAGTGCAATCTAAACCTCCAGAACCCCCAAACTCCATGAAATAGCCCCAAAACAGAAGCGAGCGCAAGCAAAGGAAAGGCACAGGCAACAACCTGAGAAAGCGCTCACCAACTTCAGCTACACTGCTGTATTTTCAGCCTCCGCTAATTTATTCTAAACAGTTGGGTTTAGTTAAATCACCCAACAGCAAACACAGGCTAACATGGTTTGGATCAGGCAGGGCCAGTTCTGGTCATGCTGATGTGCAGGCAGATGACCCGGAGTCAGGCACAGCTGACGCAAGCCTGAGCCGTCTGCACCTCCGCAGCTGGTCACAGGGAGCCGTGCGGAGGGCTTGGGGTATCCTGGGATTTGGAGCAAATGAACCCTAATGATGTCACAGGTTTTTTTAAATCAGCAAACAAGTTCATACTACTTTTACCAGCCTGCTTCAAATTTTGTGCTCAGATGAATGCCCAGGGCTCCTGGGGAATTCGGTCAGTGCAATGCCAGGCTCTCAAGCACACATTTTCACCTATGAAATACGGGATCCCCTCATCCCCAGAAACCTTGAGGGGTTTGACCCCGGCATTCATCACTAGAATAAGCACTCCTCCTTCAGCTGCAAAATCAGACCAACATCTTTATTTTTAGCGACATAAAGCACTGTTGTTGTTTTTTTTTAATATATATATATACAACTCCGTGTGCTAGTTTGATCCTCCTGATACAAGCTAAGGACAGAACCACTAGCGGGTGCCTACTGACTTCACTGCATCTGCCATTGGCTTTTGAGAAGACTTTTTTAACTGGGAAGGGATTGTAACATGTTGCTTTCTCAGTGAGGGGGAGCTCGACAGGCTGCAAACCCACAACAGCACTTGGGTCTCCGCTAAATCCCCAAATCAGCTCATGTTCCTGATGAAGGATGCACGGAAGCATTGCTCCTGACACAGCCTCGCTCTGTCCTGCCATGCTGGGAGCTGCTTCTGCAGGCTGCCCAGGGAGCTTCCAGAAACAAAAAAACTTTGTCCTACCATTGAACCACCTTGTAACTTCTTTTTTTTGGTGAGGTTTCTTTGAATTTCTGCAAACAACAGGCACCAGTCCTACACTTACAAACACATACAAGTAGCTCATAATAAAGTGTGGGGTTTCCCCTTCTTTCCCGAAAATAATGTGTCAGGAACACACTGGAATGCAAAAAGACTGATGAAAAATGGTAATATGAGAGTTTGAAACACCTTTTTTGGAGGCAGAGGCTCGATCTTGCATTTGCTTTATTCATGACAGGCTTTTATTGAAATTGCTGTAATTTAGGAAAAAAAAAAAAAAATTCTAATGGTTTTGAATGTCTGTTCTTACTGCTGGTTTGTGCCTTCTGTGTCTTCCTGATATCCACCACTTTGTAAGAAACAAGCACACACAAAAGAAACCTTTTATAATCCCGGATAATGAGCACCACTGTGTTTTGGTGATATCTCAGGAAAGTAAACTGCGGATTCAAGAAGTGCAGCATATTTATTGTCAAGGTCAATGGTCAAGTCAAATCAGAGACTTCTTGTAAGTGGAATGATTGCAAATGAAAGCATGGTAGAGCAAGCCCTGGATTATAGACAAGTTATTTGGTGTAAGTAATCAACAGACAAACTGCACTTGACGGATGCGTCACACTGCTTAGCACAGTCCTGGAAAGCACCGAAATATCACAGCAGTTGTACAGGGTGGAAAGAATCTCCTCTTTTTCAGGAAATATGTGCATAACTATCCTGAAGTGATGCCATGTCAGCAGTCTTGCAGTTATTCCATGGTTGTTCAAGCTAATGAAGAAAATCTCAACTTCACTGCTCCATCCCTGGACGACGGCAGTGTTATAAAAAGCTATAGATAAGGGGAGGGATAAGAGGCTTTGGATCTCAGCTGTCCTGTCACTAACCAAGAGTTACACAGATTGCAAAAGACGCAGTGCAGTTCTTACAGGACAGACTAAGACTTACCTGAAGAATAAAAAGATCTCCTATAAACCCAGGCTAAATCATTCTTTAAAAAAAAAAAAAAGAGAGAGAGAAAGAAAATTGAGATACTTGCTACACTATTCAATGCTCTGATCAAGATTTACAGGAAAAAAGGAGAAAAAAAAAAATCAACAGCCTAAAGGATGCCTCCCTTGCAGTCAGATTCATTTGTCTGGACATACTAGAATAAAACTCTAAAGCTGCAGGAGAAAAGGGAAACGAGCAGGAAGGTTCCTGCTGTGCAATGCAAATCCATAGCAGCAGCTGAGGCTCAATCAAAAGCAGCCCTATTGCTTCTGTATGAGTTTTTGGAAGGGATTTTTGGGGACGCCCTACCAAACTAATACTGGTTCAAAGAGAAATTATCTTTTGAGCTCTTCACTTGTTCTTTACAAACCTTCTGGCATTTTCTCCTGATTCTTCTAGAATTTCAAAGGCAGGCTAAATCAACTGGTTCCTTGCAATGAAACTGCCACAAAACATTGAATGTCACATGGGAATGGACACATGTAAAGCAAATTAGACCAGAGGATGAAGAATTAAAGAAAAAACACATGTTCCAATCAGTATTCAGGACCTTATTCTGAGCTATTTGACTGTTTTACTGGAAGTAGGTTGGCAAATTTGAGGTTTACCATTCTTTCTCAATATGTAACAACTAGCAATATTTGCTAAATAGTTTCCCAAGAATGAGAAACGTTTGAAAGTGCATTTATATCTCCTCTGGTCAAAGAGAGTGGAAAAACATGCAGCAAGACCAAACTCAGGCATTAGCAGCACTATCTACACTGATGTGTTACACACAGTTACCAAATTAATGCTACTTAGCCAAAGAAGATCCTTCAGAAAATTAAACTGAACTTTTCCTTGCAAGAGTTTTGATACTAAAGTGAGTAACACTGAAGCTGACAAATGACTCCTTTTCTTCAGCTGAAGCTGAAGAAAAGCAAGATTTTTATTCGTGTTCTCCTTATAGATATTATTGTTACTAGCAGCACCATTGGGTATCAGTTGATACACACAGAACTGAATGACTGACTTCCCCACAAGAGCTCTGGCAGTCTCTTAGCATTTGCTACAGAGAAAGACTCCTCTTATTCCTGACAACTGTCCCAAGACACAAGAAGTTGCCCACTTTGTTGTCATTTCAATTTAGCCACCCTTACCCTAATAGCTACCCAAATCACGGGGGCAGTTACAGCTGTACCTCTGGAAAGGGGGAAAATGTTAACAAAACAGCTGCGGCAACCCCTCCAACACCCAGGGTAGCAGCTGGGAGCCTCCAAAGACCTCTACAGGCACCTTTGCACGATACAGGTCCTGTGCAAAACTTTTGCAAAGGAAGCCAAGAAGGACCCTGCTAAGTCCTATAGCATCAAAGCTTTTGACTCACACTTGTCTTATCAACTCCAGGAGCCTCTCCCAGCATTGCTGAAGGTTCCCCAGTGAACTTCTGTGTGCGCAGCAAAGGCTCAAGCAGCACGGTTGAACTGTGCACCGGCCAGGAGCTCCGTCGCCCCAGGGAGCCAGAAACAGATTAACACAACCAAGGGTCCAACTGATGAGAAGGATGCACAGATTTTGACCTATGCCTCTGAACTGGCAAACCAACAACTACCATGTGGTGTGAGCTCCTGTTAGCATTGAGACCTGCAGAATTAGCCTGGTTACCTTGAAAAACATGCTGCTGAAACTTACTGTCCTATGTGTCACCACCCTAGCAGAGATTTTTAGTTGTACAGCGACAGCGACAGCAGCAACTCCCAGCTCTGCTGGGCCACACAGACCCAGAATGAAGCTTCCTGCTCTTCTGCACCTTATTTGGGTAAAAAAATAGCAAACTGCATATTTATTAGGGTGTTTGGGGTTTTTTTCACATGGTTTTGGCCAGGCTTACACAACCCCCGGCAGTGTGCATGGCAGGAAGGAGCCCCTGCTTTACAGGCTGGCTTGTAAACTTGCCTCCCAGAAAGATACGGTAAATGGAAGAGGTTTATATGTAGAGTTTGTCAACTTCCATTCATTTGCTTCCGAATCAAAGTCAACAAAAATTTCAATCAGGATGTTCAATATCTGTCTGCTCAGAATAAGGGGGTGGGGGTGTACATGTACATTTTAAAGTTATTTTCTCCACCCGTTCCACTTACACGGACTAAGAGCCGTCACAGACGATGGACACACTGCACGATTACACATCTGGGGAGATGGAAAGTCACGATGTCAATTCCTCTTACTTCCACGGCTGACTCCAAGAGAAGGTCTCTCACGCTAAACAGTGCATGCCACACACATGCACAAGCCTTTCAGGTTGCAAGACTGATTCCCTTTGATGCTGTGCAAAATATCAGGGAATCTAGTCCATCAGCTCCTTAAGATATGATCCGCTGATGCTACTATATGCTAAGCACGTAAGAGAGGAGGTTACACATAAACGTCTTTGGTCTACTGTGAATAGCAATTTATTTTTTTGAGAACTCATAGGTTGTAAGATGAGTTTGGATTTCATTGTTCCTCTAATCCTCCCTGTATCACAGCCATTTTGCTTCCTCTCATTCAAGGAAATTGGAGAGATCTGAGTAATCAGTAAAGATATAGATATGGGAAAGCTTTCTGATCCGGTATATATATAAAACCATCAACAAAAAGATCTTCATACATGGCATCTTAAAATCTCGTAAAACCATTCCTTGTTTTTTTTTTAATCTACAAATTAGTCCAGTTTAAAGCGCAATATACATTCTGCAGTAATTCAGTAATTACAAGACTTCACAGAATAACCAAATAGTCAAGGTGGAAGAGACCTCTGGTGACTGTCCTATCTACCCTTCCTGCTCAAAGCCAGGTAAACTAGAAGCACGTTGCTTAGTACCATGTCCGAGTTTTCCCAAGAATCCATCTCCAAGAGGTCCTTGAAAAACAAAACCACGCTTGGATCCACATACGCTTTTGAATGACAGATCCCCTTATCTATTGCATCTTTACACCATGAATGGTATCCAGTAATAGGACTCGTGGGAACGGTTCAAAGCTGCACCCAGGGTGGTTTTGACTGGACTTTAGGAAGTATTTCTTTACCGAGAGGGTGGTCAAACACTGGAACAGGCTTCCCAGAGAGGTGGCTGCTGCCCCAAGCCTCTCAGTGTTGAGGAGGCATTTGGACGATGCCCTTAACAACATGCTTTAACTCCTGGCCAGCCCTGCAGTGGTCATGCAGTTGGGCTAGATGATCCTTGTAGGTCTCTTCCAACTGAAATATTCTATCCTATTCTATCATGAAATTACTCATGTGATAGGTTAATATTTGACTCTCATCATTTGTTTTAAAATAATGATATATGATTAAATAATGCTTAATAAATTCTTTGATAATAATGAATAATCTTTAAAATGGACAGCAAACACTAATGGGCTGCACTGAAACCTTTATGAAATTACGGCACTGCTTTAATGGAATTTTATTCTTTGTTCAGCATTTTCTAAGTAAAAGGAGAGAGGGGAAGCAGTAGCATGAGTAGCATAGCCACTGAGAAAACTTCGAGAATGGGAGGTGAGGGAGATGACAGAGTAGTTTGCAGAAAGGCTGAAGAAGCAGCACTAAGAGCCATATGCCCCTTGATGCATTTAAATAAGAGGTTAATTCAAATGCATAGCCAGTTTAATTGCTCCAAAGTTTCCTTTCAAAATACTGATTTCATTGACTTATAGGGATTAAAAAAGCAACCCTGTGAAAACAGTATTTTTGACTAGTATTGACTTTCTTCAAGGTGACTGCTTTCACTGCGTTCCTCCATAATTAAGTTATGGAAATAAATAAAATCATAGTTCCAAGCATGTGGCTAGTATTTTTCATATACGTCATTTTAACAAAGTTAGAAATGTTGATAAAATATTATGTTTCTGTTTGTTTCTTTGTTTGAGGGGGGGGATACGTTTAGGGCTTTTTAGTTTGCCTTTTTCTTTTTAGCAAAATCAGAGACCGAAGTCATGCAAACAAAGCCAGTCTTCCCTTTACAATATTGATAGCCTAGTATCCTTAGTATTCTAGATCAGTCTTCTGAAGAAGTAAAGGGTTTTTCTAAGATGGCATATGTGTTTTGCTTGTGTTCCACATCCAAAAAACCCATAAAAAAAAGCAATTAAGAAGGTCACAGCTTGGTTCCAGAAGATCTTAGTTAACTGATTAAACACATCATCACTTTCAGCTTCTGCTACCCCCTATGCTGCCCACAACTAATGCATAACGGCTCATTTAAAAAGCTAAATCCAATGCTGCTCTAGTCCAGAAAATAATGACCGTACTTGTAAAAATCAGGTCATCATCAAATCACCCATGTCAAAAACAGATGAGATTTAGGTGTGACTGAACACTTTTGATTGGACTCCAAGCCCCTTGCTGATCTCCATGCTGAGGACAGCCTCAAGTAGGTTATTAAAGCTCAACATTTGCTATCCAATGATGACCAATACACTGGAGGATTTCCTCAAATAAGGAAGAAGATACTGTGAATAATGGCATACACTGCGGAAGGGAGGGATGGGGAGAACGTAGGCTGAATTTCAAATGGTACCCAGTGAAGCATCTTTAGGATGCACTTTGTGATCTCCTTATTTAAAGGGGTAGTATTCTCA
This sequence comes from Ibycter americanus, assembly GCA_035590275.1. NCBI lineage: Eukaryota > Metazoa > Chordata > Aves > Falconiformes > Falconidae > Ibycter > Ibycter americanus. The sequence goes on from JAVJGI010000063.1 coordinate 26,187,607, forward strand.
CAGGCCCAGAGCTGTCTTTTTTTTTCTTTTTTTCTTTTTCTTTCAAAAACAGAGAGAAAAACCCCATCCTTTTTCTAGTAACTGATTTCCTGTGAATCTTTACACGTTAGGGTGGTTATTTGTTTCCTTCTACTCAATGTTTCCCAAAGTGCATTCACATTTTCAGCCTAAATTTCAATGAGGCACCAGGGCTGCAAGATTCTTCTGCTCTGGTGTAAGTTTTTCCAGTTCCGGCAAGCTGCTAAGCAAAAAGCTAACCCCTTCCAGAATTAGAAAACAAATGTTTCAACAAAGCATACATCCCTAGGCTTGTCCATCCATCATTGCTCCTGCCCAGGAAAGCTGGCATGGGTTTGTGCTGTGCCAGTGCCGCCCTCAGAGAAGGGGCAACTCTATTTCCTTAACCAACTAAGTTACACAGCATGAAGGTGGTCTTCTTGTGCTGTTAATAAACTTCATTTTCCTTAATGTCCAGTAACTTCTCCAGAAACAATCCTGCACCGTCATCTCTCCAGCATCACAGCCGTGTTAAACTGAAGTGATGCTCCTTGACTTGAACTGTTGGAGTGTGTGAGCCATGCAAAGCAGCAGTAGTTGTGCAGATTGCCTATGAACAGCTGTTTTTCTTCTAAATACTTCACAGAAATACAAGCACCATGAATTACTCCTCCTCTTACACCCAGGTGTCTGTCTGTTTAGTTTAAGAGTTACTGTAGACTTATTAAAAAAGCAGGAGATGCCACCCACTATATGCTAAGCTGCCACTGACGCTGTAAGAGATGTTGTACCGATATTTTTCTAGGCGATGCTGACATTACTTGCAGGGGAGTACAGGTTAGGGCACAAGAGAAGGAACAGGCAGTTGAGTTAGTCTCATCTAAACACAGTACCTGTCTGCATCAGGATTAATTACTTGCACTCTCAAAGTGCCCATTCCTTTCTACCTAGTGCTAAAAAAAGAAAGAAGGAAGGAAAAAAATAAAAAGAATGTAAATAACTGGCTCAGGCAAAGACATTAACATGTGGGCACCCGTATCCCACCACATACAAATGGATCAGGTGTGGTAGCACTCCCAAGAAAACTGTTTACCATCATGATCCTATTGATGAAAGAAAAACAGCGCATGTGACCAGCAGTCTCCCCAAACTCTCTTTAAGATTTCTTTCATAAATATCTATATTTATCACAGGTAAATTCCAAAAGTTCCTCTGTGACCTGGTAAGTTAAATGCTACCATGCCTTCAAAGAGCATCTTGTTCCATTTAATTAAGAAAGCCTAAATACTTGATCTGAGACTTGCTTCACTTACATCCTCCTGGCTTGTGGAGTCCAGAACCCAGACTCACATACCTGGCTTCTCTACTAAATGCTTAAAGCCCATGAGGAAACTCAACAGAGGGCTCGGCAGGGGCAGACGTAATTTGGGAAGTCCTTCCAGGCTGGATCTCCTAATACCAGTGTTACCAGTGCCCAGCTCCTGGAAACCCTTGCAGGAGACAGTACCAAAAGCAATAAATCAGTTATCTAGCACCCATTGCTTGAAGTAATTACTCAAAAAGTGGGATCGCAATCCAGGAGCCTCCTGTTTCAGATCTACACTCCCCTTCCCAGAAGCCTGCCCTGCCCCTGGGTGGTCTGGGAAGCAGCACTCTCCCAAAATAATTTAATCTTCCAGAAAATAATATGATATCAATTGATCCACAGAGAGATGGCAGGTAAGGGCATGAGTCTGTAGCTCAGTGTTTAGCCAGCTCCTTTGGAAGAGGAAGGTCTGCGTCCCTCCCTGTTCCTATGCTAAGGCTGCTCACGCAGTTTACGTCAATAAATCACTGGATAAAATGCTGAAATGAGGGAGTCCCTTCTGAAAGGGAGGATGTGCCTGCAGGAGGGGAGGACAAGGATTTGCCGGAATCTGGGTCCCCCAGACATGACTGCAGTGGACAAGAACCTGCAGATAAGCACCGGGGTACAACATGAATGGCACAACGTGATGCACAAGGCTCAGCTCAAGTCAGAGGGAGGACTGAAGGCACACAGGCTTTTTATCTTTCCCCGCATCACAGTA
>JAVJGI010000063.1:26189682-26222673 GCA_035590275.1 Ibycter americanus
GGGGAGGGGGAAACAAAAGAGAAAAAAATTGGGGCAGGAAATCTCCTAAAGACTTCCTGGAAATTGTGTATTTCTTTTTTTGTTGGTAATTACTGTGTGGGGAACCCATGTAAAATTTAGTGGCAATGATCTTCCCCAGATGCAAGGCCAGCGCTTGAAGCAGCTGGTTTTCAGGGTGGTGGTGGATATTGGACTACTCCTCGTCAGTCAGACCACCCCTCTCCTTGCACAGGAAAGGACTGATTTTCCCATTAACTCTTCAGCACAGTTGCCGGACCCAAACCCACCATGTCAGCTTTACTGGGCTGTGGCTAAACTGAAGCAAGGGCACAAACCTGCATAAAGCAACCCCCAGGACGAGCTCCTAAGACAACTGCTCAGTGTATCCTTCCCTCCCCAGCAGCTTGCAGAACACATTTACCTCTTCCCATCTTAGCAGCAATGATGGAGAAATGCTGCGGTGTAAAGCAATGCCAGAGATCCTCCAGCCCTGCAGAATTACCTTGCCAGCAGTGAAGAGATGGGTGCACTCAAAAGGGCCATCCCATACCACTCCATGAGCACTTACAGTCCAGTGCACACATATGTTTTGTTTATCGATGTGAATGATGGGCTAAGCTTATTTTAAAATTGCCTGTCCTTCAATTTTTTTATTATTATTTTTAAGACAAAGTGGGGGGAAATGGATGCATATAGCTAGTTTAAACTGACACTTCAGTCAAGGGTACAGACTGCATGTGTTATTAGGAGGATGGTAAACAAGCCTCCTTTTTTGAAACCCAACCTGCTTTGCTATTGTCCTTATTGTTGATTCAAATGTTTCTACTTCAATGTGCCTTAATTAAAATGTTAGCGGTCAATATTTCCTTGAAAGCATCTCGAGAAGTTTTTATTCATGCGTAATTGCTTTGCAGATAATGCCAGAGGAAAACAATCAAACAGCTGGCAAATAAGCTCTCTGTTGGGATATTTTAACACATTCCATGTTCATCTGTTTAATTTAAAATCAGCCCATGCCATTCACAGTCTTGCAGACTGCACTGGTGTTGGGCTGTGCCATTTCATAAACACCGTGGGCCCAACTCTCTTTTAATTTATTTCAGTAGATCTCCTCGATCCGGCAGGAATATAATCAGCAAATGAGCAGCTTAAGTACATGGGAATTCAAGTCCAAAGCTTCAATAACATGTACAGATTCCTCTCAGCATTGATGAATTTATGCAAAGATAAAGTAAATAATGGCCTCTGGGCTGGTTTGCATTTTCTGCTTTCAAAAGAGACTAATTATTATTTCACATACACACACACACTCACAAAAAAAAAAAAAAAAAAAAAACATCCAAAAAAACCCACAACCATACCAGCAGTCTATCTGCAACTCTCTTGAGCTGTATTTTCAGAAAGCATAATACTTAATATAATCCAATACTATATATGCTTATGTTTGGGGTGTTTGGGGTATTTGGGGGTAAGGCAGGGGTTGGGGTTTTTTTTCCCAGTTCAATTATTCAATTACCTCATCTCCGCATGTTCCAATGGATCTTCTGCATTTATCCTTCTTGCAGAAATGCCACCTCAGCCTGTGATGGTCTTGTGAGGAAATTGCATCACAGCCCTGGTCAGGACTGATGCTGGGAACAGAATCACGGAAAAAAGGGCAAGAAAAGCTCTTGTAAGCTCTGGCTTATCCTTCCCCGTGCCCAGAGGCAGGACCAGCTCTGGCACTGCCAGCACCGAGGGATGCTCCTCCAGCCTGTCCCCAAGGAGCTCCCTGCAATAGATGCTCCCTGTCCCCTGGAGCTCCCGTGTCGGTATCAGCCCATCTCCACTACCAGACAGCTTTTCTTGTGTCTAACCTAAATGTCTCACTGCAATTTAAGCCAATTACTGTCTGTCTTATTCTTGGGGATCTTTGGCGGGGGGGGGGGATCAAATCTCCTTCTTTCTTTCACCCATCTAAAAGCTTTTATTAACTGCACCCTTCCTTGGCCTTCTCTTCGCTGTGAACAATCCACGTGAATCATTTCACTCCTGCATCAGAAACCTTTCCTGCTCGTCTGTCACTCCTCTGACCTTTCCCATTGATTCACATCTTCCCCGAGGTATGATGCAGCACTCCCCAGACCAGGAAACACCCCAGCAGAAGGGTTACTTCAATTCCTTACAGGAATATCTCCTCACCTCCAAGTGCAATATTTCTGCTTTCCAGAACTGCATGGCACAATTCCAGCACATTCAGACTCACTGCAACTCGCAGACCCTCCCTGCCGGCTATTTTCTTTTGCAGAAGCTAAGGATGTAGGTCCCGCCACCTTCTTACCAAAACACATTTCACAGATCACTTTTCAAAGCTGTTCAACCTGTTTCTGAGGTCAAAGCTGCCTCCTTGCAGTCCTTCTCAGCTTGGTGTCACCTCAGTTCTTTAACAAGAAGCCACAAAAAGCCATGTGAGACATCAGCTGTTTCAAATCCCGGCTGCACAGTGTTTCAGTTTTTCACTAATCACTGGCTGTTTAATTTATGAGCAGTGCCTCCTGCACACTGGGGCAAGATAAAACGGGACACGTTACATTTTGACACTACACATCCTCTTATATCCTATTAGAAGTTATGGGTTGCTCCAAATTCCCAACTCACAGTATTAGGGCATCACAGGAGGGTATGTTACAACTTACTTTAACTGTAGTTTTCCTAAGCGCAGGCAATGCGGATACTTCTACGGAAGGAAAGTAAATGTGGAGAACATAGGAAATTTCTTCGGAAAATCTGCATGCATTGCAAGTTCCTGTATGTTCTATCCCAGTGACCTACCAGGTATTTGTATGTGTAAACTGAGAAATATCTGTGGAAAAAGAAAATCCCCCCAAATCCTGTCAGCAAGTAGCAAAGCATAAAATACATGCGACATTTGTGTACCCACAGCTGTTCTCTGGCCTGATTCTCCTTTATTTCAAGGAAAGGATTTTATGAAGATTTTTTTTTCCCAAAAAAAAAAGTACACTTTGACAGGGGTTACTGTCAGTGCAGGCTATCTACAAGGAAAGAGGGTATGCATTAGCTTGCAGTTTCAATTTTCTGTAAGGAACTGCACGGACTGAGGTTTCCAGATGTAATGCCCCTATACCCCTCCTGCTCCTGCTCCTCCTCCTCCCTGGCTTTGCCACAGGGATGCTGCCCGTAATGCATCACTTAAGCGCCACAGGTCATGCTACCAACCTTGTGTGTGGAGCTCAATGGCATGATGAAGGCAAAAACCAGGGGAGAGTGAAAAGGAGGGAAGGAGCACGAATGGATTTCTTGAAAACTGCAGATCAGTAGGTAACCAGGCTCCTATTTTACTGGAAAATGCAGATTACAGGAAAGCCTGCCTTAATGCTGGAAGGCTATTTAAAAATCCATCAGAACTCTAAACTATGCTATTAGGGACTCTGCAGTCCCCATACCTACTGCATAAAAATCCCAAGCTATTAGGCAAACCAACATCATTTCAGATCACGCCATCAGCAGGTTGCCAAGTCTTAAAATAGTAGCTGCATTTAAAATCATATTTAAACAAGAGAAGTGTGAAATTCAGCTTTGATGAAACCCAGCACTTGACCTGCAAAAGGTGAGCTGGGATGAAGCTGCCAGGCATGCTGGCGTTGGAGGGGTGTCTAAAAACCTTGCGGTGGTCCCCACCTGATGGGGCTGCAATTAACACCTGAAACACACCTTGGTGTAACAATGGAAGGAAATCAGGAGGCTGTGCTCCAAGAGCCTGCTGAAACACTGCTCTTCAGATCTCCTCCCTGAAGTCTCTCTCATCTACCAGATCCTCCCACCTCCCTCATCTTCTACCAGACACCTCGCAGCATCTGCCAGGGTTACGTTCTTCTGGCTCTTGTGTTCGCTAAGCAAGCAGGTGATGGTCAATGCAAGCCTCACCCCGAGTACGCCTGGTAATAAAAGTGCTAGAAAACATAAACCCATAGTAATCCCACTGTCTCCCCACAATGTCTGGAAGAGCAGTCGTTGACGGGGGTGCTTCATCACACAGCTGCAGCCCAATGCAGCAGATGCAAGAATTGCTCTTCCTTGTTCTGTGTTACCAACACCCAGGAAATTCTGGGTTTTGTTATTAAAATGTGATACAGGCAATGACTGCCACATTACCAGTGCTTCTGACTTTCAGCTCTTGTTCCTTAATTTGACTCCCTAGCACTTAAAACATTAGCAGAGACAAAAGGCATGAGACTGATGAGAAATTGCTGCAAACTAAACCATCCCGGAAATGTTACGACTCCAGCAAATCACACATGTAGACTCAGTGGCTTATGGTAAGTAGGGATTGTATCACCCTATTCCTGGGCTATATTACTCATCTTCTTTCCCGTCTCAGAAGTTTGAGGCAGCTCCTCCCCTTCATAACCATTTTCTCTCCGCTCCTGCTAACAAGCTTTGTCGTCCCTGCAGAGCAGCACACAGATGCCGTACCCCACTCCCAACGGGATCAGAAATTGCTGAGCAGGGCAACGAGGCATCAAATACGAACAGCCCCACGCTAAGTGCACAGGCGTTTATGCAACCGCGCTGTGCCCTCTCCCCGCTGTCAGCGTTAGGTGTTCACAATAAACTTCATTGCTCGGGAGCATCCAGGATTCAGATTAGCATGCTGCTGGAAATCTTGACACCAACCAACATCATTTAAGGTTTGAATTTTCAGTTGTGTGTTTCAACCAGGGAAAAGCAGGTGTGCAAATGGTTTGCATTATAATAACAGACATGTAGACCTGGCACACTGTCTAAATGATGCCCTTATTTTGGACAACAAGGTCTTATGTCAGTATGCTTAACCTGACGTTCCATCAAGCTCCCTAAAGTGAAACACTTTTAGAAAAGAAGCTCGATCCAGCACAAGCCGAGTGAAGGTGAAGGCAGCCACATGGGGCAAAACAACATCTTCCTCCTTTTCTCTTTGGGATTGAACTCAAAGACACCCCAAAGGGATCAGATGCAGTGCCTGGGGCAGCAGCCAGCTCTCTGGCCACAGCTCAGGGTCATTTCCCAGCATTTCCAGTTCCCAACAGGTTTTAAAGATAGACCTTTCTGTTATGATCAGTAAGTCACCACAGACCAGCATGCAAAGCTGCCTGGCAAGGCGCAACAGTAGCAACAAAGGGCTAAAATGCAGTTTAGAAGAAAGACAAATACATGTTCAGAGTCCTGTGTATGGCTGGTCAGTTCAGGGATTTCCACAGAGAGCTGAAAATCAGATGTGCCATTATGGAAGTTTAAAAAAAATAAAATTAAATTACGTTCGATTACTTTTAAATAAATAAATAAAAGATTAAAATAAAATAATAATAATTTAAAAAAAAAGACAAAACCCACAGCCAGCCAGCAGTCCCCCTTCCTTGCAGCCTACCAGAGATGCTCTGTGCTGCACCATGGAGGCACCCAGGGTTCAGACTGGAATGACCTGGTCTCCCAGAAGGAGAACCCAGCTGCTCATGGCACCCCAACCATCCCCTCCACACACAAAACTTTTCTCCAGCCCCAGCAGACCTTTCTGAGCTGAATTAAACCAAGAAAGGTGACCATGAAAAATTGGATTGAAAGTGTGAAACACAAACCAGGAATTTTGCAGCTCATGAAGCCGGCAAATCATTTCATCATTCTGGCTCAGTTCTGAACATACAAGTATTTCGTTGTTTTACAAGCATTAAGTGCGAACAACATCAGGTTTTTTGGTTGGGTTTTTTTTTTTTCTCTTGCTTGTATAAAGATTTTTGTTGTAGAAAATAAAAACACACACAAGCTAGTAAGGAACTGATAACATTTAACAGTTACTGCAAAGCTATTTAATTTAGTCTGAATAGTGTGTCTGCTGGGGGAGTAAAAGGTATTGAAATTACTGTAAGCGCTCCACATTTGCATTAATATTTTACGGTAGAGCTACCTCACTTGTTCGACAGCACACAGCTACATCTTTCCTTACTTTTTTCATACTGTTGCCATGGATCACTGCGGTGAATAATGTCCATGTGCACTGTGCTAGGCTTTGCTTCACCCTCTTAAACATGCTTGCTCTCAGCTCTTCACCACTTATGTCAGGAAAACATCCAGGGTGAGCAGCAGAGGCGTAAGTGATTTCTACCAGTACTAGCTAAAACAGTCTCTGGGCTGCCACGACAAGCACCACCACCAAGGATAGCCTCGGAGACACCACTAGCACCCCATTCACAAGACTTCCAGGGGAAGTACAATCACAGTAATTAATGCCTCCACCAACCCCATCTTACCAGCTCTCCTGTTGCCGGCAGAACAAAAACGTTGCATGAAATTGTCCCAATCCAAAATCCACTGTCAGTCACCTACCACAAACTTTCTCATCTACGCAGTCAAATCATCAGACCAGGATTCCCAGACACTGATATCCAATTTCCAAATTAGACATATAACATAATAAGAATAAAAATTCAAATCTAGATGGAAACAGGACAGCTCTGATGTCAGAGGCTTCCACAAAATAGGTTTACACCATTTATATTTCCACTTTTTTAAGGGGAACGGTTTGGTTCAACTCTGGTGGCTTTCACGTGAATGGTGAAATGTACACGCGAACGTACAGCGAGACCTCCTTTCGCAACAACTCCACGAGACCTTGGATGTGGCAGGGAGCCCACCCTGCTCTCCCACATCAGGGTTCAAGACCTCAACTTCAAACCAGCACCAACAAATGTCCAAAGAACATGAGACTTCCCCATTCAGGGGAAGCAGAAACCTCTACACTCTAACGTGTCACAACTGTATAAAAAACAGGAATAAACCAGGTCTTGTGCAGTGAAAAGTACAGTCTTCAATCTTCAGATAAATTCTTTTCCATAAAATAAGAAAAGGATGAAGAGTTACAGAAAACTTCATGAAATATATACATGCACTGAAATTAAAAAAAAAAAAAAAAAAAAAAACGACAAAAATCCAAAAAAAAACCCCAAACCAAAGAAAACAAAACAAACCGCAAAAAAACCCACCAAAGACAAATCTTTACAAAAGGCATTTCTGCTTGTATGCCTGAGGCAAACCTCTTTTTGGATAATAAAGGGTAGCTCGCTGATTTTTCATTGCCCTCTGAAATTCTGCAAAATTCCCACCCTTGTCCGGGCATTTTCCCTTACCTTCGTGGATGATGTGCATACGCATAGCAGGAAACTAATTTCACCCAACTACTGCTAAGCACCCTCTGATCTATTTGTGAGATTCCATCATTTGCCCTTCAGCTTCCTAAATGCATCCTCCACTGCAATCTTGCACCTCCTCAGGCGATAATTAGGCAGACTAATTCTTTACAATCCAACTGTCCAGCCAAAGGATTCATCAGAAAGACTGTGAAGGATAAGCAAATTCTCCCAGGATAATGGAAAAGGCAGGTGCAAATAATGGCCAAAGTGATGATAGGGAGAGGAAATCTGCCCCTTTCACATTTCTCTTAACGAAAGACACAATTTCTTCCAGACGTTGACCTCTTTCACTGCTCTGTTGCTTCAGCCATTGCAAAAATTCTCAGGCAAGGGCTTGAGTCCTCAGCCACCACCCGGCACTGCGCCGAGAGGATGGTTTTAAATCTCCTTTGACGGCACTGGGGGTCAGTTGTTTTTTCCTCCTCCATCACCTTCTCACTGCGCTCATAGCAAAGCTGCAGTCGCGTGGTGGCCACCCTGCACAAGGCATCTGTACTACCGGTGAGCGTATCCCTGGCCTCGGTTGTTGCAGTGACCCCCAGAATGCTACGCACCACACCTTTCTCTCTGTTTGAGCAGAAGAGAGTTTCAAAGTGGTGCTGGAAACAAAAACAGATGGATCAGAAAATAGCGTGTGGCCAGTCTGGGCATTAGTACATCTGCCTGTAGCTTCAGCAGTTGTTTCGGGCTCACCTAGGCTGCTGACCACCCAAAAATCCCACCGTGGCTACGTCCCAGCAATGGAGCAAAGGCTGCCTGCTCACTGCCAAAGGACGAGAGCGATGCTACTGCAGGTGAGCCGTAGGGACACCGTCACAACAGACCTACCAAAACCCAGCAGTGCAGGAAGCCATGGTAATATGGCTTAGTACCAACCCGCCCACACTGATATCCAGATTTCTGCAGTGTCTCTGATAGTCCCACAGAAAAGCCTCGTGCATGCAAGTGTGGCATCTCTAAAGCAGCTGCTTGTACCCCTCTCCTCTTCCCACAGCAAAACTTACTCTCACTTTCCAAACACATTTGCAGCTCCAAAACCCATACACTTAGTCTGGATTGAACCCAAACCTTTGTGTTTCTGCAAGTTAGGAAATGAACTGGGGTCTGATGAAGAGTCTCACGTCATCAGATACCTCATGTGCTGTGAGTCCTGTGCTGGTCCAGCACAGAGCCAAGGCACAGCGCTCCCGGAGCCACCCACCAGCCAGCCTAACCTCTCCCCCACCAGGCTGCGTGCTGCACAGAGATCTGCAGGTCCTCTGGTCCACCGTCCACCAGAGGACTGGTGGTTACTGGTCCTCTTCCAGTAACCACCAAGCACAGCCATTTTCAGAGGCTTTAATGTTGTAATGCACAAATTTGGTTTCAGAGAGGGAATAATTGGAAACACACAAACTAAGTTTGTATTTCTCTCATGTTGAAAGATTACAATTATCAATAGTGGAAAGCTTTTAAATGCTTTGCATCTGCATAATATTTCATTTCAAAGTGTCTTCTTTTATTGTATCATGAAAGAAAAAGTGATGAAAGATGAATATATTTGCTTTCCTTATATGCCAATACTTACGCTATTGCTTTATATTATTTTTCCTCTTTTTAAAAAAAAAAATTGCATTGATTATTTCTGGTCTTTTATCCAACTGTGTGAATGAGGATTTAAGCGTGTCACTGGGCTTCTAATGAATGAAAGGCCAAAAAAGAAGATCAAGTAACGTATCAATGAATTTCGGTAGATACCAGAGTTGGAAATTAAAAATGTCATTGCAGTAAGAACGCATGATTCACTGCAGGCAGTACAAGGCGAACACAAGTCAAAGAGACAGCACAGAAAATAATGAAGCAGCTGAAGTATATTTTCAATCCCTGAATTACATCTTAATTGCTGTGGCCAGAAGACCGATATAAACATCTGCAGGGAAGCGTGCAGAAAATATGTGCCGTGAATGCATGGGATTAAGATGCCACCCAAGCCCCAGCAGGAAATATCCCCACTGCAAAGCGCAGGAGCTGAATGCGTGCTATGCACGTCTGCAACCAGCCCCTCGCACCAACGTTGCTCCCATCACGGACAGCGTGAAGCCCAGTGCTTCAGCACCCAAGCAGCGCTCTGAGCGCACTCAGAAGGTACCAAAGCATCAACATCACAACAGATTCTCCCCCTGTGAATCCCAGAGCAAAAAAGGATTAAGCTGCTACTCAGGTGTTATACTAATATTAATAGTCCAACAGCTACATCTGTGTTATTCAGAAAAAAAAAATTCAAGGAATACTATAGTGGTCAGGACAGAGCTCCCACTCCCACATATGCATCATTCACCCTCTTCAAAATCATTCTAGCAGCAACAATAACATGCAAATCTACAGAAGTGGAAGCTGACAGTGCCTATATTTTAAAATCCAGAGGCTATTTAGGACAGAGAAAGCTGAGTGAGTGAAAGAGGTTTATTTACAACTCTTGTGCAATGGAAACTAGAAAACATGGGATGCTGAAAGACTAAAACATGGCAATTACCTAAGGGGGTACTTCCAGAGTCACCAGAAAGCACCATCTTATCACCAAAGTTGTATGCATAAAATGGATAGCCCACTGTTATAAATCCTCCCTGTGAACTTATGCATTAATTGCTTCAGTAGAATTAGTGTAAAAAGTTCATTTTTAAATACTTTTCCATGTAAAACTCCCCACACTTTTTCCTTCTCAGTGTCAGGCAGACTTGGCCACATACTGGCAGTGTGGTGAGAGAGAATCGGAGGGCAGCTTTATCATTCAAGAAGAGCAGACAATTATCTCATCCAGACAAAAATAGCACTCCAGGAGAAAGCACCACCTCCTCCTCATCCCAGCAAGTTTAAATCCAGCTTCTCTGGCTTCTTAGGACTGCGGTGAACTGGGGAGGGCTGAGAAGGACACGAGGCAATGTGAGAAGCAGCTGTTAGCTTCAGCTAATTTCCATTCCCAGTACTGCATCTTCATTACTACATCTATTTTGCTCTACATAAGTGAGCATACCGTACTAGTTGTGTGTACACGTGTGTATACACCATTTATGAAGAGATAAAGCAAATCTGTGGCTTCCTGAAAGGCATGTTCAAGCCCTCTGGCACTGCATCGCAGCAGAGGTTGGGCACGATGCAGAGTACTTCTGCAGTGGCCCAGCGGAGCAATTATTGGGAGTGAAATAATTATCGACATTGCATTTGATTCTGCAACCTAACAATAGGATTTGTGCAGTGGGCAGAAAATTAGGGGTGAATTTGGACCACTGGGTGTGGGGATGGAGTGGTACGACTGCCATTACCAGTAATGACAGAGATGGAGAGCAGTGCAACTAAATGCCTCTGCACCACACTCAGCATTTCCCGACAACATCCTTTACCAGACTGATAAGGGAAATTAGCGTCACAGTTTCTGAATTACCGACCCTGCGTTCCCTCTGAATAACACTTCTCTTGCAAACTCGTGATTGCACATGCTACTAGGTGACACACTCGAACACCGAAGAAGATTAGCAGTTTGATATTTTTGTCGTTTGACACGTATTATCAGCAGCATTTTGTGTCATCCCAAGCTAGGAAAGCTGTGATGCTCCTCGTTTGCTAAAATAATCTGTCAGCACTGAACATGTTTCAGTCAATCCCACATCACGAACACTGAAGCTGGGAGGTCCCATCCCTCCTGACTCCAGGGCTGAGTTGCATCAAAACGCCTGGGAGACAGGTACAGCTGCAGGAGGTGTTTTATCAGTCTCCAGTCTGAGACAGGAATTGATGAGCTTTCACGCGTGACACCTATGAAAAGGGTACCCTTCAGAATAAAATGGTCCTTAACATTAAGGGCATCAAGACAGGGTTTGGAACTGAGACCAACACCAGGTCCTGCTTTCATCTCTTCCTCACTGACTTCACAGTCCTGATGCTTCCTGATGATGTTCACAGCTATCCCAGGGCAAACGCTCTAGTTGTCAACACCACAAACTTCCTTGTGGCGATGGAGACGATGGGCAGCAAAAAACAGCTGCAGCCACACGCCATGCATCAGAGAAGCAGAAACCATACAAGTAACCCATAAAAAAATTGAAATGAGAGATTTGAACCTGGAAATGAAAGAGTTAGGGAAATCTCACAGCTGGTAAGCAGAGATCTAAGACAACTACGACCTCCACAAATACACATGCACACCAGCAGGTATTTGGGAGGAATACCTGGGGGGCCCACCGGAGCCTTCCCCCTCCTATCACTGCATTTGTGTTACACAGAGGACTGGAATTAGTCCAGGGCATATTCCCACCACAGGAGAAACTGAGTGCTGCAAATCAGCTGCATCAGTTGTCGTAATGCTATTGCAATGGAAAAGCAGCCAAAATCCAGCGCACACAGCAGTGGTTGATGGTGGATGGACTCAACTTGTTTCATGTGAACAGAAATACCCTGTGCTGGATCTAACTAATCTTGTGTAAAGGGACAGTTTCTGGAAAGAGAGCTGCAAGCAAAGATTTACGTGGATCTCACGGCAAAAGAAATGGTCGTTTCTCCCAAAACCCCAGACCAACCTTTTAGCCCTGGAATTACAGATTTTCCCAATAAGCAGTGCTTTCTGCACAATGCATGTCTCTCTTCCACCACACAATAAAATCTTAACCTATCTGTGCAATAAATCTGTTTGATAAACGTCTTTTTGTCCCGACTACCAAATTAATTTCAGAATTTTTTTAATGTAAATCTGACCTTTTGCTCCACCTTCTTTTACTCAAGCTGTGCCACCTGCCCTTGTGTCCATAAGAATCCATGAAGCAAAAGGAATACAAAAATACATCTTCAGTGAAGCAATTAGTACTTTTTTTAATTTAAAATCTGGTAAATTGTCCTTCAGGACTAAGCAGAAAAGTTTTCTTGTAGGAGCTCTGCTTCTTTGAATAAAAGTAATTTATACCATAAGTTTCCTTCCTTATAAAAGGAGAAAGTGTCCTCCATAAGTCAAGCAAAAATTTTCCTAGGAGTCAAGTACAAAAGCTTTTTCTTCAAAGAGGGAAGATGAGATGTACTTTAAAGAGATACTTCCAGAAAAAGAAGAAAAAGAGTTCAAGTCTAGGATGAATACAGCTTGGATATATGAAGCTGTTTCTTCTGGTAGCTCAATAAGAATGGAAACCCCCCTCCTGAGAATACACTGCCAAGGGGACTGAGTGCATTTGTTTTAATCTGGTGTGAGAAACCAGGCTCTTCAGCCAGAGCTGGGAGAGCAAAAGCCTATTTTCTTAGACACTTAAAGTAAGGACAGAAAGTTGTCTTCTAAAGAAGAGATTGTTACTAGCCTATTTACCACAGCCCTATTCCCCCAGAAAGTAACAAGGAGATCTTCCTGAAATAAACTGGCAAAGAAAATCAAGAAGATGAGTTGCAAAGTGTTGGAAGGAGACTCTGTGCCTGCCCAGGAACAGGCACGGACTCCTTTCTCTTTCTAGGAGTAGCTGTAGATGAAAGGAGAACTTTGGCAACACTGAACCACCCTTTTTTTTATTTTTTTCCCCCTTCACCAGACCAAAAGGGACTGCTAGTTTTTGAAGGTTTGACTTGGATCTGCATATGTTAAAGGAACAGAAGAGGTTGTAGCCTAGTTTAGCATAATCCACAACAGCTTTAAATACAAGTAGGTATGGTACCACCACCATCACCTGCAGAAATGCCAGCAAAACTCCCTCTCCTCCACGGGGCATCACTAAAACCAGCGTCATGACTAAATGCAGCTTGATGGGAGTGCTGCACCTGAAGGGCTTTCCTTGAGCTCTCAGAGATTTAGTCATCTAGCAGGCATGTCTAATGTCAACCAAGAAAACCAGCCCACGAGAATACAGTTACATGCCTGACTGTAAGCAACGTGAACTACTCATTCTTTGCGAAGCACTTTTTTCCCTTCAGTCCAGCAGAGGATTTACACCCCTGGCTATTTTCAAAATAATTGCAGGAGTTTAGTTTAACTCCTTAACTGTGTTCCTTAGCCATGAAAGTAGTCATAAAATGTTTGGGGGTTCAACTTTTTAGAGCAGAAAAAAACACTATGCCCTTAAGCAGCGTATAATTCAGATAATAGCCATATAGTTTTTACAAAGTGGTTAATCAGAATTACAGGGTACATGAAAATAATACCGAGTAACCTTTAAGCCTGTATTGAACTTGCAGAGATCAAGGAATAAGACACATCTATCTATGAACACTAACATTATTTACTTCCAAATACCGAATGAAGCTTCCACCTGGATCCTGCTATGCAATGTGTCAACTGAGACCCAGCCCCCACTCCTTGCAGATGGTCCCAAACAGGGACAGGGATGGAGATTTTCACAGGAGCGCAGTTCACTCTCTCATTTCCCAACTGCATCACGGGCAAGACCCAAACCACACCTATCAACCTGCTCCAGGAGGACCTGCCTTAGCAGGGAGTTGGACTAGATGGTCTCCAGAGGTCCCTTCTAACCCCATCCTTTCTGGGATTCTGGGATTCTATCAGGCCAAGCAGTAGTCACAGGTGTCCTACCACAGCCAGGTTTCTGTAAATGCTCTGCAGCTACCCAAGAGCTTTAGTTTAGATCTTCTTTACAGAAGACGCATCAAGAACCTCTTGAACACCTAGGAGCATGCAGTCAGAAGACTTGGTGAGAGTCATCTGAGATCATGAGTAACTGATAATGATATTTTGAGACTTTCTTAACAGATAAGCCACCTGACACGTGCAGATCCACGCAAAGCATGTGGCAAATTCTGATGGAGCCTTCCTGCAAAAACAAAACTAAAAGCATTTTTCCAGACTGCAGTCCATAAAAATAATGTAACCGCCCCCTCTCCTCTCACACAGCCCAACACTCTGGCTCATTTACCACTTATATTTGTACAATTAATTACTGCAGTAGCAGCAAATGTGGCTCCAAGTGCTGCTGAACGCCAGAGCTAACTGGAAAATGAAAAACAGGAAATTACGGGAGACCGAGCCTTCCCATCCAAATGTTGATATCACGAGTTCCCAACCAGCCAGCAAGTCAATAATGGAGATGAATGAGGAAACAAAGATCTTCTGTGGATTTTTTTTTTGAACAATGCATTTTCAAGCTACACAGATATAGTGCCTTTTCAAATCTTAAATTAGAGGCTGAAGACTTAAATTAGCCCTTAGGAAGCATTCCTGATCCAAAACTAACATGGAACACAACTTTAATATTGTTTTCTCTCTTTAGCTGTACAAGCCAAGATGCTTCCAAGGTGATTTTTTTCACCCATACAGTTTTTAAGAAATATAAACGTTTCACTTGTTTTGTTAAACACATTTGGGGGTTTCATAAAAAAATTTAAAACCTTTCTTGCTTTAATGATAAAGTTTTGCTTTCGAAAAGGAGTATCATCTGGTTTCCACAGGGTTGTTTTTGACAGTTACCTAAATCCGTAAATAAACTGTCTTTCTCTATGTAATTTTACTAAATATGTGTTCACTAAAAAAACCAAACACATTTTGATAGCAAATGTTGGTTATGTATTTGTGATCCTTATGGTTTGTTTTGGGGTCTCTGAGCGAAGGTGTCTCATGGGCAATTATTCAGGAAAACACACCCACCCCTGACATTCCTGCTCAGTACTGGCCAGAGCTCTTGACATGGCACACACAACATGCCATCCATAAAGTAAATATTCAACAAAGAGAAAATCAACCCAGAAAATTTCAACTAAGAAAAGACAAAATTATTTTAAGCTACTTGGAAATTTTGACATGAACATTTCAATTTCCAATACTTTGATTTCTTATGAGATTTTCTGTAGGGTACAGGGCTTTTTTTCTATCTTTTTCACAGCTAAATCCAATCTTCACTGGCACCTTAAGCTTGCTGCAGCAATACTATGTGTCTGCAAATATTTGGTCATTAACAGAAGAAAATACCCAGTGAAATATCAGTCTGCATACAAAGGGAAATCACTTAGGATTTAATCATAGCTGGGACCTGAAGTTTGTCGTGTTCCAGAAAGACATCATCTGTATTTGAGGTATATTAACAAGCAGCACATAATGTAAAAACCAAAATTAAACCTGTAATAAATCCCAGGCAGCAAATCCAAAACCACATATTAATGGCTAAACAAAATATGATACAAAGAAAAGCCATATTCCAGAAGGAAGTCTGAATGAAATGCAAGAAAAACACAGCTCTCAAAACCCAATCTTTCTCAGCCTTTCCTGTTCAGACCATGCAGTGTCCCAGTCATGAGACTGCTTTTCCTGCCAACATCAGTTTCACAGCCACGCCTAACATTAAGAATTAAGGAGAATTTAACACATGGGTGCTGGAGTAAGAGGGACGTGCCTTAATGGCATCCAAAAGAAGAAACTTAGATGTTTGCTCTTGGGGTTCTTATTGAACAACTACACAGGGCTGAACGAAGTGCTTTCAGCAGCCGTGTGTGTGTGTAGGGCTCTGGGGCTCCGCGGGGCAGCCCGAGCCCCTGCACGGTCGGAGTGCTGAGACCACTCTGGCACCGCTGAGTGTTGCCTGGACCGGGCACCCTGCTCAGCCCTCACCACAAACCTCACGCCAGCCCCGTGACAAACAATGAATGCTTTGCATGGCGTGCTTATGTTCACTCATTGCAGTTGCCTGTTCATTTATTTGACTCCAACAAGTTAATGAGCAATTACTTCCTAATTCAGTTATTGTTCATAAAGGATTTAGAAATTTGGCACCGGTACGTTATTGCTTGTTAAGCACATCGTGAAGCTAAGTGCACACACTAGGCAAGAAAATGCCCCAAAAGGCAGTTGCCCCCCTCCATCAATCAATCCCATAACTAACCCACAACAAGTTTCACCACTTGGGTCTCTAAGTAATTTAGAGTTAAACATAGATCCTGAGATACGTCTGACAGAGAGAGGGCACTTTCGGGGAAACACAAGCCCAATGCCTGTGTAGTCATAAGACAGGTTTCTCTTTGAAGGACTCAGGAGACTAAAGGGTTAACTTCCAGCTCTAGTTATTTGTTTAACTATATATGTGGCATGTACACATATCTGTTTGCACGATACTACTTGCATTAGAAGAGTCTCCAAATGTATATTGCAAAGACTTTCTATCTTTGGAGCATTTCAAACAGATTTTGAACAGTTTTTCTTAATCTGAAGTGTACACAAACCCACAGTTGTTTGAGGCATTCAGGTCTTCTCACTTTCCAACAGCTGAGTCCAGTCACATAATTTAGAGTTAGATGCAAAGGTTACTGCTAAACCTACAGCAATAAACTACCTGACACAAGCGAGAGCCGTGCTCTGTCTGACCAGCCCACTCACTGACACTGCAGTCAGTGCAAGTTAGCCTGGGATTTATTAACTTTTTTTTTATTATTCCGTTTTGTGCATTTATTGCAATATGATGTTTTCAATTGTTTCCTCTTCTTCTGTTGGCTCTGGTAGCGAAGTGCATTGCAATCCCAATACTTCGTATTTTTCACTGACCAACATTTCAAGTGCAGCTTTTCAAACTGTGTATCACAGGAAGATGAAGAGATTGGCATTTAAAAAAAAAAAGGCAAAACAAACAAAAACCAAAACAAAAAAAAAATCTTTCCAGAGCAATTAAAGCAGAATAGCAAATAACATCTGTACTTGCTCCCATATCAGTTTCGAGGGCAAATGCTACCAAAGGTACAAGAGGTTAAAGGCTGTGTGCTGTACCAGACCTTCACCCTATGGAAGGTGCAGACAAATCTTCCTCTGATAGCTAAGAATGCTGAGTTGTACCTGAGCTTCATCTTTCTTACAGAAGTATTGTGATTTTGTTTAAAGATATTTCCATAGTGAGCAGCCCCACCTGACTTCCTTGGGAGCAGCCACGAGTCTTTTGACCATAAATACTTCCAAAAGAGGCAGAATCTGCCCTACAGTGCTGCTTAAACCTGGAATTCACAAAGAGCTGGTCACTTCTTTGTAACGCCAGATATTATAAGAAGTTAATAAAAAGCATAGTAAGAACTTCCCAAGCAGTTTACTTACAGTACACGTCCACTCTTATGGACTTTATGGCTGGCGAGCCCAAGCCGTTCTCAGCCTTGCAGTAGTAGCGTCCTCCTTGGTGCCGCTGGATGTTGGATATCCTCAGGGTTTCATTGAAGACACTCGAATCTTGAAACCTGTCAGAGGCACTTCCTGCTGTTTTGGTCCACCTGATCTGAGCAAGCACCAGAAAAGATTGTTACTTTAAGTCTGTAAAAGTGAGCAAAGTACAGATCTCTTCACAAAATCGAGAACCACATGTGCGGCAGCCAGGATTTTATGTTGGAGGACTCGTGGATCTTCTCCAGCAAACTCAATAGCTCATGTTTTCAAACACTTCACCCAAGAGCTCCTGAATAGTAATCTTGTATTTATCACCCTCTCTTAGAAATAATTGATTACTTTTCATGGAAACACCCTATAAAAAATAAATGCCACTAGCAGAGACATGGAGAACAACTCAAGTCACCGTCAGTGACACACAACTAGAACGGCTGCTGAACAATTCCCCGCGAACAGCGACAAGCAGAGCTCACCAGAAAAGGTGGCTGTACTCGTGCACCGAACATGGGTATTCCGAACATCACTGAAATCGTATTCGTGAAAGATGAGGGCACATCGGAAAGCACCTTCAAAACAACTGATGGATTATCTGGTAGTAAAATCCAATTTTAAGGAATCAAATGATCACTTGCTTGGAACTGCAACAAACTGCTAATGTCTATTTATTCAAATAGGTGTTTTGCTTTTTTAAACATCATTCATAGCATTTACAGATTCCTTTACTCTGGTAATTATTTTCCAAAAGTGAAGATTTTTTAAAGGGAATATTTTAATTCCAAAGCCATAAAAATGCCAGTAACAGCCCACTACAACCAACAGGTGCACAGAGGTGGACATGCCCATTGCTAACCCCAAAGCTTGATGACCCGCGTCCTTGCCTGCATGACTCAGTGGGCTAAGCTGTCTCATAAAATGCACCAGACCTCCAAAGACTTCCCAGGTACCTCCTCCTCTTTCGCTTCACACTAATTCAATGACCAGGACAAGCAACATTCAGTTCCAGACCAAAATGGCTTTTTTAAATGGTACATTTTTCTTGCCTATGGAGGCCACAAGTGGGATGCTTGCATGAAGAGGAGTTTATATTTCTTCTGAAGCTTCTCAAAGCTTTCTCTTCTCAATCCCATCCACTAATTCTATGCCAGGATGAAGACAAACAATTCTGCAGTCATTGATAAAACGAGATTGACATGAGACAAGATAATAAATATTTGGCTCCTAGTTCCCAAGATACAGTCCCCAAAGATTGTCCAAAAGTAATCAGTACAGCCATGATTTAAAGAGCAGCATTTACACGCTGATGCATCAGGATCTGGTAGGCAGGCTGTCTACAAGCAACCTGGAGCTGGTATTGCCTTGAGCTGGACAAGGCGTTGCATCCTTGGCAGCGCAGGCAGTGCACGCCTGCCACCAGTAGCAAGTGCCCATCTCTGTGCCCAGCCAAGCCTGAGCTGGGCACGCTGTGCTTCCAGCCCTCTCCCATGTGAAGGAAGGTCCCACGACTGAGCCAGTGGCCCTTGGTGGGCACCGAGGTGGCCCTAAGTGTCACCTTGGCTGGAGGGAGATCGTTCTCCCAGGGTGCAGAGACAATTGAGTCCCACCATTCCCAGTCCTGACCCAGGACCAGGTTTTGGATCCCAGTCACCTGCCCAAGAGCACAAGGTGGTCAGGGGTCAGCCTTCCTCTCATCGGGAACTTCTCCTGGAGAGGAGGGATCTGCTACAAAAGGCTCTTAACTGAAAAATGCATGACCAGCTGTAACCCATGTAAATTCTCCTCCCCTTGAAATAAGATCAGGCGTGGGCTTCAGAGGCTGAAATTACAGCAAACAATTCTTCAAAAAAACTTTTCATATCTTTCTGGCTTGTTAAATTCATAAGCCCGACTGGCTTTGCCCTCTTGCTCGGTGACCTGCATAACTCTCACATGGTTGTGCTGCTCTGGGATAAAGCAAATATGCCTGAACTCCACATCTACAACATTCGGTCTGCATGTGAGAGAGACGCTATTAGCACTGCTATATTTACCAGTCTCAATCTGTCTGTACTTCTATTCTAAACTCTTGGCTTCGGGGCTTTTTAAATCATCCATATAAATGTGCTGCAGGATAATTTTGGAACACACACTCAGCTTCTGTATGCTGCAGAATACAATTTCATCATATATATTTCAAGCGGTTGAGAAGTATTTTAAAAGCGTTTTTAAGATGTTCACTGAATCTCATGTGTTTTATTTCCCTTCATGAAATCAGAATTGTAAAAACAGCTTGATTTTTAACTGGAAAAAAATTAATAGTGTGACTTCTCTTTCCCTCCCCTTCCTCCCTCACAAAAAGTTTCCAGTGGAAGGCAGTCTGCCCTATCAAAAGAACGTTTAACTTGAATAATGTGTTATAAGTATTATCAGCATCTATGGAACTGGTAATGTTACATAACTTACACAGCTTTTTTAGATACTGTCAGAGATTTATCTTTTTCATCAATGCAAAAGCCTTCCACCTCCACTACATCTTAACACTGATGTATTGATCTTCTCTTTATTATAAGGAATTTTAACAGGATGCTGTTTTCCCATCAACAAAAGTAGAGTTTTCAGCTTTAAAAAATATATGTATACATGTATGTTTTAGAGGAAAAATGAGCAATTTATTTAAATTAACTAATTTTGTACTGTATGTAGAGACCCCTGAAGAATAAAAGGAATACTTCAACTCAATTCTCTCTTAAAAGATATCCTCCAGGCATGTCCTCTGCTTTAACTTCAGTTCATTATTTACCTTAGCTTTAACTCAACATACACACAAAAGCATGCTGATCAATATTGCACTGTGATTTATTGAATGCACTGTGAGGAAAGGTGACTCTCAAACATGATGCTAACACAGTAATCAAAAACTGGGCATAGGAAAGCCAGGTGTCTGAGACCAAAAACCCCTTCAGGGAGGTGCTCAGTGCTTTCACTCACTGCAAGCTGCAGTTCATGCTTTGGGGTGACGCCTAACGACTTTTAAAAGACTGAGACCATCAAATCAGTCCTTAGAGATGGAGCGCCTCGTGGCTCTAGTGTCCAAGCCCCCATCACTGCTTAACACGGTGACCTTCAGATCAAATGCTGTCACAGCACTGACATTGTCCCATTTTCAAGGTGGGGACCAGCAGCAAAGGGGGACCGTGGGCTTGAGGGACATTGTGGCAGGTATCAGCCTCAAATCCCAAAGCAGCATCCACGCTTCTTTATGGCAGAGGATTCAGAAAGCCTCTAGATTACTAGCTTATAAAAAAAACAAAAAAACCCAAAAAAAACACACACAAAAAAAAAAAACCCAAGGACATTGGATTCTACATTCACACAGTTCAGATAGAGTATTTTCAAATAACTTGGCACAAAACAATGGCTCACCCAGATGCACTTTATTGGTGTTTGCTATTCATAATCTGCTCCTGTTTGAAATCTCCCAGTTCCTAGTGCAGAAGCAGCACTGCGTGCTCTGTGTGTCTACTCAGATAGCGTGGATAGCATGAGAAGTAAATAAATTCTGTTCCACCTAGAACTCAAAGCCATTCTTGCTTGTAATGCAAAGTTTTAATTAAAAAGTGATGTCTGCACATCACGGCATACACAAATTGGACTAATAAGTGTTAATCCATTACGCAGATACTCACTTGCTGGCTTCTAAGGATGCAATTTCCCAAAGTACTCGCTGTTACTCGAATGCACACTTGGGAATCCCACCCATGCATTGTCATTGCTCAGTCATATGACTATGGTCTTCATTTACAAAATCCTTTTTTTTTTTTTTTCCTTTCCTTTTCTTTCTTTCTTGCAAAACATGCAGAAGTAAAAAAAAAAAATTATTTATGAGCAATTCAATTAAAAAATTTTCAACTTTTACAAATTAGGAAGTTATGGCCCATCTTGCCATATGATGACAGATGTACTTGTGTGCCTCGTATATGCCCATAAGTTCTCTAACCATCAATATCTTTGACACTGTATTATTGGCTTAAGCACATGCCCTAAGCGCACAGTCATATTTCACTCTACAGCTTCAGTTTTCTCAGTGAGCTTTCCTGCAACTTCAGTAGGAGTTGTAGACTTTACATTTTTAAAAACACGGATTACAAAAAAACCCTCTGAAAATATTTTGCCTAACTTTTTTCAGCTTCAGCAAAGTACTCATGCCCAAAAAGAAAGCAGCAGAATAAGGAAAATATTTAATTTTGACATTATAAAAATGAAACACTTCTGTTTTAAATACTGTCTTTTACAAAGACAATAAATATTAACATAACTTTACTCTGAATAGAAAACATTTTCCTTGGTTCAAAACAACAACCACCACCAACCACCCCCCAAAATAACCCAACAAAAACCAATTTTGCAATGGAAACTTTTCTTTCTTCCATGGAAGTGGTGGAAAATGAGGTTTTGAGAATCTTTTTCTTATACACAACACTGAAATCTGCCTAATGGAGCAACTGTAAAGTAAATACATTCCTTAAAACACACCCAGAGCCCGCACTGGGGACTGGTACTGCATCCCACTGCCACTGACTGCAGTTGCTGCCCTCTGACATCAGTAAGGAAACATGGATGAGGAGAACCTCCTGACCACTGTTATAATCCCCAAATCCCTGCTTCAGATTAAAGTCCTCCTTTGTATGCAAACAGAGCCTTTGAAAAAAGCCATCTTAAACATACCCACCACCTCTCCTCAAAAAAAAAGGGAAAAAATCCCCACAATTTATTTTTCCATGATTATTTTTGTTCTTAGGAGAGCAATGATTGGGGCAGCAGCTACTGAAGGCAAGAAGCACTCTCCGCCTTCACGATAAACACCAAGAACACGGTGCACAACAGACACTTTTTGGGCCACGAAAGAGAAAGTGATTTCTGCTCCTTTAGTTAAGGAAACTACCTGGAGCAGTTTTGAGCAGAAGCATCTCCCCTGACCTCCCACTTCTCTACAGTGGGGATATCACCGCCCTGCAGACCTCAGTGCCCTTTGAGGTGCACCCAGGCTCGTCTGAAATGGGGCAGACTGGGGTCTACCACAGCCCTGTGGAGATTTCCATATGCTGCTCTGTTAGACCACAAACAAAAAAAGCAAAAACAAAAGAAAAATTCAAAAATACTCTCTAAAACACACACACAAAAAAAGAAATGAAAAAAAAAACCAAAAAAAACCAGGACAGTGCACTAGGTCCAAGTTTTCATTGCCTGACACCAGGGGAGACCATTCATACCTATATGCAATATGACAAGTGGAACATGCTTTGACCCAAAATAGCCATTTTTTTCCCCTCTTCTCTTCCTGCAAGCAAGTCACTCAGCCAAATGATTGCAGGGCAGATGTAAACTACCACTGCAGGAGTGGCAGGGATGGATTTTGTACCAGACTTACATCGGCCCAGGTTTACAGTGGAGAGCAAGTCATTCATCTCCAAGGTTTCTGCACAGAACTGCTCAACACCCTTGGCACAAATCACAGAATGGTTTGGGTTGGAAGGGACCTTACAGATAGTCTCATTCCAACCCCCCTGCCATGGGCAGGGACACCTCCCACCAGCCCAGGTTGCTCCCAGCCCCATCCAGCCTGGCCTGGAGCACTGCCAGGGATGGGGCACCCACAGCTGCTCTGGGCAGCCTGTGCCAGCGCCTCACCGCCCTCACAGTGAAGGATTTTTTCCTCGTATTTCATCTAAATCTGCCCTCTTTCAGTTTAAAGCCATTTCCCCTTGTCCTGTCACTACACGCCCTTGTAAAAAGTCCCTCTCCAGTTTTTCTGTCATCCCCTTTAGGTACTGGACCATCACCGGCTGAATCCAACCGCTCCTTGTCTGAACGGATGCCCTCTCACTTGTGCCCAGACAAACACTTCTCCAGGGCCTTTTGATGCCTCAAGGAACTGTCAAATCAAAGGTACACCTCCAAGGGTTTCTAAATATCTTTGCCTCGGTCACCTAAAACAAGTCACATCTATTCCTGCATCGTGCCCACGAGCCAGGAGGTACAGTACGAGCACACCACCTTGCACTTACTTTTGCAAGGACATGTTTACTCAAGGAAATCTCCCACGTGTCCATTAGGTCATCATCACCATACATGAAAGGAAAGCATTCACACGTCTTAATTATGGGATTAGCTACCCCTGTAGCTAAATGAAATGGGAGGGGGATGCTGTGTTTTGATTTTTGGCAAACCAGAGGCAGCATGATGCAGCATGCCCGATGAGACAAAGAGTACAAAACGTCTGTCGTTATTGGAATAGATATTGCTACAGGCTCTGAATATGCAACAGTGGTATGAAAAATTCTCTTCCTATTTATTTCACACAATCATGTCTGAAATATTGGGCTTGAAACTGGCTTCAGGTAAAAGTATTGTTCATTGTTCAAAACTTCTTATGTGGAATATTAGAGTGGCAAAACAGCCATCTCAAAGCCAGCCATGCTTACTGTGAAAAAATGATGATCCTCTATCTTGGGCAGGGCTAGAAAACTCTTATCAGTGTGAAACCAAATGCAGGAGCGGAGAGTCTTTGGTTTCCAAATGTACTTCTTCAAGTTTGCAATAGCCAAGATGCACTCACCTCAGAAGACTGGGTGTCATTGCTCCATACCTGGACTGCTCAAACTTCACAAAATCACAAGAGGAAAAACAGCACCGTCCCCAGGCCAGGCACGCAGCTGATGCTGTCTGCCTTTATGGGACGACTTGTGTGCTTATGTTTACAGACGTACTAATGCTTCAACAGGCTGGCACGCAAAAGCACAATTTATTACTCATCTGACTAAAAGCAGTCTACGACAGTAACTGTTAACATGCAGGACATGATCAGTTCTGATGCAGTGCCAGAGATCACAGAGAAATTGTTACTTTCCAGCTTGATTGCTTTAACACATGGCAAGGGGTGGGGGGCAGGGGGGGAAAGACTTCCTTTTATTCTCCAGCAGAGAAAAAATTGTGGTTATTAATTACAGAGAAAATCAGCATTAAAACCGCACGGTTATAAGCAATTAAGTTCTACAGAAGAACTTTAGTGCTTTGCTCACAGTTCGCTTTAGCCCCAAACATACCAGTCACAGAGCGCTGTGGCTGGAGTCTATGGATGAAGACTGTAATCTTGTGACTCCAAAATGGTTAAGCTGCAATAAATGAAAGGGTCAAGAAGAGTAGTTGAAGACTTCAGCATCTGATAATGTGAGAAAAACTATATCTAAGCTGGTTATTCCTTTATCTCTGAACTTCCTGCACTTCTGCAAGACAGATGATTTATACCTAAACCCAAGTTACCCAAGAGGTACCCAAGCCCCACCGGTGTGACTTAGCACGCCAAAGGCAGGGGGTTTGTATGAACTGACACCCTGTGCACACAAATGACACATCTCATGGGTACTCTGAGCAAAACACAGCTCCTCCAAACAGCACAGCAACTCCAACTCCTTGTGTCGGGTAACTTTTGTAGCAATCATGTGAAACATCATCGTATCCCCCCATCACCTCAGGCCAAGCAACCTGCATGCCATGGACAACATGACATGTTGATCACATATTGTCGCTAAAGAAAACAGCAGGCTTGAATTCCAGTTTTAAGTCTGAAGACAGAAATCAGGTTAATATGTAGCAATGGGGCACATATACACACCTTAAGCAGTTCAAATTTGTTTTAATTCCTATTATCACTAACAGAAATCTCCCAGCTGTGAAGGAACAGAATAGCCACCCAAAAAAAGACCAAAGCTGGCAACAAATCTAAGTCCTACACTTGCCACAAATTCCTTCTCAGAGCTGCCATTGAGATATAGATATAGATATAGATATATATTGATTTATATAAACATGCTGCAAAGGTATTTGTGGAACTTTGCCCCACCGTGACTCAGCACCCATGAAGCTGATGGAGCAGTGTCCATCCCAGGCGTGTCACCAGGCAGCAGGCATGGGGATGGGGTAGTCTAGACCTGCACAGAATCATAGAACCCCCCAGCATGGTGGAGTCAGGTAAGGAAAGGGTGTGCTTTAGATAAGGACATGCCCCCCAAAAAAAGAATATACCTTTTGTTGTTGTTGTTTTGGTCTTTCAGGTTATTTGTCCATTTGACTTTCAGAGAGGTTTTCCTCAACGAAAACTATGTTTTTAAAAACAATTTCTCTGGTGCTACAATTTCAAGGCAGCAAGGTCACTTCACTGTTCTTAAATTTAGAAGGCTCACGTCTCAGTTGTTCCACCCAGAGTTGTAGATGTTATCATCAAAACTCTTGAAAATTAGGCACCACACTGGTCTAAGACATCTGAACACCAAGAAATAAGAATTTGGCTTTCAGAGCGCAGAGGAATGATTTCTTACACTCAGATTCTGAAAACCTAATGATTAGCTGGACGTAAGTGAAGAAATTTTTAGTGATCACTGAACAATTTAAGAGGAAATTAATGAATGGATCCTGAAGAAAGGAATATTGCAGTCATTAGGTAAATTGGTAAAACAATCTTTCTTTAGATCTTTCTTACAGCACCTTGCTTAGTTGAATTAGTCTGTGTTTCTTTATGAAGAGGTAGTGTCTGGGGAAACATCGATACGTACTTTCTCAAAACATCTTTGAGTAACCTGCTAAATGATTAATTGCAGCAATTTATTCTAGTTTGACTATAATGTTTTTCCTTATGACTTTAAGATGTTTCACTGCTTCAAAAAATTAGCACTTTTCTACTGAATAATCAATACACATTTTACTATAAATATCTCACTGAAGGATGGAGTTTTTTTCATTCTGCATGGCAGGAAAATACCTTCTCCAGCACTAACTGGGAAGGACTGAGTTCAATGAATTTCACAGAGCCTTGTTTCTACTGAGTTCAGTGTAATTTTAAAATTGCCAATAGCTATAGTACTTCAAATGTCTTGCACCGTTATCCTTTCCTGATAGGAAATTATTTACTGTCCACCAACTAAATTATTCAAGGAGTTTCAGGAAACGATGCAAACATTTGTGAATGTTGTACCTTTATTATTCTTTCAGCTTTCTTTACGCAGCAGCATTAATTTGCTTCAAAATGAAATACAACTTTTTTTCACCTTCATAATAAACAACATAATCTAAGGGCAGAATGAAGTAGACATAGCACCATTTGAATTCTTGGTTATTAATTTTTGTGGTGGCCTTCTGATGTTGGTATACCATAAACACATGTTCATAACTTAAATGCTTGGAAATTCGTTCACTATAGTTCTGGTTTAAAGGCAAATACAAGACATTTTGTAACTGGTAGCTACTACCATTAGCAGAGGACTCAGCTTGGTGACAAGACTGTCAGAGAACTCTTTGAAATTCACATCTAGACTCTTATTTCTCCTCTGGGCCAATCTAAATAATAATACTCTTTTTTTTTCCCCAGTGACAGAATAAATTTCTATTGTTGCCATACAGGTACAGTAAATGATCTAAAATCCTTACAGTTTTTTAAAAAAAAGGCTGGTATAATCAAACTCACATGATTTAGGAGAGCAATGCCACAGTAACAGAGCTGATAACCTGGAGGCCAGTCCCTGGAAGAGCTGTGAAGAGAACTGGGTCCAAGGATGAGGTGTCTCCAGTGATGCTCTGCAAAGGTTACTTCCTAGGAAGGCCCCATTCTGCACGCTTCTCAGAAGCTACGATTGCTAAAAAGGTCTGGGGACATGGGTACCACAGCTAACCATGTGCTCCATGCCAGTCTCACCACTATGAATTACCGATGAACCAAAAAGCTGAGAGATTTTTTTGGTTGTATAAAGCAGAAAATAATCAATACATGACAGCTTTTACATTGTCTCTACCTGAAGCTCTTGGAAATCTACAATTGCTCTTGGTATAAAATCTAAGGCAACATTTCCACTCTGAGGGTTATAAACCCAGGAAGATATTTAAGAACGGGCAAGGGTATAGAGAAAAGCCACAGTACTCATTAAAATAAGAGAAACATGCTCAAGAATGCAAGTGATAAACTCAGCAAATTTGCAGTATCAAATGAAAAATCAGGGAAAAGCAATCAACATCTTTAAAACATACATGAGGGACTGAAATTTGATAGCAGATCAATTTTCAACATAAAAGGCAAAGTTAAGGCAGTAATAAAATGGATTAAAAATCATTTTGCATTTGCTCAACCCAAGATGTTTGTGCAAAACATCTACCCAAGACATTTCACTAAATCAAAGTCAGCAGTGCCAAAGGACTTTGCCGGGGTGCTGGCGGTTTCAGCACAGATCCAGGGATGTGAAACCTCCTCCTCCTCCTCGTGCTCACCGGCAGGAACCAGCTCTGCAGCACAAACCGCTGCCTGGTACTGGACGTCCACCACTCAGCACCTCTGCACAACCACAACCAATGCATCGTTCTCACAGCATCCAAAGCCATAAAAACCCAACCTTTCCCTAAATAACTCTTCCGAGCCTGGTTTTGAAAGCAAAGTGCCTTACATGGCTGTTGGTCTTCTCTGCAGAACCCTTCAGAGCCCTGTTTTGGCCAAATTCATTACAACACAACCCCGGAGCAGTACCATCCCCACCTCCTGGCACCCACAGATGATGCCTTCACCCAGTCTGGGGACGGGAACGTGGGAGGGTGTGAGAGAAGGATGAAGGTCTGAGGAGCTGCTGTTCAACCACAGCACAAGCAGCACTGGGAAACCAGAAGCCATCAGCTCCCCCATTCCCAGACTACATGTCTCCCTCATGAGCAAAAAGGCATAAAAATGTGTTTCTGTCATTAAACTCAGAAGACTGGAGTCTAAACAGTGAGAGGGAAAAGTGGCTGCTAAACAGGATTTTTCTGCTTTAAATACACTCTTCATAATAGAATCGTGTTTCAAAGTGACAAAGCCATCTTGAAATCCAGGCAGTTTAAAATTGATGCTTTTTTTCCTTTTATAACAATCCTTGCAGGTATTACTTCTGCTTTTCGTTCTCTCCATTTCCATCCATTTCACTCCCCTGCAAGACCCCAGGGAGAAACAGAGCGCTCAAGAGAAACAGCTTTACAGAGCACACCCAAAATGCTATCAGAGGCTTACAAGTAAACTGATAAAGCCAGAAGGAAATGTTTCTCTTCTGGTCTCTCAGCAATACAAATCTTGGCTACTTCCTCCAACAGTCATTAGGGGAGATATTTTGGGGCAGACATGCAGCCTTTAAACTGACTGGCAAGTGTCACAAATACACGTATCTGTAAATGAGGAAACAGAAGCAGCAGCCGCTGACGCCAGCACGGCTGCACGTGTGGCGAAAATAGAATTGCAACAGAAAGCTATTTCTGTGCAGATGGTGAATGCTACAAGGCAGAGACCTACATACTCTTAGTATGGATGAGCCAACAATTGTAAGAAAAATGCACTTGTTTTCCTTTTGTGCGCAAACTAAAAAAAAAACAACTTTGTTTCCAGAACATGCCTGTACCTCCAAGGGCTCCAGTGCAAAGTTTTGTGGATCATTAATTCCCTGCTCCTGCAACAGCATGCCAGGCATTGCTTACCCTCCTCCAGCAAAGCTCAAGTCTGCAGAGGCAGCAGACCCGTGCCGCACCGTGCACTCCGACAGTAACCCAGACACGTTTTTGGCCCACCTCTGCTTGAACAAATTAAATCCACTTAACTGAACATCATAAAATGCTGGGTTTAAATGGCTCTTTTTCCACTACATTTTCTTCTGCAAATAGCACCGAGGTTATTGATTTCCTGCAATGCAATATCAGTGTGTTTACTTAAACTAGTTCCCATTTTAAAAACTTCATAAAACGTAATCCAGAAAAATCATGCTGTTTTTCAAACACCACTGATAGCAGACTTGGTGCATGAAGAGACTCTGAGAAAAATCCCCTCTAAATATTGAAATCTGATGAACACTGGGCTCTGTCTTTATGTTTACATTGGACCTTACCAGCACCTCCTACAGAACACCCTGCCTTGCATCCCTCTGAGACTGAACATGCACACCTGCCTGATTGCCAGACATCTTTCTGAATTAAACCCTAAATCTCAGTGATCCAGTAACATTAGCTGTGCTTCATCTTCATTCCAAAGGAACCAATGCTCCTGCTTGCTGAATTACGCCTTACAATCTCATTGAGCCAAAAATGAGAGTGAGATCCTGAGATTTCGCTTGTTTTAGCTGTGATGACAAAGAAAGGAGATGACATTTTATTTTGCTTAAAAGGTGGGAGAACTGGGAAGGGAGGGTAGCAGGGAGAAAAGGGAAAAGAGAAGAAATCTTGACGAGAGAGAGTTGGCAGCTCAGCTGAGAAGGCAGCTTGGTATGAAATGCTATCAACAGAACTTAAGGCCAGAAAAGATCAACAGCTGCTGAGCACAAGTCAGACATACTGCACCAAGCCCACGATTTCTTGTAACACGAGAAATCAGAGGCATTGACTGAAATTATCAAACAGCAAGGTTCTATTGTTTGGGTTTTTAAATAACACTTTTTTTCTTTCAAGTTACAACACACAGTTGTGCTGTGTAACCAATAGTCACAAATTATTAACTGCCATGATGACATGAAGTCCGGGGCTCTAAACTGATTCCAGAAGAGAGAATATTCATCCATGGGAATTAAATCTATCCATACCTAGTTAGCACAGTCATCAGGTGCAACCTTTTGATCAGCTGATTCCAAAACATCAGACATGCAGAGGCTTTGAGGTTAAGCACATCCTACCTATACACTCCAGGTGCTGGACAGGAGACAGGACACGGGACATCCAGGCTCAGTCAGGATGGAATTTCCTAGGTTTCTGCTTAAAAGTGCCAGTGACAGACACCAAAAAACACCCCTGTTGCCATGTTTTTGCTTCGGTGTACAGGGTTTTTTCCCCCTTTGTTTCAGAGGATGAAGAATTGGCAAAGCCTCCTTCAGATGGTGAAAAACTATACAACAATGTTAAGCAACACTGGAAAATGACTGAGCCTCTTCTGCCCTGCACCTGGCACAGTTGAGAACGATGCTGGCAAGACCTTTATTCAGGAAAAAGAAACGGAGTGCGTGTTTGAATCCTACTGACTTTGAGATTTTAGCTTATTTCCAATTCAGAATCCAATGAGAAGAAATTTTATGAAAAATCCAGTAATCACAAATAGCATCATTCATATCTTGTTGAGCTTTCTTGGCATACCTTTAAATGACTCCCACGAGTGCCAAGGAAAGGGATCTGGGAACAGTTCCCACATAGCAAGAGAATTGCAAATAGATGTTCAGAAGAAAAAAAAAAAAAGAAAAAAAAAAGAAAATAACCTGGTTCAGCTTGCAACTAGAAATAAAATGACAGGATTAAGGACCTGTAGAGCAAAGGCTAAGGAAATCATTGCAACATTAAGCAACGATGAACTGAGATGATATCCAAAGGGAAACAAAGATAATAGCTTCAAATCAGGAAATATTTAAAACTGGAAAAGTTAATAGCACAGGGAAGAGGGGCCACAGGCACTGATTCATCATTGCCTGATACGCAGCGATGATCCATCCCCAAACGCACTTCTGCACTGGGGAGTTTACTGAGGCTGTGGGTATCTCACTACGTGTCTACTGTATGAGCCTCAACCACTTTTTGCAGTTGGGAAGGAGGTGCAAGGCAAGCTGGTGTGTCGGGGAAAGGGCATTGCCGGGGCTGGTGATGCGGCTTTAATGAGCCTCCACCCCACAGCCTCAGCAGGGCAGCACTGCCACTACGAGCCAATTCTTGCTGTATTAAAGTTGCACTGTTGCATTAAAATAGACAAAAATCTAACTGCCTTTGAGCTTACATTCCCTTCTATATTAAGAATCCACAATTATAAAGACAAAATAATTCCTTCCCCACTGCAAAAAAGCCCACACTCGAATGAACCACCGAAATCCAGCCTGTCAGAGGTCAGAAAATCATCGCCAGAGACCAAACCAAACACAACTACAGCACAGCTTTTTGCTTTAACGTTCATCTTGCTTTTACAAGGAGGCTAAAAATAGAAGAGGCAGCTGAACTAAGCTTCAGCCCACTAGAAGTTAAATGGCCAGGTCTTCTCACCAATATACTGCTGTTAAAGTTTTCAGACAGAAAGGCTTATTTATTTTTTTTAATTGTGATTTTACTTTCTTTGGCTGTTGTGCAAATTTCCTTGATTTTACAAGAGATTTTTAGTTAATTATGTATTTACCTAGTTAGCATAATTGTCCTCAATTATGTAATTAGTGTTCATATGTGTAATCATTTGAACATGTAATTATATCTAATTACACCATTAAAACGTGCAAGTCATAAATATCTTTATCATTTTGATTGATAGACATACGGGAAGGAAAAAAAAAATCTCACTTGTTATTTTTATCTCCGGGATCATGAAATCTGCAAGAGTAAGAGGATTCAGCCTATAATGTTGCTGTAATTATTTATAAGGACCTATCAAGACTATACCAAGGTTATACCTTTCAAGCAAAGGTAGAACAAGTCAAACCACTCAAAACTAAGGAGCAAAGAGTCACCCAGTGCAGCAAGATTTTTCTGTAAAAACACACTAATAAGAATAATCTCAAAATATTTATTGTTTAGTGTCTAGTTATGCACCTCATGTTAAAAAGAACAATAACAACCCACAGAAAAAGGTAACGTGGGGGAGAACCCACACAAGTTGTGCCTGTTCTGATGGAAGATGCTGTTGTATCCTAGAAAAGGATTTTAAAGCTGCTTGTAATTTTTAGCTACCTGTAAGACAACCAGTATAGCCATACTTATCAGAACAGTAACATTTTTCAGTTCTGTTTAGCTTTATTTCAGCAGCTGTGCTGCGTGACATGTAGTACAGCACCAGAGCAAATACCTTGCACATACCAAATGAATTAGGACAGCGATAGTTGAGTTGAGTCTCCTTTTTAATTGCTTTTGGCTGGGAAGGCAAACACTTACACACCGATTAAATAGTTAAGCTCATTTAAAGTTCAACTTCTCCTCTTCAGGTTCAGTTTTCTTGCCTTCACTAACATACAGAACAGTCTATCAAAAAAACCCCGAAACAAAACAAAACCAAACAAAAAAAAACCCACATTTGCCTACGCTGACTCCAGAAGCTGGGGCTGGGGGGTGAAGGGGGAAGCCTAACACAACAACTAACATAACAAGAGCTCTTCAGCACCACTTGGGAGTAAGCCTCAGTTACAGAGCATCCTTCAGCAAAAGGCATACGGTTTTTCCAGCCTGATAAGCTCAACTCGTGCTCTGCAGAGCATCCAGATACAAGCACGCAGGTGGATGGCCGCACAAATAAACCCAGTACTTCCCAAAACAGCCACTGCCAACTGCCAGAGGTGCAGGAGAGCTCAGTCTAGGATATAACTATCTAGGAGAACAGCAGCACACAGAATAAAACCACACAGAAGGAACACAGAGGGGCTGTTTAACAATCATACCAGAAACAACCTAATTTGGTCAAACTCTATCAATATCAGACACCTCAGGTGGACGAGGTTTTGTGAGCAGCGTTCCTTTCTTTAAAATTCAAAACGCAACAAGTTCAAGAGCCTGCCTTAGTAGTTCACAGAATCACAGAATCATGGAATGGTTTGGGTTGGAAGGGACCTGAAGACCACCTCGTTCCAATCCCCTGCCGTGGGCAGGGACACCTCCCACCAGCCCAGGTTGCTCCCAGCCCCGTCCAGCCTGGCCTTGAGCACTGCCAGGGATGGG
>JAVJGI010000063.1:26223001-26239096 GCA_035590275.1 Ibycter americanus
CCAGGCTGAACAGCCCCAGCTCTCCCAGCCTGTCCCCACAGCAGAGGTGCTCCAGCCCTCTGAGCATCTTCGTGGCCTGCTCTGGACTCTCCAACAGGTCCATGTCCCCCTTATTCTGGGGCCCCCAGAGCTGGACACAGCACTGCAGGGGGGGTCTCACCAGAGCAGAGCAGAGGGGGAGAATCCCCTCCCTCGACCTGCTGGCCACGCTGCTGGTGCTGCAGCCCAGGATTCGGGTGGCTTTCTGGGTGGCAAGCACACATCGCTGGGCTTCTTGTCAACCACCACCCCCAAGTCCTTCTCCTTAGGGCTGCTCTCCATCCGCTGTCTGTGCAGCCTGTATTTGTGCTTGGGATTGCCCCAACCCACGTGCAGGACCTGGCACTTGGCCTTGTTGAACCTCATGAGGTTTGCACAGGCCCACCTGGACGGCACCTCTTCCCTCCAGCGTGTCGACCGCACCACACGGCTTGGTGGTGCTGGCAAGCTTGCTGAGGCTGCACCCAATCCATGCCACGGGCCGTGCAGGGGATAGTTCCTGGTCCTCAGGTGCCACCAAGCTACTGCTGTGAAAGCACTGTCTTCAAGACCATATGCAGATATGTGGAAAACAAGACACTAAGGTCACTGCACGTAGAACCACAGTGTGTTAACAGAACCATCTTCCCTCTGCTCCCTGCATTTAGTGGGATGTAAGAAAAACGCTCTGAAGTACAGCCAAGCCTCTCATGTTCAACAACTGAACTGCCAGTCATGGAAGTACATGCTGGTGTTAAATAAATCTCCCCTTGAAGAGCATCAGCGCTAGAGACAAACTCTGGAGTCAAGTGTAGGAGGCACCAGCATGAAGTTTGTAGTCATACCACACGTTCTCAGAGGCACTAACATATGTTTGGACTTTTGGATCCAACATATCTCATTTTTAGAGAAGAACTCAAATGGGCAGCAAAACCAAAGTGTTTTCTAGCTACAAACACTTCTTGCTGCTACGGGAAAACATACAAGGAGCTCGCTGCTCTGAGGTTTTATTCGCAGATGTAGGAGAACATGTCCACCGCAATGGGAATGATTCCTATTCTACTCCATAAAAATCATCTTCAAGTGTTTCTTTAGGAGATATCTTTTTGCAGACCAGCTACCAGAATGTACTCCTGCTTCAGCCACAGCAGATCTGCATATGCTGCTAGTTTCCCTGGGTTACTAAATTATCTCTTTACTCACCAAATACATTCTTTTTCAGCGAGAAAGACCTCATAGCAACAGACCTCATTCCAAAGCCACCCACCTCATTTTTGCTTATGAGACTAGTATGTTCAACAGTCATGGAAAACCAGCTACTTTTGCAGCATCCCAGAGCCACTGCTCCCTCCTTTCAGCCCACAGCCTACCTTCAAAGCGCCATCGAGAAAAAGGAAGACAAAAGCAGACAACAGACAGAGAGAAACTAAAGACTGCAGAGCACAGCCTGGGGAGAAGATCCAGAGGAAGGGGAGAAGATAGATGCAATCCCATCAGAGGACAAGTGTCCACATTTCAGCAAAACCAGATAATTTTGCTTTTTTCCTTCCAATCGTGTTCTGTGTTCATTGCAAACTTTCTGCAGGGGATTTCAGGCAGCTTTTAAGCTTCCACAAGCATCAATATGAAACTGTTATGGTAAAAATCACCAACCTGGATGTCATTTCCAACTCCACGTGATTCTCTGATAGTCTCATTTCGGTGATTGCTGATGCTTTAGCAAGCCTGGGCTCAATGTTCTCAACTAAGAGATTGTGACTGAAATAGACACTCCACTTGCCGTGTTGCTGCATTTATCTTGATTTAAGCTGACCTCTTTCCCCCACCACTTCCAAGCCCTATTTAGAAACCTGCAAACGTATTTCTTGTCGAGAGACAGCAGCCACTGGGAACCAGGAGAATCACCAAGATACAACTGGTCAAATTATTCAGAATAAAACAAGGAAGGAATCTAATTTCTTTATCAGCTTGCAAACCACGTGTCTTTTAATCCAGCTTCCTGCAGATGATAGGGTGAATGGTTTTACATTTCTTTCTGTGGCATATTCACAAAATATTCAGCGGGACTATGCGCTCTGTGCAGCGTACGACTGAGTTACCGTACCAAAATGATGTCATTCAAGACAAGATTACATTTTAATAAGTTACAGAGGGAACAAGATTGTTGTCATCCTGAAGGTGAAAGTGCTTGGTGGAGCCCAGCAAGGAAGGCCACCAGCTGTCCTCATGCTGACCACAGCACCCAGCTCAGGGTTGCGGTGAAAGCCTGTGCGCCCAGTAAGGATGCTGTCCCTTCCTCAGCCCTGCTGCCCAACAAGTTCTGTGCTCCATGGCGGGGGGGGAAGACGCTATATAACTGCCACCTGACAAAGACAACTCCACCGAGCCCTTACATTAATTACAACTTAACTGAGTTTTTACCGTTAGATTGCTGCTAGGCAAGGACTTTAGGTCCAAGAGAGATTTTAGAGGAAAATGGCTTCTTTAGGGGTTTGTGTTTTCTCCTGGGTTGCTTTTTAGGAAGCCTAAATTCTTATAACCTTCACCATCAATGCCATGATCAACAGAAATTTCTGGGTCTCAGCAACTCTGGACCTGTCTCCTTCCTCACTTGTTTCACCACCTCTGCCTGCTCTTACTTCAAGGCTCCCAGAGTCATCCTCAGGAAAGCCTTCCCTCCCACAGCTGTATGTAATGTAAGAATGTATGTAATGTAATGAAGGTAAGATTCAGCATTGACACAATATTCAGAAGCATTGAGACAAAAATATATTCGTTGACAATAGCAATAAATGAAGTTTAGAAGCAAGCAAAGGCAACTTTTCAAACACCCGTGGTACGTCGGGATATCACAGACCATGGCAAAAGCCCGGTCCGTGAGTGTTTGGAGCTGACAGGCAGCTGACGTGCACCACACAGAGCTGCACTTCACCTCTCCTTCCAGCTCCAAAAAGCACACTCCTTGCCAAGCAGCCAGGTATCTCCATCAACAGACACATGTAACTGTGGCACATTATAGGAACACCTTCATTACTTAACTTGCATACCATCTTAATTACTCAGTGTGATTAGTGTAGCCTCCTCTAATGTTTCAGAACAGAATCCTACCTTCACCTTATTAGCGCGTGCAAAGAAAGAATTAACATTTTCTGGCACTCCAGCCATTAAAATATAAAAAGCAGCATTTCAGAAAAACAAAACAAAAACCCCACGTGATATCCTCTTTGATCAGCTGCAAGTGAAACATAAAAGGCTCCTTTGAGGTAAAGTGGATGCTACATTTTCTATTTTAATTGATAGGAATTCTTATTAACTGCTGATGTGGTCAAAGAAAGCAATTTGTGGGGAGGGGGGGGTTACTTGCACTGGAACAGCTGTTTTCCTATCACGTTCTGCATATCCTTATTACAGTAATTGTACTCTTGTTAGGAAAATTGATGATGATTTCATATGACACTCCTCAGTTCATGGGAAGACTTTACAAATGCTCAGTGAACACCTGACAAAATCCAGCCTGACTCATGACTAAATTAGCCTGCATTTTATGCTGAAAAAAACCCTCACACGTTTGACTCAATAAAGCCCACATTTAGCTACGAAGGACATGTGTCTCCATTGTTTTTCAGCATTAAAAGTAATAAGCAATTGAACTTTACATACCATTTTTGCTGTTGAGGCTATGAACAGTTTATTTGATGTTTTCTTCCTAAAGTACAGGCACCTGAATTCACACCTTCTGTAGAGCACTGCAGATACATTCAGTGCCCACTACAACCCTCCCTGCTCTGTTTGGAAAGTGAAATAAGTGTTAAATGTGAAAAAAGTCTGGGACAGAAATCACAGCATCCACAGCCAGGGACAGCATTGAAAGACAAGCGAGCAAGTCACTCCTGGATTTACACCAGGCTTCTTGGGACTGAGACCCTTGTGCATCCCAGAACATCACAAACTGAGCGTACGACACACTCTAACCCATGTTGCCTTGTGTAAAGACCCTGCAGACATGCTGGGACCCACCAAAAGCCTATTTAATTCTAGAAGTTTGGTTTACTCCTGCCACTCATTTGGAGGGGTGTGTGTGTGTGTGTGTGTGTAGGATTCCAATAAGCAAGTGAAAGCAATGGTCTTACCCAATCTTTTTTGTTTCCTTCCCTGCTGTCGCTTCTGAACACAAACTTAGAAAGCTGAGCAAAAGCTGCTGCTGACCTGGGCTATGCTGACCTTTCAGTCTCAGCACCATGGGTTTGCCCTGATAAGGGCAAATGTGCTAGTCCTTTGTCCACCCATATGTTCCTCCTGTTGATCTTCCTCTCACATTTGAAAGCTTTGCTCCTTTCTGCTTCTCCAGAGAGGCTCTGCATTTGTTTGGGGAACGCAGACACCCCATCACACAGGAAGGTGCAGGGGACTTGTCCATCTCACCTAATTCTTACTATTAGGTCCAGCATGCTTGTTTTGGAAGGAAAAAGAACCCAACCCAAACCCCAACAAATTAAATGCAAGGCACCATGAGGCTTTGCCCCACTGTGATATCACTGCTTTCCTGCCTTGCCTATTGCTTCTTTCAGTTGTTCATTCAAGCCCCATCGTACCACTCAGCACTGCATGATAATTAAAATCAAACAATTCCTTCTTCTACAGTACAAATCTGCAATACAAACCCTGTCAGGCACACACCGTGGACAATAGCTGCAACAACGCAGGTGCAAAATGGGTCAGCCCTGCTAACTCCAGCCGGTCCTGATGTGGCTTGCCCGAGTCAGCCCAGGCACCTTTGGGAACTAAAGCACCGAGCCTATGCTGAGAACGTCCCCTGCCAGCCACCACCACCATTTCTGCAGGGCAGGCTGTGTGCCCAGCACCTCGCTGCTCTGACCAAGCTGGCACACAGTGTAGTCAGCTCAGCATCCCCCACGGTGCCCCACTGCCATGGGAGAGCATCCGTGTCAATTGGAACACCCCCTTTGGCCACCCAAATTCCCAGCAGGCAGGGTGCAGGACCCCAGGGCTACACAGGTCCCAGAGGAGCAGAAGTCCTGGCTCTGCTCAGGGTGTGCAACCACCGAGCCTGGGAAGCAGAAGGTATCTCCTAGCAGGCTCTCAGCTGCAAGGGGACTAGCTACTTGTTGACAGAGTGGCCATCAGCACAGCACTCTACTCCTACAAGTGGAAAGAAAACAGCAAAACAGAGGCAGGGAGAAAATTTTGGGTCTTCCAAAAGCAGATCCTCCCATGCATTACTTCCTGGGAGAGCCAAGCTATCTGCCACTCTCTTCACACACAACCAGCAATAAGTGCACATCTTAGCCCCTTGATTTCAAGGGGATAAAATGATATAGTCCGATAGTGCTGCAGAGGAGAAGGATGTCAGAAGGATGTGAGGAGGTGGAATCTGCTATGGTTCTGCAAAAAAAAAAAAAAAAGCCTCAGTGCTCACAAGGGCATGTTGCAACCCTAAAATAGTCAAAACCCGAGAGCTTGCTGGGAGCAGAGGGCACACAACTCTCAGATGGCTGGACTACGTGTGTCAGCAGCAGTTGCTTCTGCCTCCCCCAGCTCCTGGAGCTTGGTTGGGGCAGGGGGGCAAATGTGGGGACCCCATCACCAGCACTGGGCCATGCTGGTGGGGACAGAGAACACTGCCACAGCTGCCCCCCTTGCCAGCCTGCAGCCACAGTGAAGCAACTAGACAAGGACTTGGGCATCGCCCTCCCTCCACTCAACACATTTTGCATCTCAGAACATTCATGACAGGACAATGTCACCCAAGGTGTGACAGCACACGGAAGTGAAAGACACGGGGGAAAAAAACCACCCAGATCAAAAAAAAAACCCAGTGCAGGACAAACAAGGCCTTGGGTGGACAACCAGGAATACAAAATCCCAGCCAGTCCCTGCTCTTTCAGAAGATGCTACTTGCTCTGTCCCCATGGTTCAAACATTGGTCTAAACCAAGGTCCTCACCTTGGTACAGTCACAGTCATTGCTGCCATGGGCTGGACACCCCCCGCTCCCAGCACAGACTAGAGCTGCCAAGGAAGGTTAGGGTAAGCTGCACCCCTCCACAGGCTGTGCAGGAGAGCCTCACTAGCGTAAATAAAATGTCACCTATTAGCTACATAAAGCAGCAAATGACTTATTTGTGTCACAGGGATAAGTACATCCTTAGACGTCTCTTGTTGAGCTGACAGGCGGGTACAGCACAACAGTCGGTTCCTGGACCAGGGTCTGGAAAATGGATGGGTCTGAAGGGCAGCACTGCAGCCCCTGGCCCTGACGGACAGGCAGCCAGCCCCAGCGAGTCCAACGCGGACCCGCCACAGACAGAGAAGGACTCGTCACGTAGCCCTCATCCCCAAACAGCAAGGGGCTTCACAGAATTTTGTTCAAAAATCCAAACCAACCTCTGGGCAAAATCCTGAAAGCAGTAATTTATGAAAAAAGGGCTGCATTTGCCCACCCACCGTTAGCCTCACCTGAGTATGGATGTGGCATTTTAAAAACTTAATCAAGGAAAATTAGTTTCTATGGCAACTAATGGCACATTTAATAGATCAAGTGATGAGCGCTGTGTATAAGAATGCTGCAAATTATGAGCAGCAGCGATATATCAAATGCTACACAATCACTCCACAAGTTACAAGTAGACATGCAATCTTGTGTTGGGGTGCTCGGAGCTTTCTGCATAATTAGGAGTGACGCTAAATTTTGGGGAACAACAGTGTCCAAGTGTTTGTAATTCTCTTCCCTGGCAATAATTACTGTAGCCTTACATTCTTCTCCCCAAAGGCCTTATTGACATCGATTAGACCTCAACACATTTTAGAAAAAGTTTCAAACC
Organism: Ibycter americanus; assembly: GCA_035590275.1. Lineage (NCBI taxonomy): Eukaryota > Metazoa > Chordata > Aves > Falconiformes > Falconidae > Ibycter > Ibycter americanus. The sequence continues at coordinate 26,229,861 of JAVJGI010000063.1, forward strand.
AGTTTCCAGTTTGAGAGTGCAACCACCACTCTGAATACATGAGGTTTCCCTACCTCCATCTGCCTGTAACTAACTGTAGGGAGAATTTTGTGGCACATGGTGGGAAGCCAGTAAGAGAAAATCTGAAGACACATTTTCAAAGAGAGGCCCCTAAAGAGCACTGTCATTTCAGCATGACTTGGAGCAGATCACAAAGAGGCGCATGCAAGTCATCAGCCTGTTACAGAACTACATCAATTGATCACAAAGTTAAAAGCAATGCCTGGAAAGACAAAAAGGCATAAACGTGCACTTTGGTAAAGCACGCAGGAGCACTGACATGAAAAAGAAAAAAAAAAAGGAAACATTCATTCCTTCTCTCAGACTTCCACCAGCAGCAGATATCTACCTTGGGCAGCCTCAGATCATGCAGGGTGTCATGAGAAGCCTAAAGAGGCAGCAAATGGCCTGGCACGACGGCATGCACACCCACACCAGCCCCACCAGCTTCATTTCTTTACAGCCATCAGCATACCCTTAGGAACGGAGCACCATGAGCATCACTTTCTCTTTGCCTTTTCCAATCTGTGAGAGAAGAAGAAGAAAACACAGGTCCCACCTAGTGTGGTCTCATTCCCCATTGCTACAATCCTCCTGCTACAGTCCCTCATGCCAATGGGGATAAGAATAATAATAATGACTATTATAACACCAAACCACAACAGGCCCGTGGCACAAGCAGAAGGGGCTTGCCCAGGGCAAGCTGAAAGCCCTCTCACGCAGAAAGGCACACTCTCTCCAGGTCTCAAGCCCTGTCCTCTTCCCCACGGAGAGTTCTCAGAGCTAGAAGCACTCCCTTGCAGCATTAGTGTATTAGTGTCTACGCACACTTACATGCAAATGTGTTCTAGCTACAAAACTTGGTTATTCAGGATCCACCTTGCAAAACAGAGGAGAAAGATACATCTGCAGCCTTCTAAGGGAGACTGTTTTTCCTTTCTCTTTATCTCCCAGGGGAACTTTTAATGTGGTAGAAAGGAAAACCAGATAGACACTGTGCTGGTGACAGCAGTCCTACAGCACAGGAGGCTGTGACAGAGCATCGGCAAGGTCTCCTCTCCTTGGGGACAGCCCATGGGATACTGAAGGTTGAGGAGAAAGGTGACTGGGGTGGCACAGCACATAGCAGAGCCCGTGGAGACTGCCTGAAGACCATCTCTACTTTCTGGGCAACGGTCTGAGGCTGACTCACAGGCACCTCTCAGCCAGACTCACTGTGCTCTTTTTAGGCTGACAGGAAGGCAATGACTGGACAAACATCAGACAAGAAGACTTGATGTCTTCTACAGCCAGCCAGAGGGCTCAGCTTGGTCCTCCTCCAGGCTCAGCTTCCTAAGCTGACCCATCCTGTAGTGTTGGTATCTTCTCCAGCCCATCGCTAGGTCTGGCACATGCCTACCTGCCACCTGGCTGAGGCCTTAAGAGGGCTCAGAGGAGGAAACGCCAGGAGATTTTCTTGTACTAACCATTAGATACTTGGCTTCCAAACTGCCTCTCAATAGTTGTGGAGACCTACTGTGCGCTTAGGAGGGCAGGTAAATGCAGCTAATTAGCCCCAAAAACAAGAAAAAATTCTTTGTTGAGTGCATGATTCTAAAGAGATTTTAATTTTGTAGGTGTAATTACCTGTAGCTCCAAACCCCAGCTATTCAGGTGCTTAATTACCAAACTCAGTTTGCAAAGCAGGAGACAAACTTTCTGCTTTAGCATTCAGCGCTCTTAAATGCTGTTCCCAAAACTGAAGGCTTGCAGAAGGTAGTTCCACAGTTTCGCTTTAAGGACACGAAATAAAACTCGTTACTCACACTAGCCTTACATATTGAATGATCTTTTTACTTGAGCACTGCTGCCTGGCTTCCCTACTTCACTCAGCAGGAACAGAAGCAAATGCTCCGCTACTGAACCAGCACAACGTTTGTGAAGACTGAAGCCCAAACTTTACCTCTTGTCTCTGTGCAGTGGGGACCACACGTGTTTATAGGTGGAACCTGGCAGCCTCTGTTTAGCTGTGATGCCATCACCTGCAATAGCCAAAGCCAACGGCAACTAGCAGAGAAACCAGGCAAGAGAACAGCACACGCAGAGAGAATTTGCTCTTGGCATCCCTGCAGAGGTGCACCACTTCCCTGCTAACATCCTCATCCCCCTGCATCAGCCACTGCCATCCTAGTGTGGCACTTCTGCTCCAAAATACTTCCAGCAGCCTTTATTTCAGGCAAGAATTCCTAATACTCCCCTATCCAGTTGCTGCTGAAGTGTAAGGAGTGGCACAGGACAGTGGTTAGCCAAGACTTGAGTTTACTGCAAGGAACAGGGAGCGCACATATAACCCAGACTCACACTTCAAAAAAGAAGAGTAAAACAGGCTGTGGCCGTTCATTAATCCAAATCACCTGGTGAAACCCTGTGTCCTGGTTTAGCTGGGATGGAGTTAATTTTGTTCTGAGCAGCTGGTGCAGCGCTGTGGTTTGGATGTGGTGTGAGAGCAATGCTGACAGCACATGGGTGGGTTTGGTTGTTGCTGGGTGATGTTTGTACTAAGTCAAGGACTTTTCAGTTTCTCAGGCCCTGCCAGCAAGAGGGCTGGGGGGGCATGGGAAATTGGAAGGGGACACAGCCAGGACAACTGCCCTGAACTAGCCAAAGGGATGTCCCAGCCCATAGGACATCATGTTGAGGATACAAATTGGGGAAGAAGAAGGGGGGGGGGATGTGCTGGGTGTGATGGCGTTTGTCTTCCCAAGTCCCCATCACGGATGATGGAGCCCGGCTGTCCTGGGGATGGCTGAGCACCTGCCTGCTACTGGGAGAGGTGGATGAATTCCTGGGTTTGCTTTACTTGTGTGCGCAGCTTTTGCTTTACTTATTAAATTCTTCTTATCTCAACCCTCAAGTTTTACATTCCAATTCTCCTCCCCATCCCTCTGGGTGAGGGGGGAGTGAGCGAGTGGCTGCGTGGTGCTTGGTGACCATCTGGGGTTAAACCATGACACCCTGTGAAGACACCAAGCCAGCAGTAACGCTGGTACTGCATATCGTGTGTTTCAGTGGCCAGCACCAGCCGGCAGTCATTACTGCCATGCAACTTGGCTACTGGCTGTTACTGCTGCGGTGGGAGAACTGAACAGACACAGTCTCCAAGAACTGAAAACACAATCCCACCAACAGCTCTGGACATTGAAGAGCTAAAGGTCCAAGCCACACCAGCATCTGCATAGTCACTTTTTGGAAGGAAGGGTGCAGGACAGAGGGTCTCATCAGCTAACTCACAGCACACCTTCACCACTTCATCTTCTCCTTAGTTCATGAGTGTCTTCTGCCCGTTCCTGACTTGGGGCAGGGGGGAATACAGTGAACACGGATGGGGGATTTTATAAATGCCTAGTCCAGGGTTGCTTACTTCTTACAGTGTTTAAAACAAAAGGGGTTTCTATGCATACCAATAATAATGGAAAAAGTTTGAGAAACACATGTATGTTGAAAAGTATTTGTAGAATAGATACATAATTACATATTTTATAAACTCACTTCCCAGGGTCTGATAAAATATCATTTCAAAAATAATTTCCATGCAATTTGCAAACCGAATATGATAACCTTCTGTGCAAAAATCAGTGAAAAATTGAAATACTGAAAATACTGGCAACTACAACAAAATGTGGATGGAAGTCTCTTGCAGAAAAATATAAAATAAAAATGTATTTTCAACATTTTCATCTGCAAGAATAGGAAGCATCTTGCCAGATACTTCCCCTCAAACCCATCTCATATTGAAAGCTGTCTGAACATGAGAATCCAACAATAATATATTGTCCAGTTTCATATATAAATTCTGCACATATAAAAAGGAAGGCTTAAAAATAATGCTGTATCTCCCCTTCCAGCCAGCCATTGCCTCCTGGTCACAACAGAAACACAATGAAGACCTTCCCCTAAAGAACCAGGCCCATAAAGCAGAATGTATTCAACAAGCAAAATAAATAAAAATCTTATGCTATCTGTATTTAAAATACCCAAGAGTAATTATTGGCACGCAAGAGTAGTTCTCTGACAGCTGGAAACGGTGAGCACCCGCTCGCTGATTTTACATCCACCTTGATCTCCTGCCTGACCTCGATCGGTGCTTTTCCCCAGCAGCCCCACTGACAAAAGCAACACAAGCATTGGTGAGATTCATGGCAGTCCTGTTACAGAGAAACCAAATTTCATGGGAACCAGTCCAAGGGGCTGCAGCTCCCACAGCGTTGCATGCTGAGGTTTAAATACGGCAATGCAAAAAGCTATGGTGTCTTAGCTCCACCACCACCACCCCCCCACCTTTTTTTTTTTTCTCCTTACTTTCTGGAGCACTAAAATTGAATGGAAATTTAATAAGAAGGTCATAAAAAGGTTAATGCTCAAACACAGCCCTGCCAAGCCTCCTGTATTTCACTGCAGAATCACCCATCTGAGACTACCAAAACTATCCCCCTGCTCTCAGGCAATTAATCTGCAAAAAATATTGCGAGTCTCAGAGAGCTGTAACGTGAGAAAGCAAGAGACAGAGCAGACCCAGGTACTGCCTGACAAAGAAAATCTATAAACAGGTAAAACGAAGATAAATCAATTTTCCATCCTGAATCCCAGATGAGAAAATCGAGATTTTTATGAAAAAAGCAGCAGCGTGGTTGCTTTCTTGTAAGACATTTTTGTTGAACAGCTTTGGGTGTTTTTTTTTTTTGATTCAGCAGCATTATAAGCTTTGTTACTGCTTGAGACGGCGCCTTTCCTAGCTGGTCCAAAGCACTGCCTGACGGGTAACAGCCCCACTTGCTTTGAAGCCGCCTCTCTGGCAGGTTTGAGAGGGATCTCTGATTTCAGCTGCACCAAACCTCGCAGGCTGCTGGTCAGCTTTGCTGGAGCAGACGGAGATGGTCTGAGAAAGAAACATTCTCCAAGGAAGCTCACTGGAAGTGTCAGTCTACCTTTATCCTGCTCTCTTCTGCCTGCACACGAACGTGCTATTTACTTCCACCCAAACACACAGCATGCCAAAAAGGGCTGCACATCCAGAGCCAGCTGCTTTGGATCTTAAAAAGAGGTTAAATAAGCCTGGAGAAGAAAAGTTTGGGAAGGCAGACTGAATCCAACATCACTAACAAGCACCAAGAGACATGGACTTGTTTCAGAGAGGCAGCCAGCCTGGGGCAGATCCCATCGCCCCCACGTTGAAGAGCACCTTCTGCCATAACCCATCCCCCAGCAAGCAGCAGCGTGTCCTCAAGGTGGGACATGCTCCCTTTCTGCTTCAGTCAGTGCTACATTAAAACGTTATTATCCACTTTCTGTGAAAGAGCTGTGTTATCCATCCAGGGTCTCTCTTTTGGCTCTTCCAACCAGCAGCCACCAGCATTTTCCCAGCATCTCCCCTGACAACGTTCGATGAGCCACCGATCCTCCATCGCCTGAGCACCATCGGAGCAAAGAGGACAATCAGCAGTGGGAGAGGATACAATAGCAGGGCAATAAATACTTTTCATACCTTGTGAGGGACTGAATATTAAACTTCAGAGTAACCGACCTGATTTTAAAACATCACTATTCTTATTTCAGGTGTTATCAAAACATCCAGGTACTTAGCCCAGTCTTTTTTTTTTAGACCTTTTTTATTTTTATCCTTCACCTGGCAAAGGTTAGACAGAGATCACTTAATTTAGCGATCATTCAATCTAAGAAAAATGGCTTGTTTTACAACATGGCTTTAAACTGTGACTGCAGCCGAGAGTGCAACTATGTGCAGTTACAGTAGAGTTTTCTAAGAGACAGCCTGACCTACACCTTCCCTGGCACCAGCACAGGCTACACTTCAACTCCTTTATTTTTAAATCTTCTCATTAAATTGGAAACAGCTATGGAATAAACGGCACATCTCTCTTTCCTGGAGGAACATCACTCATCTGCAGACTTGAGGTCTCCCAGTGAACCTCCCTTCCCCAGCTGCACTTCACAGCTCCCACCTGTCCTACACGATTGCAGGAGAGAGGTGATTAATTCACCACCTTGCAAAGAAAATCCTTACGAGGTATTGTAGCGTTCAAAATCACACACAAATACATGCACTGTGAAACGTGGTGATCTCAGCTAATCGCAGGCGCATTCTCAGCTCTCGGTACTCAGCTTGTTTACCAGCAGAGCAAGGTGAGGGGACTCAGCAGAAGTGAAAGTGGCAATGGCCACATTAAGGGAACAGAGAGCAGGTTTGGTTCAAAGAGCAAAAGAAAAGGTGGAAACGGAAAAGCAGAGCAGATAAGGAATAAAGCATTACACCTGCACGGGTCTTAAGAGGTCCTGATCTAAAATAACCTATTAATGGGGTACCCTGAGCAAAGGGGGGGGTGGCAGTGGGGGGGACACACCAGGGCGGCTGTAGCACAAGCTGACAAGACTCTTTGACTTTGAATGGCATGCCATAAAATAGAGTTAAGGCCTGGAAAAAGGTAATTTATTTCTGCTTAACTTTTGTCTTCTGTGGGGCTGCAGTGCTGAGGTTCCAATGACGTCCAAGACAGGCACACAGCAAGACTCCCCCAAGCTTTCCTGTGCCCCCTCTCCAGCTCTTCACTCTGGTGCATACTGTCTACCTTTGGTTGTCCCTGTCCTCGTATTTGCTTTTCCTTTTCTTCTACCAGCCTCCATGGATCTCAAACACTCACATCAGGACCACATATTAAAGTAGATTATAGACTTGGTGATTTTAGTACCAAGTTCTAGCCAGTCATTCAAAAGAAGTTAAAAACTTTCTGCAACATGCTAATATCAAACCAACAGCCTGGACAAATCCCCCACCTCCAGATCCTGTTGCGTTGATTTCTACCACCCTGCACCAGTCTAGACCTTAGCGGAAGATGAAAACAGCTTGCACAGGCTCAGAGACAGAGCCGAGGGAAGGTGTGGTGACCAGCTGCAGGCTGCCACCAGGCACGGCGGGGGCTCACCTGTGGCCGAGGATGGCCGGTGACCAGGCAGGTCAGCTCCAGCGTCTCGCCCTCACGGATGGTGTAGACCCTCTCCGAGTAGCGCTCCTCCTCGATGTTGCACGCCAGGCCCGAATGCACGATCCGCACGGTGGGGGGGGCTGCAAGACCCAGAGAGAGAAACCAGGTGAGCATCATCGCCTGCACCCCCAGGGTTTGCTCAGAGCCATTTCCACCGCAGCAGCCTGGGACCCCTGCCTGCCCCTAACTGGGAGGACCGAGGCTGGAGCTGAGCATTTTCACTGTGGAGAAAACTCTTTTGCTTACTCAGCACATGCATATTCGGCGCCAGAAGAGGTTGCCACGGTATTTATTCATACCTAGCAATCCCCTGAACAAAACCTTCACAGACTCATTTGCATTCCAGTTATTTTTGTTTCAAATTCCAAATGAACTCTGCATTATTGTTCTTTTTTTATTATATATCTTTCTAAACGTATTATCACACTCATAATGCGAATGAGAAGCCTTAATTAAACCATTAAAATTAAGCAGGAGAAAGAGAGGGTCTGATGCTGCTTCCTTTCAAAGTCGATACCAAAAATCCTGTTGCTGTCAGAGGGATCAGGCTTTGGACCGGAGGTTAAGTTCAAGCAGAACCCTTACTTTAATTTTCTTGTATATGCAACCTGAACTATAGGAACTTACACTGTTTTACATGTAGTACCTGTAGGAAAACGGCACTGTCGTTGCTAATACAGCAGGTAAAAATTGCAGCTCTGTTTTGGCAAGTTTCCAAAGCACGTTCCTGGCGCTAGGATTTTCTTTATTTCTGAACCGTGAAATTCGCAAGTATTAAAACTTTCAGAGAGTGGATCGATAGGATAAGAAAGTTGAGTTACAATCCTACTGCCAAATAAAGTAACGTAAAATAAACAGCAGAAGAGATAAAATTTAATTCTGTTGAGTTTTAAAGACCCAGTATTTTGCCCTCTGCTTGTCACTGGGCTGCTCCCGTTCGGTAGAAGTGGATATGCCTTGAAGTCCTAACTGAAGTCTTGAATCACAACGAGCAAGCAGAACAATTAGAGCTGAGCCCAACAAGACCCGAAGCCTCCTGGACCTGTTTCCCATGGACAAGAGCCCTGTGCTGCTGGGATAACATCCATGCGTTCTCCTCAAGACCCTTGCAACAGCTGTACTCCCCCTCCCCAAGACTGCAGCTCCATTTTCAGGGATCTGTGCTGCACATCGCCTCCTTCTCGCATCAGTCTACTGGTTCTTCGACCAACTTGCAATTGCTCAGCTAACATCCACATCAAGCGCACTTGGGATTCCTACGGTGCATCGCTCTGGCCGCCCTGCAGACCCCCCGCCATCACGATGCCATTACTGGTCCAACCTGCACATGGCTCCCAGTTGACACAGCCCGTTCTGGTATCAACTGCTGCACAATACCTAGAATTCATACAAGACTGCTAATAATTCAGATTTCTGACCTTCGCTCTCCAGAGGCTGAAGAAAATGAGACTCAAGCAAAGGACCCTGAATAGGACAGTGTTAGGTCAGCTCAATGAACAGGAAGAGAGTAATTATTTCAGGCTGTAATGACTAAGCCTGATATTCCCGACTACCTTGCACTGCCCCTGTCCATCTCAGCCTACTATATTTAGATCATTTTCAATCTGTGTGGCCTAGGTTAACCTCTTCAGCAAGTGTTTAAGAAATGTGTCCTCAGCAAAGCCTCTCTGCAGAGCATCAGCGCAGGCAGAAGAGCTCGTGCAGGGAAAGGGTGTTTCCTGTGTTACTGGTGTGCTCACAAGCCTAACGGTACAAGACATCACAAGTCTGGAAGACCACCAGATCAGCAGAGACAACAGCTTGGTGGAGCCACTCAAGACTAACCAAGTGAGCACAAGAGCAAAAAGCCTTGCCACCCCATGCTGACAGCCTCCCATCATGCAGGGGTGGCCCAGCAGCTAAAGCTACAACAGCAGAGAGCTCCAGCAAAGCCTCCAGCAAGTTCTGCCCCTTGAGCCACCATGCACCGAGTTTCAAAGATCCATCAGCTCACCCTCTCCACTCTTCTGCAGGCAGCCCCTAGTCAGCAAAAGGGAGTACAGGTTAAAGACCAATGCATCCCTGCTCTTGGCAGTTGTGCGAGGTGTGCTGGTGTTGGCTGGGATGGGGTTATTTTTCTTCCTAGCAGCCTGTGTGGGGCTGTGCTGGGTCTGTGCTGGGAAC
>JAVJGI010000063.1:26244575-26266161 GCA_035590275.1 Ibycter americanus
GGCCTCGAGCACTGCCAGGGATGGGGCACCCACAGCTGCTCTGGACAGCCTCTGCCAGCACCTCGCTGCCCTCACAGTAAAGAATTTCTTCCTCATATTTCACCTAAATCTGCCCTCTTTCAGTTTAAAGCCATTCCCCCTTGTCCTATCGCTACATGCCCTTGTAAAAAGTCTCTCTCCATCTAATTACATTTGGGAGGGACGGTAACACTGAGGTTCTCCATGCCTGGCAGCAGCCCCAAAGCAGATGACTTCCACTCTACCTGGTGCTGTCTCAGCCTTCAGTTAATTACGGATGCACAAATACAGAGCATCCTTTGCAAAAAGCTCTTTTCAGGTCAGTCTTCTATGAACTCAGAGAAAGAAATAGCTCCTAAAAGCACAGGAATTTGGTTTCTAGTTAGCTCTAACCATTCAACAACTCTATACTTATTTTACATCGGTGGTTTTTTTGTCCTTAAACATTTATCTTTCTTTGTTTAGCAGCACATAGCAGTCGGTAAGCAAAGCGCACTCTTCATAGAGGAACTGAAAAGACCCAAACCAGCCAGGGAAGACCCAAAGCAACCCTGCTGACATTTCAGTCTTGTCTCTGCTCAGTCTGCCAGGACAACCACCACGCCTGCGCAGGTGGGAGAGCCCAGCTTTGAAAGACTTCTCCACAATCCCAACCACCATACCTATTCCTGTACGTATGGGTGTAAGACAGGCTCCCTCTTCTATGCATGGAATTAACTGATGTTGGTGCATTTTTATGTCTTTTAAGGACTTTTATGGATTGTCCTGGAATATCAGAGATACCATCACACATCAGAGAAAACCCTTTTCCTAATGCACACACATTTCTTGTATTAAGTCTGTTTCTACCTCAGCTGAACTATCACAGGGACCTCACTGCGATACCATCTCTGCTGCCCTTTCCACAGGAGCAAAGGGCTACCAACGTAGCTGCCATTGCTGGGTCATGATCATGTGTCCCTGCCAAGGCAAAGAATTAAGAAACATTTCCTCTACGCTCTTGCAAGAATTTATCTCCAGACTTACCTCTTGCTCTTTCTTTCACCCATCAAAAGGTCAGCTAATTCAATTCAAGGGGGCAGACTGCTCTTCTCCGTGGTGTAGGACTGCCAGCGTGCAGATGCTTTGGTAGGACTCACAGATTTTGGCTGCCGACTTACTCTCCACAAGGAACCTGAGGACAACGTAGGTACCTCCACTTCAACCAGCACCTCACATGGGACATACTCACAGCAATAGTCTCTCTCTTGACCTTGGAAACAAAAACTGAACTGCTTGGAGTATCAGCGCTGAGAAAACATCCCTCTGGTATGGAATTTCCTGACAGGATTACTGAGGAGGAGGGGTTTTTTTGGGGGGGAGTTGTTTTGGTTTTAAACTGAGTCCTGGCTGCAAGTAAAAAGTCATATAGACACACTGCCTTGTAATTCTTGCTTCTGCTTGACACCCTTAAATTGGCAATTAAAGCTTAGCACAGTAGTCATGTTTTCCTATACCACAGAATCAGTCGGGGTTGGAAGGAACCTCTGGAGATCTTTTAGACCAACCGCCTGCTAAAGCAGGTTCACCTAGAGCAAGTATTCCAAAATACAAAAAGTGTGTATTCCACACTTTCTGCACTAAAATAGTGGCCCCTGCAACTGGTACTTCTAAATTTCCCAGCCTCTTATTCCAGCATGCTCAGAGAATGACACTGTCATGATTTCTTGGTTAGTTCACAACCCGCCAGGTTGATATATCCTCTGCACACAATAAATATGGCATCTTTCCAGGACGGCACTGATCTGGGGGGAATTGTAAAGACAACTGTAGAGGGAAACCTTCCTACACTACATCTTCCTCCCTGAACTGCTCTTTGAGCAGTTTGCAACCTACGGATTGCAGGCAGTGGGTTCAATGAATCTTCTAAAATAAGAAAAGAAATCATCTACAAGTGACGGGCTTAATTGAAGCAACACTTTGTTGTTCCTGGCATCACAAAACAGATGATGTTGCCAGACCTGTTTCAACAGTATTATAGTCTAAGAGTAAACACATCTTACTTATTTGGCTGTTCTGAGCGCACAGTAATATGTTGACTTTCCCCCACCTAAAAAGGCAGAGACACATGAAAATCAAACACATTAAAAACCACCTCTTCAAAACGAATCCTGAATTCTTAACCACTACTCCCATTTGCCCACTTTGACAAAACATCTTTCAGAAATGTATTTTTAACTCTGGTAACCCAGTTAATGACAAGCAGCACCAAGAAGATAGATCCAGCCCTAAACTGCACACACACACACACACACACACATATATATAATGCTACAGAAATTAGCCACAGGTCCCAGCACAACGTGGCAAAGAACATGGCAAAGGTCGTGTCCCTCTTCAGAAACGTGAAGTTTCATTAAGTTGAGACTATGACAAATCACAGATACAGGCAGGAGGGAATCAAGATCCACAGCAGGAGTTCTAGGCAAGCCCCAGACCTCACCCAGGACCAAGAATGTTCAGAGTAGGCCAACTCTGGACCTTCTTCCCGTGGTCCATGTAGTTTCCCCTGTCCCATCGTAACAACTGAAGCTACATTTGCTGCTAGTACAAGCTGCCAGCGAATTAGCTTGCCTCCACCTCCCGTTCCGTCTGCAGCCAAGCATCGCAGTAAATGAAGAAAGATCCATTGAGAGTCACTCTGAGGTGCAGAGACGCCTGGACCTATTAATTTGATAATGCCACAATTGCACTACACCTTGCTCAAAGCCACGCTGAGGTCCACGTCACGGCACATCCATAATAGGGCACTTACTGATGAACCAACGGAGTGCAACCAAGCAGAACAAGGCTGGAGCTAGCATGAAATAAGAACATTAAAATGCCTTTCCCCAGACTCATGCTTTATATTGTAACGCTAGGACGTAGCAAACCAAAACCCACTGTCTGCTCCACAGACCTGTGGGTACCTCCAGAATCCACAATAGGGTCAGCTGAGTTTAGGTGAAAAAGCTCCACTCCAGCTTCCCTGGAGCTACCTAAGCCATTGGAGCCCAGCCCACCACGGCTCGCCATCATGAAGCACAGCTTGGCAGTGTCAACACATGGACGAGTGATATCCAACAATGCATGCCCAGCCAGGGCACCTCACCAGGAGCACCATATCTGTGCTACACCACCTGCAGATGGGCCATGGACATCTCGTTAGGGTAAGGATGGAAATATTTTAAAGGTGCAGAGCACTGCTTAAACTCAAAGAAACTGGACCATGCTTGTGCGGGAGCTGCTGGGTGCCTGAACCACCAGCTGTAGGAGAAAAGACAGCCCAGAAGGGTTGTCTAAAAGGAATCATAGATCATTTTGGTTGGAAAAGACCCTTAAGATCATCAAGTCCAACCATTAACCTAACATTACCAAGTCCACCACTGAACCATGTCCCTAAATGCCATGCTTATACATCTTTTAAACACCTCCAGGGCTGGTGACTCAACCACTTCCCTGGGCAGCCTGTTCCAGCGCTGAGCCCAACACTACCTACAGATAGCTTGAGGACTATTCCCAGAGCTCCTCCTTCCCTTGCCAATGCAGGCACACGGGGTGGATGGGACTCGTGGCCCCACATGGCTTGCAGATACAGAAAAGGTCAGTCTCACCTCAGAGCACTGCCACAATCAGACTTCAAACACATGCACAGCCCCCCTGCCTTCTCTGAAAGCCAGGTGCAATATTTAACTTCTCGTCAGCTTAGGCAAAAGTAATAAAAATACAGTTTATGAGGGTGTTCTAAAGTAGGAGGAAGTGCTGTAAGTGCTACAAAACCCACGCGACTGCCAGCAACAGGGATCACGCTGTCCTGAAAAAGAGCCTGTTCTTGTTTGACTCAGCAATGAAAGTTTCACTAATGCTGTACAGGCCTGAGAAAGGGTTCCTTTTTAGTTTTCAGATTGAAAAAACAGTTTAATATTAAAGAGGAATTTTAAAATACATAACCTTACACAAATGCAAATGAAAGGAAAAAAAAATGCTGCTTTATAGTGTTAAGCAAGAATAAACAGCTTTTTAAACAACAATTTGCATTTCTTGTGAGATAGCACAAATCTGTCCCAGCGAGCAGGGACTATCAAGAAAACAAACCTCCTTTCAGGAAGAAAAATAATTTCTTGAATTGAAATTGTGTTTCCTGTACTTCAGTGTCTCACACCTAGTTTTTGCATCTTTGTTTTGAAACACTGGGTGTAGGAGTAATTGCTGAATGACTGGAATGTGTTCCATTATATGAAGCTAGAAACCTATTACACCAGATTTTATATATTCCAGGCGCTATCAAAACTTGTGTAACTCCCTTTAGCTTCAGTAGGGAAAGAGTAACACAGTTAAAAACCAAACAAACAAAAAAACAAACAGCAGAAGAACCAAGACAGTGTCTCTTTTTTTTTTTTAGCTTCCATACTCTAGGATTTTAATAGGTTTGCAGGCTCAGCCAGCATACACACCCCAGCCATGGGCACGCTGGGGTGGGAGGGAGACTGCACACCCCAAGCTGCAATGATGCCCAGCAGCTGCGGCTGAAAACCAGCCTGCCCAGGGCTGCACAGGCTAAGCAGAATTAACCAAGCATGTTCTTACAGCTTGTGACCTCTCTTAGCTCAGCCCTAAAAACTGAAAGGGAAAAAAACCCAACCAAACAAAACTTATTTATGGGAATGGAGTTGTTTCAAGCAACTGTCTGAATTAAATAACATACCTTCACTTTACTGGTGCAAGAGGTTGTCAGCTTCTTGTGAGCAAGCCTAATGCTCCCATTCACTGGAGGAGTGGAACTCTCTTGATACTCCATGAGGAGAGAGGAACCAGGCTTTCAGGACAGAAGCATTGCCCGAGGAGAGCAGCAGCATCACACACAACGCACCAGTACCAGTGGTCACCAAGAAGGAGCTCCCCACTGCCCAAGGGCGCAGGTCCAGCAGCTCACAGTGCAACCTGACCATCACCAATCCCCGCCAAGCCCACCAGCTCTGAAAAATGGCCTGGGAGGGGATATCACAAACAGTATTTTCTATTACTGAGTCTTTTAAAACTGTGTTTCTTGTTAAGAACTTGTCATCAGACACAAAGTGCCCACCTCTGATTTGTTTTTAAAAGGTCCTTTAACACTAGCAAAAAGGCAGCGATAGTGATGATTTTGCACAAGCTCTTTTCACATACACAGAAGTAGTGTATCCCCTGGGAAGAGGATCCAGACCAGTTACGGAAATGCCATCCTTGGAGGTTGAAGCCTTGGAGGATGATGCCGTGGCTGGCCTGACCAAGAAGAGGTGACAGGCACACTTCAAATCACCAGTTCCAACCAACGCACCCATGACTGTGATTCTGCCCCAGATCCTGAACTGTATCACTAACAACAATCAGGTTATTTTCATTTTCATTCTTCAAAGTGAACATAAAGTAGAGCTGTTGTCTCTGTCTCTTGCTGATATAAGATTATACTAAGCAAAACCACCTGGTTTTATAATCATCATAATTTCTAGGGGGAGGTACACACATAAGGCTTACCAGCCCCTGCTCCACTTTACGGACCGCCTGCGTGCTTTGCTTGCTCTGAACTGATTTATGCCCATTGTGCTACTGAACTGCAGGAGCTGGGTCTATCCAGGAGCAGGCTGATCTCAAGAGACTATAAGCACCAGCACTGATTTTACCTGGAGAGAACAAAAGCATAACCTTATTCTTGACCCGCCTACACTTCCAGCTTTCCTGGGAGAGGGTGAATATAGGGACTGAGTTTCCCCAGGGCAGAATAACAAAACCTGACAGCAGGAGCAGGATTAAAGTGCTTACAGGGGATACAGAATGGGAGCAGGTGGGAGAAAGTATGAGAACATGCATGAGGGAGAGGAGGAATTCAGCAGGTGAGCCAGGTGCTGCAGTCCTCATAGGCAGAATAATCTCCAAACACCATCTAAAATTGGGGACAGAACTGAAAAAGCAATTGTAGATGTGCATTGCCTTGTGTTTTTTCATGCCTGCCTTGTATCGGCCATTAGCACAGTTTCTCCAGTAAGAGCTTATACAGCCTTCATCTTCTGACCTTCCCTGGAAAACAGGCTCAAAGTGAGAGACCCCACAAGGTTTGAGCCAGGGGAAAAGCATGTTTAACCTGCAGTGTCTCTACAGAGAGCCAGCATCAGTCTGGGGAGACCAAATCAACCGGCCAGATGCCTCCACTTGGGCCAAGGGATAGTGCAGCAACTTCTCAGGATCCACCAAGCATAGCACCCCACCCCCCAACCACCTCAGCTCCAAATGTGCTTAATCAGTTCAACTATGCAGTGACAACCACATCGAGCATTTAAAAAGTTGGTAACACCCATTCCAATCACTTTGCAAGGAACAAACTGATTTGCCCCAAACACACCCGTTTCCTCCAGGCACTGGGATGGGGAACAGAAGTGGGGGCTCTGCCAGCCCTGAGCCTTTTCCTCCCGTGAAGGAAATCTGCAGCACGGAGCTGTGACTGCTTGGGAGCCTTTACAGGCAGCCCAGGGTAAATCCTGCCTCCTCATAGCATAAACCAATGGATTTCCAAATTTTGGCCAAAGCGTGCCATGAGGCCAGATAAGCAGAAGCAAGAGAATGCCTGGCTTTTTCCTCCCCTTCAGTAAATCACAGGCTGGGCTGGTACAGAAGGGAGCTGCAGAGGAGCACTGAAAACGGAGGGGACAGGTCTTCAAATGCTGTTTGATGCTTCCGTGATTTTCTGTGCCAGCTGCCAGCACACAGCTGACAGCAACACAGGACTGTCAAGACCCACCACCCCAGCCTGCTTGGAAGAGTTATCAGGAGTTAAGGAGGATATGTTTAAAATAGCCCAATTTCCAGTGGCTCATCCTCCAGGGAGATGCTCTGTATGGGCCAAGTTCGTATCTTCTGTCAGTCAATCCCTGCCCTCCCACCTTTGTGATTCATTGATGTCTAGTAAGAGATGAGCTCACGCTGCAATTTTTCTCCTGGAAGAAGTACTGTTTAGGACACTCCTTTGTGTTCAACCATTGTGAATGGAAATAGTTCCACAAGACCTAGCAGCTGAGCAGACTTTGAGGCTCCTCCATCAAGAGTGCTTCAAACTGGCCCAATCCTTTCAATATCAACTGGGACTTGCATTGACAGACAACCCAGCAGAAAGAGAAGTTGAGTCCTCATAGATTTCATTTCCTTGGGAAGCCACATCACTGATGTGCTGTTGAATATGTAATTTGTCTTTGGAGGTAAGTTAGCTACCAGTACTTCTGCGATTTATTTGAATAAGCGTCAATGAATGATCAACAAATCAATAAAAATTAACAATGAAAATCATTAAACTCCCACCTTGATATTCAGGCAACATTAGGTCGTGGATTATTTTTTATTATATGATTTACCAGTCCCTTTTCAGTGGCTGATGACATCTCAAATTTTATTAACAGAGTGCAATTAGCCATTAAGTTTCATCACAGAATAGCTCCTTCCGTGCAAAATTTGCGCGAGCCTGTTAAAGCATTTAGAGTGGGAAACGTATCTCATTTCTCCTAGCCAAAATTAATCACTGGTGCTAAGCTTTCCAGTACACTATGCACCACTCAAGTTCAGCAGCAGGACCCACTCGAGCGGGGCCGCATCTGATCCCTGTTACAGTCAATCAGCAGCAGCTTCCCAAGGGTTGGGACCGGCAGATAGGAGCCCCCAGCCATTGATACGCTGTGTGGCTATTTGCAGATGAATGCAAGTAAAACGTTATCAAGCAGAAGAGCTCTGCTCTGCTTTAGTCACCACGCTTGGTGCAATGATAAAGCACAGCATGGGGGCTCAGGCTTTAAGAATAAAAACAGGGAGAGAAGGGAAAAGATGAGTATATTCCTTGCAGCTTCTCTATTGTCAGTAATACCCTCCGGCATGTTGGATATGTGGCTTTCCTGTATGTAACACACTTAAACACAATCTGTGTCTCAATTTCTTCCACCTTATATTCTACTGTGAAACCATCCTAGAGATCTCAGCAGTGCAAAGGCAAAATGCCCGGAGCGTGTGCCAGTCAGACACGCCGACCTGCTGATCCAAACGCTGTCGCACGGCTGTGTCTGCGACGGCCGTTCGCGCTGTATTCCGCACACAAAAGCTACCACCCTGGTGCTGATGCAAGAGCTGGTGTCACCGAAGGCCTTGGCCCAAAAATGTTTTAAATTTCTTGCAAAAGGCATTTGGGAAAGTGTAAAAAAAAAAA
This sequence comes from Ibycter americanus, assembly GCA_035590275.1. NCBI lineage: Eukaryota > Metazoa > Chordata > Aves > Falconiformes > Falconidae > Ibycter > Ibycter americanus. The sequence continues at coordinate 26,252,830 of JAVJGI010000063.1, forward strand.
AAAAAAAAAAAAAAAAAGTGTTATAAAAATTACTACAAAGAGTTGTTTTTTTAAACTCTTTTTGTTATTTAATAAAACACCATGGCAAAGTCAAACACTTCCACCATTGTCAACTCTTGATATTTGGCTTTGCCCATTCCCACACTTACTGAACAAAGCCAAAAAGTTTAAAAGCTCCTCTTACAGCTGAGCTCTGCTCAGCAGCACAAGGCAAAAGCACATTATTTATGAAGAGAGGGAAGCCAACATCAGCCATCGCTGTAGGATTAATTTGCAAATTCTGCAAGCAGTCTGCTCCCTATTATCATTTCACTTCAGATGAAAAAAGACGACACTTTTCAGTTCCTATCATGAGATGGTCTGCTCATAGTATTGGATGTCCGATAGCTGCAGCCCAAGCAGAGTGACAGATCCTACAAAGGGTGAGGCAGAGTAACCTAGCCACATCTTCCAGGTGTGGATTTGTTGTAAAAAAAAAAAAAAAAAAAAAATAGCTGCTATGCATATCCAGCCAGTCAGTGCGCAGTCCTGGTTATTCTGTTTTCAAATCTTTGCAGTTGCTCTGACAACAACTTTAGGTGCAGAATGCCCGAGAACAGATTGAGATGCAGGACTTAGGTCACCAAAGGGTTTCTGAGGACAGGCTAACCCAGAGACAGAATTCACCACTCAAGAAATCACAGCCAGAAGCCACTCCACGTGGCTCAATTCCTAAGAAGTTGCTAAGGCAGAGGATGAAGACACGCAGGGGGATTCTCCCGTAATCTTGTCTGGCCGTCTGTGGACTGCCCCAAGCAGCTCAGCTTTTCCCCACTGCTTCATTGACCCAGTCACTGGCGCTTGATCATCTAAGATCACAAACTCCCCTCATCCCTCCTCCTGGGTGCAAACCCATTCAACAGCACCAAGAAACAAAAGGAATAGCAGAGGGGGGAAAAAAACCCAAAACAACAACTTTCTAAAATTTTCTTTCTTCATCGAAAGAGAATTTTTAAATCGACTTTTAAATCCAAAACACGATGATTAACACTACACTTTGTCAATTACTGATTATTTTTTTTCTTTCCCTTCAGGAATTCCATCAAAATGTTTTTCATTTCTTAATTGGAACATAAAACATTTGCAACAGATAAATAATGAGTAAGTAGCATCCGCCTGCCTGGATTCCTGTGTAGACACTGAGGCACAGAGATGCGCTGACAGAGCAAGTCCCCTCTGCCAGCACTGCAATAGCCACAGGGGAAATAAGATTCAGAGGATCTTTTCAGATCTCAGTCCTGGCCACCGGTCTTTCCATCAAAATACAGAAGACATCCCTCTATATTTCCATATCAACACAGATATTACTACCACAAAAAAATCTCCAGAGTCATTTCCATGTGAAACAGATTCTGGTGACAGTCAAGGTACTTCCAAGCACACTTCTCTCCTCACATCTATCACAAAGCATACTTTCATGTGAACAAGGCCTTGGCTGGAAGAGGTTAATGGTTCTTTTTGCCTATTTCCCCCGGCAATGCAATAAACTTCTGGTTGCAGAACTGCCTTCAGTGCACAGTCGATGGAAGAACTTCACACAAGAATACGAAGCCACAGCAGATGAATTCTTGAGGGCTGAGCTTTGGGGACCATATCCTCAGTTGGAGTCATTCAGCAGCATCTCAGCAACTTCATTAGCAGTACTGATTTTCAGCAGCTGACAACCCTGCCCTTACACTGCTGCTGTGATCTCAGAAAACAAAATGCTTGAGAAGTAACAGATGAAAATGGAAAAAGCGTAAGCAGATTTCTTCAAAACTATTAGATTATTGGCTTTTTAAATGCACTTCTAATTAGTGTATCATAAGCTGTCCTTAATACGTTTCTCAACACAGCAAACTCTGTCAGATTATATGGACTCCTGGAATTCGAAATTAATTGGAAGAGCTAAAGATAGCACTCAATACTGCAAATACCCACACATGCTTTAAAATGTTTGTAGTAAAAATAATGATTGCATACATTGTTCTTCCAACCTCAAAAAATAAGAATACAGCTACCTAATATCCTCCTTATTATCTAGGTACTCGTAAGTCACTGAAGTGTTTGATAGTTTGAAATCATAGCTGATTTCATAAGTGTCTGTTTAATATTAAAAACAAGGTCCAAAAGGCTTAACATCTCACCACATGTACACATGAGCACCCAATCTACACAGAGGAGGATGTAGGCACAAAAAAAAGGCTTAAGCTATTGCTCAAGGAACATCAGAGGCTTTGATCAAACGATACTAAACTGCAGTGAAAAATAATACATCAAAGGCAGCAGTAATTCCCCTCTGTGTGAGCTGCTAAACTGGTGGCATAGTGAGGGACATCCTGGGACCCCTGTGCTTGAGCTGCAGCACCAGGGCTACCTTGGTCAGGTCAAGGTGGCCACCTGCACACGGACACCCCCCTCCCGAGGCTGCAGGCTTGCAGCATCCCTGGGCTGGGTTGCTCCTTGCATGGAAGAAGCCACACAGAGGAGAAACAGCACCATGGGAGGGTTTATTCTGGGGGTTTTTTTCCCCTCTGGAGCAACACCAAGCACCTCTCTGAGGATAAAAGGCCTGGGGTAGCTTGTGGGTGCAGACTACAGGAAAGGTACTCAATAAAAATGAGGCCTTTCACATCCCAACTCTTCTCTGGGAGCCAAGAATTTCTTGGACTGCCAGTTTGGGTGCCTCCACTCAACACCCAAGGAAACCCAGGAAAACAAGATATTTTCCTCCATTCTTCTGCCAGAACTTGGCAAAACCAGACTTCTGTACTCACTGTACAGCTCTAAATCCTAAATATTCAGCAGATGGCTCTTCATTAACTGAACCCAAAATGGAAATGAACCAGCAGGAAAGGAAAAAGTAGCAGGTTGCCCTGTCTGCATGACTCAAGTGCACTGCCCACACGCGCCGTTTGTCCAACCTCGACAGACTGCACCCCACCCCGTGTAAACGCTGATGGAGGCTCAACAGTGCCGGTCTGGGCTAAGGGGAGCAGACTGACACGAGCAACTTTTGCTCCTTTCCAACATCAAACCGATTCTGAAGTTGCTGATGTAAACAGAGAAGATGAAATTGTTCTTCTGACAAAGAGGCCGACACACTACCCCTCCCCCCCCCTTCAAAAAAAGAATAACAAAAAAAAGCCTTTTTGGTTTGATTTAAATGAAATTTGCACCGAAAATATTTGATTTAGAAAAATTTTCCACCAACATTAATAGCAAAAATCAAGCCACCTACATTTTCTTTTTCTTAAGGAAAACATTCTCTTGACCATTTTATTTTCACACAGGCGGCAGGGCATGAAGGAATAGTTTAGAATTACTGTAAGGATCAGACAATATAATATAAGCTATTTTAAACTACCTGGTAATAAAAGGACTTGCTCTTTTGTGATTTACAATAGGAATAAATGCCAATGGAGTAAAACTGGCATAAACAGGAAGAAAATACAGCCTTGTATACATAGTATAACTGTCAGGATAAATTCTCCCTTTACCTTCACATGTGTGTTTCCATCAGATTTCTGTAAGGTCTCAGCTTACAGCCATAGGATGAGGACACTTGGCTTTCTCCACCTCCTGCCATCCCTCTTTGGGCCCTCACAGGTTGATTTAGATTAGAAATTGGACAGCAAAGTAATACTTTTTGCTTGTATTCCATTGAGACTTAATAGACCAGATCCTTGCTCTTGGCTTTCGCTAAAGCATGTTCCAGAGTCCTGACTGGGACGTGCCACCTAAGAGATGCACAAAGATCCTGATCTCTCCCTCCCGAGCCCTCCTCTCCCCACCTACTCCTGCAGAAATCCTTGCCTCCCCCCATCCCACTGGGCATTCGGAGGATGCAGGTACCCCCATTTCCACTCACACCACCATATAGCAGCCCAGGGGTCCTCACAAGAGGTGGCTGCAAAGTTCTCCAGTGACTAGAAGACAGCAGCAACTTGAAACCCAAGTCATCGAGGGTAGAGCAGCATGATGGATGATGCCACGGCATAGTCTTGCTCTGCATCACAGCCTGGGGTCACCTAGGAACCGCTCACTTGTGATGTGTTGAGAGAGGAGGAGAGGAGGGAGGGTGCAAACTTATCTAAAACCCTGCCCAAACCAAAATGGAAAAGTGCTTCACTTCCACACTGTGACTCCTGGCTTACAGCTTTTATAAAACTTCTGTAAGAGCTTGGGAAGATGTTCAGTATTCTAAGACCATTAAGCAGATGGAAGGAAGGAGAAGGTAAGGGAAGAGACAGTGACGTTTAAGCTGCATCAAGCATCTGTACAGTTACAACCCACTGAAACAGTGCATCTGAAATCAATTCTGAATCAATTAAGCTAAACCAAACAGAGTTATTCTTAAACTGAAGGGGGGGCGGGGAGGGGAGTCAACATCTGTTGTTTAAAAAAGCAACTCAAATTCAAAAAGATGTACTTCTGACACAGAAACTCTCTGCATCACGTAATACTGAGGCGTGAGAATTATTCCAAGCTCAAACAAGCGATGCCTAGGAAGCTCAAATGATGAAACCATCCAGACCCAAGAGGCTGATGGAGCTGGCTCTGCAGGCTTCACAGGATCCATGAGCCCAGCCTGGGGCTGCTGTTGGGCCAGATCCAGGTCTGCTCCGTGCATCAGTCGTGATGCAACGCCTCCAGACTGGCCAGAGAACCCAGAGATGCAGACACTGAGCTGCAGCTCATTTGGCAGCAGCTTCTGCTTGCCAACCAAAGCACTGAAGACAACCAGCACTCATTTATTTCATCCAGCAGCCATCTCTCTGAAGGAATGCTCTATCCATGGACTCTCACCTGGGGCATCTTGTCCAGGGCTTTGTGTATTAAAAGACAGTATTGATTTTCTAGGCAATGTTGACCAAATTAATATGATGAACAAATACGATCCCAACGTGTTTGCCTGTGTTTCTTCCCAGAAGGCAAATCTGCCTGACATTTACAATGAAGATGCCATTCAAAAAGTTCTCAGAAAAGAGATCATCATCCATTGAACTACTGATGTCAATCCTTGAGCATCCTGCCCTGGCAAAGGGAGGCAGGGATGATGTCCCAGCATAGTACAGACTTACCTGTAACAGGGAAGCCTGTCTGCCTGGCATGGGCACCTACCCACTGGGAAACCATGCATCCGCAACACATGTAGCATCCCATCCCACCCCCACCACCAGCAACACAAAGCCTTCTGAGCCCTGGGCCACTGCAGAGCCCACCAGCTGCTGGCTGTGGTGATGCATGCTCACCCACCACCCAACAGGGTCTTCTCCATTTACCTGTGGCCATTTCCCACATGTCACAAGGAGCTATGCAAAGCTGGATGAGGACATGGTGGCTCCAGCCTTACCATGGCATGATTCATGAGCAAGTTTGGGCTTCTTGACCACTCCAAACTGCCCATCCCTCCCAAGGTGCTGGCTGTCAGCCTGGCCCTGCTTAGGAAGGCAAGGACAAGGTCCCCAGCTGCAGCATGGATGGTGCACCTAAACCTCACTACACACAACTGCATGAATACAAGATAAGGCCCATCCCAAGGAACACCTCAGCACCAAGAGGACACAGACAGGCCCTCCCCAAAGGGTTCTCTGCCCTCTGCACACCCACATGCCTGCCCATGAACACAGAAGATGAAGGACTTGAGAAAACGCTTAGCAGAGAGATAACAGTCTTTCCATGCTTCCAGTGGCCACAGGATCAAAGCTCTGCAGAAGCGAGAAGCCACATCGACATGGTTTACTTGGTTGTTATTTTTCCCCAAGCATCAAAGTGTGTTCAGAGCTAGATCTTGCTCTTATGCAAAAATGCCTCATGACTTCAGCCAGAGCAAGATACAGATTTTCACAGCACAATTTAGTTCCCATGCTGCACAAATGTGCAAACATGGTGTCAACCTACAGCCTGTTCTTATGTTGTGATGTTCTCCCACTCCTGCCTTTCTTCTATTTCTCTGGGTGCACTGAGGCCAAAGAACAATTTACAATACATGACATAAGATACAAGCATAGAGCCCTTCAGGACTGGAATCATAAATATTAGGTGTTACTGCAGAAAACCCTTGAGATCCTCAAATCCAGCATTTCTGTTTATACTTATTGACAGCAGAAATCTGCACTTTATCTTTATTGTTAAAATAACCAAGCATGTATGCATTTGAATCCATTCTCCTTCCCACAGCACTTCACTGATGTTTACGTCCTCTCATCCCTCACCCTGCAATGCCACCGCGCAGAGCCTGCTCTCTGGCTGACCCTGTTTTCCAATGCCTCTGCTCTTCACCTTACACAGTTCATCCAGGCATACGCTTTTGTGCTTCCCAGTAGTATTTCAGCCACCGTAACTGCTACTGAATGTCAGGTGTTGAAGCTTTCTCTTCTGACAACCTTAATAAGACAAGAGCTATTTATGAACCAATTCTGCATATCTGGAACCTGCCTGTGGCCCATCTTCCCTCCAGCTCAGACACCTAAATGTTTATAGTCACTGTTGAAAGCTACTGAACTTAACCTCCTTAGAAACAGAGCTTCAAAAAACTGAACGATGAAAGTGCCAGCAAATACATATTTTATAAGATGACGCACTAAGATATACATCTTTATATAGGCAAGATCAGCCTAGAAGGCTTTCTGCCCAGATATTTTGGTATGGGCTGAAGCCAAATGGCACAAAATTCCTTTGAGCTGCATAACTTTAGACCATTACTGTCTTTGAGGATGAGTTAAGCAAACTTTCAAGAGAGAACTTTCTGCATCCATAGGAGAACTGCCATCTGGCTGTCAGCTACAATCTCCACCAGCTTTGACTACAAAGTCAATGGCAGAATTTCCCTTTCCAGATCACCAGTCCTCACAGTTCTCCAAGCCAAAGCACTCACACAGCCCAGAGCCACAAGGCATGTGCTTTAGCTGAAGAGCACGACTGTGCAAGGGGTAATTCCACGTGTGGCTCCTCAGGGGTCCTACAGGTCCCCCATGAGACTGTGTGGGCCAGACAGCTGGGCTCCACCTCACACAGCATGAGCAGCATGCCATGCTCTGCTCTGTGCTATAGGGACTTTGACCCAGTGGCTCACACTTCCCTTCCTCCTTTTAACATCAGTACTTGAGCGCTTGCCCATCTTCAAGTGACTGTGGCCCACGGAATATTTACTAAAATAGGACAAACCAGAAGCTGCAGTGTCACTTGCTTATTCTGCATCACTTTGAGCATGAAAAAGGAAAGCAAAAAACATAGTTTGGTATCAGAATAATTTTAAATAATGCAGACATGCATATCAATAAATATTTGAATTCTTTAAAAAGTTAAAAGACAAACCTTGAACTAGATTGCCTGCTCCACACTCATGTTACATGGACTGGGAGCCTCACACTCTATGCTGCTATGCTCATTGCATAAAGTTGCAAGGAAGATAATTATTAGTCATTGGTAATGTTACGGTTCATTAGGAATATAAACCCAACAATCGCTCTGTGTGCTCATTATTTAAGCATCCATAACACAACCATTATCAAGATACACACTGGGCAGGACTGAGCTTTGACCAGACTCAGCACAGCAGGTCAGAAATTCCTGTGAACTTGACCATGAATGCACGGAAAAGCAAGTTTTGAATAAGTGGTTGAGGATGCTCACAACTCCATTCAGTCAGGATACAGGAACAGAGCGCAGGCGGGAGCTGCAAATGTGAATGACTGAAATCATCTACTTCAAACGCTGAACACCCTGCATGCTCAAGGAGAAATGAATTACCAAAATTAATCTGCAAATAATTTCAAATAAACAAACTTGTGATGACCGAAAGCTGTTTACACACAATTAGCAATCAGAAAAAAAAAGAGCAAGCAGAACAGCTCTCATTAACTTCAATAGGCTCTAGATCAGGTCCTGTGAATGAGTTGGTTATTACAAAGTTAACGGAAAGAGTTATTCACCCAACCGCATTTACGCTTTTAGACAACACACTGACAACCCTCTCTTAGCGATCATTAGAAGGGTGGGAGTTACAACAGGACCTCCCAGCGCCTCCAACAGCTTCATCAGCCCCTCTTCTTGCAGCACCACAGAGCAGATGGCTGCTCGCTGCCATAAGCTGCCTTGATCCCTTCAAGCATTTCCCATCCACGAGGCAGCACTCAAACCACACTGAATTATACCCAGCCACGCTAGGGAGGCCCGACCAGGCTTGGCTTCAGGTACTCCAGTCAAACCAAGAATTGTACTATGTCTGCTGTGATTTTCATCCAGAGACTTAGGGTAATTAAAAAAAAAAAAAAAAAAAAAGAAATCCACTTTGTATTGAAGAGTGTAAGCATAATGAATGGAGCCTTTAGTCTTTTCTGTTAAAAATGTCGCAAAGCGTGCTCCATAGTCAAATCACCTGCCATCGGAGACAGAAAGCGACATCTCTGAATGACAGCTCAGTTGAAGTTTATTAGCCAATAACAGCTAAAATGAGGTTGAGGAATACAAATCTAACTGAGCTTTCTTCCTCTTATTTGTCAAGAGGACAAGCAAAATGAGAGAATGGAGGTGCACAGCCTTCAGCCAGCCTCACTCTCCTGAAGGCACCAGCGTGAGCCCCTTCATTCACCTGCCCGTGGGGACCTGTGCGCAGAAACGCTACTTTGCTCACCCAGGAGACATCATCCTTACTTCACGCCACCTTTGAGGGAAGCCCACCAAAAAAACAATATGCAAAATCATTTTTTCAGAGAAACACATGACCCCAACAGAAAGATAAATGTTGGGGTTCTTCTACAACAAAAAGTTGACATGTAATCAAAGGTTACAAATGATAACATTTCTTGACATTAGGAAATTTCTTTTGAAGCAAACAGGAATATCCTGACTCAAAAATATTTTTTTTCCAAAATCAGTAACTTTTTGTTCATTGACAAACAGAATTGATTTGGAAAGGGCAAAGTCATCTCATCAAAATTTCAAAGTCAAATAATATTATTTATTTGCCATATAGCTCTACATTGGTATACGTGCTAGAGAAACTGCTATGGGGCGGAGAAAATTCTGTCAAACCGTGTAGAATTACTGACATATCTCAGTATTTTCTTTATGGCAACGTAGTTGCTCAAAGACAGCACAAGGTGCTGCATACTTTGAAGCATTATCGCATACACCATTATTTGCTTACCCTCCTCCCAGGGGAGGCAGATGTACTCATGCAATATTCAGACCACCACCCCCAGTCAGTAATACCCTATCCTGTTTGTTTCTGCAACACATTTTCTGAAACATGTTCCACTTTGGCTCAATTTATTTCAGGTCTGGTTGCCTGGTTTCGATAATCCTAAAGCTAACACAGGTGTCATAAGATACTGATAGAGAGAGGGATTTTAATCCAATTGCTGTGAATTATTTGGTCCCTTTAACAATGTAATGACCCATTTAGGAGTTTCCATTGTGTGCAGAAAATATAGCCATAGCAAAACCACAGCGCCTATCAGAAGTCAACAAGGACATGTGCTTACCCCTCCCCTTCAGGATAAATACCTTGGAATCCAGAATGACCTATCAAAACAGGTTCTAAATACATATATGACGATAAAGCAAATTGAGGCAGTACAGCGTGACCAGCAGACTTCCCTGCTGCTGACAAACAGTTGTGACCTTGGTCCAAATGTGATGTCTTCAGTTGGATGTCCAGAAAAAGGGACAGCCAATCTTAAAAGACTGACTACTTTAGTTTGGTAAGTGACCAAAGCAACAGTCAAGCAGGGATATTATTTCTGCCTACAAATCAATGCAGGAGATGTATACTGAAAGGAATTCCCTCTACTGTATAAGAACAAACTATAACCAATTGGTTGGAAATAACCTTAGGATGTAAATGGCAAGGTTTCTACTCATCATAGAAGGTCCTGGAATACCGTGGCAATGATGGGAATGGGCACAGGAGAGAAGCATAGCGTTCATGTTGAAGTTTGCTCAGTTTATGAAATTAATTATATGTGATAGCTGCCCGCGGTAACAACTCACAACATCTGGTAATTCAGAAGAACCACGCGGTCCCCTGTTTCTCCCCAGGTTACATATTATTGACCACAGTGTGTCCTGCAAAGCAGCTTTCCAGGCTGCTCATTCCTCCCTAGCATGCACACAAAGACCTGCCAGGGACTGACGGTTTTCCTGAAGGATTCATTCTCCTACCTGGCATTGACTCGGGCAGCTTGGCTCACGCTGCTTTGGAGCCTCTCCCAACGTGCCTCCAGGTTGCCCTAAATCAGATTTTCTGTTGTTGCTCTAATGGTCTTATTATCCATCATGGCAAGTTGAAATGTATTTTGTCGCCCTTCCAAAGGCAATTCTTTTTCAACAGCAAAATTTACATCTCTTTAAAGAAGTAAAGGAATAAAAGGAAAACCCACCTAAGATGGCTGATTACATTCAGTTGGCAGGATAGAAGAGAAATACTGTTTTGACTTTTATAAACTGTCATTCCTTATTTCCCCACACACACACACACCAATGCATAAAACCTTCATTTTCAAAGTGCAACTTTCACTCCAATACCAAATTTGTACCCCACTGTGCAATTACTTAACAGAGTTTAATCCCACTTCTCGACATAATCCAAACAAAATATGTCAACGTGCATCCAGAAACCTGGGAGGTAATTTATCCTGGTGATCCTTCATGAAAAAAGATGAGAATGTTCCCAATATATTACTGAAGCATAAACACAAATTAATCACCGAGATGTTTGTTTGTATGCTTAAGCATGTCATATACAATTAATTTATTTTTAAGAATTACTGAGCCAGGCTCTCTCATTATAAATCAAGAGTAATTACACTGACTTATAGTCTACTCTCTGTCTAATGTGAGGCTACTTTGTACTTACACATTGGTATTAGACACAATCTTTCTTTTACTATAGAGGTACACAATCAAGATTTGAGGTTGCAGTTATCCACTTTTAAGGTAGTGCTTTAGTATCACAGGGTAGTAACCACTAATAATTATTCATTCTAGCACTACTGTTTCTCATGGTGGTTTTGTGATTTAATAGATGATTATTTTTTTTTTAATGAATGTCTTATCATGTAGCATCAAATTAATGGAAGAAAATCCCATTGAGGGCATCCTATTAAACACAAAGGTGTCACCCTGACTTGGGGAGGCTCAGCACTGAAGGTTTCTAGGAGCTGGCAGATGACAGCCAGCAAGCATCCCTGCCTGCCTGCCCCGCTTTGTGCATTCCCACCACATCCACCGCCTACTTTTCTGTGTCTCTTCAAAACAGCAACAGTCCCTGGTCACGTCAGTGACTGACAAGTAAATTTGTTATCCCATGGCCCGCAAAGTCCCTTGACCAGTAATCTCACCAAGGAACCCAGCACGGGCTCCGCATGCTCCAGACGGCAGCAGGAGACCTTGCCGTGCTCTGATGGCAGCAGGCTTTACCAGGGGCTGTTGGCTACTTGCTGCATTGGTGGCCCACCACCGCAGCAGGGTCTGGGATCACATCATGGAGGGAAATTTGATAAATGCCTGGGATTAGATTTGTTTGTAGCATCTGGAGGATGACTTAGAAAGTAACAATGATTACTTTCAATGGATAAGATGGATAAGATAGATAGATAGATAGATATCTACACATACAATAATGCAATCCCAAAGATCAGACTTCTGCCTGAGACAACCCTCAGCATTAGCTAGCAAGACTCCCGAGCGCCAGCTCCTGCCCAGTAGCACACAGAAATGCTCTGCTAGTAGCATATCCAGACACCGCTGAGTTCCCAGCCCACTGGGATGCAACCTCCATTTACTCTGCAGCCTGCTAGGGAAAACTGCCAGCATAAATTCAGAAAAAGCTGCAAATTCCTACTCCGTGGACTTGCTGCATTGCTCTGCCACCACCTCCAGCCTCAAAAGGGGGCACTGCTCCCATTTAAATAGCACTGCACTGAAAAGGTCCCACTTCTAATGGGATTATCCAGCTCAGCCCATTTCAAAAAACAAGGAGTAATTATAAAATACTATTGACAACTGAGCAACTTCCAAAGGATCAGCTTAACCTAAGACATTTCTCACGCTGAACAGTTTAAAGTAAACATGACTGAAAATGAATATTTTGCTTATTTTTAAAGAGCTCCCCCAACATCTGCCCAAGGTGTTTAAATAGCTGAGGTTTATCAGAGATGGCCTGCTTTTGCTTTTTCCACATAAGATTACTTGGCTGAAGCACACGCTTGTTAAACATTTGGGGTTTGAAGTCAATGGGAGGTTGTTTGATCTAATTAAACTATGGATCTGGTTTGTTTTGTTTTGCTTGTTCTGTTTGAAAGCAGTTCCAGCTTCTGGAACTCTTCCTGCAGGATGCAACATGCAAACAGCTCTTCCATGCTGTTCCAGATCCATGGGTGACTGATCCTTTCAAGCAGAATTTGTAAGCATTCCCCACCCTTTCCCTCAACAGCCAGTGAAAAGACTTTTTGCCCTCCGATATCGTAGGATACTTGTTTCCTCATTTTTAAAGCTGAACATTTCCAGTGCCAGAGCAATCACAATGGTCTGCAGGGCCGGGAGAGCGTGCAGGCACCAGGATAGAGGGCTTTCACTGCTCTCCATGGCCATCCAGGCAATGAGCTCCTGCCAAAGTCACTCCTGCTGCTCCCTCCCCTTGCCAAGACCATCCCACTCTGTCCCAGGTACCTGGTGCTCATGCTGGCATCCCCGTGTTGCCCACTGTGACATGTCCCTGCAGGGTGGCAAGTTTCCTGGCCCCAAAACAGCCAGCTAATAGTAATGTGTCAGAAGAACTTAGTGTTATTGTGGTTACACACAGGGAACTCCACACAAACGGACTTCTTCCAGCTCCCATGAACTAAAGCACCAATTAGTATCTTTTTTATGATGATGTTTGCTTGATGCCCACTTCTGATGCTCACTTTGGGTTTTTTTCCTTGTTTGCTCCCCAGAGTGCTATCCCCTTCCGCAGAGCTCCAACCAGTCCTGCTCATCACATCCATTTTTGCCAAAATTGTTTATTCTTAAAACAGCCTTGGATGCTGACCCTTGCCCTCCTGTCTAACCCCCCAGGTACTCTGCATGCCTGCCTGTTGTGCTCTGGGTGCCATCAACAAAAACGCCAAGATCCTCACCTCACTACCACTTACTTAAATGTAATAATCACCCACTTATTTTACAGACACCGAGGCACATAGCAGACGGGATAAAAAGGACTAACCCAATTCTCCATCATGAATTCTTGTAACAGCTGACAAATGCAAGAATCCTATCTAATATGTAACCTATAAAGCTACCTAAAATCAACATAGTCTGCATCAA
>JAVJGI010000063.1:26275454-26323584 GCA_035590275.1 Ibycter americanus
GGTGCCCCATCCCTGGCAGTGCTCAAGGCCAGGCTGGATGGGGCTGGGAGCAACCTGGGCTGGTGGAAAGTGTCCCTGCCCGTGGCAGGGGGGTTGGAACTAGGTGGTCTTCAAGGTCCCTTCCAACCCAGACCGTTCTATGGTTTTCACACAGTGAAATATATGCCAGCCCTCCTTGTAGTGAAATTTTCCACATGGATTTTGCTGAAAGTCAGCTTACACTCTGTGTATCTTGACGATGCCACAATTATTCACATCAATTTAAAATAAATGGCTTTTTCCAGAACATATGGGCTTACTCTGCCCATTCCCCAGGCTGGCTGGCGGCTGCACTGCAGTCTCAGGGTGACCCCCCAGCTGCACCTTCTCCTGCTCAGGCGTGACATGTCCCACCCCAGCTGAGACCGTGGGCAGGGGACCCAGCACCTGGCTGCACAGCACCATGAGAAAGCTCCCCAAGTGTATTCTGGGAGAACCGTCACCCCCAGTTTTCATAAAAAGTAACTTTCAGGTTGACAACTCTTGAGGTTTTCGAGGCAAACAAGTAGTCCTGCAGATGTCAAAGATCATTTGCCTGTAGAAGCTCATAAAGACATGTGCCTGATTAAGGGGGTCTTTTTGGTTGGTTGGGGTTTTTTTTAATAACATGGAAAGCTGAAATTTCTGACCTAAGCCCCCAAAATTTATAGCACATCTTCAGGGAGAAGAGATGACATTATATGGCATTACAGGATACTGGATACAGAGAACAAATTTACCTGAGCACTGGAGTACAGGATTATCCTGTGATAAGTCAAACTATATTGATCCTTAAAAAAAACCCTATGAACAAATAAGCCTTGAAAGCAATAGAGCCCTTCCCCAGCGGTGCCCAAATACAACCCGCGAGGAACTGTGAGCAATCTCCTCGCACGTGAAGAAGCCTCTGCTTCACTGCTCCACCTGTCACTTCTCACATCTCCAAACGGCTGCCACAGAGAGGTTTATTTCAAGCCTGTGTCTCAATCTTTGCTTCTCTTCTCATGTGCTCAGAGCTGCAGAAAGCTCAGGGAGTCATTTTAGCTGCAATCACTGCTAACACCCATCCGGTGCTGCCCCTTACTATCAAGCCTGCCTTGGAGCACTCAGAAGGGCAAGCTAGAGAAGAAAGAGGACATCAAAACCCCTTGATGAGACTCCTCGTGTGCTGAGTTAAGCCTGCATAGTAGGTTTTATGCAAACTTTGAGCAAAGATCTGTACTTTTGGGCTCGGAGCATGCTAGAGTTTCTCAAAGAGAATATGCAGGACATAGGAAACATAGGGAATAGGGACTAAGCTTGGGAGGGAATATAAATGGAAATACTAGGGAGCAAGAAAAAGCTTGAGAAAAGAAATGGAAAACTTGAAACAATTAATAATACAAGAGCAGCAATTGATTGAAAGAAGTAAAAAAATGGAAACAGGTGAAGGGAAAGCAGCAGATGATGCAGCTTTAAGACTATATATAAAATATGAACTATTTATTCATGTAGGCTTTATTTATTCTGCGTCATGATACAGTACATATATTGATACAAAAGCCATGCATACTTACACAAATATATGAGTAGTTGCAGCCATTGCTTGTTAAAATGCCACTGTGGCTCTGGGGCTGAACTGTAATACCTATTTCTTGCTGGATACAAACCAATCTGCTGCTTCCTGTGTACTGCATTCAGGTAATCTTCTGATCTCCAGAGAGCAAAGCATCCAGGGTATTCTTACTTGCATGCCAGAACTCAGGAAGCAGCTTAATCTCCCAGCTAATCCCACCAGGAGCAGTGCCCAAGCCCAAGCCCGAGGGAGATGCCAAAGTGCTGAACATTGCTCCACTCCACTGCAAGGCAAAATCTGGGAATCTGCCTTCTTGTTTATTCAAGGCTGCATTAAGCGGTCTAAGACATGGCACCCTGGCTACATCACCTCTCATAAGACTGATCACAAATTTTCAACCACATATTTTCTACTGGAACTGCTCTATTTAGACATTTGTTTCAAATTCTTTCACAAAAGATTTAAAGGAGATCCCAGATTTTGAGCTATTTTTATATGAGCTAGAGCACTTTACACAACGTGGACATTAAATATTTTGATGGTACAATGCTGATGTGTTCCTCTATTGTGTTACACTCCTCCTTTCTCCTTACAGCTTGGCTTCATCCACAATGCCAAGTAATTTCTTTCTCACTGGGCACGCTGAAGCCAACTGTTAGCGTCGCTTTCAAATTCAAGTATCTCCAGAATAATCAGCTTTGCCAAACAGAAAACCAGAAAATTTAGAGCTCATAACCTGTCTCAAACCAGAAGCTACCACTGAGCAGAGCTCCCTGCAAACCGAGGTGTATTTTAGCTGCACTTTGCTGAGGGAAGAGGGGAGGAAACGGCGCTGAGAGGAGACTGAGCTAAGGCAAAATTGAGGACAACATTCTCACTTTCTTCTAGATCTTAAGACTGTTGTATCTGGCACAGACTACCAGCTACCTTTAATTGGTTTATACTGCACACTAAAGCAGACTGATATTACACCTGCAATTACTTGAATGACTTATTAAGAACTAGACAGAGATCATAAAACATTGGGGACTCCAGGGCACGCTGTAGTTCTGTGCTGAGATGCAAGGAGCTGCAGTGATGAGTGTTTTACCACCACCAAGCCCTAAGCCAAAGGAAGACTTTGTTCTTCTGCTCTCGGGAAAAAAATTGGTCCTAGTGCAGACCCCCACCCCGCCATAGGAGTACTGCAGCCATAGCACTGCTCTGTCATCCCAGCACTGACAGTGCCTTTAAAATGGTGGGGGAAACATGAAAGCTGCAGCTTAACTGCTCTTCATTCTGTTTTCTTACAAGGCAAATCAAATGATCAACTACCCAAGATTTAACAGTTTCACACTTTCCAAGGGGCTTGAAATCACACAACTTTTTTTTTTTTTTACAAATTATTTTTCTTGCTGGCATGTAGTATACGTGTTTTCATCCACTTTTAATTGCTTATTTCCATCTCCTAATTTAATTTCTACAGCTATCCAAGATTTTTTTGTTTGCTTTTTAAACTACTCATTTTTCGTGTGCATGCAGCTTTGGCAACTCATTTGGCATGAAGACACGCTTTTGTTTCTTTATGCTGATATCTTCTTTGTGAGAGTTATTCCAATAGAGTCTCTCGGTGGGACGTGTTCCAACATATAATGAAAGTGCTTCCCAGCTTGGGTGGCAGTATATGTACTAGGATGGAAGAAGGCCAAGAAGGTAGATGGAAATAAAGGGGACTACATAACTCCAGTCATTTCCTTTCCATTGAAGTGTGGATAAACCTTTGACTCACAGAATGGTCGAGGTTGGAGGCACCTCTAGAGACCATCTGATCCAACACCACTGCTCCAAGCAGGCCACTCCAAGGAACAGTCAGGTTTTGACTGTCCCCAAGGATGAATCCTCTCTCTGGGCAGCTTGTTTGACAGGAACACAGAAGGTTTCTGGCATCCCAGCTAGTAATGCTCTTCCCACCCTGAAATCCACATGTTCTCAACCTACAGGCTCATGGCTCACAAAAAAGATCTGAACTACCTGTGTCTAAAATATACCACAAGAACACAGCCACCTACACCACTGACCTTCTGCAGTCACACTTCAATATCACTCAGCAACTTCTGTTTTCATTAAAGGTCTGTAAAGCATGGGGAAAACCAATAAACAAACTCTGCCAGCTGATATTTTCCTGAGTGGAAATGCTGGTGACAGAATAACGCAATCATCTCTATTTTCCTGGTGACCCTCTTTTTGCTTTAGCCTGTCATCCAAATACAATATGCCTATGATATTTATTTTTTTTTTATTCTTAAGATTCACTTAGCTCACTTCTGTCATAAAAATACATCCTGCCTTATGCAACCTAGCTCAGATTCAATTTACACTCATGCTGAAATGCCAGCCATATGTGGCTGAGGTATTTGGTCTGTATTTTATTCTATTTCCCACCTTAAATCCTTCATGTGACTAGTAAAGTAGCCTCAAAGCCAGAGAATTACAATGTCCCTGCAATTTGCTTTATGGTGCCCTCATACATAAATAAGCCATAATAAAGGGGCAGATAGAAGGGGCAGTGAGTCCTCTTGGTATAAGAGGATTCTGGTCAGGTGGAAGAAGGTGAGGAACTCATCACTAGGATCATCACTCAGAGGCTGCTGCATCAGCTGTGTATTTTCAGTCAGTTTAAATATGAAAAGTTAATGGCCACGTTCTTGTTCAGCATTTCCAGCTCAGGTCTGTACCATCTCGGTGATGTCCCACATAAGATGCAGTAGGAATATGGTGAGGTCCATCCCTCAGAGTACCGTAGGTCCATGCTCCCCAGGGAACGGTACACATCAGCATGAAAACAGACTGAGACAAAAGAGGAGGACCCACAGCATGGCTGACACGATTGCCAGCTGTGGAGAACAGGTTGCTGGTCTGTCTGCTCTAGCACAAGCAATTTAGGGGAACTGCCGTTAGCTACAGGTTTAAGCCTACATAAGAGTCTCCAGAGGAAACTGGAGTGCTCAGTCCAGGCAGTTTATTGCAATCCTACAATCAACCCTAAGCTCATCAAGGAATCTGTAAATCTGCAAAAGCATAAGACAGTGGGAAAATGAGAAGTCAGAGAAGTCAGATGACCAGAGGTGCAAAGTACATGGAGGTCAGTCCCACTGACTTCAGTCAGGGCTTCTCTGAAAACTAATTTTTTCATTTGCACCCTCCTCAGGAGGAAAAGACGAGCATGGTGGGGGAGATGCAAGGATTGCACACATTCTACATAGAAGACAGAGTCATACTGTGCAAAAAAAGCTATACAGGGGAACTCAGGACTTGTCATTAGCTCCAGAGATTTCATAGCTGCTGCAATTACCATTCCACACTCACTCACCATACCTCTCAGTCAGCTTCTCCAAAGGTCTTGAGCAAAGCAGCTGCAAGTTCCACCTCATCTTACTTTTAACACAAGAAGACATACAAACCTCTGCAAAAGCCACAGACCCTTTGGTCATCTTAAGTGATGCACACAAATAGCCAAGACCTGATCTGGCATGGTGAACTGCCTTCTGTCCTTCCTTTTCTGAGTTGTCAGCATGCATGTGTGCACACATAATCATATTGTCTCTATGCCGTTCCTAGTACAGTCCTCTCAGCACTTTCTCAAAGCAATAAATTATAGACCACAGCCTTTCCTCTGTGAGAAAAATCTCTACAGGCAAAAGTGGGAGCCCGAAGACTCGTGTTGACCTTTCAATTCATTTTTATCTCCATGGGCACATCAGATATCTTGTGTTCTTTTACACAGAGCTCCAATAAGCAATGCACTATGTAAAAATGAGACCACCTCCCATGAGGCTTTATTAGCATTGCCCCAAAACCTCCAGGCGACTTAAGCTGAAATGACCTCTACTGCAAATAAAGCAGGAGCCCTGAGAGCGTTTGGAATGGTGTTGTCAAAGAGAAGCAGCAGCCCAGAAATTGCCGCAAGCAAAGGAACAGCACAGCAGGGAGCAATTGGTGTTCTAGGAAAAATATCTGCGATGCTTTCTAGTTAGCTAACTGCACCTTGAGCTAGTGCCGGTGGGCTGCCAGCCAGCACACCAACCTGCTGCACGCTTGTGATGCTTCCAGGGGCCAGCTCAGCTGGGGAGAGGCAAGGATGCTGGTCAGGCACCTGGCACCACCACCCATCATCTTGCCGTGTGCGGCTTCTTCACAGATGCCAGCAGATGTCACAGTTTGTGAAGCAGCAGCGTTACAGCTACTTTCTGGCGTAGAAGCAAGCAGGTGATCGCAAGCCTGTTGCTATGGCCAGCTAATAACACAGGAGGCAAAATGCCCATCTCCTCCTCACTTTAATATCCTATTCCCAGGGACAGAAGAATGAGACTAATTTAGGGGCTAATTCAAGCAGAGGAGCAGGCAGGGCTGGAGCAGGCTGTGTAAAAGGTACAAACAGAAGTAAACCTACCCTACAGCAGAGATTAAAGCTAATACCAGAAGATGCTATTTCAAACGTAATGGACTCTGAGCTGTGTATTAGCAGTGGGTAACTGGGAGGTACAGATGTACCTCTTGGAGGTCAGGTTTTCATGAACTGACTTGCATGGGAGGCTCTGGAAATGCAGTCTCATTTTCTCCAGTAAAGTAAACCCTTTCCTCACAGGAATAAGCCAGTTCTCATTAAAAAATAATATATGCATCCTCTTTCACTGTTGTATTTGTTTCATTTCATGCCAGTGGAACATTAGTTTTCCAGAGAAAGACTTGGGTATAAAAACTACAGTCACATACTGATAAATGGGAATCCAGACAAGCTTTCCAGCTAAACAGAAACTGAGGGTATATAATAGGGACAGAATTATTATTTACATTCAAACATACAAACAGTAGCACAGCATCCCTTTCCTGGGGGAAAGAAATGCTGACACACAACCTTTCAGGCTGGGTGGCTTCGTGTAGGACAATTTAGGGCCTTCTGGATGGAAACCTTGGAGCTGGAGGGAACAGATGCCTACATTCACACTGGGGCACACCATGTATACAAGACAAATTCAAGAGCAAGTATCCAAATATAAAGGCAATAGGAATAAAAGGTGCTGGAACCTCACTGTCCTGGGCTCTGACTCTTTAACATTATAGGTACCTCCAACACATAGCCCCTTCTATGAACTATCTACCTTGATAGTCCAGAGGTGTTTTTCACCTCACTGCTGCTACTTTAAAGTTGTTGTAGAGCCTCACTATCCCCACGATTGTAAATATCCTTCTTAACTGGAGTCCCAAATGTCTTCTTGCTTTGTTTTATATTGATTTGCTCTTGTGCAATTGCTGTTCTCTGGCTTAAATATTTAAACAACCACTTTTGCCTTTTGTGCTAAGAGCACTGGATCCCCTCTCAGCTTGCAATTCGCTAAGCTAAAGCAGCCAAACCCGCAGGACAGAAAGGCTTTCGAGCTCCTGGCTCTTCCCAGTCATCCTTCCTTCCCAGCAGAAGCTCAATTCCCTTTTGGCGTTGGGCAAGGGAAGATGTTAGTTGAAATGTGTAGGTGGAAGACTAGATACATCTTACCATTGGTGGCTCTACCACTGGCTAAAATACGTTCAATGCACTCAAAGGTTTCCCAGTACAAGTAGGTTTGGTGCATTCAGGCTGGAGAACAAGGTGGAAGACTCATTAGGAATACTGTAGGTCAGTCAAAGTAAGTTAGTAGAAAGTGATCTGCAGGGTCTAGGACTTTATCCGGTTACCTAAGATGCAGAAATATGACCAGCCAGTATTAGTGCAGGGAAGTGTGACTGGAAAGTTATGGACATTCTAGTGTTTTGTGATGCATGAGCACAGAAACATATAAAAAGAAAGGCTGTGCATGCACAGAGAGATGCATGGCCTTCTACAAGAAGTCCTGTGGGAATGGTTGTACCCTTGCTGTGAGATAAGCTGATCTACAGAGACACAGTGGGGCACAACCAGCTCAAACTGCTGAGCATCTACACACATCGGTACCTGCATGGGGCTCAGGCAGCAAACAGTGACCACCACCTCCTCAGGGAGCACACCAGAGACCGGGGTCAAAAAGGGCGAGGGGTTCCACCTTGGATCTAGAGGTAGAAGTCTGGTCTCTGAGTTCATGCCAGCGACTATCCTTAGTCAAATCAGATGTAAATATATGCAGGTCAGTTGGGCACACATACAAAAACAGAGGTAGTGCTAATCCTGTTCTCAGATGCCTGTGGCACTGACTGCTGAGCGGTGAACCTTCACCGCCACATGGGCTTGGCTGACATCATGATGCTGCTTGATTAGCCCAAGCATTTTTTTCATAAGCAATTTAAAAGAAAAAAAGAAAAAAAAAACCAAAAACACTTGGGAGAGAAAACAGGGAAGACTGGGCCCAATCTTCCACCAGTCTACAAGTCATCAGGTAATACTGGGCAGCCACAGGCATCCCAGTCATGCAGGTTGTACACCCACCATGGCACGAGCCGCCTCTGCAGGCAGCAAAGGGGCTCCCAGCCAGCTATCTGCGTTTCACCTATCCCAGCAAACGCCTCGATGGCAATCTCCTTTTGGGAAGATTGCCAGCAGGTGTATGATAACGAGAGGTATCTGTGATGATCACACCGTTTCCCACATTGGCAAACTTTAATAATGACTGATAAGCTTTTCATTGAGTGTGTCCTTTTTCATGCTGTTAGGAGCTTCAGCAAATTCCTACATTAGCACATGCATTAGCTTGCGCCACAGAAAGACAAGAGACTTAAACAAGCACAGAAAGCTCTAACCCTGCTATGAATAACAAATAGATGGTTTCATTTTCCCCCCCAGTATGTTTGCAATGCAAGACTATAGCTTTGTTCACTTTTCAGAGGACAAGGATGTAAATGACAGTGTCACCTCCAATCCTCCACAGACCTCAGCCTTGAATGCCAAATTTTTCTACAGCTTTAACTTCCCAGGTGTCACAACAGCCACATCTAGGTTGCAGTCCTTCATCTTCGTGTCACCAAACACCTATTTTTCAGAAGACAAAAGCACATTTTACGAAGAAACAACACTCCAAGGCTGAGATTTCTGTCTCTAACAAATACCCTTTCGTGCCTGTAAGGAAGCAGCGCAGAATGGGATTCACACTGTATATTACTGATACGCTACGTTGCTCTGTTGTTTCCTCCAGAGTAGTATCTAATTTAGAGAGGAGCAAAGAAAGGGCATCACCGTTTTTACTGAGGAAAAAATAAATTCAGAGATTTTGCAGGCATCTGGGCTGTTGTGCTGCAATTGGGGCTGCAGAACAGAAGCTTTCGTTGAAAAACTGATTACAGAGACAGCGTTACTAGATAATTCAAGGCCTTCCCATCTTCAGCCTTGCAGCCAAATGCTGACAGACATCAGGAGGGGTTCACACCACCTCACTCAGCACCCAGCTCTGGGGGATCGATCACCACGGGCGTCACTGCTTGACGAACAACGGCGGTGGCTCCTGCGGGTGCTCCTCACACACGGCCGGTGTTAGCAGGTCAGCTCTGCCAGCCCCCGCTCTGTACCCGCTGCTAGCGCTGCGCTTCTGGGGGAATCCCACCCTCATCACGCTTATCACACCTCCAGGCCCATCTTCTGTGACAGCACCTGTCCCCCCATCACCGAGCACCCAGCCAGACACACTCTTCTCCAGACGTAGAGCCAAGCAGAGCAACCTGCTGCTACCCTCAGCCGAACCGCCCTGCAGTGACAGTCCTGCCCTCAGGGCTGTGTGTCCTGCCTGCCTTCCCCAGCTCAAAGAACAGACACCAGGGAGGGTGGATGCAGACAGACAGCAGCTCACTATGAGTCTTAGCTCTCAACTAACTGTTCGTTACATTCCCCCGGTGGATAATGCCTCTGCTAACCCAACCTAACAGTGGTTTAGGCCAAGTGTAATTATTTTTCTTTCCCATAGCTATGTCACTGCAATGAATTACCTATAACATGGCATCTGACAGTGATGGCATTGTTGTAGGAATAGCTGCAGATATACAAGCCATCCCACACAGCTTCCCGCAGAGATGCTGTGTAGCCTTGACTATCCCTCAGGTCTTGGGCAGGAATTCACATTCAGCTGCATTCTCATACTGTCGCTCCTAAAAAACCCACCGTGCTACTCACCCACATTACTTCCAGAATTTTGTCCTTAATTTACCTTAACTTGGACTAATTCATCACCCAATCTTCCCTTCACCCCTGTCCGCCTCATATCAAGACCTGCATCAACACCATCTATGAGGACGAGGCTGCCCAGAAGTCCCAACTGGTGCTTTGGAAACCCAGATGCTCCTGGGCTGAGGTCTTTCCACCAGTCTCTTCTACTCTGACCATCTGTCATGACTTTGGAAGTGACAACCTGGCTGCCACTTGCTCATAATATGGGACATAGGTGGAGGCTACTGTCAAGTTGGCTCAGACCTGGCTCAAGGTCTGGATCTCTGGGCTCCCCAGAAAGCCCTCCTGGCTTTGGGCGTAGTTGGGCTGGCTCAACAAAGCAGGCATCTGGATCCTGAACACGGTGACTTGAAGCTGAAGCACACTAACACCACCTTGATGTCAATTCAGTAATCATACTATCTGGGTCTTGAATTTGTCAGAACTCAGACAAAAATCCTGGAGGCAGACAGAAAACCCGGATACCTGACAGTTCCTATTTTTAAAAGGCACTGACAAGTTGTTAGATTTAAAAACTGACCTACTTTAGTGGCTCTTTCACATTGGATTTTTTCCTTCAGAACACCAGCTATTCTTCTTCTACTTTTTCCTCCGAAAAACATTTTTGTACTTTGAAATAAATGTAAATATAAAAAACAGACATGCTACTCCAATTATAGTGGTTTTCCTGCCAGGTTAAGTGCAAGCTATCAACTTTTTTTTTGTGAAATATAGACCAGAAAAGTACCAGAAAGATATACACAAATGGTTTCCACTGTCATGTCTCTCATTTCACACACAAGCATTTACATATTAAATAACCACACACCTTTGTGACAGGCAGCACTCCTATGCACAGTTTAAGAGATGAGATATTCCTGAGCACTTACAACAACCTGGCAATCACAAGCTAGTCAAATGCATAAATACTCAGAGAAATATTGCTTCATCTGTCAGAGTACCAGGTAACCCACTGAACAGAAGTTAGTACCGTTTCCTCAGCACCACTGGTTCACTGCAACTGCCAGGATCACACCACTAACTGGAGTATGATGGGAAGTACTGGTTATCCCCCCTCTATTAATGGCACTGGCTAAGGATGAACCAAGCTACTGACAGTAGCAATTGTGCCTAAAGTAAAACAGGTATTACAGCTATCTATTTACTGCAAATAGTTTCCTTAAATTGAAAACTAACTTCTGTTGAAATGGCCTACGTGCATTTTGCAATAAAACAGAGAAACTTGAACAATTGTTGCAAATATTTCTCCCAGAAACTTACACTCGCTGTAGCACATGTTGAATTTGAGTATCTCCTTCCTATGCAAGCACCCGGATTGCAAGCATTTGTTTAAACTTGTGCCACCACCATGTATGACAGCCCAGAATTCTTTTCCCCACAGAGCAGAAGACCTCAGGCCAACACAGCACTTGCTTTACCGTTAACCAAAATGTGGTAGCAGGCAGCCTCTCTACAGCCTTCAGTGAGCCTTGGAGTACAGGTAGACTGTACCTGCTCATCAAGCAGTACTCTAGAATTTGATATCAGACCTGCCCAAGACTCTTGGAAACGCATCTTTTAAAAATTCATAATAATATATGATTCACAATATAATTGCTAGTCTTGCTACATTTTCCCTGAAAGCGCACTCTCTCGGCTTCTGCACTGGTGGCAAACCATGCGCCAGTGCCCTCACGACGACGACTCCGTGTGCAGTGGCCATCACTCAGGGAGAGTTTGTTCTGTTCAATCAATTGCTTTGCAAGAGGAAAGTGGTTCAATCCAGCTTCCCGGCTTTGGCCAAGCCACAATGCTTCGGAGTGTCGACATATTGTTTCCGTAGGTAACTGCACTCATTTAAAAATAATAAAAACCAAACAACCTGTGGAAACACCTTCCTGACTCTTACTCCTCTAGAGCACACTGGATGAAAGTCTTCACATTTTCCAGCAGCAACAGAAGGGTTTTGGCTAAACCCTCATGTCTGCCACAAGTGGCAAAGCAACTTGGTGTGCTATCATGAAGGAAGATATGGCTTAATTAAAACTGAAAGGGAGATCAATTGCATTGATATTTGGAGAAGTGTTTCCTTTAGAGATATAATTGCACGTTTCTGTTAACAAAGCTTTTCTAAGAAGTTTTATACCTCCTTCAAACAAATTAAATCACAGGTTGCCCTGCTGAGGATGTCTGAATATGTACACCTGCGTTTAACGGCTCACTTGTAAATGCAATAGCCAGGCTTGTAAGAGCGAGCAGGCTTTGTACGGCTGGGCAGGGCAGGCAGCTGAAGGACTCTTCCACATTCTGGGAGAGAAAAATCACACTGTTTGACCAGGCACTCAGATAATCCAGTGATGGGCACCGTTATAAAACCACAGCAGCACACAGATACAGGTAAAAGCGCATAAATTCTACAGGAGCAGAGGAAGGAATGATAAGCAGTGGGGACTGGCATTTTTTTTCAGATTTATTTTCTCATTATTAGCTGTGGGTAACAGTCAGCCTAAGGCAACAAGGTGCAGGAGCACACTTTGCATCTGCAGGAGGAGACAGCTGGCTCTGCGCCCCAAGGCAGCGCCACACACCATCCTTCTTTAAAGTTTATCAAAACATTACTTAGATCATCAATTACAAATTCATTTTGAGAGAGAAAACCACACTAATGAAAAATGAGGAACAAGAGCAGCGACGAAAGAAAAAAGGGAGAGGAGGAACAAATAGATTTGTAATGGTCTTCCAGAGACGTTAATTAAAGAATGAATGCTCTTGCAGGTAAGAAGCAGATATATTGCAGTTTTCATAGCGTTTCAAGTGCAGGAGCGTTAGTTAGTGAGCTGCTATGTAATTATTCTTTAGGTCCAGGTACTTGAAGTCTCGGTAGAAACAGTAATTAAAAGTAAAGTAGAAAAGTACCTGGAATATGTAATTAGACAAATTCGAGCTGGGCAGAGCGCAGGCACTGGGCAAGAAAACTGTGTGCAGAGACCTCCACTGTTCCCAGCAGCCTGTGGTGTGTGCCAGCCCACGCAGGAAGCCCACTGCTTCCACACTGCGTTGCTTAGCTGTGGGCGGTACGTCTCGTAGGGCCTCTTAGACCTACAGACCGTTTTCCTTGTCATCTCTCCAGCAGCCCTAACCCCTGATGAGAAACACAACCAGAACAGAAATTTATAATAGAAAGTGCTGGAGCTGACACAAAGCCTATGAAGAGGCAACCTGTGATTAGACTACAGTAATCCCAAAAGCTTCCAAGAAGCAG
This sequence comes from Ibycter americanus, assembly GCA_035590275.1. Classification (NCBI taxonomy): domain Eukaryota; kingdom Metazoa; phylum Chordata; class Aves; order Falconiformes; family Falconidae; genus Ibycter; species Ibycter americanus. Next base: position 26,288,427 of record JAVJGI010000063.1, read on the forward strand.
CCTGGTGTGTCAGGTCCCTGATCCATCCCTTTCGGCAATCAATTGATCATTTATCCATCTGAACTGGGGGGTCAGCATACCCAGAGCTGCGCTGGAGCAGCTCAGAAACATCTCAAGCTCCAACATGGTTGTGTGTTGGAGTTATCATTCATAAGGAGCTGCCACATGTGAGCTGATCCATCACAGCAAACCTCTTCTGGGCTTGGCAGGGACTTGTTAAGCCACAGTAAAGTAGCCAACAAGGCTTATTTTACAACGCTGTCCCAAGGCTTGCTTACTCACAGACCGAATTCATATCTGAGCGTTGGTCAGTATTGTCTCAGGTTCATCCCACAGAAGCGAGCAAAAATAACACCCATTATTCATTTTAAGAAATAACTTCTTATTCCAAAACAAGCACATTATAAGCGTTACATGCTGAGCATTATGCAATAGCCAAGTTTTCCTGGTTGCTGTGGGTGACTGCCACAACAATCTTCAATTACACACCCGTGTGCTGCTCCTTCCACAAGCACTCGCTCTCATTCAGCAAATGTGAACTTACTCAGGATTTGTCCACGTTCCCTTCGTGCACCTGCGCCTGAGCTGCTTTTTCCACTCCATGCCCACATTCTGCACTACACAGAGATACTCATACCCTCGTGGGCATTTTTTCCCTAAGATGGTCTCACTGTAGTTGATTAAAGCTGAAATGTTAAAGGTATATAAAGGTGCAAATACTCATCTAGTTGTGTCCAAGTAACTATTTGTACACTGAAATCAATACAGATTGGACAACTAAATGCTTCTGAAAATCTCTTCTGTGCGTGTCCTTTGGGCCCAAATCCAGAAATTCATGCTTTTTGCAGTACCTGATCCATAGAAATCCGGAAACTTGCTCCAAATGCCTTCACTCTGGAAAAATACACAGAGGAGTGTGAGGGTGTCTATGTGGGGCTACAAAAACCAGCACCCTTGGCGAGTAGCTGCCCCGCTGCTCAAGACAATGCTCTGTGCCTTATCAGCTAGTCCGCATCCTCTAACACCTCCTGGCTTCTTCTCAGGTCATCCCACCCTACTCCTCCCTCCTCTATGCATTGAACATGACTTTTACAACATTTGTTCTCTCTGGTTTTAAACTAGAAAAAGCTCCCATAAGTCTCCATTGATCACACATTTAGATTTTCAAGTGCTTGTAACCTGGTCAAATATGAGCATCTTTTACAAGAAAAGCATATGCCTCCATTAACTACCAAGACATTACCCTACAGTATGAAGGTGTCAGAGCTGCCTCAGGGAAATGGCTCTAAGCTTATCTTTTAAGATGAGCAAAACGACGTCATTTTCCTTACTCTCATTTTGTCAAATAGCTGAAACATATTAGCTGCAATATTCCCGAAAACCTGAGACCTAGAAGGGCTCTCTAAAGGGAAAATTGAAGCCTGAAGAGTTGACAATGTCACTCAGTTATACGCTATCAAAACTCAGATGTTACAATGGGATGTATCAGGCAAACTCAGCCACCTAGGTCATTATAAACCAGTCAAGCAATCGGCCTGGCAGTGACTCCTCCAGTCCATCATGGTGCAGTTTCAGTGGAACTGCTCTGGCTTATCCTGCTGAGCAGTCTGGGAGCCAAAACCCAAAAATCTCAGCTGGATCACTGTGTGTAACAGCATTTCATTCACCTGGCAGATATCTTCATTAAATCTGAACTGTCGTTTTTCCAAATACACATAAAGATAAAATGTATGGTCATCTGTGGGGTTTTTTGTATCCATCTGCCACACAAGCAGTCACAATATATTATACTTTAAAATGGCAGCCATAGGCTTTTTTCCCAGAAGTGTCCTTGATCTACAGGTAATGCCTTCCTGAAAGCCTATATCTGGGTCTTAACAAACAGTACACTCCAGCACGTTGACTATATATATCAGACTCCTAGCCGCCCTGCTAAGTCCAGATGATGCACTTCATCCTCTTTATGAAGCCCACTTAGGTGGCTCCCAAGCACACTCACGCAAACCTCAATACAGCCTTGTACATCATACTGGCACAAGCATTTGGGTTTCTGTGCTTCAATTGTCACCAGCTGACACAGGGTCCATTCACAGGGCAGATACAAAACCAGTCATTTTTATCCAAATGTGTGTAGGACCTGCCTTCTGGAGGCACATGGGAATAAGAATCCATGTCAGAAAAGCTCCCGGCAGGGCAAGACAGAGCTCGCATTTTTCCGTTCTTGGGTGTTTTATTCCTCTTGCAAGTGTGTAGGGGAGACCCACACACACGGAGCCCATCACCTGGTTTAGGTGCCTGCACATGAAGCCCCGTGCTTCCAGGCTCTCCACATCAGTGCTAGCAGGTAGACACCTCCTGTGGACCTAGAACACTCAATGCATGTGTAATTTAAGGGTTTACATTTTTCTTCTCTCCATGAACTACACAGAAAGCATAAAGTCCAGGCTTGGACACAAAAAATTGTCAAAAGACGGTATCTAAAGCACACTTTCTGGGGTTTGGGGGGGTGGGGTGGGGGGGGGTGGGGCTTTTTTTGTTGTTGTTGTTGTTTTTGTTTTTTTGTTTTGTTGTTGTTGTGGGTTTTTTTATACAGCAATGATAACAAAGCCTCCCAGAACCTGAGCTAAGAAGAGACACTGCAGGGAGAGCTAGAGTGATGCCAGGGACTGCCTGGGCACCGTGAAAGCCTTGTTCTTCCCTTGGGCCAGAGAAAAATGTATTTGTACTATTGTATCAGTAGACACTTTGCACCTTGATTGCCTCAACTATTCGGGCAGAGAAATGGTCTCACTTTCAAATAAATTCATCACATCCGAGAAGCATAAAGCTTCTGTTCTCAAAGCCTTCACAGTACATATGCCCCTTTTTCAGGAAAATATGCCCACTCCACACACACCAACAAAATCTTTCTACATGACTAATTTTCAAGTTGAACTGTCTTGATAAATAGACTGACTCACTGCAGAATTTAACTATGCATTAGGTCCTATTAGTGAATTAGGCCCTTTTGTTTTGCTCCAGAGTGCTGTCAAGAGCTGTAACAGCTTTCCTGATTAATGAAGAAGAGAGAAAAGTTATTTCAAAGACACGGGCAGATTGGAATTTTCTCCTCCTCCCCCCTTTTTTTTGGTAACTTTAGAAAGATGAAGTATTCCATCATTAAGAGCAGCAGAGGATGCCAGAGGCTTTGGCCTTTGCCTCATCTGTGCTACAGGTGCAGGACAGAGTGGGGTGGGACACCTCTGCTGTTTGCTCTCCACCCACCCCAATGCTTGAAATTAATATTACGTGAGCTCTGGCACAGGATCCCTGGTGGCTTCTGATAAATGGCTTGTGCCTCCCCTTGTCCCTGAGCCTGCCTGTACATACCACAGATATATCACGGTGAAGCTAGCCATTTCGTGAAGTGACTGAAAATCGTTTATTGGTGTTGCACCAGTGACCCAGGTCTGGTGACCTTGGCGTTACTAGCTCCCAAGGACACACCTTCGTATCTTTTACTATATTTCTGCTTTGCAATACTCCATGGTTTTCATATCTGAATGCAAACCCACACTGTAATGCTGGGCATCTTATAGCACTTATTTCCACAGTGGAAACTGTTACAAAGTAAGGGCGTATTTTAGTGATTGCACAAAATGGCTAGTTCCCACAATATGACGATAGCATTGATCTTGAGGGCTCTCTGTATTGAAGGAACTCCATTAGCTATGTCAATGGCTTCTTTGTCTTGCTTTATTTTTAGCATTTCTTCCATTGATCTGATACCGATTGGACAGGGGTTACATGTCTGGGACTTTTCTTTGAGAAAGGAAGGGATTTTGAACCTCAGTCTTAAAACAAACTACAGAACATGACCGTATTGTGCAACAGTTATCTCCCCAGGCATCCATATCTCCCTCCATGCTGATGTGCTGGAGAAGAATGGGATGAAACTCAAAACCACGACGTGCAGGCAAAGCTAAACTATCTTCCCTGGAGAGCTCCTGCACGAGGCCCAAACCCAGACTCAGAAGAAACCAAATCCATCCTGAGCAAGGGAGGCCCGTACCCCAAGAGAAAAGGGTGGAGTTTCTTCTCCTGTGTCAAATGTGCAGTAGAAGTAACAGAAAAAGGACAAAAGTGCAAAGAAAAACAAACAAAAAAAAAAGGCACAAGGGTATCTCAGCACTGCAGGCCTCTTCTCTCAGGATTTGCTTTGCAGCATTTGCTCCTGTTTATTAATAACCTGCTCATGAGATGTTGCTAGGGACACTGCTCCTCACAACAGATTTCACTTCTGAGCTGTGGTGGATCAGCCTATTGCATCCAGCAGGAATACCAGCCACGTCGGGAAGGACTGCAGACCTTCAGCCACGTCACATGTAGGTTTACGTATGACATCTAAGCATCACTTGAGCTTTCTGGCCTTATGAAACCCACTGGTGCATTTTTCCAGAGCCCGTGGTTGAGGTGGTTGGGCATCACCTCTAAAGGTCTCAGCATAACCTTATCTATGGCCAGTTTTGTCCATTTGCACATTTACAGTTCCAACCTTTTGCCTAAATTGCTCTTTTTCCTGCCACATATTCCCACAGCACAGACATCAGACACAGCCTAATCACCACAGCCCCTAATTCAGAAATCTCTCCTCTCCCACTTTGCAAACCCTAGTCTAAAGGTCCACAGACAGAATCAAAGCCTTCATAATGGTCTGCTGATGAGTCTTACTTAAGAAGAAAAAAAACACCAAAAAAGTCCAAAAACGTGTCCATATTTTCCTTCTCCCACCTCAGGAAAAAGTGTTTATTTTTTTTTCCTCTGTAGCCTGCTGCCTAGCCACATTATGCCAGCCTGTTTTGTGTTAAATCTAACTTGTGTCTTTTCATTCATGTTTAAAGTGCCAGGCGCAGCTCCGGTGCTACATAAATAATAAATAACAACAGTGTGACATCAAGTAAGGCAGTTTAAGAAATGCAGCTGACAGGTTTTTCTCCCTTGACATTTTTACTACGAATTTCTTCGCCTCTGTCATTTGACTTAATGGCATTGCAAACTACATTACTATAATTACTTTTTAGTTTCTATTAAGATATAAGCCTGATGCTTCACCAGGATAATACCTGAGAGAGGGGGAGGTAAGGCAGGAAAGTGAGAGGAAAGGCTTTCAGAGCCAGAGTGGTTTCTTGTAGGTGGCTATAACAGTGACAAACAAAATAGGAACAGCAAAGTAATGAGTCAGGAAAAGGAATTCAATTTCTTAGTCCTGCAGTAGGAAGGCACATGACAAATAGAAGGGAGAAGAGAAGACAAACAGGATATAGCTCTGCCCTGAGGATGTGATTATAGACAGGCAGCTTGGGACCTTCCAATACTAAAGTCCTAAAACCTTCAAGCACTTAATGAAGTGACTGGATTTCTGGGTCCAGCTTCAGCACAGCTCCCCAGTGATAACACCTAGCTTTTATAAACCTGTTCTGACCCAGATCAAAAATTCTTAAGCACATTTAGATACCTCACTCCGAACACCGGCAAAAACATCCCTCTCACCAACTATCACAGTAATTCATTATAAATCCCAGACTGCCCAGAAATCCTCTGACCAGACAGAATTGTTGCCAACAGCACATCCAAGCTTCCTGGAAGCATGCCACAGGAAGAAGTAGCTATGATAGGAGAGTCCTGTGCATTTATGCACATAGAGTCATGGAATGGTTTGGGTTGGAAGGGACCTTAAAGCCCATCCAATCCCAACCCCCCTGCCATGGGCAGGGACACCTCCCACCAGCCCAGGTTGCCCCAAGCCCCATCCAGCCCGACCTTGAGCACTGCCAGGGATGGGGCACCCACAGCTGCTCTGGGCAGCCTGTGCCAGTGCCTCGCCACCCTCACAGTAAAGAATTTCTTCCTAATACCTAACCTAAATCTACCCTCATTTAGGTTAAAGCCATTCCCCCTTGTCTTACTGCTATATGCCCTTGCAAAAAGTCCCTCTCTAGCTTTCTTATAAGCCCCCTTTAAGTATTGAAAGGTCGCTATACGGTCTCTCCATTTATTATGTTTTATCTGCAACAAAGGTAAATCCTCATTTGGTTTAACACAATGAAGATCCATTACCCTGGAGCTCTGCCACTACAGAGCAGGAAAGGTCTGGTCATGAGAAATGGTCCTGTAGTTCTCAGCTTGGAGAGGCGAACACAAATATAGTCCATCAACCTATACAGCATCAGTTAGGTCAGCCATTAAGACTGAATAAACTGAACCCAAAGCAATGCTCAGCTGAAGAGATGCTGGTCTTTTACAACCTAAACGATTCTATGAATTTACGATTCTAAGGAAACACGCTTAGGCTGCAGTGTCTCAAGAGACTGTGTATTTTTGGTGCATATTATCTGGAATTATTCCAATGTACCTGTCAGCCTGCTGTTTTCAGTGAAGTTATTCCTTATTTACTTCAAGAACGCTTTAAGGATTTGACCTGAAGCTACATGTTTTTCCACCTACATAATTTTTGCAGCTCCAGTTTTCAGATTCCCATTTGCCATCCCCTTCAAGCAGACAAAGATCATTTTTACTTACAGTACCACTCTGACAAAGAGAAGAATTGAAGGGGGGTGATAGTAATCCACCAGTACCACAAAACCATCAAAAGTGTCATCCTTCAGAGAGTTGCTGGAAAGTTCCCAGTCTCCCACAATGCACCCAACTACTACTGTCAGTACAGTAACTTACATGTCCTGAGGTGTCCCCTCATAAGACAAACATGGACCTTGTGACTTCTGACAAATCCTACCTCACTCAGACTTTGGCACCTTGAGTAAGGAATAGTCTTCACTCTTCCCACAAGCAGGAACATCTTTTGAGAATATTTTGAAACCACAAATGGAATTCAGACCTTGACTGATGGTCAAGTGGAGAACGAGCAAACATCCATCACATTATCTCACTGACGGTATTTATGGATGATTTCCAGAAAACAGCACGCAACATTTTATAAAAAATATGGCATTTTCATGCACACTTGTTGCACTTCACCCTTGTCCTGTGATGACGTGCATGTCTGTTTATTCCACAACTTATTCATAGATCAACAGGTAAATCGCCAGGTAAAAATAACTCAGGTCAAAACAACCAGTAAGACAGCGACCCATTAGCTTATGAAACCGCTGGCCAAAGCTGCCTATGCCATTTTTCATTGGCTCTCCAGCAGCAAGTACCACTTCACATCCTCCAGTTTCAATGCCCTGTCTTGTTCACACAAGAGTCTCCTACAGATGTTTTCTCCACCGCATCAGGCTGTTTGCTGCTTGTTGCAATTCCTGTTGTTGGCCTCTGCAAGACTTTTGCCGCAGGGTATTATTGCAGTAAGTGCCTTACTGTTAAGTGTTGCACACCCTGTTCCCAGCGTGAATTAGCCCTGTCCCCCTTGGACACAGCTGTCCAGGCAGGTTATGTACAATGCGTTTGAGTGAAAAGCACAGATGTTGTTTCTGAGAGATTCTCAGTCACCTTTGGACTCTTGATGTCAGCTGGTGGGCAAACTCAGTTTGCAGCAGATGTTATCAAAGATGGCAAGGGATGCTAAAAAGTATCTGTGTGGGACTCATCCCACTTAATTTTACCCATCCAAAATGCGCCATCTAACCCAGCTAGGTGCCTACTCCTATGACCAGCATAGAAAGAGCAGCAATGCCAGGGGATGGTTCATCCCACCTGTTTTAAACAGCGTCATTCCCCTGTCAAGGTTGGATTCCAAAGAGAGATGAAATGGCAGTACACGCCAGAGGAACAACAGGCAGAATGAATCCAGTCTGGCAACTCTCTCCAAAAAACTTCCCTTATGTTTTGTTCAGCACAAACATGGCAAAATGGCTCTTCCCTCATTTATGAGCAAACCTTCTGCTAACTTGACTTTGTTTCCTTCGTATTAAGGACCCAATCCCTCCACAATGCTTCATCTTGAACGAAGAGTAACTTTGGCCCAGTACTCGTCCTTGAAGCTTGCCTTCTCCAGTTAACAAGACACAGAATAACCAATGAGTAAGAGAAGCACCAGCTGATCACACACTTTCCAAGTTCCCAAATATATCCAAATATGTGCCCAGTTTTCTCTGTCGGTGTAAATCCATGTGTTCTCTGCAACTGAAAATTACTGTGAAGGCTTTACCATTCAGTCCTGGCATGCACCTAACTTAGCTGGAGACAATGGAAATCTTACTGGCAAATTAAATACAGGATAACGTTCAAGGGAGGTATGAGCCCAGCTAAAGAGAATGAAAGGACTTAGTTATTGCAACAAGAACAAAATAAAGGAAAAATGAGACATGGTCTGCAGAAGAACCACAGCTGGCCCCTTCCCTTCACCTTGGGCTGCACCCATGACATGACAGAGGAGACAAAGGCATCAACTCTGTCACCCTGTGCTAACCAGGGTTTCTCCATAGTCAAAGATCTACATGTTTTTTGTCACTGTAAGTATGGTACAAAGGGACTGATACAAAGCTCTGCATTGAGATCCCAACTATTCCTTCTTTAGACCTAATGTTCATCCCCCACGTCCCACCAGTTCTGAATCCTTTTAAACGCCTTTTTTTGCTTGTCATTGAGAAGCAGCTTACATTTTTCCTTCTCAGGCATTTATAAACTTTTTTCTAATGGAAGAACAACTATCTAGTGAACTTACAGATCCAGGAAGAAAACGATCCCTTCCACAACCTCCTCCCACAGGTCAGGGAGATGTTCCCTGTTTTGCTTCTTCAATTTATCCAATCCCAACAGATCTGAATGTCAGCCACAACCATGTGTTAGGTTACCAAGCATGAAACAGAAGTGTTAGCACCAACCCTCAACCCCAGCTATTCATCTTCTTTTAAGGATACGAACCTCCTCTGTCTCCAGCAAAGCAGCACTCAATTATTCTCTGCAAAAAAGGAAATAATTTCTCTATAGAATTTTTTTCATCCATGGCTGCTTCTTATAGCTGTTTTTATGTCCCCATGGATTACTTGCCTCTTTCCTTTGATGCAAAGATATATCAGATAATGTTAAGTGTTCTGAGGTAAAGTTTGGGGTGCCTGCACAGGAATGTTTCACATCTATATATCTATATCTTATTTGTGTATGGTTTTCAGGGACAGAAGAAGAACCCATAGGTGGAGTTCAGTAATGTGCCCTTATGCTGCTGGGTTTCCTTGGATCCATTAAAATTTGTTGCCCAGAAGTGCAAAGAGCTCATTTCTTAAAGATCTTAGTATCACTTACTAAAAGCTGTTATCTGTTTACTTAGCATTACCTGCAATGAAGCTTTTAACAAATGTTTTCTTTCCACTTTTTTTCATTTTTCTCCTAGCAAATATTGGATGCTTTACGATAACCTTTATTTATTTATTTTTAAGCTTGAATGTACTTTTTATACTCCCATATTTTCAGAATAAATTGACTTCCGTGTCTGAGAGCTGCACATTACATTGAGGGATTCACGCACGTCTTTTGCCAAAACTGTTTTCATTTAGATTTCAATGCAATCTCATTTATCTTCCACTGAAGATTCCCTTTCTTCTGGCTTACCAGCTTGACTGTCTAAAGATATAACACCAACAGTGTGCCAGGACAACTGCAGTGCTCCTGGCTAATCCAGTTACTAAAGCTGGAGCCAGTGCCTTATCAGTTGTGCTTGGAGTGACCTTCTGGTTAAGACAGGTCCAGACTCAACGTTCTTATAGAAGACTACAAAACTGTCCATTTTGATCAAGCATTGCACATTCATTAGATACCCAAGCAGACCACAAGATAGATTTTGACCCATTTCTATGGGAAAACATTCTTTCCATATGCTGCCATGTCCAAGTGGAAACACGTGGAATGCTAATCAAGAAGCATTGAGAACTCGAGATGTGCAGCTTCTTCTAGCAGCGCTGCGAGGCCAGCAACAACCTGATCCAGCTCCTGCTGAAGTGCCAGACGCAGGGGGACTGGGATGGCACATTGAAATCTCAGCATGACTGCAAACAAGTCTGCTCTCCAATTTTAACAGTCATGTTTCTACTTCAGTATCACACCCTGCTTCTAAGAACACCTCCAAACTAAGAGCTTCACCCCCTCATCACTTTCATGAGCTCTTCTAATTTCCTCTGCAGTGCTGCTTGCCCCATTTCTCAATGCTGCAGCTTTTCTCCCATCAACAGCTTCCACCCAGGTACCACCAGCCCCTACAGAGTTGTGGCACCACACTCTCGTTGCCAGCGAGTCAACCAGGAAAAAAACATGTCCCTTTGGTCAAAAATATCTTCCCTCCAAGGGGATGAGAAACTCAGTTCCACTAATCATTAGCACATTGATCCATCAATCATACACCAAGTGACTAAGTGAACAGAAGCAGGTCTGAGATCCTGGTGGAACATGAACAACTCCCATCTGGTTCACTGATATATGGACGTTCCTCACCACTTCACCTGCAATCACCAGCAAACCCAGGCTCATGAGCCAGGCCACCAAGCAGACTGTCCCATCGCAGACCAGGAAAACCTGAAACAACCTATTGCCCTGGATGTGTGATTAGGACTGTGGATGCCAGGGGATAGGATGGGATGTATGAGGCCTTAAAATCCAATTTGGAGTACGTGGGCAAAAGGACCCATCCTATCTCAAACCTCCTTGCTCCTCATCCAAGCAGCCTTTTCTGCTCTTGCCTCCCTTGTATCTCGCTAAGCAAAGAGTTAAATTCTGTGCTCAGACAGACTTTCCTTTGTACTCGCCAGTAACGTTATCATCCTGCAGCATGTATTCATACCAGATACAACCAACAAAGGTCTTCATCTGGGGATTGTGCACAAAATGAAAGATCACGCTCTTTGAATAGTGCTTTGTGACACAAACAAATGGAAGACAAGGCAAGCTAACACACAGCCCTGACTTTTGCAACAGTGCCGGGTTAGGATGGCATTTCTCCCAGCGCTTCCCACCCCCTAGCAGGCAGGCAGGCTTGCCCGACAGGCAGGAATGCCGCAGCCAACACAGCCCCCGGCATCTACTACCTGTTTCCCATCAGAAGTCACCTAATCTGACACTGATGGTATTAGCTGTGAATCTAGGAGTTTCCTCATGCATGGTAAATAACGCTCCCCTTCCTTTCCTTTCAGAGGCGAGCTTAATGACAAGGTACTCTTAATCCTGGAGACTCAAGGAGAATTCTTGGTTGTGAGGACTAATTGAGGACCTCTAGATAATACCCTCTGTAATGCACCTTCAGAGAAACGTGGACAGTTCTTGCTTTACGTAGACTTTGTATGATTTCACTGTGTAATCAGATGTTTCTCTTTGCCTAAAGAACCACTAAAACTTTCTACCAAAAAAAAAAAAGGAAAAAAAAAGTCAATCAACTTTGGGTCAGCCTTCCTGCACTCCCATCTGCAAACTAGGGTAAATGAACCACGGGGATGGCTGCAAAAAGCCTCGCACCTTTCCAAACAAGCTTGCACCATGGTGGCTTTGGAAAAGCCAGACTCCTGACCTGTTTTACATCTTCCTTACCCAGATGCAGCACTACTAATCACAGAAACGTTGTTGCTTCCTACAAGTGCCACACTATCGATTTTACTGATCTTCGTGGGATTTACTGTGATAGAACCAAGAACAAGAATTGTTCTCCTAGTGAAGAAAACAATTTACTTCTCCATCCAAAGTATTTACGATGTTTCTGCAACATTATTTAGGATATTGGTATTTAATGTTTCTTCTTCACATCATCATTTATTCTTTTTTTTCTTATCTTGTGAGTGAGCTCCCTTGTCCTTTTTTAGTTGCTCCCAAGTTTAAATTGCAATTTTTTGTTTTGTTCTGTTTTCCATTCTTAACATTAGGAACCAAGATTTCTCTTCTGCCTATACAAGCAAATCACATAGACATATTAAAAGTAAAATGCCTGGCACAACCAGAAGTCTGTGTATGTAATAAATGATAGCAAAGCCATGGTGATGCTGCTGTTAGAATAACTGACATTAGGGAGCAAACATGGCTGTATGTTTCTTGTAGCTAATTATTTCAGGATTTAAGAATATTCTGCGAAGGACAGGAAGAAGGACATGGAGGAGAGGAGAAACACCTGTTTATGTGTTATTCTGCTACAGTATATGTGGAACAAGGAGGAAAAAAAAAAAAAGTGTTTTAACAGTGACAGGAGAGCATGGTACCCCACAATATCGGCCGTGCTCCCTCCGACACCTTTCCCCGTGGCAGCTCCGGCTCTCCCCACAGCAGACTTGGATCTCCACGCCATGGGACCGACCTTCACACCAGGGCCACTGGCAGTGAATGTGCTAATTGTGCAGGGCCTGAAAGGCAGCAGGAGTGGCTCCGATCTGCTCCCGCCGCCCCAGCTCTGCTCCAGGCTCACAAAAGCAGCACAGTAGCTCAAGCAAACTGCGACGCAAACAGCACAAGAAAGCGGTGTTTTATTCTGCCCAGAGAGCTGGGATTGGGATTACTCATGGACATCTGAATGCTCCTTACACTCATTTGAATACTGGGGGGTGGGGGGTGGGGGGGGAAGGTTCCAATTCCACATTTTGCAGGGAAATAGCAGCTGCAGCTGAAAGGAGATGTAGACACAGGCGATTCTGGAGCAAACAGACTCGCTCCTGCCCCTGAGGCACGTCTGCTGCACCGGGACCAGGGCAGTGCAGGGAGCTGCTGCTCAGCCCCACAGCAGCGGAGGAAAGTTATTAGTCTGCTCAGATAGTGGAGGGCATCTTCAACAACTGCATCTTGAATGGCAAAAAGTGGGAGAGCAGAGAAGCAGACAAATGAGTACAGCCAGTCTGGCTGCCAGGTCAACGCTGAAACAAAACAGAACAACAAAAAACAAAACAAAACAGCAAGAAGCTTACATATTCCTTTAAAATAGGAAACTGGAATCCGGAAATAACATACAAAAGCTGAAATAAGCCTTGTAATCAGCATTAGGAAGAACTGCAGCAATTTAAATTGCATGTGGTATGCCCTGATCTGAAGTAAAGGGCCTCCTGCTGCTCTTGCTCCCTCCCCAGCAGAGTCCAGGCTGCAAAAGTATTCAGGTCCCAGGAATATCTGCACAGCCTGCCAAGTGTAGATTTTACCATAGTAAGTCATAAAACCAGGGCGACAGCAGAAACGTTCAAAATAAAGATCTCAGCACTGTTCAGTAACAGTAGCACACTCCTCATGCGGTCAAAATGGCATCATTGCCTTTCAAAGCCAGCGATTTCGTCAGATCGTATTTTGCAAGCGATTGCTACAGCGGTGGAGAATACAGTCTCATACCAATAAAAAGGAAAAAAAAAAAAATCACTAAAGTGTCAATAGTTGAAGAAAGCTGGATTTTACAGCTTTAAGTGATCTAAAACTAGCAGCACCTTCAACACTGCTGTCCTGAAAACAGTCTCTTGCGAACATAACTCAACTAACTCCAGCAAAGACCATCCTTACTTAGAGCGACCCAGAGGAAGGAGAACCTGAGAGATTAATCAGAAAATGTTCCTTTGCTCCATGTTTTCTCCAGGTGGAGTTTCAGCCATCAGGAGGTTGTAAGTTCAGCTCCACATGATGTACAGTGAGATAAGGAGGTTCCCAGGAATGTCTCAGGCTGGCAGCTCAGCTCTTGCTGACACCCCAAAGTACAGAGAGCAAAACACATGGCCAAGGGACAAAGCATCAAATATTGATATAGTTATTCACCACCTCTGCGGAGCGAAGCAAAACGGGAACCTTTAAGGGGATGAAAAACATGCCCCTTTATTCTCTGTTGAAGAATTTCTATCAGTGTCCACCAGGAAGATGGGGATGAGGGTGTACGGCTCCGCTGGCAGATTGATGGAGAGCACGTGGCTCCCACAGGCTGTTGGTACATTCATCCCCCACCAACACCTGCACACAGGTTACACCATGATCCCACCTGAACACCGCCCAGCACCAACCACTCTTCATGCCAACAAGGAATTTTGTCCAACTGTTCTTATCTGAATGCTTGTTTTTACAGGTGCAGCTGTTTGGGTTTTCAGCACACAACAGCAAAAAAACACATATCATAGACTCATAGAATGGTTTGGGTAGGAAAGATGACCCAGTTTCACCCCCCTGCCACGGGCAGGGACACCTTCCACCAGCCCAGGTTGCTCCCAGCCCCATCCAGCCTGGCCTTGAGCACTGCCAGGGATGGGGCATCCACAGCTGCTCTGGGTGATGTATTTGCTGGTTATAGTGTGCATAAAGGTGTTGCCTCGGGTACACAGTACTGTACCTCAGACTGCATCCCTGCATTCACAGGAATGGTTTCACACAAACAGACGTGCAGAGCCCTGGCACAAAAAGCTTATTTTTCTCTCTTCCCATCCCCTTGCCTTCTGCATGTGCTGACCATTGCCAAAATATTGCATTGGGTTTGACGGCAACTTCAAATTTCTGGTGGTACATAATGACACCCACGTATGTAGAGAACTTGGCCCTTGCAACATCATTCAATGAAACCCAAAACTTTGTGCTTTTTTTTCCACGGGAAATGGGTTTTAAGAACTTAATATAAGCTTTTTTTCAGTGCAGACTGCCACGAGAGGATGCAACAAGAAGGAACAGAAGAGAGGAAACAATTCATGCCTTGATGGGAATTAAGAATGAAAACTGGGAGGTTTGGGGGCAGGCAGAATTTCCCGTGCCCTTCACCCTGTCACCCAAGCCTGGGTGACAGCAGTTATTTGTCCCTATGTGCCAGAAAGCTCTCAATCAGAGCTTAGAGGAGAAAGTAGTTTTTCTTTCTGAGGCCTCTTCAGGAAAAGATTTAAGAACACCTTCACCGCTCTGATCTTGATGAAGCATGGCAGCTTAGGCCAAAATTAATCCAATCCCAAATGATACTTCACAAATCAGTTAAAAATGCAGCCTCACATCCTTAGACATGGAGAGCAGATGTCTCTTGGTCCCCATGTCTGGAAGAAGATGCCTCCACAGGCACCCTGCACCGGCCAAGGCACTAGCAGCCTGAGCCGACAGCATAGACAGCACTGGTAACAAAACCCCCACGGTCTGGAGTGGCGAAAAGATTAATGCAACGGTGGGGAACCTTCCCAGCAGCATTGCCATCCTGCAGGATGCTGCTTTTGAACCATTTTACCCTGCTAGAGGAAACGTCATCTCTGCAAGCACCTGCATCGTTCAGCTCAGCCTGGCAACCCGCCCTTTAACAGTGCCTACTCCAGAAAACCATGATTTGGCTTTTCAGAGTTGTTTTTAAAAGCAACACAGATTAATCACCACAGTCTCCATACCTGGAAGATTTCAAGCCTTTAGCATCTAAGACTTACAGATCCAGAATCACACCTCAGGGCCTCCAGATGCTCACATACCGTGTTCAACTTAAGAGCATGTACAGCAGATCAAGATCTTGTTAATTGTTTTCAGAGGTTATATAGGAACACACACAGATTTAGTGGATTTTTATACCAGGCACAACAGCAACCTCTCTGCAAAACAGGAGACAATTTGGCAGGGCCACTGCCTCTCAGCAAAAGGAGACTCCTGCACATAGTCCTACCTACTCAGCATTTCCCTTACGACCTGGTGGTGCTTCCACGTTCAGCTCTGCTCTCAGTTGTCCCCAAGTAGTTCTGATTTTATTTTTAAAAAGGGCATTAAGAAGGTACAACTGGCTTTTAAATCCCCCTTCTCCACTCAGGTACCAACAGCCATACTGATGAGAACCGAGCTGAGTACTTTGTTTGTCCTACACAGAAACTGTTTCTTATAAAGTTCCTTCTATTTAATTATTAGCTTATACTACTTACAAGTGCTCAGCCAAAGCTGCAAGTTGAGCAGTCTGCAATGACCATTCTGCATCCATATCCCATTTCTAACTTCCTCAACACCCACATGGGTAAAAGGGTGTCTCCGCCCTGTCTTCACTAACGAACCTCTTCTGTTCTGGCCTCCCTAATGGCGGCTGCACTCCCCCCAACCCTCTTCCCCAGGAAGATGCTCAAGGCTGGTTTCAGTGGTGACACAACAGCCATATTCCCGTCTAGCTTGTGTCAGCTCTGCCGTCGCTGGGTTTTGTGCTGCACTTCAGGCTAGTCACTGCCACAAATAGGCTTTATCGTCCCCGCTCCCCCCCCGCCCCAAGACATAAAATTCAGCACTGAGCTTTCAAAGGGTGCTGCTGACCCTGCTCCACCAGCATAAGCCTCACTGCCACCTTCACACAGAATCCCACCCCTCTCCTCCACCTGTGGGTGCCGGGCAGGCACTGGTCCAGGCTGGGCAGACCCATGGCACAGTGCAATCAAGGATGCTTCAGCATCAGGGTACCAACTATCACTCCCCTGGGCACACAGTGACTTCAGGGGCCATATTCTCAGTGCTAACCAGTCTAAATGACAATAATTCTTGCTACCACACAGAAACAAGTGCTCTCCAATGTGGTATTCCAAAACAATGCGACTAAAAATGGGGTCGAGGCCAGCAAGGACCCACTACCCAACCCTGCCACAGACATGCAGGAGTTCACCCCCTGCTCCACAGTGCTCAAGAAAGCCCAAAATGCCCAGTATGGTCAGGGAGACAAGTTAACGGTGTGTTTTCCCATGCAGAGAGGAGGCAAGCTATGGGGACCAGCTCTCCCAGGGAAGCCTACAATCCCGTCCCGCAGCCAGCTCACCTTGCTTCCCCCAGTCCTGTTCTGCAGCACCGGAAAGGACGGCTGAAGCCTACATTCATTTTCAAGGTCCGGCAAAAACATCCCAGGTGTCCCTAAGCTCTTCAGCCCACGGTGAAAGCAGTTCCAGCTCATGGACGGGCAGCTCACCAGGTCTCAGTGCAGGGCATTACATAGGTCCCTTGAACCTGTTCAAGCACTTTCTGCTACACCATACCAACCGTAACTCACTCTCTGGAAGCACCCAACTCACATCTAACTTTCTGGGGGCCAAAGACAACATTAGAGACTCTCCTGCCATGGGCCACCCAAGTCTAGGAAAGCACCAGCCCAAATACCAGATAAACACTGAAAGAATAGCAATGAAAAGCAAATAAAAATGTCTGGGCTGCAAGAATATAATGCTAAGCATCAGAATATTTGTTTGTCAATATAGCATCATTTCAACCTCAAAATGCTTTTAAAGTAAACTTAGTTGTTGTATATGACCATCTATGTTACGTTCTTCTGTATAGAAGCACCATGGCTCAAATTACTGAGACATTGCAGTTGCTAAGGTAACTCATGTTTTGCAAATAGATCCTGGGCCACTTCAGGGGTGGTAAGTTATTAATTGCTCCAGGAAATAAAGCAATTTTCCAATGGAGATACCAGGTCCCAGGCTTTGTGGTGCAAATTATTGAACATATACTGCTTTTATAATCAATCACATTTTCAGAAGTGGATCATAAAGGTCAAGCAGCAATATCTCCATACATAATTAATATTTGTTTTGATATAGCCACAACTGGCTGTTTAGTTATTAAAATAAATAAGTTGTTATTAACTATTAACCTTGGCATACAGCTTCTTTAACACATAACTAGCAGCTCCTTTCATTTAATAATTGCATTAAAATAGAAACTGTGTCAACTACAGATTAACTTTGAAAGCCTCCATGGGCTAAAAATAATGAACTAATCTACATTTACCGAAAGAACAGATTTCAGATGATTATTAATCCTTTTTCAGGATGCGGGGTGGGGGGTAAAAAAGTTCAATCTTCAATTTCTAACTTTAAACACGATGAATTTGTACTTAATCCCAGCCCTGCAGTTGACAAGACTAAAACATCCAAACTGGATCTACCAGAGTTGTACCTGAGGACTATAGTTTCTGCAAACTCCATCCAGCAGTGAGGTGACGTTACAGGCAAGGCTGAAGTTCACAGAGTCCACAGCTACTAATGTGGCTTTTGAAAGGCTGAAGCTGGAAGGACATTTACCAAAGAAACTGCTGCAAGTTGCAGAACGATCAAGTGATTTACACCCTTGAGACCAGCCAGGTAATTCCAATTATCTTACAATGAGTCTTGCCACAAGAATACCAGCTAAAAGCGAGCAGAGACAGGGACATGTGGGGTCCTCTGCATTTGACTGGCACCTATTTCCAAGTTTCCTTGCACAGAGAAGTTCTTGAACAATTACCTGCGTTTAGAGGACCCAAGCTCAGAAGACCAAGCTGAGGAAGGTCATGCAGAAAGCGCACGTGGCAGGTTGACAGTGCATGAGAACATCGCATCGATTCAAGCCATCTCCCCTGCTTCTCATTGCCACCACTGGGAACGCAGCTATACTATTACAAAAAGACTCACTACAGCGTAGTTAGTCTGATAGAAGGCTAGTAACCTACATTGTTGAGCTAGCAAAAGGCTCCTTTCTACTAATAAAAGTAGAAGTCAGCAACACCCAGATGAGCAATTATCCATTTAGGTACTCGAATGATGATATCACTATAGAATGTCTGTAACAAACTGTCCTGAAAAGAGGCAAAAGCCCAGAAGATCAACATTTATTTCTCACCCAAAATTAAGTCCTGAGTGCAGGAGATAAGCTGCTCCATGCATGAGGCATGCCCTTCCCAGGACAGGGAACACCTCCAGCCTGAGCTGCTGCCTGCTGACAAAGCTGCTGAGAGCTTTGGTGCTTCCCATAACACAGCACTCGTGTGCAGAGCCGATGACTGAGATGGAGTACGGTCTATGGAGATTCACCCCTTTGCCTCCCAACACACAACACCTGGCCAATACACAAGGTAGGCAGCAGCAACAGCTCTGCCATGCACTTAAAGACATCGCATTTGCTGGAGAACTTTAAAGCACAAAACCGCTCATCAGCCCTCACCTGAACCCTCCCTTCCTCTGCAACTCTCACAGCACGTCGCATACCAGAACTGCTGTAATCACTTCTCACGAAACAAGGAAAACTATTTCACATGCATTCTGGGACTACAGGGATGCTGCAGGCTGAAGAGCTGGGACTGAACACACTTCCATGGCTTCTACACTATGACCTGCTCTCATTTAAGAAGTCCCCTTAACTATAATGTGCCTAAGGAGAGGAAATCATACAAGTAGCCTCTCCAGCAGAGGGATCAGTTATAAAAACAGCTGAGATCCCTCAAGGCACTGCCCCCTACTCTCTTGGACTTGCAGGACTCTAGATCATGCTTAAACATATAGGACACAAACCTTTGGGTAAGCAGCATTGATAGCAGTGGCATAAAGGCATGTGTGTGGAGACACAACACTTTGTTTACTTAGCTCCTGTTTTAGTTCCTAACTTCAAGAGTAAACACAACATAGGACCTCATTCCCAGCTGTGATCTAGGATCAGCTCCAGCTGGGTTCTCTTCAGCAGAGCCCTTGGTGGCTCCCAGGGAGCTGGGACACACTCTGCTCCTCTTGCAGCCACACACATCTGCATGCTCTTGCACAGCCCCCAGAATTTCTGAGCCACTTGCAAAGGAGGCAAAGTACTAGGAGTAGTTTTCTGCCATAGCTTCCAAGACAAGACCACTAACAGTGCAACAAATCTGCAGCAAACAAGGCAGCCTGGTGACACCTTCAAGAACAGAAGTGCTGGCATCCTGTGGCTTTCCCGATTGAATTTCAATAGGGAAGCAGTGGGGTGCCAATCTTCAACGAGGCAGCACTGAAAAGCTTCACCTGAAAGGGCACTCTGAGACAATCATCTCACCTCAAACACTTGCCCTGTTTCAGAGTTGAGTGAAATGAGTTATTTGCTGAGGCTTGACAAATTTAACCCAAAACATATTTTTCCCAGACATCTAGGCTGAGGTGTCAGGAATAAAAACACCCACTCCAGCAACCCCCTCACTTGCTTGCCACCTCCAGAGCTGCTCTTCACCCTCACACCTTCTCCAGCTCAAAGTACAAAGCAAATATCTATCACTTAGCCTGGGCTGCACTTAATTAAACTCTTGTTATGAGCTAAGTGAAACATATTCCTGATGTAGCACTATTTATTACATTGTTGTAGCAGGACAGATGACAGGTGGTAGGGGCAATGGTATTGATTATTCTTTCTGGGGACCACTCTGGTGCTAAACCAGATGGCTCATTTTCCAGGCCCTGTTTGTTTCCCTGCCATTACAGGGAGCCACACAGTGCAGAAAATAAAAATAAAATAAATAAAAAAATTAAGATGTCACAAAAGAAAATCCTCCTTCCTTTGCTGTCAACAGCCCCAAAGACTCAGGCTGGAGGTGACAAATTACTCCACTGCCACTGGCAGGAGCTAGATGCTCCACCCAGGCATGGTCTGTCAAAGATTGAAATCAAAGGTTGACCCAAGCCATTTCCAGATTGATAACATAGGCATGATAATCCTAAAAGTCTTAGAAAAGATAACTCTAGTCTCTGCGTGCATGTGTACAACTGCATACACAGGGTCTTGCTGCTAAGCTGTCACTGGTGAGACAGTCTGTGGGATGGAGAGACAGATCAGCCAGCCCGTGATAATCTCTGCTGAATCAGGTAGATAAAAATAAAGGACATGAGCTCTGGTGCCTGTCCAGCATCCAAACCTGCAGGATACACTGCTGCAGCTTCAGCCAACTAATGTCACATCTCACCTCTCCTTTGGCTTTGTCAGCCCTTTTCCCATTCCCAGGAAAATCTGGCCAATGTTTACAGAATTCTTGCACAGAATGCTGTGGGGGAAGAGGTGGGGTGGACACAGCTTGCAGGGTCTGCTTCTGCATCGCCTAGTGCCACAGCAGTTAGGAAACTTCTCCAGGGTACCAACAGAGATTTCCTTTGGGAACATCTCTGAGCTGCTGAAATGATGGTGCAGAGCAAAGATGTTGAGACGAAAGGAAATAACTGGTCTTCTTCAAAATCACCGGTGGTTGGAATCAAGAGCTTTCTAATTTCTACTGAAACACACACAAGGCTGTCCACAAAGCAAAAATGCACTACCTGTTGGCTTTTTAGACAATTAAATTTAAAAAAAAAAAAAAAACCAAAACCCAAATCAAAAAACAACACAACCCCCCCAACAAACTATTCTAAAACTTTTTAAACCTTTAGATCTTCCCTAAGAAGCAAGTTAAACCATCTCAAGGCCACTCTGATAGCTTCCTGAAACCCTCTCAATCCAGGATCAAGTCTGTTCGAAACATAGCATCAGCCAAAATTTTCCTATTGCTTGCTCAGGGTCAGGAGCACTTAACTGCACTTTTTAGTAGGGCCTGTAGTGATAGGACAAGGGGAAATGGGTTTGAACTAAAAGAAGGCAGATTTCAATTAGACATTAGGAAGAAATTCCTTACTGGGAGGATGGTCTAGACCCTGGCACAGGTTGCCCAGAGCAGCTGTGGATGCCCCATCCCTGCCAGTGCTCAAGACCAGGCTGGATGGGGCTGGGAGCAACCCGGGCTAGTGGCACGTGTCCCTGGCTGTGGCAGGGGGTTGGAACAAGATGATCTTTAAGGTCTCTTCCAACCCAAACCATTCCATGATTCTATGACAGCAGTCCCCTACAATGCCGTATTTGCTAAAATATCAGCTAAAAAAGAGGAATACCAGCTAAAAGATAAGAAAACCTGTCTCTACCTAGTGTCACTCAGCCTTACCATAACAGAAGCCCTGCACAGGTGCATCCCTTAGAAAATCCAAAACCAGCTGGTCAATGAGAGGTGAAAAGTCCGTGAAACAGCAGCTGTGCCACACAGGTAAAGCCTTGAAGCCTCGGACCCAGCAGCAGCCACTGTGCAACGCTCAACCAGTGCAAGATTCAGAGGAAAAAAAGCAAAGACAGACCCACAACTAAATTTATAGAGTATAAACCACAAATGGTATATTGTATTTTGAGAGGGCTGAGGGGACTGCCTCGTGGCTTGGTTGTTGGAATTTAAACAGTCATTTCCACAACTGCTGCACTTGCCGTGACTTAGAGCAAGAATGGGATGGAGAGGAAGACTGTGGGCATCTGTACTGCTTGCCCCTGGATCCCAGCTCATGATGCCTGCTCCTAATCTCACACCTGACCCCGCAGTCCTCCTTCCTTCAGCGCTTGGCTCCTGCCTGGCATGACAGACACTCTGCAAGCACCTTTGCAACAGGCAGGGATTAACTGCTGATTTCATCCCAGCCCACAGACACACACTGCAACAGGCAAGCGGTGTCACCTCCCAAATGCATGTTTCTGTGCAAAGCATGACCCCAGTTTTCATTTAGAAACAACAGACCGGTGGTGCCATTCATCGCCTTGCCTACCACCACACAGATCTCGCTTAATGCAACTCTTCCCGTGGTCTAGATTTTATTCTGCTTTCTCTGGTAGAAAACTATTTTTTGGGAAATTTTTGCACACAATTCCCTTTACATCTTCGCTGGGCTTGGTTGGGGTGTAGTTTTTTCCCCCACTTTGGTAATGCCATTTTCACATCTGAGTAAATCCTATGAAGACTGCTCACAGGATGGTTCTTCAATCTTTTAGTATCTTTTATGGCGGGTTTTGTTGTGGGGTTTTTTGGGGTGTTTTTTTGTTGTTGTTGTTGGGTTTTTTTAGAAGAGCTTCTGCTTCCTTTACAGTGATTCAGTAAAGCGCTCTGGTTCAGTTGCAGGAAAGCACACTAACAGTTTTAGCCAGATTGGGCATCTGCTCAACACCAGGACTTCCTAAACTGGGACATGAAGTTGATCATTGTTGAAGCAGAATATTGAAAAGCCTTTCAAAAATATTCCCCTTACCCATCTGCCTCCATTTTATCACAGCCCTCAGTGGTAATTTGTAATTATCTAACCAAATTAATCACTCTCTTGGAAGCAGGGGGAGGCAAAGCCCTCAGACACCTGAACCTCTGCTTTCCCTCGTTGAAGCACCTGCCAGCCGTTGATGCTGTGCCATGGGGAACCTGCTTGGTTTTGCGTGCCTTCATAGCCAGACCAGGGCAGCTTGTTCAGTCTCCAGTTCATGATCTCTTTCTAACCCGAGACCAATTGCCCTTCTGGCAGATGTGTTTTACAACCAACATATGAAGTAAAACGAAGCTGGAAGAATAGCTCATAGAAATACTTTTCTGGTGTTTCAGAAAATTGTTTCTGTTGTTAAAATCTACTCACCTCACACATCTTGTACTAATGTAAACCTATTTGGAGACATGTTGTAAAATAGGTTCAACAGAAATAATATTTAAGCTATTCTGTACTCGGCTTGTGGACAAGGTTGCTTCTCTGAGACCCTAAAAAATATTTCATGATAAGTAGCCATTTTATTAACATCTTCATAAACAGCCTGGCAGGAGAATCTGGCTGCTCCAGAGACTCCCATGCAGTTTGCAAGAAAACTGATCTGACTGTACAGAGATAAGACACTTGTTAATAGTCAATAGAAGTTGTTCCTGCAGATGCTGAAGTGGCCATATAGGACAGTGGGTTTGTACACAGTCAAGATAGCTGTGAGGTGTTTCGTGCACGGTTACGATAATGATAGCAGTGGATCACAGATGCTGGAACAGGACCACGGGTGGGTGCAAGAACTGAGCAGAACAATGTTTCAGGAAGTCTCACGTGCTCCAGCCGCTGTAAAGAGCCTCCTATCACTCTCCTAACAGCAGCTGCCCATCCTGGTCAAGAGATTGACTCCCCACTCCAGCATTACCATATACCAAGATCCCAATAAATTATTTTTCTTACCTAACTCTCCACCCACAAGCACACATGCAGCGCATACCAGGCCAGAGGACAGGACCAGCCCCAGCACTGAGGCTTATGAACAGGCATTGCCTTTTTATACGCTGTAGAGCATGGGGTCTCTATGCTTCGTACCATGCCTCCCAGCAAGCAGAGAACACTTGTGACCCAAGCTCCTGTCCCTGACACAGGTGCCCGAGAACATCAGGATAACTCCAACTGGGACTAATGAAGTACATCACACATCCTTTCGCCACCCCACAACTCTATTTGTGCAGACACAACAACATACTCTCCTGTAAATAATCACATTTTCACTGGGGTTCCTGCCCCAATGTTCCCGAGTCCTGCTATCCAGGAACAGCTTGCTCTACCTGCACGGCCAAATTATGCCACCATGCTTTCAACACACAATGTAGGATTGTGGCAAGAAAAATCACCTCTTGCATTTAAAGACCAGCTTAGAAACCTGTAAGGAAAAGCCAGGCAGGCCAGACAGCAGGGCCAAGTCAAGAACTCCAATGCTGCTCACACTGGATTAAGAGCAGAGCAGTTTCAAAATCTTAGTATTTCACACTGTGTCTCAAGGACTCCAAACCATCCTGGAAGGCCAATGCAATTTGCTGTTTGTTTTCAGATATGGAGCATATCATAAGGGATCACAATCTGCCCCATATGATGTCAGCTGAAACAGTCTTTCAGGTTAACAGAGGTTTCCCTGAAGATGATGCTGCCCTCACCTGCAAAGCAGACAACAGCCTCCAAATCACTGCAGCACACTGCTGGGGACGATAAGCCATCAGCATGCTGTAGGTACACCAGCACGGCTCTGCAGAAGTCCATGCTCAGTTTTTACTACTTAGTACAGCACTAAAGTTTCCCTTTCTTCCTTTCCCCCCCCCCCCAAAAAAAAAAAAAAAAAAATTCTGTTGGAGCACACTCACTGATAGGGACCTGTTACTTCTCTCTAAGCCACAGGATGGATGAATACCTGAGACAATTTGACCAAAAGACTCCAAAGCCACCACAGCCGCCTTCTTTAGCCCTCCTCACAGCACAGTGTCTCCGATCTTGCCACTCCATTCATGCCACAGTAGCCCTGAGATGTGCACATCACCTGATTGCTTCCGAAATACATGTAATGCTTTTCCCAGAGACACAAATGTCACTTTTCCCCCCCCCTCTATACAGCAGTGCATTGTCCCAGAAGCGTTCGTTACCCCTGAGATCACTTCTTCTGGTGATTAAAACCAGTCTCTGGGTTCAAAAATTTTTGTTCAAGCAGGATGGCAAGAAGACAGACGGATGCATGCAATGCGGGCCAACTGCCTCACTGCCTCTGAGCCAGGCAATAGAGAAGCAGTGGCTTAATATAGGCTCCATCTGCCAGGCCATGGCTCTGGAAAGAAAGAGAACAGGTAGGAAAGCACCGTAAACAAGCTCTTTACTACATATACATGACCATATTCCCCATGCAGCATTAGCACTTACACAGACAACATGCTCTTTACACAGATGGTGGGTCAAGATCTCTCCACAGCTGCAGGCAGAAGTCTCCACTATGCTGAGGGAGAAACAGCTGCACCCCTCTGTGGTCACTGGAGCAAAGCTGATGCTCTGCTCCAGACTGGAGATGTCCTTGGGGTGTACCACCTCCCCCCAGTGCCATACTGCCAACATGAGGCCTCCCCAGTCACCTTGCCACTGCAGCATCTCCTGCTGCTTCCCACCCAAGGCAGCCTTGGAACTGCCTGTTCCCTCTTCTCCACTCCTGGAGGTGTAGGGAGACATCTTCAGACTTTGGAGTCCACTTCTTAAAAGTCTAAATTAGAACCAACAGGTTACCTCATGGGTATCAGGAGAGGTTCCCACAACCCCTAAGTTACAAGAGCTCCAACACCTCCCTGGAGAAGCTTTTCCTGCTGTGACTCTTACTGTGATACCCAAAATCTATAAAGCCTTTTAGAAAGCCCAACATTTTGCATCAGTGTAGAAAATGATGCTTTAATACATCTGGGAGGCCATCTCAAGGACCCTCTCCATAGCAGCATCTCCCATTTCAGAAATCTTGGCCACACTCTACTGTTTAAAACTCATCTTTCTCCTGTGTTTGTTTCCAAAACATTTACTTGGGTGAAATTAAGTGCTGGGTTGGCAAAAGCTTCTCACGACTAACGTAGGCAATCATGCTGGTGTCATCTACTTGTCACCACTTTAAGGTAATTCAGCAAGCCGATGGCTTTGTGTGAAGAACTAATGACATTTTAATCTGTAAAAAAATCAGGCACAGGAAAACAAGCTTTTGGCATCATACTAAGGAATAAAATTAATGTACAAGCTCTGTATGCTGAGCTGAAACAGTCTTTTTTGGATGCACAGTTTTAAGCATTCGAGTATTACTAATACACTTGCAAATTTGAAGTGAATAGGCATTTGCGGTTTTCTTTGCTTAATAAAGGATTTCTTTGTGCTGCACACTAGTAGCTTGCTGGGGCCAGCCCAAGGGTAGATGCACACAGCCGAGCAAGCCCTCCCCGCTCTGTGCAGCTCCACGGCACATTGCAGGGTTCACACATTCAGTACCGGCACAAGCCCCCACGGGACCGTGGGGCGATTCCCTCATTAGCCTGGCCATGCCTGGGTCTCAGCTACGCTCGCAGTTTTGGCGAGTTGTGACATAAATCCACAAATAAATTCCAGCCAGCTTGTACAGAGCTAACCCCAACACTTGCAATTGCAGGGAAAAGCTTTAAAAGAAAACAAAAAGACCCCATCCCCAAACAGCTTGCTTCAGAAATCAAACTCTTACAAAGTCTTGGGAGAAAGGAAATCAACCGTCTAATTCTCCTCCTTCTTACAGTTCAATAATTTGTGAAATACGTGTGATTGCATTCAAAGTAAAACATTAACTTTATATAAAGGAAGAATTCCTGCCTGTCATTCTTGCACACTGTGCTCGGTGTCACATCCTGGCTTGCAGGGTGTTCCTGCAGCTACAGCAAAGTCACCTGTCAGCTATTAGTACCGTCAGGCTATCACACACGACACTTTTTTTCCACATTGGCTTATTTGCCAGTCTTTTCCTTTTATTTTTTTTTTTTTATTTTAACAGCTTGCTCACAGTGAAAACCCAGATAACACTTATAAAAGACATTATTACAAATGTGTTGTGACTGTTCAGTTTAATTCTTATTTTATTCTTCCCCACTCATCTCTGCTGCATCGCTCTGAGATATTAATGGACTTGTCCTCACAGTGCAGCTCCACTCCCTGCCTGTCTGGTGAACGTTACCATTCTCACCCTGGAGCACAGTGTTGGGAGTAGTTTATCCCAAGCACCCAGGTCTTACCGTAAACCTGTAGCACAGGAAGGGACCGAAAGTGAAATATCCCAGTCCAAAACGCTTGTTGTAAACTTGGCGAATTTCATTATATGGTTATGTACCTAAAGGTTTACTTAGGTCTGCGTTTTTAAACATCAAGAATTAACACACTGCATCTTGTGTTTCTATATATCTTAAAGCAAGATCTTTGAGGATTTTTTTTTTATTATTATCATTTTTTAAACCAATGCCTAAAAACACACTCTTTTGTGTTTACAAGACAAACCAACTTCTGGCAGGCCATATTCTCAAGAAACATCTTCAGCCCACAGATCAGAAAAAAAAAATCAATAAACCAATAAAGATATCTTTTAAGTTTAATGGATTATTCCTAGAATGTGATTTAGCACAACGAAAAGTCCACTGTCATGAAGCAAAATTTAATCTGAAATTAAAAGAAAAAAATTGCCATTTATTATAAGTAACTGAGAACATGTATTGAACTGTTCAGTTGGGTGCTAGCTGACCCAGTGGCAGGCTGGCACAGCACCAGGTTACTAATCACTGGAATAAAATAATTGGATGTTTTTACATCTCCTCGAGTATTTTGGAGCAAGCCTGATTCTTGGATGCCCTTCTTGGCTCAGTCTCAAACTAGCCACAGCCTGGCATGGAAAACTGCCTCTGCAATGACTTTGCAAACAAAAAAACCTACCAAAACAAATGCAAGAAGGCCTGTCCCACTTCCAAGGAGATTCTGGCTTCGTTACTGATCTCCCAAAGATATAAAAGCACCTTTTGGGTTTAGAAAAGGCACTGTGATCCCCCAGCCCTGGTGCAAACACACAGAGGTTAAACATAGCAAGGGAAAAGTGCAAGCCCTCTTCCAACTCAATGCAAGAGGAGTCTTCAAGTGTGTGGAAACAGGAAAGAAAATTAAAAGAAAAACACAAACAGGGTGTGAAAGCAAAGGAGAAAACAACAGGAAGACCCTGTAGCAGCAGAAGAGATGATATTTGATAGCAAGATTCCTCATCTGTTGCCATAAAGAGCTACCAGAATAGCTGGGGCTTGCTTCAGTTTACTGTCGCACGCAAGAACCAGAGAAGCAATCAGAAGCTGATTTGGTTTTCTCAGCAAAATAAAAAAACTGTGGTAAAAACAATTTTGGGCAAAATGAAGTGTTCTCAGCAGCCCCAGACTGAATCTCTGTTTTGTTTTCATTCCTGGGACTGCTTTAAAAATAAAAGCTCATTTTGACATGAAAAATTAATGTGTTCCCTTTTGAAACAGAAACAAAATTCACTTTTAATTGCTACGTTATTAGCTTTGTCTGGCTGTTTGCTGAAAGTAATCTGAATGTGCAAGTAATTCATTTTGCTTCTCATGGTGAAGGCTCCTTACAGGGAATAGTTCATTTTAAGAAACTGCTCAGCTACCACTAAAACATACATGATTTGTATCAGAAAGGAGCAAAGCAGAATTTGCTTGTGCCTTGGAAAGTTCTGTTAAAATTAAATAATTGTTTGGAATTTGAGGTCAAATTGCTGACAATTACAGTTTTTATTCTATTGCCAGCCATGCGCCAACTGGTGCAGTTGTGGTTCATCAGGGAACCTGAAGAACCCTTTAAATGTTGCTGAATGTAATTGTTTTGCTGTAAAGGGAGAAAGAAAAGACAAGACTGAACTCCATCTATTGTCTCAGTTCAACCAAGACCCAACAAAAAGAAAGATGGATCATGGAATGACATCATGCAAAATCTTTCCAGTTGGGTTTGCTGTGTATTTTGGAGTAATTCTTCCCCATCTATGTTTGGTAGAGCTGAATCTGCCTCAGCCACTCATTCTCCAATTCAGATTTTGAAACACCAAGACCTAAAACCCGCTCAGCTTCTCCATTCCAGAAGGCTCCTCCAAGGACTGTACCTTCCTCTTCCTCTCCAGACCATTTTCCAAGGAAAACTGCTCTCTCCAGGCTCTGCCCATGGGACAGGCCAGGACTCCCCACCCTATTTCCCATGCTGTGTAGCTGGGGACCAAAGCTGCATCTCTCCTCCCTAACAGCACAAGCAACCATCCAGAAGAACCTCACTCTCCAAAATACAGAAAATACACACGTAAATTTTCTTAATCTAACAGTAAGAAGATGCTGCAAGGAGTTAAAACTTCTAGAGCAGAAGTCAAAACTGCTGCTAGCTAAAATCTTTTTCTCATCCAGCAGGACGGGATCTATCTGCAGCCTGATCCTGCCAACACCCAGGCACAGCTGCACCACGTGTCCCGAGCCACAGCAGAATTTCCTCAGCAAATCGTCAGGCGGACAGTGAGGATTTATAGAGATGCCAGGGCAGGGAATGTACCAATAGTGTGTAAAGCAATAAAAACAAAGTCAATCCATAATCTACCAGCATCAGATGCTGTTCTACCACTAAGAAACAAAAACAGGGCCGGGAGGGGAGGGGAGCAGGGAAGAAGGGGGAGGAAAAAAAAAAGGAAAAACAGGAAGAAAAACAGAAAACCAGGAGAAAAAAAAAAAACAAACCATAAAAACATGGTGAATATATGAGTGAAACCGAAGCAGTGAGCTGACTTTTATGGTTTCACAAACTTTTCTGCTCACTACATCAGGCTTCATCTGGCCAGAAAAGGGTGAATCCACAGAACTGCTGCTCTGGATGCTAGAATACACACAGATTTTTGTCTGCAATCAAGACTGGACTAATCCACTCAAAAAATGCATATGATTCGCACAAATATTATATGAATCTTTATATCAAAGAGGTTTATGAGAAATCATTGACAAGGTCTTAACGGCCAAAATAAAAGAAAAAGCAAGTTTTGCTGACAGTCAGTGGGAAAAAGCACCTACAATGTTCTGTCTTATGAGCATCTTATAAAAGAACTGAAGTACAGAAACACACAGAGAGGTTAATATTGGGCAATCATGAGAAAAGGGAAAAAAAAGAAAAACAAACATTTACTGGGCCCTTATTATGTAAAGATTGCACTTTAAATTTGCCCATCTCCCTGATTAGGCCTATTTGCAATCCTGAAGACTTGCTTGACATTAATCAAATCACACTAAATGGAAAGATTAGTTACTCAGCTCATAAACAAACTGCCCCCTCAGCGCACGAGAAGTTTCTCACTACCACTTTAGCTTGCCACATCAGATTTTCCCTTCTCCTCTTACCAGGTTTAGTGGTGCAACTCCAGGGGGCACAGCCTTTGCACAACTCGCCTCTTGCTTCCTGACCCAGCAGAGACATGCAAGACACAGGTATTTGAGTGATTTTGTTCAAAGACCATGGTTTCCATTTCATCACACTTTGTCATGGTTTAACCGCGGCTGGCAACCAAGCACCCATTGAATTTCTGCACTCTTCACCAGCAGCTGCAATCACCAGATGGGGGCTGCCAGTGCACAACACTCCAAAACAGCTTCTGCACACCCCAGACACCCACCTCCAGCTCCTATCACCATCCTGGTGCTGATGAAGAGCCACGTAGCTCCTCTTGGTACTTCTCCACGCTTTGCTGGTGATACGACAACTCTGTGTCGTGTAAAACATGCCTACAGCTACCTCCTGGGGTGCTCAGCTGAGCATCCCAGTTAAACACAGGCAGGGCAGGACAAGGCACGGAGTTACAATCTTGTGATCTGCAAATCACAAAGCTTTAGCTTTGCTTTCATTGCTCCTCCATCAGATGGCCTCCAAAGGCATGAGGACTTCTGCCCAAAATTAAACACAGTTTTTCTCCTTCCCAGCTCACACACAAACTGGCCATGGAGCAGGGGGGGGTCCCCAACATCAAAGATAACAAATTTCTGTGTAGCTTCATGGGTAGAGGATCTCATTTTTGGAAAGCACTCAATTCCCCTGCAGGCATCCCATGATGAAGCCAGGTCTCCACAGATGCTGAGAGCTAGAGTAGATCAAGGAAGAGTTGGAAGAGTTTTGAAAACTCTTTCCCTACACTCAAGCAATAAAAATCAAATCTACTGACATGCAGGACTGTCAGGAGCTGGACAGTCGGGGCACTGGCGACTGTTTCATTAGCTGTAGCCATGTCTGCTGTGTCAATTGAAATTTCGTAGCATCAGTGTCTAAGGTAAAGTGCACATACTGGAAAAAAACAAATTAGGATGCAAAAGAACAGCAGTTTTCTTGGATATCAGGGAGTGTCACTGTTTGTTAATACCACACATACAAAACAGTACAAAACAAATACCTTTGACATCTGAGTTTTTTGGTGAGTTGCAGCTTCTTTGTGTCCAGTCAGGCCTCAGAATGACTGCTGTCACACAGACTGATAGTCTTCACCAGCAAAGAAAGGAAGTTAAATAAAAAAACCTATTACAGTCTTGTTAGGTTTTAGCTGCATTGACAAAAGCAAGGCAGCTCAGGTTCAAGGTTGCTCTTCTGCCCCTAAATCACCTGCTCAGCAGCATCCAAATGCATCTCCTGCCTTGCCTGGAGGCAGAGGCTGAGCAGAGCACAGCACCGTTCCCTCTGGGTTTCTTTGCTTTTGCCCAGTTTAGTTAGCCCCACAACATCGTTGTGATGTTGATTCCATAGTTCTGCACTCTTCTGCTCTTGAGTGTCACAAACTGATTATTTTCCCCTTTTTGGTACACAAGGTCTGTGGCAGTGTGCTCCCTCCCTTCCCATGCTGACCTTTATTTCTGTAGTAATTCTCAGGCAACAACCACCAGCGAGGGTCCTAATGGATGCCTCTGGTCGTGATGGCTGTATCCCACTCAAAGTGGATTCAGGGGAGACAGATACAACGTGACAGCCAAGGACTAATCTGAACAATGCGCCCACCTCCCCACTGCGCTGGTCAAGGTCCAACTCAAGCCAAGTTTGAAAGAAACCAACTTCTGTAATCAGTATGCAAATGTGTCTATGAGTCAATCATCTTACTCCATAAGCAGTGGGCAGCCCAGGGCCCGCTGAGCTCTCCTGCAGGGCAGCAGGCTGCATGCCAGGACCCCCCCTTGAGCAGGGACGCCTCTCATGGGTGTTCCTCAGGGCTGAAGGATTCCTTGCCACAACAGATTCTCGGTAAGTGATTCATAGCATGCTAAACTTTGACATCTTAAAAGGACTGAATGTGCACATATAATCCTTTAGATATAAACCATTGACTAAGTCTGGATCCAGCTGCACCTAAACCCCCCTCTGAGGAGTTTGGAACACAAGGGGGTCCTTTCTGAACCTCGTAACTCAATGGGAGGGTCACCCTGCCAGCTTTGCCTGACCCTGTCCTCTGTGCAGTAGTAAATAATCAAGTGCACCTTGCCATCGAATCCTGTTAAACCACTGTCACATTTACTATCAAACTTTGTTAAATCGTTATTTTATACCAATAAACATATTGCTGCTTCTCTCGTATGAGTGAAGAGCGTCACTCCATCCGTGACAAACTCCCACAACAACATCACTACAGCTTGCAGAGCTCGCTCTGTCTGCGTTTGGATGTGGCTAGCAAGAGTGAGCGCACTGAAGCCTGTTCCCCGCACACCCAAGGAGAAAGGTTCTTCCCCTAAGGCTCACCAATAAACCATTCAGGTTCCCCATGTTTTTTCCACTAAGGCTACATTATGGCATAGCTCTACAAGGTCCACGTCACCAACACCTTCAGCAGCACTCCTACCAAAAGGTCTTTTCTAACACTAATACATATGAAGTGGCCTTGTTCAGTCAGTTTACAGAGTCACCTTCCTTCCAACCCTCTTTCTTGACACATCTTCAAGAGACTTGTTTGTTTTCCACCCATGAGAAAAAGCACGGCAAAATAAAATAATAATAATAATAGTAAGGATTTTTCTTTGGGCAGCTGTCAGAAAAACAGAGAGAAGAGCAAGGTACATACGGCATTTCCTCTTCTCTAGCATTGAGGAGCACTTTCTGTCAACGTAACAACCCCAACCCCCGACTGCAGCTGTCACTGCTCCTCCACCAAACTGGGACTTGGCACATGGAGGGAGTGGAGAGGAGCCCTTCCACTCTCATACCAACAGACAACAAATCAGAGACCCACACAAACTTTTTGCACTTGCAAAGATTCAAAATGAAACGTATTCTCCCAAAATAACGACAGTGCTGGTTGTACAGAGCTATATGGCCAGCAAGCAGCAGCAGGGACCAGTGCTGCAAGAAGGATCGTAAGTCAGGACCTAGGGTTTTGGCTTGCCAGCTGAACAAACACACTCTGCCCATGAAAAAATGGAGAAGTTTCAGAGCTTCCAGAGGGGGAAGAAAAAAAGAAAAATATTTAAATTGGGCAAAAAGAGGCTTTGTTTGCAAATTTGTTGGGTTTTCTGCATTTTTGGATATTAAACAGAGACAGAACCAGAAGTAAAACCTCATTTCAGAGTGGCAAAGTCAAAAAGCTTCCATTAGGAAATGTCAGAATGGAATAATCCATAAAATAGGTTTCCTTTTTCAGGGTTATTTTTTGAAGTCAGCTAAGGAGTTCAGGATGAATTCTTAAATAATTCAAAGGACATTGATTGAAATATTGCACTTCACCCTCCTCCCAACTTGCTTAAAGCTACACACATAAATAGCGTGCTGCAGCCAGATTCTTATCTGATTTCATTAAAATATCATCCAAAAGGTGAAGGAGGGACCTTGAGCCCTGGCTGAGAAAAGGCAGGGCCAGCCCCAGGCACAGGGGCAGCACCAGGGAGCTTCTTCAGCTGGTTCTTCCTTCACAGCATGGGGAGCACATCAAAACAGCACCTTAGTACTGATGATTGTGAGGATGAGGAGGACAAAAAAAAAAAAAAAATCTTGCCATTGTGGGAAATAAGAAATTATAACAAAGCAGTGTCCACAAAAAAATAAACCAAATATTTCCAGTTAAAGCTTATACCACTATGAGGGGTACAGGAGAAGGGCCATGCACCTGCATGATACAAACACAACCAAGCACCGACAGCAAAGGACATCACCATCCTCATGGAAACTAACACCGTCCTCCACTGCTGCCACACTACAGCCCCAAGGACATATCATTCACACTCAAGAGAGCTATGAAGAGTAAAGCATTGCTGAGGAAAGCCACTTGCCCCATTGGCCAAACCACTGCTTTGGTGCCTGCACGTGGTGCACCCATGACCTGCTCACTGCTTGTCTTCAAACAAAAGGCTCAATACTTTTTCCTACAGGACAGGGAGAGGTTTTCATGGCGAATTTCAACACCTGCCCACCCTCTGGGGAAGCTGGGGGCTTGTGCCAGCAGGAAGAGTCTTGGGAAGGGCACAGTGGGGTTTTGGGGCTGTAGCACAGTAAGCACAAACCTTGCTAACTGTTACAGACACAACCCTGTCCATGTGGCCATGTACAGTCTAATACTGAGACATAAAAGGAACTACAATATGAATTAAACCAACTGTTTTATTTACTGAAATGATCTCTGCCTTTGATACAAGAGACTTATGAAGAGTTGCGTCCCTCTGTGGACACAACAAATGCATCTCCATCCATACAGTGGCCTATGTTTGCTTCAACTGAAGATGCTAATTCAAATTTACAGTTCAGTGGTTCCCTCAAGAGATGACCCAGTAATGCTGAAATTATTGGTATCTCTCTCTGGTACAGGAGGTTCCCCATCAGCAGCATAATGCACCATGTAATGTCATGCCCATCTACAAGAAGGGCTGGAAGGAGGATCCAGGGAACTAGAGGCCCATCAGCCTGACCTTGGTGCCAGGGAAGGTTATGGGAAGAGATCATCCTGAGTGCCATCACTCAGCATGTATGGGACAACCAGGTCCAGCCAGCATGCGTGTGTGAAAGGCAGGTCCTACTTGACTGACCTGATCCTGCTCAGTGGATGAGGGAAAGGTGTGCATGTTACTATCTAGACTTCAGTAAAGCCTTTGACACCATTTCCCACCGCATTCTCCTGGAGAAACTGGCTGCTCATGGCTTGGACTGGCATACTCTTCACAGGGTAAAAAACTGTCTAGGTGGCCAGGCCCAAAGAGTGATGGTGAATGGAGTTCAATCCAGTTGGTGGCTGGTCACAAGTGCTGTTCCCCAGGGCTCAGTGCTGGGGCCAGACCTGTTTAATGTCTTTATCAGTGATCTGGACGAGGGGATGGAGTGCACCCTCAGTCAGTTTGCAGCTGACACCAAGCTGGGGCAGAGTGTTGACCTGCTGGAGGGCAGGAGGCTCTGCAGAG
>JAVJGI010000063.1:26324302-26334812 GCA_035590275.1 Ibycter americanus
ACAGGGCTTGGTAGTGTTGGGTTAACAGTTGGACTCAGTCTTAAAGGTCTTTTCCAGCCTAAATAATTCTATGATTCTATCTTGCCAAACATGGAGTGGCCATCTTTGAGCTGGTCAAAGAAAGAAAGTAGAATATGTTTCACCACACTTTAACACGTTTCAATTTCTTTACTCCCAAGCTGCACACATTTGCAGATTTTTAAGTCAAGACTTGAAAGGGCAATCTTTTTTACAGCAAAGCTAGTGAAAGATCTAACAGTAACTTACATTTCCGATGACTAAAGCAGAGCTATTTCAAGGGTAACTGAGGAACATAATCAGGAATGAATGAGTCCCAGGCTGTCTTAAGTAGAAGGCATTTAGTAAAGAAAACAGCCCTAACCAGAGCTGAAACAAAATATGTTTTCCTTCATTTACATCCCAAGCGTCTTGCTCACCAGTGGATATTCCACATGCAGCACTACCCGGTTCAGAGCAGAATAGCTGCTGGTAGCACTAACAAACAGATGTCATTAACACAAAGCTCTGCCTGGGAGAGGTGATGGCCGCAAACCTGAGACCTCCCAGCTCCCACTATCCTGTGTTGTTATAAGAAAGGGGAAGAATGGTCTATCCAATTCCTATTACATCAGTTTTGGGTAGGAAAAAATGATACTGCTGCATCTAAACCAAACGTGTTAACTACAGAAATGAGTCTAATCCAACATTCAAACTCAGCTCAGAGTCCATAGATGAAATCTGAGATTAAAGACGTTCAGCTTGCTTTCCCTGCCTCTGATCCAAACCTTTGTGTTTTGCCACGTAAGAGTTAGGAGCCACACAGGTTTGTCTTATTGCTGTTTCTCCTTCTGTCTGCCCTTTGAGAAGGGGACACATTGTTCCCTCTTTCTTTCTGGGGACTTCAAGGAAAGCCAATTATTCTTTTAGCAACGCTGTGTCTCTATAATAGCTTCAATAACAGCTTATGATTACAACCCTCCCAGGTATTGCTGTATTTGTACAGAGAGGACGCGGACCCCTTAAGGAGATGCACCTGCAGAAAATACTACAGACAAGAAGAACCCACTCCTTTCCCCTTCCCAGCCATCCCACAGGACAATGGGGCCACCCCAACCTCACCTGCAGCTCTAAGTCACTCTGAGGCATGAGCAACCTGATTCTATCCACGTGAGCATGTGTTTCTTCTACTCTTCCCAGTGCCTCTCTCTGTTATGCTGCAGGGCTGAAGGAAGGACTGGGGCTGAACTGATTGCCCTATACCATTCCTCCCACAAGCACTGACCAAAAACGTATGATTTTTGCCATCATTGGGTAGATTTGCTTCTCCTGGAGTTACGTTATGGCATGCTGGACTTTTACATCTGAAGGTTACCAGCTGAAATCTAAAACGTGAAATTTACATCATAATAATACTTAACACCTAGTACATACCTAGGACATGCAGAACTCTATGAGACACAAATCTCAGTCTTTCAACCTCTCTTGCCATTCTGGTATATTCCAGCTGAAATAAACCACAAAGTGCTCTAAAAGGTTTCTCACTTTCTGCCAATCCAACAATACATCCTCATTCCCACTCTTTAAAAGAAAAAAAAAAAAGAAAAGGATCCTGATGTCATTTACCATAAGGGGAAAATCAACACGAGGACCCTGAGCAGAGCAAATTCACAACCAGGGCACTCACAATCCATCAGCACAGCTCAGATATCAGCAAATAATCTTCAAGCATCAACAGATATTTTCCTAGTGTGAGTCTGCTGACTACTTGTCAGACTGAGAAAACATCAAAGCTCAGTTGCAATTCATTTGGAACAGGACTTAGAGTACATATTGAAAAAGTCTAGAAAGGGTGTATATGTGTGTGTGTGTGTTTGCGTGCGCCTGTATATGTACAAATAATATCTATATTTTAAAAAGTGTGCCTGCTGAAAACATGCCTGCAGCTGCATTTTACAGATAACAGAATCTGACTGAAATGTGGGAGTCAAACAGCCATTAAAATCAAAAGAAGTCAAGTAAAAAAACACCTGGCAGATGTGTAGGGAAATTGCAACATGGAAACACATCCCTCAGAGGATGAGGATGGGTGAAATTGTTGCAGGTAAAAATGCAGACAGTCGTCGTGTGCTTTTTTAGCCCCATGTATAATCCCCAAACACAAGAGAAGAAAAACAATCCAAAGTGACAAAGAAAATATAACTGAGGAGCTCAGGGGAGAAGTGCAGTTATGGGCTACTGATATCTTTATGACATTTTTTCCAATCAACTCCACAAACGAGACACACATTATCACTGCAATTAAACTACTTTTTTATATTTCATTCAAACAATTTTTTCTGCAAAGCATATGCTCTATGGGGATGTCTGAGTACACACTCAATGAAAAAAAAAAAACCACCACCACACACACACAATCACCATCAGCAATTATCACAGTATCGCTTTCTTCCCAGTCCCATTAGCAATGTGCTAGCTGCTGCCTGCGCAACATATACAAGGCCTACAATTTTGAAGTGAAAGGGTCTAAAACCTATTGATTTGATTAGTATAGTGGGAGTTAGGTGCTTACATGCCATGGTGGGCAGTGACCAAATAGTCTCAACTCCCAGGAACTGCTGGGGACACGAACAGCGTTCAGGCTTCTAGAGGAGTTGCTCTCTTGCTTTCCTCAAGGGTTTCTTGGAAAACCCTATTCATTTTCCTTGACCAATTGTGTCAGAAATAAAACCTTTTAACTAAAAATAGCTGGGCTGGACTACTTGCTAATTTTAGAGGGTGCATTTGTGGAGACGTAATAAAAAGATCAGCAAGCAGCACAAGTGTGCTTCACTCATGCTGATAACTGAGTAGAACATTACACAGAATAATAACCATAAAATCATCCAACTACCTTTATGTACCTAGCACACAGCCTGCTCTCCAGATAACTCACAGCTCAAAATATCCATTGTTATGCATGGCCTTTGCATGAAAATTAAAATCTTAATCTGTTGACATTACAGGAGTTTTTCATCACTGTATCCAAACTAACATTTCTAGCAAGTGTTCCCCTTGTGGTATCTAGGGCCAGCTGCAAAGGATGCTGTGTTATGATGCTACAGAAGCCACCAACTGAAACGATGCCCATCCTTCCATTCTATGGGCAGAGGATGGTCCTCCCATCTTCTGCACCTGCTCTCAGCCACCTCATATGCTTTCTCTGTTGACCAAAAGTCTGCAGTGAAAACCCAGCCCTGGTGGGTTTTCCATTGGGAAGTTTTGTTGTTTAATTCAGCTGAGCTACGGTTTCACCAGGGATGCTGCAAATCTGTCTTCAGGGACTGGAGAGCCACTACTTTATATTTTGTGATCTTCCCCAAGTGCTGAATGCTTTATTTAAAACATTAGGAGAGAAGATTTTAGTGGGATCTTTTGTGAGGCACTCTAGGAACATCTCCCAGACCCGTGGTTCACCAGGGCAAGCTGGGCACCAACTGGGATTTCCACAGGCACCATTGGCACTTCTTCAGCAAGGACTGACACCCACACCACCACCACACCACCCCCCCATTAAATTGCTCTAGGTCAGAGCTAGTTACCACCTGGGCTGCTTGAAGAAGAGAGTCTGGGGTCATCAGAAATAAGACAACACACACAATCCCAGTGGCATTAGTTGGGAAGCAGAGCTGAACATCTTCCTTGTTCATCAGCTGAGGTCACCTGTGCCTTTAGAGGTTGCAACCCATACTGCAATTTAACAGAATAGCCTGCTCTATTTCCTCTTAATAGATTTTATTTAAGAAAGGATGAGCAAGCAAATATGCACTAAGCAAGCACATTTACAAGCTAATTCAAGATAGAACAGAACAATGATCAAATTGTGGTTCATAACTGAGACTGAAGTACTAAGTTTAAGTAGCTCTAAATCATCAAACCACTAAATTAATACAACATGTAATCAAATTGAGTTATGAAGTTGAAAATTAAGTTTTTCAGCATTGGTCTTGCTGTGGGAGTGTGCAAAAGAGGAAATAGATTTCTTAAATCTGAGACCTAACCAAAGGGCTCCTCAGCTGAGGCTTGTGTCATGCCTTCACCACACAATGCATTTGAGACCGCCAGCAAAAATTATTCTCTGTTGAAATATCTTCACACTTACTCAAACACTCTCTAAAAATGTTTTTTTTCCAGAACAATTATCATAGCCACTTCACTAAATATCCTTTTTTAATATTTTAGAGTAAAAACCAAAAGAATAGTATACAACCATCCTTTGACCTCAAACTTCTAGGCGTTTGGTGGGCGTCAGTCTTTCTCATGACTAAGTCATCAAAGTTCTGTCAGGCACAAATGAAGCTTGCCATGTTTCATGTGCTGGAAAACTCTGAGTAAGTTCAAAGCAATCTGTCCCCTTGATGAGGCTAAGAAGAACTCCAAAAATGTAAAAAGAACAATTTCTAGAAAAAATTCAGCAAAAATAAAAATTATCTAAAAAAATAAAGCAGCCTCTCAATGAGCTGTAGCTCCTAATTTGGTAAGATGCCTATGCCAGGCTGAGATCTAACCAATTTTTACATGCTTTAGAGAGACAGCCTTGGCTGGCAGCAATGCAACCTGAGTACCAGCCTCAGCCTTAGCCCTGACCTGCTGTCACAGCCCCAGACACGTGCCTCCACCCCATAAAGCAGAGGAAATTACTCTGAATTTCTTCCATAAAACATTTTGATGTATGCAGACTAATCATGCTACAGTACCACAATACCGCTGTATTTATCATGCGCTGAATGGTTGCCATTCCCGAAACGCTCCTCGTTTTTTAGGATGAGATGGCATTGCAGGTGTCAGACAGACCTGAGCCTTGGTTCCCGCAGCCGTAAGTATGGACTGGTCTCTAGAACAAGCACATTCAGCCTTGCTTACGTCAAACACCAAACGCTTCTGTGAAGAGGCAACCTCCACACCGCATCCTGCGACGGATCGCTCCCCACTTCTGCTGTCTCCAGTGTTCTCAGCTCAAGGCTCAAACTCACTGCAAACACAAACCTGGGAACAGCTACTCTACCAAACTCTACCAAAAAATACCTGCAGAAAATTTCACTATCATGACACATTGGACCAGGGAACAAAGGGCTAAAAAAAAAAAAAAAACCCACAAAAAAAAACTGCCAAAAACTCCCTCATGATTCCTGGGCCTAAAAGAGACCTTTCACTGTTTTGCTGAAACACCTTATAAAACCCCATTTAGTCTCTCTGCTTCTGCAACAAAAGAGTTCAACTACAACACTTAGAGACATGGTTTAGAGATGGACTTGGCAGTGCTAGGTTTACAGTTAGACTTGATGATCTTAAAAGTCTTTTCCAACCTCAATAATTCTATGATTCTATTACAGGTATACATAAAACCACGTGCTTCTAAACTGTATTTGTATGTATATGGGTAATTAAAAGCAATTTCACACAAACAGCCTCCCAGCAGTGTAACGCTGGGACAGGTTTCCCTTTGCCCTCCCCGGTCAGGCTACGGCTGAGCAGCCAGCAGCAGAGCAGAGCACACGCGATAGTTGACATTTTATTAACAGCTCCATTAAAATAAGCAGGAGTGCATCCAAGCAAACAATCCCCAATCAATAGCAGAGTTTAAATTAAGACTTCAGCCGAGTCGGAGAAGTG
Organism: Ibycter americanus; assembly: GCA_035590275.1. NCBI lineage: Eukaryota > Metazoa > Chordata > Aves > Falconiformes > Falconidae > Ibycter > Ibycter americanus. The sequence continues at coordinate 26,329,952 of JAVJGI010000063.1, forward strand.
GGGCAGGACTGAAAGGCAACCAAAGCAGCATGGTGTGCAGGCGACATCCCTGCCTGGGGGGTGATGCCTGACTCACAACCCCATTCTGAGCCAAGGAAAACTTACTGAAAAAGAAATAAAAAGAGCCCAGAAACCCACCCCAACATGCTGTGGAGGAATGATCACTGTGGCACAGCAGGACACAGCAGGGGGATGGATGCAGTGTACAAGCTCTTAGGCATGATCCTGGCTCTGCTGGCAGTGGTGGCAGCATTCCTACGCGCCTCGCTGGGGTCAGAGCTTCACCTGCTGCACTTTAAAGGACAGAAACACCACAGAGGGATGGCCAGCTTCAGGAGCAACACTTTGCCTGCTTGCACACAGCACGTGCATCCCCTTCGCATTGCCTTTGGCTGCCCCCTCCATTCCCAAAATACTTGCAGCAGCCAGAAAAACATCACTGAAGTTTCCTTTGCAGCTCTAAGAGTCCCAAACTGCCGTCCTCATGGCACAAGTTGCTCCTCCAGCCAACAGTGCCACCACCCCATAGCACTTGCAGAGTCACATCCAGGAGGTGCAGCGCAGGCAAAGGCTACATCTGCCCTCCCCAAGAAGGATTTACAAAACACCTTCCATCCGTGAGCTGCGTGAACTATTTCAGTGGCAAAACATTTGCTCTTCAGAGGTATGTTTATGATCAAGTAATCAGGTACAAATCATCCCTTGCAGGAACAGTTCAGCAACACACGGACAAGAAGTAGATTCCTCCCACGAGCAGGGAAACCACACTGAATCCAGTTGTGGCTGAAACTGCCCCAAATCTGGCTCTCCTTCCCTTCCTGCTGCCCTGTGCCTCAGCAAAATGAATAAACCCAACCTCACAGCACTATCCCAAGGATAAAACCCGTATGTAGCTATCCGAAGGTCAGGTGTGTTCTGGGGATGATGGATGCAGCCAAGTGGCATGGTTTGGCATAGCTGGTTTTGCTCCTTATGCACTGTAATTGCTCCCACTCTATCTTCCATCTTCACGTGTAGTTCAAAAAAAGGCATCGTTACACATTAGAAGTTAACTATAAGCAATCTCAGGCGGCAACTGGCTAATAGGAACCGTGCTTCCAAGCACTTCATGTCCCTTGTTGCTGCCAGGACATACAAAGGCGTTTGCTCCTGCCTCAGCAGAGCACTACCCATTTCGAATCAAACGGACAGTAACCATCACTTAAAAGGGATAGTGGGGAGGCAATTAAAACTACTCTTTAGATTATGAAATTTATTACATTTTGCAATAATATCAAGGAGCTATAGCACACTCTGTACCCACTCTGGGCCAAAGCTGACTTCATCAGCACACCCAGGATTATTTGCTAAAGCAGACCAGAACTAGGGCATTTGAAAGGGCACATGCCCTCATGGATTATGATTGATTAGCACTCCACCAAATGAAAAGAACAACAAAATAAAAACTTGGATCATTAACTAATTCTCTGTTAGAGTAAATCAAACTGTGCTACATTATACTGTTGCTTTAGTAAAGAACAGGGATTTCTAAAGAAACAGACACATGCACAGAGAGGATACACACACATTCCACTAGCCCACTGGTGCTTCTTTTATCCTTTTGCTGAAAGTCCCAGTTTGCGTCTCCAACATTCATTTATCATCTTCTACTGACTTTGTTCAACAGAACATTAAACGATTAAAACTTCAGCATTGCTCTTTTAAACACTGAGGCATCCTTTTTATCTGCCAAGGATGAAGAGTTTGGCTGCCAACTAAAGTTAAACAAAGCAGCAGGAAGATTTTAGGTAGGCAGAATATAATGGTCCACACTGGATTTTGGCCAAATTACTAGAAGTGACCCCACTGCATTTCTAAATTGCCATCTGGTTCCACAAGTGAGAACAGCACACTGATCTTCCAGGCCAGAGTAAAATGGATGGTGTACAGCCTGCACTTAACTTGCAATTAAATTTTCTGTGGCTAATGAAACATTACTGCAAACATAAGCACCCACGTTCCTTGGCTTGGCAATGAAGAGAGGGAGAAGTGCCTCTTAAAAGGGTCTCCAGGTGAAAAAACCCATTAGAAAGTGGTGGCTTTCAGAGGCATCCCCTCACTGACTTAGACAGGGATGGTGACTACACCAGCTGAAGGTGAGGAGGTTGGTTGGTCAGTTGGTGTTGGCCCTTCTGTTTTCTCAGCTGACCATGACAGAGGTTAGCTGTGTCAGGGAGTCCAAGCTGGCTGGCTCCAATGGAGATATCTCAAGTTAGATGGGACAGATTAAGCTGAAATACTCAAGCGCACAGAAATCCTGGAGGATTACTGCAGTAAACTCTAGATGGACATCAATCTCATGAAAGTCTGCTGCACAGAGTACCTTCATATTTATAATAAATATGCTCTAACAATCACAGCAAAGGTATGCAGCCTACCCACAATGATGTGTTTTCTCTTTCCTGCAACCCCTGTAGAACCTACCTGGCCCAGAGCAGAGCTTTCTGCCCCTCCTACAGAGCTCAGCAGCCACCCCAGAAGTAGGACAGCTCCAAAAGGGGCTTCCCAAACAGCAGAAGCTGCTGGGAAAGCGACCACCAGCTTTGGCCAGCAGCACAGAGCTGCAGTGAAAACCTCATTGCTTCAGCAACGCCAGTGGGTCTGAACTGAGCACAAAGAAAGTGCTGATTCAGATGAAGAAAACATTTTGGCTTTTTCCAAGATCAGCACACTAAATACTCCTTTTCTTTCTTTCTTTCTTTTTTTTTTTTTTTGTCAGCAATTTCAATGAAGTTGCAGGTTAACTGAGGCAGAAAGTGAGAAAAGCCCTCTCGGTCTGTATCCCCCACTTTAGAGGTGCTGATGTGCAGGTTTGAGGGAACCACCTAATGAGCCACAGAGCTTGCTTTTGCTTGTACTGACATCACGGCCGACAGCCCATCACATCAAGATTTTAGTACCTGATCAGAACAGAGACACATCCCCAGTCTCATAACACAGCCCGTCATATTAGAAACAGGCTTTGCTTTGGAAATTAAACAAGTGCCACCATTTCTTCCTTCAACAGCTTACAAACAGAGAGATGTATCAAATGGGACCACAATGCCATCACTGAAACATTTACTTCCCTGAAAACAATCTTCCTATGGTGGAACTGACAATGTTTTCCAGTACATTTTTTCAGTTTTTCAGCAATAACGAAAACATCCCTGTGTGATCAACGCTGTTTTCAGCACAAATCCAAAACATAGCCCCATACCAGCTACTCTGAAGAAAATTAACTCTATCCCAGCCACAACCAGCACATTCTCTACTCCTTATTCCACACCGTTTACATCATGATCAGGTACCAGACTAACCAATACATCTTCATTACCCACCACCTCACTTCCATCCTTTGATATAATACACAGATATCACGCCCTTAGTCTATGGACCACCCCTGTAAAATGTTTATAAAGTGTCCATAAATGTCCACTGAATTCATTTAGTCCATGACTTTGGGCTCCATCTGTTATGGTGGTCGCTCAGGAGAGGAGAGGTGGTGTGTTGTATGAGGTTATCGGGCATTAAAGCCAGCTCAGGTCAGGTCACTGCTGCATTTGCACTGCTTCTTGTAAGGCTTGTCCTCCATGGGTTCAGGTGGTTCCTGCTATAGTAATTCCCATAACGTGCAACTCAAATCATGGGTTACAACAACCTAAAAGTATTTCCATTACAGTTTCCACCCCGGCCCCTTTGGAACTGACGATTTGGTTTAACATTGCAATGAACTCCTCCCCTTGCCCCTGCTCCAGCTTGGACTTACCCACAGACTGCAGTCCCTTAGGGGTGTACCTGCTCCAAGTGGAGCCTTACCTATGAGCCGCAGCCTCTCCAGGGATATACCTGCTGCAGTTTAGACTTATCCACAGCCAAGGTGGCTTTGAGGTGCACTTGTTCCAGCATGGCCTTATCCACGGGCCACAATGCCTTCAGAGACATACCTGCTCCAGCATGGCTTTACCCACAGGCACAGTCCCTTCAGAAGTAAACGTGCTCCAGCATGGCCCTACCCCTGGCTGCAGTCCCTCTGGGGTGTACCTGCTCTATCATGGGCTTATCCATGGCCGCATGCTTTGAGGTGCTACAGCATGACCTCCTGCACAGCCACCGAGGCTTCAAGGTGTACCTGCTGCTGCAGCATGGACTTGTCCACAGCCACAGATGCTTCGAGGTGTACCTTCTCCAGCATGGGCTTACCCTTGGGCTACAATCCCTTCGGAAGTATACCTGCTGTGGCACGGAGACAACCATGGCCACAGACACTACGAGACATACCTGCTCTGGTGTTGACTTATCCACAGCCGCAGATGCTTTGGAGTGTCCTGCTCCCACATGGACTCATCCACAGATCACAGTCCCTTCCACTCGAGTTCACACCAGAGCTCCAGTCTGTCCAGGCCAGCAGCACAGACACAGCAGCGATGCCCTGGCTGTCTGCCAGCCCAGGTGCGTGGCCATTGCTCTTATCAAAATGTTCCCAGGCACAGCAGAGTCAGAGGATAAGCAGTGCAGCAAGCAGCAAAAGCAAAACGCAGCCACTAACAAACACTAGACTGTAATATACAGTGAGGCAAGCAAGTGCCATGGTAAGGGCAGGAGACTGCCAATTAACAGCTAAACAGCAATAACAGTTATAAATTCAATCTAGCACATTCCAATCAAACCTGTCGTTATCTCAAAGCCTTTGAGCCCCACGTTGGGCACCAGAAAGGACTGTTGGGGTTTAACCCCGGCCGGCAGCTCAGCCCCACGCAGCCGCTCGCTCACTCCCCCCACAGCGGGATGGGGAGAGAATCAGAGGGTAAAAGTGGGAAAACTCCTGGGCTGAGATAAAGAC
>JAVJGI010000063.1:26335168-26352274 GCA_035590275.1 Ibycter americanus
AGCCCTGTGTGATCAGCGCTGTTCCCAGCACAGACCCAGCACAGCCCCACACAGGCTGCTAGGAAGAACATTAACTCCAGCCCAGCCAACAGCAGCACAAGTCGAGGACAGATTAAGAAAAAATGCAGCAGTCCAATATTTTTTCCCCCTCCCCTCTCTCTCTCCAGTAGAAAATAATACTTGCAAATGTAAAATATCTACTTCACTAACTTTGTTATACAAAGCATATTTGGGAAGAAACATGTTATTATCATTTCAAACCAGAGTACGTGCAAAGCTTTAAGCCTGGGTTATTAGAAGATGTGATTGAAGGTTTACAAACACTGCAACATACAGAAAGCATTTTTATAGCAAAAATAATTAAATAACATAAGTTGAGAGGAATGGTGACAGTATAGAATAGTTAATATCCTGAATATACATGGGAACTAAACAGCAAGAATGAGTCACTGGGACCCTCTGCTTAAGTTATGCTCCTGGAAAAGCACCTATTACTTGGGTTGCTTGGTACTGCCAACTAAGGGGATGAACCTACCACAGCTTCTCCCAACAGAAATTCTGTATTTGGAGATGACTGAAGGTATTTGCATCCTGTAGCGGCAGTTGTCAGCGTGCTCACAAAGCCAGAGGAGACTAGCCATTGGATTTAGGTGCCACAGATGGGCTCAGAGGAGACGGGTTCAGTTTGCCAGCAGTACATCTGCCGTTGATCAGGAAGGTACTGAAATGATCTCTCCAAAGCAAATATTTTTCCCCGCTTACTGCATGAAAGACACCATTGTACCGTCCCTTGTCCTCTGCAAAAGAGATGAAACAGAAGCTCCTAGGACACTCAGACTGGTGTTGAGCCTCTGCACCCACAGTCACTCATTCAAGAGCTCTCACACCAGTTCCCTGGCCAAGCCCATGATGTGCACCATGACTACCAGCTTCAGCAGCACCCACGCTAATACATCTTCTGGCAGCCACCTCTTTCCTTCTTGCAAACACCAGGTCGATACAGCTTATCTGCCTTTTCCTCTAGTGTTTCTCAAATACCTTGATGACCAACTGGCTCTGGGTACTACCTCAGGAGACCTCAGCGGAGGATTGTGCAGGTTTCCTAAGGAGACACACTGACATGCAGCATCATCTCCGAGTTTGTCACATGACAGCACGTGCTTCACCTCAATCACATGTGCCTGCTGGCTCCCTGGTGTTGTTCACATAGCTGGGCACGAAACACACCCTCAGCCTGATGCATCCATGAAACAATCCTAAAATGCATAAATCAAAGATATCCCACACCCCTTATCCTCTGGCAGACCAGCAGCTCTGGCACAGGAAGCCACAGCTGCCCCTTGCAAGCTGCATGGCACAGCATGTCTCATGGTTCCCCTACAGAGCCAACGGACCTTTCCAGGGTTATAACACCCATCGCATCGTCAGCCTGTGGGCTCAACGCCCAAGGCAGGACAGTGACCACAGACAGCGACGCTGCCAGTTCTGGTCTCCAAAACCAATGCCCATGGGGCACCCACCAACAATGCTCACAAGGCTGAAGTGGCAGCAGAACACACCTTACCTGAAAAAAATGAACATAAGGCTAGAAATAATTTATGATGACCCAATAAAACTCTGCATGAAGTCACCCCTCCTGCTCGAGGTAACAGGGTTATTTTCTCTAGCCTTTCCTTTGCCAGAGGTGTAATGCAAACGAGCTTTCAATGCAATCTGCAGCTGACAGCCCACAGTGGGAAGAGGGCTGCTCACAGGCTGAGGGTGCAACGACTACAGCAGACCTGCTGCTGTAGCTCAAGTCAGCATGAGGTTCCTCTGATCCTCTTCCTACCACAGAAGTATGGAAACACTCCTTTCAGGGACACTTTTTCCTCTTACACATCTCCAGGCTTTCTCATTCAAGCTATGCAGACAAGCCAAGGACAAGGGAGCTTTAAACAACCTCAACAAGAAGAATCCTCTCCCCCTTCCATCCCCATCGGTGCTCATTAATCCAAAGCCATCTGTGCAGAGGGCTGCAGTGCTGCCACAGACAAGAAGATGCCACCAGCCAGCCTGGGAACTGCGAACATGTGCTCAGGGAAGAACGAAGACGTGGTTGGGTTCAGTGCTGCAGCCTTGCTGCTGCCAGCAGTGGAGGAGGCAGCTCAGCACCAGCAGATGAGACACAGGCAGCCGCCCACGGGCACTACACACCCCGCTGGGGAGCTCAGCATCCCCGGGGAAGCACGCCTTCCCCTGCACATGCTGCAGAGTGGGCTCTGGTGCTCCACAAGCATCCCTAAAGCCACCTCACCATGGAGGAAAAGGGGATTTTCCTGGTTGCCTTCACCCAGCAGACTGAGCTTTTTGGGGCAGAGACTGTGCCCAGAGCACCATCACCAGAGTGAATCAGAGAATAAAGTACGGTCAACAACAGAAAAAATTACCAAAATATGGAGGAAAACTCGATTTGGAGAAAGATGTCCTCCTCGCGGACATGTCTGAGCCAGGCAAGAGCTCAGCCACTGCACGGCAACGTGCCACATGAGTGCATAAATTCATCACAGGCAGATGGCTGATTTGACTAAACCAGCCTTAGTTTACACTGGAGCCGATCCATCCGTCCCGTGCCAGAGAGTTATGGCTCATGTCGAATCCAGCTTCGCTACTCCATAAATTTCAGGAGAGGGAGTCTCAGGAGGGTAACCTTCGCTTTCCAACATATTGCCTGTGCAAAAGCAACGGACAGGAGCACAGCGTACAGCTGGAAAGCAGCCGTGCAGAGGACAACGTGCAGAAGGCTATCAAGGATGGCAGGCAGGGGACATGCAGGCAACCAGAGTTCAACGCAACAGGGAGGGAACACGATTAAGCCGACGCCTTTGAAACGTACCTCTCACGCTATTACAGAGCTCAGGTTTTGCTTCTGTATCTGCCATTTGCAATTTAAATCACGAGGCTCAGCTATGCAAATCCGTATTTAAAAGAGGCAAGAGATAAACAAGTGTTACGGAGGCTCCCATAGAGCATCCTGAAGCTTTGATAGTATATTTTTATGTGTACGCAAATACAGGAATAAATGATGTGGTGAGTTTGCATATAAAGGTATGTATGATGCAGGTGTTCTTTGCACCTCCATTTTCTCACTGTTTTGCTGATTGGGTGCTCCATAAAGGTTTTGTAAAGGGATGGGTGTACAGATCCATGCAAAACATAGCTTATAACCAATAAAGGGTTTTTTAATTTAGAATTACCACTTACAAATATACATGATTTCAATGGCATGCATCCACGAGTCATTTTTATTCAGTCTCTCTCCTAGCTCCAGTTTAATTTCATTTTCTAGAAATTTGAATAAAAGCAGTCTGCTGTTTTCAAGAATGACAGTAGTGGGGAAAAACCTTCATAAAAAGAAACCTAGTAACCTTCCATATTTTTTTTAATCACTCCATCACATTCCTGCTGGACAACAGAAATCCAGTAGAGATGAGCAATCCCCAACCTTCAGACGCACACAGTAACCACCTGGAAAGATGCAGCTGTACGTTGAATCGAAGTGCTCACATGCAATGAACAGCCCCTGCAGCATCGCAAACCCTCTGTCAACGCTTAGTACGCTACACAGAGTTGCTTGGCAGCATTTGTCAGTGCTCCAGTGTCGTCCTCTGCATTTAGCAGGGATGGATGGACCTCTGTCCTCCGGAGACACCCCTCACCTCCTCCCACTTTCAGCCCTGTTTGGTTTTGTAGTATTGTCTTTTAAAGTTGTCCTTATCACAGACATAAGTAGTAGCCAATGTAAGCTTTGGGTGAAAGCCATTGTTTGGAGGAAAATTACTGTGTGCCTTTGGGAAAAGGAGGGCAGATTGCACTAGCAGGTTGTTTTCGGGGGGTTTCCTCACTTGTCATTGTCTGGAGTTGCATTGTCATTCTAGAGCTAGCTCAAGGAAGATCATGAAGTAGCCTCACTTGTGTCTGAGTTACAGTTTAGACTTTTTTTCTAAACCATGCATTCCTTTTTCTCCTTTTTTAAAAATTATTTTTATTTATTTCACTGTGTGAGTGTTTGGGCTTGCCATTAATAACAGCTTTTGTGATCCAGTGTCAGAAAGAACCTGGCCAAGACTCTGGCACGCCAGGCGAGCCCCAAGCCCTCATCCTATCAACAACCCCATCCAGGAACAGTTTTCATGCCACAGGCTGACAGCTTCTGGCTGTTACAAGTCCAGGAATTTCTCAGCATCCCTTACCCACTTCCCATTTCCAATACACCATTCAGGCTTCCAATTAAAATCCAATTTGTAATTATGAAACTCATTTCCACAGCCTTACCAACACTAACACACCCTGAGACCTTCCTGGCCGGGACAAGCTCAGCAGTACCAAGGATGCAACGCTTCACGGACACAGCTTCATGGGGCAGCCCTGCTCCTCACCTCAGACACACAAACAGCAGCTACCGAACCACATCAGGGCTCAGAAAAGGCAGAAATAGGCAGCGTCGTAACAAGTACCAGTGATTACTCCGAAGCCCCTCTCATTATCCCAGCCATAAGCGATTTATGGACCAGAAGACCAGTCTGCCCACCTAACCACTACTTGAAGACATTGCACAGAGCAAAAAATGACACTATACCTGCATTTAGAATTATAAACCCCACTCATTAATCCCACAATATATTGTAGTGGAAATACAAGTGTTTTAATTATCCTAATGAGGCTGGGAGCCATTTTACAACACATGTACATTGGTTTTCACATTCCTTTGGATTGGGCTTGATGCTTTTGAAGTGGAAATTTTACAGCTCCTGAGAGTTTGCTGTTTCCAGCTCCCCCATCCCCAAGGAGATGCTCTGGGAGATCACCAAACCTGCTCACAGAGCTGTCAGCACCAGCAAAGTACACTGCCAGAAAGGCCACCGCATTCATGAGAACGGCAAGTGAGATGGCATCTTCTTTCCACCACATGAAACAAAAAAGAACAATCAAATCATAACTCGGAAAAAAACAAGACAGACTCCCAGTTTCTTAGGCAACCATCAGTGTCACCCTGCCAGAGCACAGGCTGGGGGCACATTATTTACTGAAGCTACCTCTAGCTGCGTTTAACACCTCAACCCTACCTAGGAGCAGAGAAGAGCCTATGGAAAGTCTGATTTCAGAGATTTAAAATTATTTCTGGCACTAACATGATGGGCTGGAGCCAGTTTTAGCTACAAACCATAAAATCCATAAAAATTATTTTTTGTTTCTAGAAGAAACAGAAAATGCTTGGCGGGCAGGACAATCATTTCAATTTATACCATTCTGTATACACAGAGATTAGATGAGATTACAAGGAGTGGCTGCGGATGCACAGAGAGATAACCTAAGGGGACTTGGGAGCGTTTACCCATTCAAACATTAAACCAGTATCACTTGCTTAGACAGTAGCCATCAAAGCATGTGTTTGCATACGGACTGCTGTTAGCTTAGATATAAGGTATGTGACCTCCAAAAGTGTAAAAAAAGTCTTTTACTGTGTGTGTATTTGTGGCTTGCTATGTATATGAGAATTTTTGTCTCACAGACACACAAGTTGTAGGAATAATATTTAGAAACTGTTATCACCGTGAAAAATAAAATAGAAATCTTAAAAACCCAGCACCTTTAAATGCAAGGACTCTGACCTTTAACTGGGCACTGAATACTAAACAAGCATTGCCATCTCTGGAGTCTGCCAAGCCAACTCAAGAAGCAAACAGTCATAGCAGCCTGCAACAACTTCTTGGTAGGCTTCAGAACCACCTGCAGAACACCCAACCTAACACACAGAAGTAAGTAGGACCTGGCTGAGCCCCTCACGTTCACAGTACACAGGGACATGCAGAAATACACACCAGCACCCCATCACCATGCTCAACCCTGGTGATGCTGGAGTGGGGATCCTGTACTGCCTGGACCTACTAGCAGGCATGCAACCTCCCCACTGTCTCCCCAGGAGGACCTCACAGCCCTTCTGATGCCATTAATACAAGCATTAAAAAAAAATCAGTGATGCCAGCTGCTTCTGTAGCTCTGATGAATGTTCACACATCCTAAATTAGCAGTTACTCACATGGTGTAAGTTTTTATTTATTTGTTGTTTTGGGGAATAACATTACCACCCTGCAGTGCTGTCTGCTGATGGATGGTTTTATGGCTGTCACCAGCAGTGGTGACAGCCTAGTGCCTCCAAAACACAGGAAGAGAGGCACAAGGTGTTACATGGGGAAGTTAAGCAGAACCAGAAGTGCAGATGCAGCTCTTGAGAGGTTGCTGGGTTTTTTTCTCCTCCACAAGTCATTAATGAGCAGCTGGATCCTACGGTGATAAGATGCAGAAATTAGCAGCCGTATATTCTGAGCAGCATCATGGTCCTGTGGCGTGTCTGGATAGCGAGGGGCACCTGCAGCTATGAGGCTGGCTGGGTTCCTGCCCAGCAACCACTCCTGTGCCACCACAATTTATTTATTGTGCTACTAACGATGCGATTGCGGACACAACCCGGATCAAGCACTGTTTTCATTTTCTGTTCAGGTTTAAAATAATAAGAGAGAAAACACCACAGAATGAAGAGAGAAGAATATCTCAGACAAGATCCCTGTTCTGTGCTGATGAGCGGGGATCTTGAGAAAGCAATTCACACTTACCTAATTTAAAGACTACAGTAACATGAAGCCAGAGGGCCTGATCCAAGGCTGCTTAAACAACCCTCCTTCCTCAACTTTCATCTCCAGCTATACAGCTGGCCGGGACTGCAGGAGGCTTCACATGCTGGGAGTGGGTAAGGTCACCCACGCTATCTCACATTGCAGAGATGCAATTAGGAAAAAAAAACCAGGGCTTCCACACCATGGAAGACCAGCGCCACCTCCACCATGCTCCCAGCCCAGCCCAGCACGTTCCTCTAGCAGTAATCAAAAAGTGGGTCTGTTCACACGGTGAAGGGACCTCAGCAGCTGCAGCCTTAATTACTCATGAATAAATAAAGCACTGCCTACTTTGAGATTTGGCAGCACTGGAGCAGAGTATGGCTATTCCCCAATATTTACCTTACCCGCAGCACATAACCAAGTCACCAGCTCAGTTTAAAGGGTAGCAATTGTTTTGGTTGTATTTTCTTCCAGGCATGGAAGTCCTCCACTGCAAAAGAGAAAGCCATACGCACAAAGCACCGACAAGGAAGAAGTTTTACTTTCCCCGCTTTTAAAACCTGTGGTACCAGAGTGCTGTCCAGACCCACGATCACCACCGATGAGGTTGAAGCCACACTGATGATTTCGAGTACAACCACATACTTGTGGAGCCTTGCCTATCAAACAGAGGTTGCCAAGGCCAGCAACACCCATGATGAAACGGTAGATCTGTTCTTCTCTCAGCATGGATACAAAGGCACATTTCTAAGCAAGGATAAAGCTCCACCAGTCCCACTTGAAGGGTTACTGCTGGATTCCTCATTACTTGCAGTATTCCAGTCAGCATCTGTGACTGTTCAAACATTTCTGGGATCACAGCAAAGATAACTGGGTTTAGTTCTGACGTGTAAGGGCCCAGCAGCGCTGGCCAATGTCTCATCTGTCACTGAGAAACCGAGGATGAGAATGCAATATGCCAAGTGGACACGTATATCTATGTTATCCAGAAAGCTGAATGACAGGTTGGGTTTTTTCCTTTTGTTGTTGTCACAAGTCAGCCATAGCCACTCAATGCAAATTAAATACATAAAATACCCCAAAAAGATATGATTATTTCTTCCGAAGAAAAAAAACAGCCTGTTTATAAATCCTAGACATGGAAGATGTCATCCCAGTAAAGCCTTCCTATTTCTTCAGATAGCCCCATTTGTGTTAAGTCTTATCTGAAAGAAACAGTGAAAGCTTTGAGCAAACCAATGGTTGTGTCAGCTCTGAAATGTGGGCAAACCTTCACCCTGTGCACTCCCTACATATAAAAACTTAGTTTTTAACTGCCACCTCCTGCTCCCTATAAAGCACAGCCCCTGGACACACAGCAGCACCTCCCGATGCCAGTCAGACCTCTGCTTTAAACAGAGAGGAGTCATTTAACAGCCTGATGCCTCAGCGCTGCTTCCCCCACCAAACCAAATACAGGTTTGCACATTTCCAGGCTGCAACACCTGTTATTTGGAACGGGCAACATTCAGATGTTTAATCTTATTCACATAGATAGCCTTGCATTTGAAGCATTACAGCTATGGAAATGACCAAATGAGATTACAGAGACAAATAGCAAGGACGCACCAGCCATAGGTGCCAAGTACTGACAGCTCTGGGTCGGGGCTTCTTGTTCTGACCCACAGCCACACGCCTCGCCCAGCCTTATTTTTTTTAATTATCTGTAAAGGGAAAAGTAAATACGAATCTCCCCTTCCGCTACTGCAGCCCTCAATTCTAGATACATAATATAAACAAGTGTTTAGTTATTCAGGAGGAGGTGGGTGCACTCAGCATGTATGTTCAGCTCCTAATGCTGCCACTAACTGTATGTCAGAGAAATAATTTAATCTCTTTTTGACCCAGTTCTAGAGCTAGGCAAATATTGATTTTTTTGGTTCACTCACCAAACTGGGGGAGAAAAAAAATTATTTAGGCTAAGCTGAACAGAAATGGAATTTGTTGTTACCACTGGGGTTTTGATTTTCTTGACACATCACCACTTTTGATCCTCTTACTCAAACCCAAAATATTTATGTTGTTGTGCTCTGCTTTAATGTCTTCATTAAACATGAAAAAAAAACCAAATAAAAATATTGGGACATAACAAAAACATTTTAATAAGATATCAACTGAAGCAAACCCTTGTAGTTCTCCAGGTTCTTTCCCCATCTCTCACATGCAGCTATATCCAAGAGCTATTTTCATGTGAATAAATTATTCATGTAAAAAAAACAAAGTGAGAGCTGAACTCTGCCCTCATGGCCAGCTCCAAACGAAGGCAGGAAAGTTTTCTGAACCTTCTCCTATCTATTTTGCTATAATGCTTTTAGGTATATCAACTCTGTATTTGTAATACATAGACTACATGAGATATATAATATATATATAAAACAAATAAGGACTGCCTTTAGGTAGGTATATAAGTATTGTTAGAACTGCTGGAGCCCCAGTCTCAACTAGTACTTTTAATGATGGCCATCATACAACAACAGACAGCATGACTACTCCATTTCACTGCTAGAGTGATTACCAGCATCTCCATAAATATACTGGGTATTTGTTTCACATACCAGCAGTGTGAGACTGTCGTGATCAAACCCCTCAGAAACAAACCACTGGGAACCTTTTGATAAATATTCATTATTGTGACACTCATCTAAAAGTGAAAACTGCAAAATAATTAGCGATCCTTGCATGCAAGCTCAGGATGTCAGGCAAGATGTGCAATTATAGTTTTGCCATGGCACTCAAGGGGTATTTAATGAGTTTATTTGGTTGAACATTTGTTATTTTCTGAAGCAGATGTCAACACTTCTATTTCAAGAAAATAATTCCCCCCCTCATGATTACCAAAATGTCTCCAGTTACTCCATATGCCAGGAGGCAAGTGACTGCCCTGCTGAAAGTTACAGAAATGATTCAAAAAGTGAAGACAGGATGCTGAAAAATGGCATCAGATCTCCCACCACACTGCGATATTCAGGAGAAGAGCAGCTTCGGAAAATCGCGGAAGCTTGTGGGTGGGAAAACATAAGTTCTGTCACTGGTCGTTTAATGTCATAATTACTTTTTACGTTGATTAATTGGTCTTCAGTGCTAGAGTTAGAGAGGAACCACACAAAGCTGCCAGAGCGTTCTTGCTCTCTTATTGCATGATTATTTCCATGCCAAAAAAAAAAAAAAAAAAAAAAAAAGAAGAAAAAGCATGCAATACCCTAAAACTGCATTCTCCTGCCCAGCCCTCTAAAGCAGGACAGCTGGCCTGCAGGTTACAGACCATGCTGAGCTCAAACACGGTGGTGCTTGAGGCTTTGGGCACAACGCTCAGCAGATGCGCCCAACCCCAGTGAGTGAAGCAGCACCAGGGGACATTCCTGGTAGGTCACCTCTACAGACGGGCTGTTTGAATGATCCACAAAGTGATTTGGCCCAGGCTGAGCAGTGCTCTCCTAGCTACATGGGCACAGCTCTGGCATCGCCAGGAGCTGGGGGCCTGAGCCAACAGGCAGTGCCACACATGCCCACCCCTCTTGTGGAGGTTGAGCAGAGTTTTGTGTGTTTAACCACACTGCTCCATGCCAGGTGGGCACTCCTGAGCACGCTGAATTTAGCTGGAGATGACACAGACTGGAAATCAAGAGATTAGCCAAACTGGAGACAGGATTTTGTGGGGTCCAGATGCTCTCATGAAGGATCCAAGCACCTGAGCTGGGGTCATGCATTTGCTTTGAGCTTTGCCCACCTGCTCCCCACTGTGCTCATCTCCTCCAGGTACAGCACAGTGCTGGGTGTTTTAACTTCTAGTCTGTCCACTACAGATGGCTTTTTATACCCCACTTGTGTTGGGAACCTTCATCTTGTTCACCATAGCCAGCAGCTCTCTGGCTCACTCAACTTTGCTGCTGTTGACATTTCAGAAGCTTCACTTCATTTCCTCACTTGCACTGTCCTTTCTGAAATCCATTTACCCCCAAGGAGGATTCAAGCAACCCCACTCTGCCAGAGCAGGGTCTCTGCTGCAGTCTTTGGATTTTGTTCCTCGCTCCTCCAGTCATTTTGATTTCCAGCTTTTTCCCAGCTATTTCCTTTGACCTCAAGCTCTCACCAGCTCCATTAAATCTGATTTGATGTGTTTTGGGGCATGTGATATACTGCAGTTCCTGGACAATACTCAACCCATGGGAATGGCCAGTACATCAAGAGTTCTTAGAAGTAAATTCAAAGTTATTGCTTTTCAAACCCATAAGAGTCACATTGTCAAACTCTTCCATACCATCATGAGAACCATAAATTTCCTTTAAAAGCAACTGAAAGCTCAGATGCTATCTGTGCCACCATCCTAAGCCTTTCAAATGGAGCTGACAGGGTCTTGAGGAGAAGAGAAAAAATACTGTTAGTCCTTCAATAAATTCCTCGAAGTTATCACCAGCAATAACTACTCACATTCATCTTTCTTGCCCAGGCTCCAAAGCACTTTGCAAAGAGTATCAGCAACTTCAGAACTTGTGTTCAGGAGGTGGGACATGTGCGCAGGTAGGAGTCTTCCTCCATCCTTCTCATTTAATAAAACTGCAATGCAACTAATTGAAAAAGAACCTTTTGGATTGCTCAAAACCAGAACACAAGTGTGTGAAGAACTAAAAAAAGTGTACTCTGAAAGCATCACTGTGCTCCATATGGGTTTTCTATCTCTGACTACAGGATCACCCCTTAGAAACACATATGCATCTTTAAAGGCCTCCACATTGCATTAGAAATAATCAGAGGATTTCACAGGTTGCTTCTAACCTTAAGGTCCAGGAATCTATTTTTTTCTGCCAGAATATGGACATCTGACAAAAAATGCAGTCTAGTTCAAATGCCCTCAGTTCCACGCTATCTGGTGTGCTGCATGAGCGCTTCTGTCATCTGCTGGAAGAACCAGCACCAGTGTGTCATTCGTGCACTGCAAAGGGAAATGGCAGCAGTCATTCTTCTTCCATCCAGCTTCATCTGGTGCTGCAGTCTCTCAAAATCATTAATATCATGAGAAGGTGGCAGAGTGAACCTGCACTGTTTTTTATAACACAAGAACTGGGAGGCAGCAATGAAATTGTGGGGCTGCTGCTTCACACCATGCAAGGGAATAGTGTAGCTCGCTCCCAGAGAATATTTTGAAGACTAAAATAGAAAGTGTTTCAAAAGCAGTGCAGAGAAGCGAAGAAGGAAAGGCTCATTTAAGATGCTTAAATGCACAGATACGTGTGCAACCTCCACTTCAGGAAATCCTGCAGAGGTGGCAGAAGTCAGGAGGGCACACTGGGGGAAGCACCATTTCCAGAATGGACCTTACACTCTGTCTGGAGTCATCTGCCACAGGTTGCTGTGAAGGGAAGACACTGGACAGTCCGACCTAGGGAGGTCATGCTCATGCCCTTGTTTAGGGTTAAGTCACAACTTCTGCTCTCCCTGTTTTACATTAGCGTGGAAGAGACCCCCTTGTACAGGTGTGATGTTTCCTGTAGATACATACGAGCAACAACCATTAAAAAACACAGTTTAAAGCCGTTCAACCTCAGCACCAGGAGAGATGATGCTAACTCGTCAGCCACACTAGCTGTCCAACCATCTTCCCAGCCTGCCCTGGCCACAAGGCAGGGGGGCAAAGCAGTATTAACAAGTCAAGATGTCACCATGCGAGGTGAGCTCATCTGGGTCCTGCAACAGATCCAGGCCTGCAAGCCTGGAATTCAGGATGACCTTGAAGCGTTGAGAGTGCTGATCCATAAAAGCTTGCAATCCTACCCACAGCCTTTCCATGGATTCATACTTCCCATGGCCAAAGAAACACCCTGCCAATACAAGCATGACCAAGGGAATTAAAGCTTCCCTGTCCAAGGGAAGTAAACCTGCGCTTCCCGCACAACCACCACATGCATAACTGCTTCACATCCAGAGGCAAGCTGTTGGCTGGAAAAAGCTGGAACAGCTCCTGAAGGAGCCTGGCAGGAGGAAGAGGTGGCTCTCCTGCAAGGATCATGGGTGCCCAAGGCACACGTATGGAGGATAAACGTGCTGTGTTTAGACAGCCAAGTGTCTGTGGAAATTCAAAGTAACTCTTGCACTCCATCTGATGATCTGAACTATTTTCCTGTAAAGTCTTGATTATATTCTTTATTTAGCACTTATGTAACAGGATGGTAATTTTGATGTTCAGTCTCCTGAGCTTCACAGCCCTGCACTGCACTCCATAGCAAGAAACAATGTGCCTTAAAATAATCTTCAATTTGACTTCTTTTTCCTTGCTCTCTCTCCCCCTGGAGACTTTAAAAAGGACTTTTCAGAACTGATTTACCTGAAATATGTATGGTTAAGAACTCTTCAACTCACAGCTGCTCTAGTGAGCAATTTCATTCATGGGCTATAAAAAGCCAACACGCTGAACTAGTTCAACTTTTGCTGTTGCCATTTGCTTAAGCAGCATGATGTCATTCTGCACATTTTTATTCAATTCACACAAAATGAAAGCTATTTCCCTGTGATAAAGGAACATGTCACACAAACATAATTCCACAAGACCTACCTACCATAGCCAAGAATACAGAGAAAAACAATGCGTTTATGTAGCTCTAACACTTCTACTATGCTACATCTTGATGAAGCAATTAATGACGCACTCTAATGAGATTCTCTCTCATGGCACTGACTTGACACGTGAAAAGCACAGAGCTGCAAAGCTCCTCCAGTGCCCCAGACCCTGAACAAGTGGGAAAGAGACATTGCATAAAGACATTTACAACACTGGATCCCTCACAAGTCTTTCACACCCTGCACAGAAAATAGAAAAGCCAAAAGTTTCCAGCCCTCCTTCCCCCATCTATGGCTCTACGCAGAACTCGATCCCATCTGGAAAACCTCCTAACCTGTCCAGCTCAGATCATTATGGCAGTAGACCTATATAATTTCTATAATGCAAGGAGCTCTGCTACACTTGTGAAGAGTCCTTGCACATAAGCATCACTCACTCTTTCTTGCCTTCACCATCACACACACGCAGGAGATGCAGGCTGGCACATCACTGCACGGCCTTTGTAGCCAAGGGGCTGCCATAAAAAGATTAAAAAAAATGAAATATCAAGGATGGTTTTTGCAGTCAGCAGGTTCAGCTGTACTCTGCCCCAGGGTACTGCCCACCCTCCCCAGGTTTTACTGTGGGGGAAGGGAAAATTCCGCTGCAAAATAAATTTCTACCCCTTCACTGCTTATTTGAGAAAGTAGAACTCCTCACAAGAAACTTCAGTGCAGTCAAGGCCAATAGGGGTATTTTTAGCAGTAGAAGGGCAGGAGGCAAGACCAACCCATAACTGCTCACACCACACACCTCACTGAGCTGTGGCTCTGTCTGTAGCTGCTGTGAGCAAGGGAATAAACTCAGCAGGTGATCAACCCTGCCATCCTGACGCTATCTTAAAGCCTTGGACCTACAAGGAGCCCCCAAATACTCCTGTACTTCCACAGCAGATTCCTCAAAGCAGCAGACCAGACTGAGTCTCTCTCCAGACTGCCCCAGAATCCTCAGTGGAAACCACAGCATGGGAGGGAGCAGAACAGCATGGCCACGAAGTGTTTAAGGATGGGTTCAAAGCAACAAAAGGAAGTCCGAGTCCCACAGAGGGTGGCAGAAGGTTTTTTTGGATGCACGTCTCCATGCAAAGCATGGAGTCAGGAGCATAGGTGAGGCAATGCAGCCAGATGTGCACAGCTGAAAGCAAACATAACATCCCTGGAAAAGCCACACTGACATCTCCTTTGCTCAGAAAGAGGCAAGTTCCTCCATGGGGCAGCACGTCAGCTCTGAACCAGCCCATGAAGGAATCACATCTTGATGGATACATGGGAAGCCCTGAAAGAAGCTGCTCCCCCGGGCTCAGTCTACATGAGCTTCATCTGGTGCCCAAGTGGGGACATGATTGACTTCCTGATGCATCTTCTCCAAGCCAACATTTGATATCACAGTCCTGTAAATACAGGACAGTTTTACACATAAGAGTTGTGTTATATACATACACATTCATATATGTTAACCTTATCCCATAGTTCTCTCCTATTGCATGACAACTTTTAACTCAATATCCATAAGTTGACGGACTTTGAGGCACTACCTGTTCACCTGCCAACATTCTGGAAAGAATTGAGCCTCCTAGATATATACACAGCTAAGCAAGCCACAAAGAAAAGCCAGCACCCTTCCTAGCAGTATTGCTAGTCTTTAGTAGCTATATAGCTTCTCTCCTGCACCTCAGTTCTTGAAGTTAGAACTGGAGCAGACCATCTGACCTCAAGTCAAGGCAGGACATCTTCCATGACACTGTTAGTGCATGTCACAGCACATGCCAGCAGCTCAGCAAGCATTGCCCCTGCACCATCCCACACTCTCCTCACTTTGTTTCCTGCTCTGACAAAAGCATCTGCAAGCAAGGAGAGCACATTTTTCAGTGCCACTGGATTAAGTGAAGCCTTTCAAGGGGAACCTGGCACCCGCCACAGGGCTACATGCAATTTTTTGCAGTACTCTACATTGACAGTACAGACAACGTGGTATGTAAAGCCTCCACCTGCTTGCCACTTCATTTAATGTACTGCTTTTGCAAGGTATAAAAGACTGCTTTACCTTCGGGCAAGCATTCAGGTTAGTTAGATGGAAGTCTAAATCCCATTAGCAAATAAGAGGATCTACATACAAAAGGGCCCCATGTGGCAGCATGCTGTGTAGCTCTCCCTGCTCTAGGTCTTCAAGGATACACTACAAAAAAGGACTACAGTATCTCATGCCAAGACATTTCTAACACTGCAAAATCAGTTGTACCTACGGGGATAGACTCACAAAAAAATAATCATCTGAATGACAAATGGGAGCAGGAGTTCCCCTGACTCTGAACATGGAGTGTTGCTAATGGTAATGAAGGTTCACAGCTGCAGGGCTCTGTGCAGGACCCAGAGCCCATCCCTCATCCTCCCAAACTCATTCAGACTGCCTCAGATTCAGCAGATGGAGAGCCAGAGGTGCCAAGTCTGGGACCACAGCTCAGACAGGCAGGGAGAACTCATTCGGCACCTTTGCCAACAGTCTCTACGTGTTTAATATGATTTCACAGCCTATCTCCAGGTGCCACATCCACCACCTCCGTTCCACAGCACAGAGCTCTGCTCCGCACACCCTGCACTGCTCCTTGCAAGTCAGTCTGAGAAGGCTTAGGTTTTGATTCTGCTGCAAACTTCAAAGTAGTAAAAAAAATACTCAATTTTTTTTTTGCTGTAACTTTCTTTTCCACATACAAGGCAGCGAGCAGGGGAGAGGAGGAAAAGGAAATTCAAAGACACCTTCATTTTCATAGAATCACAGAATGGTTTCAGGTTGGAAGGGACCTTAAAGATCACTTCATTCCAACCCCCTGCCATGGGCAGGGACACCTTCTACCAGCCCAGGTTGCTACAAGTCCCATCCAGCCTGGTCTTGCACAAAGACCATCCATCACGCTGATCTGCTTCGGTAATCCCTGGTGGCTTACGCAGCCAGGAAAGCATGCACATGTGTGATGCTAATGTGCTGAATGATGGGACACTTGCAGTCACTCACTGGCATGGGCCCAACGATGGGAAAGCAGGCTCAGCCCTACAGTAACCCAGAGACAGGGATTTTTATTCTTGCAGCAACTGCATCCCTATATAAATTCCTAGCTATCTCCACTGTATATAAAAAGGTGAACTGGTAATTGTTGTGCATCTGGGACTGCATGGGGCTCAGAAAGCACAGCCCACCTAAAATGAAGATCTCTCCAAAGGAACAAGTTGCACAACAGACACTATGTACATCTGTAACCAGCGGCCTCTGCGCATTTGGCCACTTGACTTCTCTGCATCTCTAACATTGCTTTTAAGACACCCTGTCCTGGTTTCAGCTGGGATAGAATTAATTTTCTTCTTATTAGCTGGTGCAGTGCTGTGCTTCGGATTTAGGATGAGAATAGTGTTGGTAACACGCTGATGTTTTAGTTGTTGCTAAGTCATGCTTACTCTAAATCAAGGACTTTTCAGTTTCCCATGCTCTGCCAGCACGGAGGTGCACAAGAAGCGGGAGGGAGCAGGACCAGGACAGCCGACCCAAACTAGCAAAAGGGATATTCCATACCATAGAACATCATGCTCAGTATATAAGCTGGGGGAGGGGGTTGGCCAGGGCCAGCTGATCGTTGCTTGGGGACTGTCTGGGTGTTGGTCAGCAGGGGGTGAGCAGTTATATTGTGCATCACTTGGAGGTTTGGTTTTTACCCCTTGGGTTTTATTTCTCTCTCCCTTTCCTCTTCATTACTATTATTATTTCAATTATTAAACTTTTCTTATCTCACAGGGTTTACTTTTTTCACCAGTTCTCCCCATCCCACAGTGG
>JAVJGI010000063.1:26352374-26378365 GCA_035590275.1 Ibycter americanus
TCTCTCTCCCTGTGCTCTTCATTACTAGTATTATTTCAATTAGTAAACTGTTCTTATCTCACAGGGTTTACTTTTGTCCCCAGTTCTCCCCATCCCACCGTGGGGGCTGGGGGGGAGTGAGCAAGTGGCTGCCTGGTACTTAGTTTCTGGCTGGGGTTAAAGCACAGCACACCCATAGCCAGCATCAAGCTGCTCTCCAAGGAAGCAGAGCTCAAGTGCTTCGAAACCCCATGTTCCCTAGAGGCAGGTACAGGCTTTTCCTAAGAACAGCCCTGAAATTGCAGAGCACTGCTGCAAGGGACAAGGGACACAGGGGTGGCAGGGCTGAGCAGCCTGGCTGGACCGTCTGCACAGCCTGTGTGGATGGCTGCCTCAAGGCAACACCAGGTTTAATTGCAAGGTGAGACCTGCCCAAAGCAATGCAGTACAGACCTCCACTGAGTTAGTCAATGTGAATTTACAGGTTACCCAGATAAATAACCCGAGCAGGACATGGGCATGAGTCATGCTGAGCCAAAGTAAAACCTCAGGTTTAGACGAACCTTATTAATTCTTATATAAACTACAATCCTGGGCTACAAAAATCACACCTTCAGAGGAACCATCTAATGGCTATGAAAAACTATTTATTTCTGCAGTCATGCAGCACTTGTGGCAACAGTATAGAAAATGCCTTCATCTTAGGTTAAAGGTGTGTAGACATGGCACTTGGGGACATGGTTTGGTGGTTAACTTGGCAGTGCTGGGTTAACAGATTTGATTATCTTGAAGGTCTTTGCCAACCTAAACAATTCCATAGGAAGGAAGCTTGAAGCACCACTCCTCAAGCAAAATACTCGTTCCTGGGAGACCTGCTCTACCAGCTCCTTGCAGGACGTGGTTCTGAACTGACCCTAATGCCTACACATGGGCCATGGCCACATCCAAATCTTGCGTGTACACTTGGGGTGAATCCGCGGCACAGCTTCCTCCGTAGCCTGAAGCTCTTCACTGCAACAGCCCTAATTAATAACAATCCTCAGAGATGCAGAGCTCTCAGTACTTCACATCTGCAAATCTAGAAGTGCTTTCCAAAAGAACACCCTTCTTTCTGTTTTCACAAGGGTACTTAGCCTCAGCCTTCAAATCAGGCCTACACTTACATCTCTCTTCAAACAGGCCATAAACTACTTTCTCCCCTTTCACCAGAAGTGACTACCAACTGCGCCTACACAGCAAAATTAACAGCTCCAGCTTCCCCAGCACCATTTGCTGCGTTATTGCACTGCATCGGGTCTTTGCGCAGGTCAGTGCTGATCCCCCTTCCTGGGGGGCTGTGGCAGGCTCTGCAAGGAGAGGACACTGCCAAAAGTCAGCATCACACGTTAATCATGACCCCCCCACCCCAACTCCACAAGTATATCAGCAAGAGCATAAACATATTGAGCAAGCTACCAAAGCCAGGAATATCAGTAACACCCCCACACTGGCATGGGGCTCAGCACAGGGTGCAAAACCTGCTTGTGATGCTCAGTGCAGACCACAGCACCTGACAGCTTAGTTACACCTGCCTCAGAGTGGTATGAGAAGGTCAAGTACCATATCAACCCATCTCCTTACTCTCAGGGAAATAATGTAGTAACTCAGGGTGTAGCTACATAATTTTGAAAAGGATTACGGTGGGGACACAATTTAGGGTGCTTCCACCTACATTCTCACTCCTGCTCTGTAATTTGGCTCTCCTGGGCTCAGTCAGGACAGCTGTTTGTGCAGATCCACTATAAATGAGGTCTCTGAACACACCTAGGTTAAAAACAAAAATCAAGGGATTTCAGTACAGCTGAGAGGGCAGAAAACACAGCTGAGCCATGAGAAACTCTTAACATGTCTTTACTTCTAACAGAAGAGGACCCTCGCCAGCAATATTGAAACACAGAAACCGCTGGCAACATTTTTTTTTTTTCTATTCAGTATCTGTAATTAGCTGGGTTTAGTTAAAAGTCATTTGGGATTTTAAGAGTTTTGCACAAAATGTAGCAACTCTTGCTACAAGTATAATCCACCTTCTAGAAATAATGCAGGCCAAGAGAAGACTGCTGACTATCCCTTTATACAGGTGGGGATATTAGTTTAAGAGCATACTGTATTTCAGCACAAGGAATGCAACTTTTAGTGAAATCAGGTATAACTGGAACTACCATAACATCGCTGCAAACAGAAGCATTCCATGACTTCTCCCAAAGCTCCCATGAACCCTGTTTCTCAGCACAGTGACAGAGTTTGAACTGTTTGGGTTTTGTCTCTAAAAAAAGCTATCCCATAAGAGTTGAACCAGCTACATGTACCGGAATAAGGGCACAGGGCTGGAGGGCACCAAGCATTTTGGGTTTCATGCCCTTGGGACACACCCTCAGATGAGTAGGAGTGCTCGCCAGCTCTGAGAGTCAGCAGTGAGGAACAGACACTCAGTATGGTTGAGTAAGCCTCATTTTCCTAGGACAGTGAGCCAATATATCACTTTGCCACAGCCATGTTAAAACCCAGAGTATTGCTTTCTACCCAAACGTAAGCATTGCCTTAGTTTGTGCTTCCTTTCATATTCCCAGGGAGACTGTGATGCTCTCGAGGTCCACAAGATTGCTACTACTCGATGGGTTGTTAAGAGAATGATTTCAGCCTTGAGAACTCTTTCTTTGGCAACTCTGCACCAAGAAGGGAAACAAAAACCCCTGTGTCTCCCCTTAGAAGTCAGAGGGCTCAACCAGAAGTTTCCAGGTTCTGTTAAATGCCACGCAGGTCCTGCTGTTGCCCCCACGCCTCTCCCAGCCCTAGAAGGGCCTTTCAAAAACCTCCAGCAGCCAGTAGAATGGTGCTGTTCCCCATAGTGTTTTCTGCATTGTGTCCCTGACTCATGGTGGGGTTCAAGCTCACCCTCGGGGATGTCCTGTCACCTCTTTTGTGAAATACCATTCCCATGGAGCTGCCCTGCTCCATGTATGCAGACATACAAGTGACCACCTCTGACCCAAGACCCAGAGCCACCACCTCAAGAAGACTCAAACCCATGCAGACAGACCTGGACACAAATATGCCACCCATCCTCCAGCACACTGCTTTGCCCAAACACCCTTTTTAGAATTAAAAGGCTACTGGATGTCTTCAGTCCAACAACGTGAATGATGTGGACACAGGCGCACACATTCAGGAAGAAATCCTGTTTATGGCATGGCAACAGCATGCCTGTTTTAAGTCTGTATGCTTCATTGGGGACTATTTTCCATTCTCCGCATTTTCAGTATAAAGTGGCTCCATGCACTTCTGGCGAGCAGTCTGCACCTCAGCTAACTTGAGGTGTCCCTTGGACATTTTATCCCTCCCTCACCTTTAAAATAAAACCTGTCCAAGCTGTGAGTTAGTGTTCTCACCATCCACGTGTGATAATAAAAGATATCTTGTAGTATCTTAGAAGAAACGTTAAATCCCTTTTTTCCAGGAAGGCTGAAGCAAAAGCTTCCTATTGCGTCCAAGATGCTCTCAAAGTGAGCTGCTTCAAAACATTGCCCATTTTTCAGACCCTTTTTGTTCAAATACAGCTGCTCTGCCATTATGTACTCCACCTTTTGCAGACTCCACATCGTTTTCTCCCAAAAATCCATCAAAAGAAACACATAGTCCAAAAGTAGTAAGAATTCAAGGGTTGCTTTCCCATCACATGCCGCTGCTTTTGCTGGGACAGAGCTCCTTTCTGCAGGGGCGAGATGTCCATGGGATGGTTTAGTCATGCATGGGACAGAGGTTTAAGCCTGCACCAGACTGCAGAGCAAGCTCAGGGACTAGGGAAGGGACCCGCACTTCAAGGTTCATCTTAAAATGAAAACACGCAAGCACACCCTGAAGATTGTTATTTTCTGAACAGATCTCCTAGACCTATTTTAGCTCTCACTATTGCAGGGATAAGAAAAGAGACACCATGTGCTTACCCCTGAAGAACACACACCATAACACCTCAGTGTGCAATAAGACAGCTTTACTGTTGGGATTATTTCTGTTTCATCATTTCATAACTCTTCAAATGCCTAAAAGCTTAAGTGTTTCTGTTTCTGGGCTGCTTTCCTTATCCTACACAATGCTCTGACCAGACTGTACCAATTTATGACATTATTGTGTCACTAAGGCGCTAGACTGTTCTAGTCACATATATAACATTACAACAGGGGTGCTCAGATGATGCGAAGTTGAAAAAGGGATTTTTTCCCAGGCAAAGAATAGATTCTGTTGAATTACAATATCAGCACATCAATAGCAGGTTTTTCCCTAGAAGGGCATGAGAAAGTCTTTCAGTAAGCTAATTAGAGCATGTACTTAGCACTAACCACCCGTGACCCGAATCAGATGCCCAGGCTGCTTCCTCATTTCCCACTTCTCACACCGCTCAACTTTGGGAGGATTTGCTCTGTATTTCTTTGATGCACCTAGGAGATATACCAAGACAATTTAGGAAGCCATCACCATCCTTCCTTTGATTCCCACTTCATTTCTCCATAAACCTCATTTTCACCTTCCTATTTAAAATGGCAACAAGCTGACAAGCCTTGCAGAGTCTGCTGTATTTTTCTTTACTTCCCAATGTCTTTGAAATGCATAAAAATAGGAAGTGTTCCACAGGACCTTGTAGAAATTATCCTCAAGTTGGGCAACATCTTACATCTCACCCACATCTGGGGCTCACCCTGCTCCTTCCCTGTCCTCCTCCTCAGCAGCTGCAGGGATGGGGCCAGTGCAGAAGAGCCGATGGGATTCACATTAAAATGGGCTCCTGGTATCACATCTCCTGCACTCAACCATGCCTTTGTGAAAGGCAAATGATACTGTAAGTAGTATTAAAGGAATTAATAATGCTTCTCCTTTTGTTTTGTATTTTTTCCCTCCCTTAAACTAAATACTACCATGACTGCTTCCTAAGGACATGCTAATTATTATTACTTACATCGCAATAAATCCTTGGAAATTCTGCCAGAAGCTGTGATCCCACTGTGACAGGTGATGCACAAACACAGCACAGTCCCACCCTACAGGCTTTTCAGGCCAAGTAAATTTGTCTCAAAAAAGGAAAAAAAAAAAACCCAGCTCTATTTTTCTGCCCCCTGCTACCGCTCTTTGTTTCCTTGGCACGCTTCACCTCTCCCTTCATTTCCATCTCTCTCCCTAACTTCCCACCATACACAGTCCCCCAGTGACCTTTGCATCACACCCTCCAAATAGGTTTTACATTGGGAAACCGGCCTCCTCTTTCCAGACCTTCAGAGCTTTAATACTGCAGGAACCTTGTGTTCCCCTGGCACAGGGATACCTGGGAGCAGGCACCTCTGAGGGAGCATCCACAGAAAGTCCTGAATTAAGGTCCATACACAGACAAAATAGTTCAGCTACCTTGTTAAAGCACCAGGCTTGTACAGCTTGTCAGAGTTTTGCTTTAAACTCCCATGCTTTCGGTAAGTTTTACCAATGTTTTAATGTGTAATAACACAGTCTGACAATTATGAAGTTAATGACACAGCCGTACTCTTAAGTGGTAAAATGCATTTCCTGCTTCAAGTGAGCAGCTGTAAACTTGAAATTTTAATAGAGAAAAAAAATCAACTCTAAGGGGATCTTAATTCCACACATGATCTTGTTCTTACTTCACGGTGATCTCAAACTAGTTAAAACTAGAAACTTTTTTAGCACAACAGACACCCAACAGCATCTCTCAGCAATGCAAGAGATTTGATCCTTTGGGGATATTTTATGCACCTTGCACAGTTCCGGAGTAGCATCCAGGCTCCCCGCATGCTGTGCTGGTGGTCAGGCAAGCAGCAAACGCCACAGGCTGCAGAGGTTAAACCACTGGCACAAAGCACGTGGGAAAGGTCCTGAGTAGTTGGTCGAAGATGGGATTTGAGAGAGAAGGCAAATATGCAACAGACACAGGAGTAAGGTCTTGCTAAAATAACACTGGGAACCACTACTGCAGATGTCTCCAGGCTCACCTTATCCTTATCACATCAGCACTGAGCTCTGCCTGGGCTCAGCATGAACCCCAGGAGCTGAGCACCACTGCTGCACAGCTGGCAGACACTGCACACATCCTCTGCAAGGCACAGCTGTCTCCTCAATAACCTAATCAAAAATTGGTGAGACACACATATAAGGATTAACCAGGGTAAACCTTATATTCCAGTGTACAACACAATAAGTACAACAGCTTTTCTAGTCAACATCTTATATTTAACAACATCAGGGAGGCAGCACTGAAACTTCAAGAGCTATAATAAATTGCTTCTAAAAACCCCACAAGATCATCCTCATTATCCACCTATTACACATCTGATTTGCTCCACCAGCAAAGTTACATGCTTTTAACATGACTGAACCAGGCACATATTTTCATGCACACCTGATTTTTGTGACCATTACTGCTACATATGTAACTGGAGAATTCGGGCAAGGAATTCAAAGCCAGAGATGCATTTCTGGAAGGCAGTGACCCAAAAGCACTGTTACACTGAGGAGTACCGTGTCACACCGAGGGGGAACAGCCCTCACCACCAAGGCACACAGTGCAGTCAGCCAGCACCAGCACAAGCCTTGCAGAGAGCTACTCAATTTGGGAACATGTTCTACAACAGCCCTGCAGGTGACAGACATCTGATGCCATTTTATAGACCCCAGGTCCTTCTTGTGCTGACTGGCTCTTACCTGCATCAGCCCTTCTGAGAGGGACACGGCACAAAGTCTGCAACAGACAGTAGGGAGACAGCCAGAAATGCACAACTGCCATCCTCAGAAGGACTAGTGCTATCAGCTAACATCACTCAGCACTCAAAGAGCCAGTGCTTTATTTAATATTCTTCCATATGGTGCTTTATAAGCTAATAACTGCAGAACAAGCAGCCAAGTGCTGTACATTCACTATCTGAAGGATGCGAGGAAGGAAGGAGCACATATTCATTTCTTGCAAGAGGAAAACCGCTGGTGAGTCATTACAGGCTTATGAAATAGAGACCATCTTGGCTAAGAAGCCAAATGTGCAAGCAAAACACCTGGTGGGTTTTGCTCAAATTATGATTGTAGAATTGATTCCTTAATGTGCACCCTTGGCTCCTATTACTTCGTGGGAATGGCACAGGCACAGCCCTGCACAACGAGTGGGCTATCAGCCTGACCTCCTGCATGCCAAACTCCGTGGGATCAACACCATCAGCACATCTGGGCACATGCAAGTACACACGGTTTGACAGAGCCATCTGTATTACAGAGCCATGTTATGAAGCCTTGCGATAGCAGAGCATCACAGAGCCGAGCAGTCACGGATTTCACACGTTAAGGAAAAAAAGCATAAAATAATTCTGCTATAATGGAGAAATAATGAAATAATTCTAGAAATGTGTGACTTTTACAGCAGAATGCCAATTTGCTGAGCCCCAGTGTAAGCAGAGCACTTCCCCACTCATCACACCAGTAGATTTACCCCTCTTTTATGGATTTCTCCACCAGGCTGGCTCACCTTCCTCACCACGGGCATGACCTATCTTGCTAACCTTTTTCCTTCCACAACATATGGCCAACCATCACACGGGACTGCCAATATAATTGGCAGCCTGGCAGCAGCAGGAGCCACAGGCCACCCACCAGCACCCACCCACCGTGGCTGTGCAGTCAAAATGTCCCTCAACCACCACGTCCTCCATGGCCCCACAACAGTGTTTTCTCGAGGCAGGGCACAGCCACAAAGCGTGCTCGCTTCAAGGCTCACTTTACAGTTCTTGCTCAAAAATACGTAACAGCAAGTGGTTAAAATTAGTTTCCCGGGGCAATTTTAGCCATCATGTTTTGACAGTGTAAGAAATAAAGGAGGATTTTCCAGTTCTTGTCATCCTGTGCCACAGTAGAAAACACACTAATACCTGTTCTTCCATTTCTTTTTCTTGATCTTCCAGCACCAATGCGGACATTACCTGTATTTGCTGGTTTTAGAGGAAACAAGAGTGAAGAAAAAGGAAAAGCAGGACTGTCCTTGTAAGGTCTGCAGTTCCTTTTAGGTCAACGCTCATGGAGAATCACAGGGTGGTTAAGGTTGGAAGGAAAGCAGAGGTCATCTGATGTGACCCACGTGCCCAAGCAGGACCACCCAGAGCCAGTTGCCCAGGACCAAGTCCAGACAACTTTTGAGTATCTCCAAGGATGGAGATATCTCAACCTCTCCGAGCAACCTGTAAAAGGGTTTTTCTGTGCCAAATTCTCCCCCCTTGCTGGCACTGGCATAGTTAAAGTGGTTCTAACTCCCTTTTAAACACAAGACCCTAAAAACAAATTAGGCTTTAAATAGGGACAATGGTAGACAAGTTCCTCTCTGGACATATTTCCCTGTGCAATCAATTTGTGGAGCAGGTTTAAGTTTTCAACACCAATCCTAACTACTGTTGCAATTTAATTTATTCCTGTATTAGCTACAGCTGTGCAACTCTCAATGGTGGAGCACTACTGACCCACAGATTAATCTTCGGCTGTCCTCATTACTGCACACTCCCATCTGTTTTATTTCTGCCTGTTTATTCACCCCCAGCATCAGAAACCCAGAGACTAACCAAAGGTCAGCACTGCTCTGAGCCGGTACCCTGCAGCCAAGCATGGTAACATAAACTAGGGATGGCCAACAGCAGGTTTGATGCACTTGCACCATTCAAGGACTACAGACCACCAAGACATCAGGATGCAGGCACGGCAAGACTGCTCAAGCCTGCTGGGCAGTATCAGTAGCAGGATATTATCATTAGTAGAGATTACATAAATCAGTGCAAGGGCTGAATCACAGCCCCACCGTTAAGGTACTTCCCACTCCCATTCACAACAGTGTGTTTCCAGCACAGCTGCTCCCTAACACCTTCACCAGAGCCACCATCCACCACGTCAGCGCAGTTGTGCTTCACACCCAGAGTGAAAAAGGAAGCATGGGCTCCTGCCTCAGAGGAGAGATGTCGTCTAAAAATACCAGCTGCCAGTGCTGCCAGCTCCCACGGTGGGTTCGCAGCACAGGCTGAGCTCCTCCACATCCACTTTCACCTCCGATCAAGAAGGTGCTTCCACTCCAATAAAAGCATAGAGGTGAGAACTCATCCATCGCATTGGTACTGGAGAGGCTTTGGGGTCAGAGCAACGTGTCCTCCCATGCACTATGCATACAACATTTTCAACCAGCAGTTAGGGAAACATGAACAGAAACCAGCTGAGCCCAGAGCTCTGAACATCCATGAGCCCTGGAGGATGCCAGGAGTGCCGGTCATGGCACTCAGCAAGGCAGCTCTGCACTGCCCACACACGCTCCACCCAGCTGCTTCACCCCCAGACTGTTAATAAAGAGAATGATACAAGGGCAAGACCATGATTTTGCTTACAGCAAACCTGCTGTCACTCAGAAGTATTATCCATCTGATGCACAACAACAGTGCCCAGAGGTCTCAGCCCTCTCCCACCCTCCTCTTGGCTGACTCACTGCACTGACTTGGGTGGCTTCAAGGTTTCCTCTCTGTACTCTCTTCTGCTGAGACAAAACTCAGGTCCCCCATGGGATGCAAGCCACCAGGGCTTACTGCCTCCAGAGTAGCTTAAGAGTCTCTGAACACAAATTCAGCCATTTCAAGGCAATGCTTTTCAGTAAAACCTGTCCTAGCCGGACACCATGCAGATGTGGCACTGCATCAGGGAGCAGATGAGCTTCAGTCCCATCTAGAGGAGTATCGCAGGCAGCAGTGGCAAACAGTTCTGGGAAGAGAAGGCCACTATGCATCTTCCTTATTCCCAGCTACTAGGCATTTTGCTGCAGACATGGGACTGGACATTTTTGCATCAAGACAACCACACAAAAGCTCCTGAGGTTGTAGCTGAAAGCATCTTAAACTCAAATCCTGTTTGCCATGTGTGAACACCAGGTCTGCCCTACCTTTGCAACACCTGGGTTGCTGAACAAGACCACGCTTGCCCTCATGGATCAATCTGCCACATTCATCTCAAGTGCAAAAAATGTGGCTACCAGCCCACAGTGAATGAGTCATTGGACTGAAGGAACGTGCCAGCTGAGCCTCAAGTATTTCTTACCAACATCAATCAACCAAGAGGAGGAAGGTCTTCAGAAACAGCAATACCCACATTTAAATATCACTCTGTTGTGTTTCCACACTTGGTGTCCACCAGATCTGTTCCAGGGTTCACCAGACAGCTTATCTCACACTGCCAAGATGACACAGACCGTAGGTAGCAGAGCACCCAGTTTTCTGGTTTCCCCATCCATATTTACTATTACCTGAACAGCTCAGGCAGAGCACGTGGCACCACTGTTTCTCCAGATCAGCTGCAAAAGGAAACCAAGAACTACTTAAGAGTTAAGGAGTTCAGAGCTTGGCTGGTAAACACTGAACAAAAGGACTCACAGCTATTTCTTACTTAAACGTGCTCATTTCCAGTGCTTGCCCTAAGCCTATGCATCACTCCTACAACTTATCATAATCCTTAAAAAAAAAACCCAACACCCAGGAACTCCACTCCCTTCTCTCCAACTCATCACACCGCACCAAGCAGAGGGCTCTCAGGGAGCTCCTATGTGAGCACTGGGAGGGTGGGAAAGCCCATTAGTGAAATCCCATCAGATTTCGCTAGATGGGCGTTTAGTTGCAGGGAATTGGTATTACACTTCTAAAAGCCCCTGAAGTTTGAAGGCTCTACTTGTTTGAGTATAGAGTAGCTGTGGGCAATGAACTGTTCTCTTTATGAGAATATTTAGCAGCAAGAGTAAAATTTTTTTTTTTTTTTTTTTTGGTGCCTGAGGTGAAGTTAAGCTTTCCTATAGAGCAAGTTCTATACATTAATTAAACTAACTAGAAAATGTGAGAACTTGCGCCTCAGATGAGCACTCTCATAGCTTATAAGTGAAAAGCTCTTCAGCCTGGTTGACCACAGATTACAAATGTCTTCTGTTTGTATGGAAATATGTACTTTGCTAAGAGCAGGCACTGTCTGAACATTCACAGCAGCCCAGGAAGGTGTTGATACCAACAAAAATTAAGTCACACCCTGTGAATACGGAAAAGGCTCATTTGTACACATTAATCATTTCAGTCCTGTTTTCTGCTGATGCAAGCATCCCAGCTTCTGCATGGGAAGGGACACCTCAAACAATTGCTCACCTCCATCTCCATTAGTATTTACATTCATGTACAATGGATTAACTTATGATCAATTAATTGGTGTCACAATACAACAGGACACTATAAGCTAGACAAAACCCAGCCGGCATCACGAGCTCATCTGACCTCTAGCCACAAAGAAAGCCAAGTAGTGACAACAGCCCTGCTCATTTAAAATAGATCACTCCAAATGTCAGCACAAAGGAAGCTGATAGCACATGTACAATCATATTATAAAAGCAGAATTTACTGAAAGAGGACAGGTTTTCTTGTCCATGATTGGAGATCAGCTCATTTCTCATTGACCTAAGACTTGGGACACAGCATACCAGATGTGGCTTACTGCTATGCAAGCTTGCGTGAGACATTTCAGCCCTCTCCTCCCACAAAACTTGATTCCAGCAAGAAAAATGGTAAACTGCAAAGCCTGACATGTTCCATGAACTCCTGACAGCATTCTTGAATAATTGGAAAACACTTAAATGTTTTGGAATTTTCTAAGTGAAACAGTTCAATTTTTAATTTTGCAATACCTCTTTGAAAATTTCCTTCTGTTTTATATTAAATCACTCGCACAGGTAAAACCAACAAAACAAAACAAAAAAAACCAAACAAAAACCAACACTGCCCAAAACAGAATAACCCCCAGCACACTGTCACTTTGTTGAAGCACTCTGATCACCTGGGATAACTCCTGCAAATCTTGGAAGTTACCATTAATCCAAAAAAACCCATATACTCCCCCTTGCCCCAGGTCCAACCTCAGTGAACTTAGACCAGGCACATCCCAGAGACCCATCTCACTTTAAAGCATCATTTTTCTCTCCTCCTTATCGGGATTCAGTCAAACACCGCACACACTAACTAACCTGGAGAGCCCCCTGGCAGGGCAGCCCCAGAGGCACAGCCGTGGCGTGGGACCAGGGCATGCCTACAGACCCACCACAGAGCTCTGCTGTGACTCTTACTCAAGAGCCCACAGGAAAACTGAGCACCACAACAAAGCAGCCACCTCCCTGACTGACCACGTTTTCATTTATTTATAAAGTGCATATAAGAAAGCACTGGCTTCCCCCACACACCTTTCACCCCCTGAATGAGTCACGATGAAAGAAGAGACAAAACCCTCACATTTAGAAAAGGAGAGTAACTACAGCACCTCAGCTCTGTCAACTCACTCCAAGACTGCTCATAGCCCCTATGAGAAGACAAACAAGCTGCTAGCCTGTCCTTGGTTTAAGTAACGATCAGAATTAATTCCAGCTGTGGGGCTGCAGATGTGCTGCTTGGAAACAGCTCTACAATTGGCTTTGTATTAGCAGCCTTGGTTATGTGCAGAGGAAAAAGTGAGGGTGAGCTACAGTTTTGGGGAAGGTTGCAGGAAAGTAGCTGGTTTACAAAGTTCTCTTTTGCAATATTTGACAGTGATGTGGGGGAAAGGGAAGGAAAAAAAAAAAGGGGGGGTGGGGAGTGGGGAACAGCCCTGGCTGGCAACTGAAGTAACAAGCTGTCTAAATGGCAGCTGTGTGTATGGGATGCTGTCAGCTGCACAAAATCATGATGTTTCTCTCATATCTGCATCTTACCCCTCTGCCAGAAGAGGTACAGCACGAGGCTTGAAAGGAAAGGAGGACTTTGCCCCATCGTGTGAGGAGACTGAATGCTAGGGTAAAACTTGTGCTAAAACAGCTACTGTGGCAACGCTCCCTCATTGCTTTGACCCTTGCAGCATAATGCTACCAAGCCCGCTTTATTGCTTCATATTCCATCAATACAATGCTGAGTAAAAAGGAAAAAAAAAAAAAAAAAAAAGCAATCCAACACCCAGGAGAGCAGAGTAACTCCGCCTTCAGGAAAAACAGCTATTAATCAGGTGGGCAGCCTAATGCTGCGTCCAATTCCTTCAGCTCCTTCCACCAGGAAATATTCATTTATTTGCTAATTCATAATCCACGCCCCTGGGCCCTAAACTGTAATGACATCCAATTTTTTAGCTCAGGGTGAAGCTGGAAGCCGCTGGTGGCACGACCAGGATGGGCAGGAACATGATGGAAGCGGATGGTTTGATGGAGGACAGGGTGTGGCACAGGGATGCAGTGGGGGCACAGGGATACGGTGGGGGCACAGGAAGGACCACCACCCTCCCTCTCCTCTTGCCTTTCTCCTGCCTCTCAGTCACATGTTTCTCCCCTTTCCAGCACAAAGAGCCACCAAGAGCAGGCAGATTGCACAGCTGGGATGGTAAGGATCCTCCTTTTTTTTGACTCTTGGGGAAATCCTTGAGTTTCTCAGGTATCCAGCTACATTTTTATCAAATCCTATTGTTAAAAGTGCAAATAATTTTCTTAGAAAAGGGGTCACATTTACAAGATAAAGGGCTATTAAGGCAGGAGAGGCTGGATGAAGTGTGTGCGTTGTCGTCACAAACATTATCTCAATGACCTTTTATTTAATCAGTTCATCAGATTGGCTCATCCTTCTCCAAACGGTTGGGTTAGTCTAATTACAGAATGCAAATCACCCCAGTTCTCTCCACCATGTTACTCCCACCAAGCACATTTCAACAGCCAGCACTTGTTCCAGCACCCGTCATGTAGCAAGCATATTCACAAGGATTTTCAGCTTCACAGCGGTACACTAAGACGCCAGATATTCAAAGGCAAAACCTGCAGTCAAAATACCACTGCACACCCCTCATTCACACAGGCAAGGACCTCCTCCCTGCAGGACCCCTTTGAGCTGCTCTGAGATGTGCCACCTCCATCAGGTCCATGAGCAGTTATCATCCCAGCTCAACCAGCCCCAGCATGGTGAGCATGGGACACAAAACAGACGTTTTCTTTCCAAGCATGGGGCAAGAATCAAGGCATCGCTCTGCCCTATTTGCTCATGTTCCCCTGTGCTCAGAGGAGGGTCTTCTCTTCCTAGGAGAGATGCTCAGAGTGCTCTGAGGAAAGGGACCATATAGAGACGTGGCCCGGGAGCACAGAGAATGGGTGGGGAAAGCCAAAGAGCAGGACAGGCTGGAGAAATGGGCTGACAAAAAAACTCCTGAATTTCAGTACGGACAAATATAAAATCCTGCGGCTGTGAGGAAACAACCCCAAGTGGCAGGACAGGCTGAGAACGTGTCTCTACAGAAAAGGGTTTGGTGCACTCCTGCAGGGATGAAAGCCAGCCGTGTCCTGGGCTGTACTAGCAAAAGCACAGGCGGCAGGTCGAGTGACATCCAGCACGGAGAAGAGAAGGTGAAGACACTAATGATGCTATCATCACACACCAAGTGGATGGTCACAGAGAAGACAGGGCCAGTGTCCGCGTGGAGGTGCGCAGCAAAATGACAAGAAGCAACAGGCACAAGAGGCAGGAAGGGAACTTGTTATTGGGTACAAGGCACAACATTTTCACAAGGGGTTTAGTCAAACATTGGGACACGGACTCAGAGTGGTGTGGGTGAACATCTGCAGACATGTTCAACACTGGAGCAGGCAAGGTCCTGAGCAACCCATCCCAATGGTGGAGTTGCCCCTGGTTTGACGAGGGGCTGGACCAGAGAGCTCCCAAGCCCCTTTCCACCCTAAATGACACCTTCATGGTGCAATACTTCAAAGTACCTGCCCCCTGTGCACACTAGCTACTGTACAACACGATGCTAATGAAACGTGAAGGCCAGTGTTTCCAAAAAGTTTCAGCAGGAGCAAATTAATGTGTAAATCATTAAGCAACTGAAAAGAATGACTTTGACTGCCAAATGACTCCAATTGTGCTCAGTGAACATATAATCTTAATCCCTGTAATAAAGGCAGTGACCACATGACACTGCAGAAGGAACACTGGAGCTGATTTTTTATTCCCCAGAAGTAGGTTATTGTACAACTGTGTCAAGGTAGCTCCACAAACCATCAAGAGCAAAACAGCAAGGGATGACTCTGGGAAAGGGAGAAAACTAACATGAGTACAAATCCGTGATGACCTAATCACAGCAGCTCAAAATAGTGAGACGGTCAGCAGGACTTACCTGGAAGCCTGTCAGGCTCCCACTAGACCAAAAAGATTTCCAGAAAGCAGGCACAGACCAGTGGAAGAAGCTACCCAACGTGGAAATCCAGGTCCCCGTCCCAGTGGGGTCAGGCTTTTCTGGTGGATGGAAGGAAGCTATTTAATGCCTGTGGAGGTGCAGACCCTTGTGACACGGAGGCAGTAGAAGTAACTTCTCGAAGCACTACACAAATAAGAGGTACCTGAAATCAACATAATTTTATAAGCTTCCTCCCAGACTGCTTGAGAAGCTCTGCAAAGCACAGTAGCTCCAGTAACACCTCATGTTACATCACCTCTCTAGTACAGAAAATACTTTCAAGTTCAGCATTAAACTTCCCCAGGGCTCAGATATTCACAAAACAAGAACTGCCCTGAGAGGGTTTAAGTCCAGTTTGAGAAGTGAGACAGGAACCCAGAATATTAAGCCAAGTATTAACAGCAACACCGGCTGTGCGTACCTGTGAGGGAGCTGTGGAGAGCCGTGTTGCGGTACGAACACACCTTGCCCCACACGCGGATGGAGCAGGCGCAGCTCCTACCGATGCCTCAACTGGAATGAAGCATCACAGAGCACCCCACTGAAATGGGAGGATGGTGGCTTGTTCAGTCAGCTTGGTATAAGGCTTTTATCTCCCTGCCTCTTTGATCCCTGTCTCGCAAATCCGTAGACCACCAGCCAGAATTAGTCAGTGAAATGATGCAAGGAATAAAAGTCCCAGCAGTTTCACGTTCAGAATGACAGCACAGCTTTTCTGGGTGTCTCCTGAGGACTGAAGGCTCCCAGATTGGTACCTCAAGGACAGCTAGCTTTCACCTTCACCAAACAAGAAAGGCTCGCTTTAAAACAGACACCAGTGCTGCATAACAAGTCCCTTGGCGTAAGGTTGCTGGACCCAGACTCTCCCACCTCTCCCACTGCACACGGAAGATGACGGAGATGCTAAAAGCCGTAAGAGGCTCTCAGCAAGCAGCACACAGACGGCACGTATCCACCTGTCCTCGCAAGGCACCTCTGCCAGTGACGAAGCACCAGCGTTGGTCAGTGGCTGTGGGCAGGCTCCCAGTTCTGCTAACCAGCACACCACCAAAGCTCCTCTCGCCCTTCCAAAGTCCTCCCGACCACTACCGAAAGCAAAAATCTCACTGGCCAGAAGTACCATTTAGCATATAACTACAGCCCTGACAATCAGCATGTGAAATGCTGCCCTCTCCTCCAGTCCTTCTGGTGGTCCCAGTGACTCTCTGATTCCCACCTGGTGGGTATAATCCACAAAACCATTTTTCTCAAATTTGGCGAAAACAAATCATTTAAAAAATCATGACTCATGAAGAAAACTAGTCATTTTAATAATTTTTAATGGAAACTGCACTTTTCTAGGAAACTAGAGACTCAATAATTTAACTACATTGCCCAAGCTATTTCCATGCAGTACAGACACGACAAAGCAAGGCATCAACTAGCAGCAGCAGCCATGTGCGAACCAACTCCAGCCTGTATGCAGGAGCTCACCAACACCTCACCAAAGCCCCAGCGCAATTTCTAACGTGCCCCATTTATCATAGAATCACAGAATGATTTGGGTGGGAAGGGACCTTGAAGATCATCTAGTTCCAGCCTCCCTGCCATGCGCAGGGGCACCTTCCACTAGACCAGGTTGCTCCCAGCCCCGTCCAGCCTGGCCTTGAGCACTGCCAGGGATGGGGCACCCACAGATGCTCCGGGCAACCTGTGCCATTGCCTCGCCACCCACACAGTAAAGAATTTCTTCCTAATATCCAAATCTAAATCTACCCTCTTTCAGCTTAAAACCATTCCCCCTCGTCCTACCACTCCATGCCCTTGTGAAAAGTCCCAGTGAGATGTAAAAAATCCCCTTGTAAAAAGTCCAAGTTTCAGTGGGACAGCAGCAGTGACACCAAGCTTTGTGCAACCACACACTGACAGTCGGGATACAGCCGCTCCAGGCTCCCACATTTGCTACACAGCCTGTGTACGGCTATGCCAAAGCCACAGGCAGCTCACACCTACACCCACGGCCATGGGTGAGCTCATAGCAACTGCCGTTCAACTTTCTGGGTGCTTACTGCAGCATCCTTACCACCTCACGAGCTCCAGGAACCATCCTTGACTGGGGAAAAGCAGGATGACTTACGAGCCCAACAGCTTGCATGGTGCAGAGGGGTATGAGATGCTGTAGCATACTGGGGTACATGTCAGGTACATGTCATGTGAGAAAAGCAAGTTGCTCAACAGAGGCATCTCGACACAATTTAATGACCTGCCCTTCTTCTCTAAACATTCAAATGCTGAAGTATCGTGCAGCCACATCCATTTGTTAATGAGGAAGTACGTGATGAGCTGAAAATCATTACAAATGTCCCACAGTCCTAAAAACAACTACACGCCCAACATGTGACAAAAGTATCCAAAGATGAAATCCAAACTGTGCCATCAGTGAGGTGCACCGAGGTGTCCCTTGTCATTCAAACAGCCCTCAAGAGCCCATTACCATGTCCTGACATGGGATGCTTGGATGTTTGGGGTGCTTGTGCCAATCCACAGTTTGGGATGTACCAGCTCCAGAGTCATCCCACAGCAAGCGGGGCACAGACGAGGCTTTGGCAGGAGCCGAGGAGGCTCATACCTGTATGTGAGCAGTGTTTTTATTTCAACTCAAAATACTAGCATTTTAAGAGCCCACAGCTAGACTGTTCCTGTCTCCAGCCCAGGAACACCCCAGGGTACCAGTGCTGGGTGCCAGGCAGACTTCGGGAACCTTCGGGGGAGTCTCCCACACGGTGCGTGGTGGGAAGGAGGCTCTTCATCACTGGCTCTGGAGAGCACTGCAAGGACTAGAGGAAATCAAAAGAGCCCAATAAAGGCAGCAACAGGGTGTTGTCTTCACGCTAAAATTACAACTCTCTTCCTGAATTACTCCTTCATGAAAAATTGCTGGGTGCCACCCAGCAGCCTCGCAAAAGCCAGGGGAGCAGCGCAGGGGCTGGAGGATCACACCACATTGCATCCTTCTCACCCCAGCTGGGTATCGCATTGCCCACATCGCTCCACCATTCCCATCCCCATTTCCCTTTGCTCCTCCACTAGCACTTACTGCTGCTGTTAAACAAGAGAAAACATTACTGCTAGCGTGGATTTGTACTGCTAACAGGCTAAAGAGAGAAGTGCATGTTGAAACACAGCTTGCTGTCGCTTGCCTAGCAATTCCAGCCTTGGGTGGCTGTTGGTGTTTTTTTTTAAATAATTACGTTTTCATACTTGAAATCAACCTTGGATGAAATTTGAAAAGGGCCAGAGAAAAAAAGAGGCCAAGGAAGGGATGCGGCTCTTCCCTAAGCCAAAGCCATGTCCATGCCACGTGGCATGCCCCTGAAGAGCTTTAGTGGCACCAGAGGAAGGTTCTGCCACCCTGCTGCAGCCCCCGTGCAATGCCATTAAGAGGGGACACAGCCTCCCCAACGCCCAGTGCCTGCTTCCCCCCCAGCCCAGCCATGCACGGCCCCCAGCACGGTCCCAGGCTTGCTCCAGGGTTGGTCTTCCTCTTCCACCCCACCTTGCAGGTGGCTTCCATCCAGCACCACTCCAATATCTTCAGCAAAAATCAGGCTGGTGATGGTGAGGGTCGGAGCAAGCATTTTGCAGCAAGGCATGAAGGGGCCTGCTCACCAGGGGCTGCATCACCCTCCAGTGCCTGTACGCTCCTGGCACGGGGAGTCCTGCACCCCCTCCACCCACCTCTTCATGCTCTGAGGCCATCTTGCAGCAGCTCCTGGTTGCTCCTACCCCAGCCCTGGCCCTGGCCGTCTCTCAGCTCCCCAGCTTCAACACACCAACGTTCGTCTGCTCTGCAGAGACAGCATCTTCCAGGGCAGTCTTACTGCGTGTGAGGGACAACCAGCTATTTCATCTAGTCACAAAAACACATTTCCAAGTTACAAAACGATGCTCAGGCTGCTGCCATGAAGCCCAATGACATGGCTCTGGCACAGCTGGCAGTGCTTGGTGAGCCTCTGCCCAGCCACCACACTTCGGAGCATGGCAGCCCTCAGCCCCAGTGCCTCCAGAGCCCCCCCTGAGTCCCGTTCCCGGGGGACCTGGGCACTGCTGTCATTTTGAAGCCAATGGGACTTGGGCACTCAGAAGCCACCTGCCGAAAACCTGGCTGCGAGGTCCCAAGCAATGCCTACCACGGCTGGAACACCAGAAAGCCCATGGAAAGTGGCACTGCAGGTGTTACACATGCACAGGAGTGGCAGGGACCTTTCAGCCCTTGATCCCACCTTCTCCTCCCTTCCCACACCGAGAGCTACCTACTGATACATTCCATAGGCTGCACTCTGAAGGACACACAGTGTTTTAATCATGTCATGTATTAATAACATAATTAAAGTCCAGAGCATTCAGTAAGTAACATATATTACTCTGATCACTGCTTTGATATATTAAAAATAGATTAACTGCTTCTTAGAGTTTGAGGCCAAGAGAGACAGTGAGTCTCATCTGAGTTGACTTCCCACATACCCACGAGCCAGAGATTTTTCTTAGCAATCCCTACCTGTATCAAGCTCACCAATTTAAGAAGCAACAAGTAATTGTATATCAAAGACGTTCAACAACAGGGAGTCTAGCACATCTCTTGATGAGCTGCTCCAGCAGCTAGTTACCTCAGCTGTTAAAAAAACTCATCTTTATTTCCACCGTGGGCCTTGATAACTTGAAATGATTGCTGTTGGCTCCTCTAACACCTTAGGTGGTTGGTTGGAGCTAGCTCTTCACCACTGCCTGCCTCTTCCTTCCTGAGGTAATTACAACATATGTTTATCTTCTTCTTTAACTACCTCCGTCAGTGTTAACCACCTTACGGATGGAGCTCCTCTAGTGCCTCCTCACAAGACCTGTTTTCCAGACCACAACCCCCGCTGGTACCCAAATATGCTGGCAACAAGCAATCAGGGCAAACAGACATCAAAATCAAGCCAAATGCTGCCAAGAGCAATGTGGGCCCGTAAGGATGTTCAAGATAACTGCTTGGTCCTTCAAACTTTCATGGATGCAAGAAACATTCACAGAAAGAGGTATCTCCCAGGCTGGGCCACCGGTCTGCTCCTGGGCAGCCACCATGTCTTGAAAGAGAGTCCTCCTTCCAGAAGAGCCACGCTTCAAAATCTGTCTAAGAATAGCAAACTGACTTCCCTCCATTTTCAGCTATATTTAGCGAGGCCATTATTTATGGAGATGGCAAGAAATAATTCAGCCGGATCCAGACATAACTCGAAATTGAAAGAGGGTCTATAAAAAGATAAACCAAAGGACCTAATGGGGAGCCAGCATGGGGGCTCAGCATGGCTGCGAGGGAGGGCTCTTCCAGCAGCGAGGAGCAGCAACGTTGCCAACGCTGAACGCGTGCACTGGGTCAGACCCAGGTCGTGGGGACCAACGGAGTTGCCTTCCCTCAGAGAGCCGCTCTCAAAAACCCGTTTCTCAAAAAAAAAACCAAAAAACCTTTTCCAGGTTTAAGAAGCATGGTTTAAGAAACAACTTATGGCCCTGAGCCCATTCAAGTCAGCGACAGTGACGGCGTCCTGGCACTGGCAGGGGGAGGCAGGGAGCATCCTCCCCACTTGCATTTGCTTCCCGCGTGGCCCGGGGCTGGGTGCCGCCCATCTGAAAGGGTTTTTTCTGCTGACAGAGGGGATATACTGCAGAAGACCCAGTGCCCTACAAGAGTATACCCATATATACATGCATATATAGGCTGGCACTGCAAGGCGTGCAGGGAGCAGATCATCACTTCACCGAAGGAGGTCCCAGAAAAAATTTGGGGAGGGTAGAAGACAGAACTGAGTTTAACCATTCATCCGTTTCCTTCCTCTCCACAGCTACATCTGACTGATTCTGATTAAACTGGATTTTGCTGTTCTGAGCCAGGAGATCTTTCACCTTACTTGTTTAAAGACCGTTTCCTTGCCACCAGATTTCCTCCAAATCTCCCTCACGCAGAGTCAAAAGCAACATTTTGACCAGAGATGCAAAGAGCATCAGCTGCTCCTGGGAGGATGAGATGTGCTGCGACACCATCCAGCACAGCACAGAGGCAACTCGCTGCACGCCAGCAGGATCACTTTGAGCTGTTGCACACATCCTGGGACACGCAGAACCCGATGGAAGCTTCAGCATTGATTCAGCAGATGTGGAATCAGGTTTAATCTCCATTTCTGATCTTCTCCCACACATTTACTGTCGAGCACTGTTACAATTTAACTCTGTACATTTGCACCCCTCAACCCCAAATCACTGCACCCCAGGACAAAAGCATCCCCCTGAATGCACCGACCAGCACGCCCAGACACCAGACCCCCTTGCTCCCATGATGCCAGGTGCCACACATCCCCTTACCTATGGCACAACTAAGAACCGTGGGAG
Source organism: Ibycter americanus (assembly GCA_035590275.1). Taxonomy (NCBI): domain Eukaryota; kingdom Metazoa; phylum Chordata; class Aves; order Falconiformes; family Falconidae; genus Ibycter; species Ibycter americanus. The sequence goes on from JAVJGI010000063.1 coordinate 26,374,056, forward strand.
CAGAGTCAATCCCAACCACTTGGCTGTCCATAAGAGGCACGATGGCCGCTTCCCCGCCTCCGCACACTCCCAGGTTTAGCTGCTGAAGCTGAAGTTCATCTCAGACCGCTGCAGAAATCCCAGTGTAAACATCTGCAGCATGCGAGGGAGAAGGAGATCCCTCTCCGGGGCTCAGTTAAGAGTTAAAGCTCTCAGTGATCAGTTGGCTCCTGCAAAACCTCCTGGAGCAGGCGGCAGAGGAGAGCACAGCTGCTCAGAAACGCTGGCCCCTGCGGCACCGCATAATTCCTCCCCTGTTCCCGGGGCCGCCGCGCTTCCCTCGCACAATGTCCCAAATTGTGCGGGGTTAAATCGACCCACACAACGCCCGCATTCACAGCCGGCCGAGGCCAGCAGCACCGCGGAAATACCCTGCGTCCCTGCACCACCGTGGTGACATCTGGGGCCGGTGATCCAGAGGCTGCCCTCGCTGGCAGAAATGGGCAACCGGCCTTTCCAATGGGGAAAACGGTCTTGCTCAGTGCGCCCTTTTTTTCCCCCCTCCCTCTCTTCTTTCATCCTTCCAATCCACTTGTTTGACCAGGGCAAGTGTTAGGGAAAGGCCAGGGTCAGCAGTGGCACGCAGACACTTCCAGCTCCCAAGCCAGCAGTCATTAACCCCTCCGGGGAGTTGCGCGCACCACAAAATAATCATCATCATTATAAAGAGGCAGCCAGAGGCAACAGAAGATCTTTCCTGACACTGTGTGACCCTGCTCCACCTTCCCCGGGATACAAAGCACTTCATCAGACCCCAATCAAGCTGCCATCTGGGGTGGAAGGTGCAGCTCTGGGTTTTGTGTTACCCATTTCCAAACCTGCTTCGTTCTAAAACATACAACTGCAATAAAAATTAAGTCCGTTGGAAAACACTTTATGCTTGGCACGAGGAACAAGGACAATCTCTCTGACATTTAATGCAATAAATACCTATGCTGCCACGTTACTTTGCACCAGCAACAAAAAGCCTGGTGGTTCCCTTGGCCATGGTCACTTCTCCCAACACTTTGCACGCCAAGTCCCACACCCCGATTTGGTGCAGAGCCTCAGGGAGACTCTGACGTGTCTGAGCACAGTGGGTACTTGTTACATCTGTGATCCCTTGCGTTCAGGAGGCATTTATACCCATCCTAACGTTATCGGCATCCGCAGGCGGGACGTTCAGCACTTTTCATTATAGGAGTTGATATAAAACACGGTGTGGGGGTGCACAAAGGGGTGACTGTTGCACGCATGCACTCTTTCCTATGACATACCCGGTGTTAACATACAGAAAAAATTTGTCCTCAGTAGCTGCCCTGCTAATTTCCAGCTGAAGGCATGGGAAAATAACTAAAAGCTCTGCAAGGAGTGGGTCAAACATGCCTCAGTAGCCCTGGGGAAGCTGGGAACTGCTCCGTGTGCTGAGGGGACTGCACCCCCCCACATGCAGCACTCCTGTGGGTGCAGCATCACCTCGCCCAGCACATACCACGGCTGCTCCCAGTTACTTTGGCTACCTGTGTGTTTCAGAAACAGCTTCCCAGAGTCAGTGTTGGCTCTGACACCGGAGCAATAGCTCCCCACAGTCCTCCCACTGCCGAGCCATCGTTCCAGCAGTGCTGGCAGGGTCCCTCCAGCTCCCTGGGCATCCCTCCGGCCCCCACCCAGGAGGCAGCAGCAGCGCTCAGACTCTTCAGGCTCATTGTCAGGCATTCACTATGCTGCTCCTCGCTCCACAGGGAACAAGGTGGGACCCTGGGGACACTGCGCATCTCAGCACCTGAACCCCATGTCCCTAGCGAACCCCCCCAGCCAGGGCAGTTCAGCACCAGGGAAACAGACACAGAAATCTTCTCTCCACTCTCATGAAACTCCCACATTTTGATGAGCTGCTGCTTATCTGCTTAAAAACACTCCATGCCCACGTCGGTCTTCTCATTTAGCCATTTCTTCTCTTGTAACTTGAAGTTCGGTGAAAGGATAACCATCATGTTCTGAATACCTACATTTTCTGCTTTATGAACAGTGCAAGTCATGCATAATTTAAAGGGGAGGAGAAGTGCGTACAGCACTTGAGTTTTTCTAGATTATTTTGCCAAGAAAACAAGCTGGGCAAAGCAGAGCTGAGGCATCGTACGTCTTGCCGGGGATTTTAGCAGCTCTGCTCTCTCCCCACCCCCTGAAGAAGCAGTGTGTGGCACAGAGCAGGGGATAGTGGGCACCAGGCAGGCCTGCACCTGCCCTGGCTCCATCACTGACCTGCTCTTCAACCTTGGGAAACTGCTCCCAGTGTCAGTGCCTCAGCTCCCCCTTAGGTTCAGCTGTATGAGCAACCAGCTTTTTAATCACAGCTTTAATATTCAGAAGCAACAGAGTAAAGTTAACGGTGAGATGTACAGCCAGATATCATGCAACATTAATTTGCTTTTTTTCTATGAACTACAAATAAGCAAATGTGGTTCATTTATTTGGCATTTAGAGGCACCAAAACAGAGAGCAGCCAGGTGGAGCTTGGGCAGTGCACATCACAAGTGAGACCCCATCCCAGGGACACAGGTCCTCCTACAGATGAGATACAACCTCAACAGGAGGAACTGGAGAGAAGCTGGAGTGGCAGAGGGCACCTGAATGATGGGTCTGAGTGACCTGCAGAGCAGCAAGCTCTCTGGGCAGGATTGGAGAGAGCGGCAGGGCTTGGGGAGGATGGCCAAGCACCGCAGCACGCTCCTTTGCCTCACAAAGCAGAGCAACACCCCGAGCCTTCCTTACAGGGGACGCTGCTGGGGCTCTGCCCATTCACAGAAGGGACGCCGGCATTTCAGGTTATTGGCACAAAAGCAGGGAACCAGCGGGTTAACTCAGCAAGACATCTTCCTAACCACACCACGCTTGAAAGCAGAGCTGGGAGGATCTTGAAGTCTTCAATAAGGGACCAAAAAGTTGTCCGGACCCCAAAAGCCTATTCTTCCAAAGCAACAAGGACTAAGCAGGCTCCCTCGCCCAGGCTGGGGCTCACTTTTCCTAATGTAACTCAGGGCACTACCTTCAAAACCTCCTTTCTCAAAATGGCCCTAGTGCAGAACAGGCTCTCCAAGGCGCTCCAGGCTGCCAGGAGGCATACCCTGGGCTTGGCTTTTTTTGGCAGAGCCCTGTCTGCTTTCTCAAACCAACCTTCAGGAGTCAATGGAGAAACACAAATTCACATGAAACAGGTTCCAAATACAGTGCAGCCACATATGACTGACTTCACACCACTCCCCGCCCCAACACTCTCACCAGCCCTTTACCCATCGTCCTTAACCAAAATAAGGTGTTACATTTTACAGGATGAAAATGCATCATTGCCAAACAAAAGTCTTACTACAAATCTGCATGTGACATCGCCCATGCATCGATGCTGGCATTCAGTCCAGGGCAAGAGCTGCCTTTCCTGTAGGCCCCCACAAAACACGCTCTGCCCGAACAAGCCCTCTCCTATTCACAACAGCAGTTGCTATTCCAGCGCATCCAACAGTATGTGCCTGTGTGTCGGGGAAGGCAGGGAGACCCAGTGGTGCCGGTGCCGAGATCTGCATGTTAGTAATCTAGCCACTGTGAGCAGAACCCCTCAGATATTTTCAATTACACTGAAATCTTGTAAAATTTAAAAAAAAAAGGGGGGGGGGGTGAATCTCTAGCTGGGGCTTCTTTGCTGGTGGGAAGCAAACATCTTAGTGCCAAAACAAGCACGCGGGCTCAAAGGAGCGGATGTCAAATGAAGCATTTACTGGCAAATTCATGAAGTCTTCTCAACACCGAGTGCCAGAGCGGAGGCTCCCAGCGGCACCGCACCGCTGCCGAGCCCAGCCGCGCCGCTTACGTAACCCCCCACCGCCGGGCCGGGGCATCACCGGGACCAGCATCACCGGGACAGGGGCATCACCGGGACAGGGGCATCACTGCGATGGGCATCACTGGGACAGGGGCATCACTGGGATGAGCATCACCGGGACAGGGGCATCACAGGGCCGTGGCATCACCCGGACCAGGGCATCACCAGGCTGGGGCAGTGCCAGGGCCAGGGCATCACCGGGGCCGGAGCAGCACCAGGACAGGGCATCACCGGGCCCGGGGCAGTGCCAGGGCCGGGGCAGCACCGGGCCGGGACAGCACCGGGATGGGGCAGCACCGACGCTGGCGCATCACCAGGACGGGGCATCACCGGGACCGAGGCATCACCGGGACCGTGGCATCACCGAGGCCAGGGCATCACAGTGCCGGGGCCGGAGCCAGGCACCGGGTGGCGTTCC
>JAVJGI010000063.1:26380491-26392911 GCA_035590275.1 Ibycter americanus
CGCCGCGCCGCTTTCCACAGCCTCCACCGACTAAACACCCTGGGCTTGCGCAAGGCGCGGTGCCCCAGGGCACGGCGCTACGGACAGCCGGCAGCCAGGGCGCTGCCACCCCCTGCCGCGAGGAGAGGTGACACGCAGAGGGGGCGCAAAGGGGACCAGCTGCTCCGTGTGTCTGGCAGGCAGTGACACAGCTGAGCACACCCCAGGCGCTGCCCGCTGCTGGAGTTTCACCTGCTCATTCCCCGCTTCAGTGGTGTTTGGCTCCATCAGGTACCTGAGATGCTTCACTGGCTCCCAGCACCTTCCCAGGCTGCTCTCAGGCCGTCTGATGGCCGTACGTTTTGGGGTCCCGTGGGACTTGTGCTGGTGAATGTCTTTTGCCTCCGGTTTAGCAGAGCCAACCAAGGACTTGTTGGGAAGTGACTGACCCTGTCCTCTCCCCTCCTTGCTTGGCTCCTGCAAGGGTTCCACCAAAACCATGGGCACCTTGGAAGCAGTTACATTCGGCTTCCTCCTCTGCCTGCATCAATTAAGGATTAGCGCTCAAGGCCAGGGCAAAGTGATGTGCTCCAGAAGAAGCAATTGCGCTGTCAGGGTTTCTTGTGACCCCACTGGCAGGAGGCAGGACACTGTTAACAAGGCTTGGACTTCCCTAGCGCTGTTGAGTGCTCTCCTGGCCACTGGTGACAGGGGCTGAGTTCCTCAATGCTGCCCTCTGAGATGATCCAATGCATTGCTCTGTGGAGCTTCCATGCCCAAGGGACTCAAAGCCATCCAATCCATCATTTGGAAATACACTAATGGATGCAAGGGGCCGGATTTGGGTTTTGCTGGGTCTGCTCCCTCTTCCCAACCTGGTAAGAAAGCGGGAGGTGGAAGGAGGGACAGGCGCAGCCGTTCTCTGTGCGAGCCCTGTGCCCACAGATCGCAGGCTGGCACTCAGCACTGGCTGGAGCCCGTCACCGACCCACTGCCAGCTGGAGCCTGTGAGGATGGCGCTGAAATTGCACTGTGACTGCGCTCAAAATATTGTGTCCCCCTCAAGAGACACGCTGTTCTCTGCCATTCCAGATACTCTCACTGCCTCTGGCTGCAGTGAGGGTTTGACGTGTTCACAGAGCTGACCCTGTGTGCAACCGTTTCCTCTTCCCATAAGACACCAGGTCTGGGGGGGATTCAGGCAGGTTTTCTCTGCTGATTGAAGGCTGGGAAGCCTTGCAGAGATCCACGCTGGTATATAGACGCACACCAAAATCCACATGGTTGTTGCTTCCTTGCTAAGGCAGACAGCAACACTGTCAAACCTGGGGTAGTTCCTCCAGCTGCTCCGGCTTCTCGGGACAGATCGTGTGTGGCCCCTGGGTGGGTGTCAGCAAAGGTTGCTGTGTGGGGCAGCAGGGTGGCTTCCTTGCTCACAGCAATGTACGGGAGCAAATGACAGACTCTTGCCAAGCAGCTTCATATTTGAGCATACGGCATGGCAGCACAGTGGACATTTAATGCAGGTTTCCTTCTGCTTCATGTACAAAAAGCCTTCCAGGTGTCATGGAGCTACTTATCCAGAGGAGGTGAAGGACTACCAAGTTGTGGACATGTCTCATTCGGTGATGGAACATCTAGGGGTGAGGCAAGATGGAGGCCTGTAGCTCCCTCCCACACAGCAAGTTCCAGGGAGGTTCAGCTCAATAGACCAAACTGTCTGGAAGCCGTGGGCACCGCTGGAGGATGGAAGGGGAGGTCCTCAGCTGTCATTGCACTGCTGAGAGCCTACCAAAGCTATGCTCTTCCATGAAACCATCCGAATGCATCTCATCACCTTCGCTGGTTGGCCTGCCTATTTGAAGGGAGTCCCAGATTGCATGCCTGGGTTCATCTGATGCTCCTTTTTACCCATCTTTCAGTTGCAAGGAGAATTTGGAGTAATCTGCCTCAGCAGATTGCCAGAGGTTGCACTTGCAACGTGGTCTTCAATAGGTTACATTCATCCTCCAGTTGACTTTGGTCTTTTCTCTACCTTAAGCCTCTCCATCCTGCCACACATGTGCCAAACTGGCCCTCAAAGCCATAGCTGTGCCACATCTTCTGGGCTATGGTCAGCCCAGCCCAGCCTAGACTTGCACCCAGGGCTCTGGTCCCCCCCGCAACTATTCTTCTCCCTAGTCTCTTAGTCTTATGGCCAACAGCTCTACGGCATGGAACATGGACATATTCCAAAAGCTTTTTTAACCTTGTGAGGACTGTGTGTCTTTTCTTCACCTGTAAAGCCCTATCCATGGCAGGCCTTGGCAGGTGAAGCCCAGGTCCCATCCCTACCCCTTCTTGCTGGAGATACTTCAAGCAGAGGTGGAAGGAGGAGGGACGTTACCTTATTGTCTGCTTTGTAGGTTGAATGCCAATAACCCCTAATGGGCTGGTCCTCTCTCATGCTGTTTCCAGCCTTTACACAGTTAAATCCAAGATCCTCACAGCACAGATAGATCTTTTTTAGATCCGGAAGGCTGAAATCATTAACTGGCTGCTGCTCTACCCTGTGGAACAGCCATTAGAAGGGACGCAGCATTTTGTTAGCACACCATTGGCACGCTTTCCTGCAAGTTCAGGCTTCAGCGCTGCAGAGGCGAAGGCACCTAGTAAACCTTACCATAAAAGCACTGTGCTTGAAATTCATGAAAATAACTCAGGGTCTGAAATTAAGCAGGTGCATAAATCTCTGTGGGATAAGTGCTGGAATGGTTTCCGCTGAATAGTATCATCTGACATGGCTTTTTTTAAAGTACCTTGTTAAATATTTAAACATTACAGCTACTACTAAGATCTGCTTGACTATATTAAGTTGTGAACATAAACCCGACCATCTCACTAGATAGTAGTTTACCAAAGGAAAAGGGAGGAATTAAAATAACTCACCAAGTCAAAGCTGACAGCCACCCAAGTTTGCTGAGTTTCCCAAATCACTCTCCGTTATGACATTAAATAGCAATGGAGTTGCTCCCCACTGAAGTAAGTTAGCTGGGAATTGTTGTGGGGCTTGTGAAATTCAGCTGGTCTCATCCGGGTGTTCCCAGGGGTAGGACTTGGGTTTGTGGCTGGGCTCCATCAGCTCCAGCACTTGTGGTTTGCTCTGGGGGGGAAAACATGTCATGAAGAAAGACCCCACAGACTACTTGCATATGCCCCTTCAGCCTGCAGATGCCTTTAAAGTTCATTTTGCAGCTTTCATTTATCATTGCAAAAGCTCACGAGGCTCATCTGTTGCTTTTAACCCCCAAACGAGTTCCTATTTCAGTACCATCCCCTTCTCCCAAAAGCATGAAGACTCTCCTCTTGCTCAGACGATGCAGAGTGACCCATCAGCGCTGGCAAATTGTATCCAGAGGCTGCCCGAGGAGACCGTGTGTCAGACAGGTGATGCATCCATGGGGTGAAGAGCTGGGAGAGCAGGAGGACATCAGGAAGACGTGAATGTCGAACCAGCAGCCAGGGGTCCCTGGCTGTACATGCGGTGCCCAGCACAACCTCCTGGACCTGTGCTTGGGGTCCCTTGGAGGAAACAGGGAGCTTTGGGACCCACCCATTGCAGAGCATGTCTGCGTGCAGCCAGGGCTTTGCTGAACTCAGCGAGTGTTTCGGTCATGGGCAGAGCACAGTCCAAGCTCCCAATAAAAGTTTACGTTGTGCCATCTACCCTGCAAGGCATCTGCAAGCATCAGGTTGCTCTTACTTTTATTAAAGGGAAAAATGCAAATAGCCTTGTAGCAGACACCAGGGTAGGTTTTTAACTGCCTGCTTAGCTTAATTTTAGCCAGCCCTCACACTTCAAGGAACTGTGCGGTAGGTTATCACAGCTGGGGCTGCAATGATTTGGTCTATCAGAATATTGATTATAAAAAGGCATCAGAACCCAAGGAAATGAACTGCAGCACTTTCCTGTGGGAGGTAATGGCAGTGTTGGTCCCTCACCTTCTCCAGACACAGGTCTGCAGCTGAGCACGGGGCATCGTTCTAGCCTGGGCATTAACCACCCCATGTGAGCAATGCTGTCTTGCTAGCAATACCGCTGAACCACTTGATACAAAATATTCCTGTTTAAGTAAAGCTGACCATACTCTTTGCCCCCAGAAATAAGGAGCCAGCAGTGAAGCACATCATGGTGGGCTGGTTAATGTTTCTCAGTATCAAGAGGATTGTATAGTGGTACGTAGCACCAAGTGTGTGCTATAGGCCCCCCTCTTGTGGGAAGGAGCAAGGTAAATCAAATAAAATCTATCAAAATGAATTAGGCTAACTGCTTGAATAACAAAAGTTCTGGGCCTCTAATGCTTCCCACACTCCAGCAGCCATTTATTCCAGAAGCTCTTTTCTTGGCAGCTTTTTCATTTCATCCAGCACCAGACAGAAGCAAATTATTTTCTTTCTTGTTGTTGGGAGCAAGTCTGCAAATAATTGAGTTTTGACTAAAGGAGACCATTAAGTAGCGTTAAGATTCTGAGTAATTTGGTGGTGTCGGTGAGTTGTGCATGTTACTCTAGTCCCTCTTTACCAGCCACACTGGTTTGAGTTTTCCAGCATCCAACAAAACTATGGCAAAACCAAATAATTTAACTTGGTCTCATAATTTTGCTGAATGTGAGGACTGCATGCATCATGTGAGGCATGTTTAGCATGTGAACAGCTTATAAATAATTGGCAAATCATCCTCGAATTAGTATCTAAAAAAGTGGCAGGTATTTGTTAGGTGCCAGATTCAAGCCAGGATCATTTACTGCTTGAATTCTTGTAAAGGCGTGGCAGGAATCCCCATGATGGGACAGTGCCTGTCCTTCTAAGGTGACCCAGACAGGAATTGCATGACTCCATCAAAGCCAGATGCTGCATTTCCCAGCCTTTCTATCTGCGTGACAGTGCTCTCTGTTGAGCCAGGGAGCAGCTTGATTCCCAGAGGGACAACCTTTACACATGGAGGTATTATGGGCAAGCATACAGAATCACAGAGCCACAGAATGGTGAGGGTTGGAAGGGACCTCTGGAGATCATCAGGTCCAACACAGGATTGCCCTACATGAAGCATTCGCAGAGTCAGTGGGAGCACTGCCCTTATCCACCTCCCTGCCCAAGGCGCAAGGCCAGTCTAGTCCCTGCGTGTATCGCGTGGGATGGGCTCCACGGGTGCGAGCTGCGCGTGAGAAAGTGTTTCACGTCGGCTGACCGTGACCAGCCGTGCTCTCGTGGAGGTGCAAGTCGGGGTGGAATGCCAGGCTTCACCGTTAGAAACGGCACAAAAATTGGAACATTTCTTGCTGTGAAAATGTTGCTCTTCTCCATAGCCAGCTAAGAGTCAACTGTCGGCTCTGCTTGTGCATTGCAGCATACAGTATTTTTGTTAAAACTCCAGTTTCTGCGGTTGCAGCATGGTGAGCGTTCCTCCATTTTTTATGTAATTTTTACTTTTCTCTCAGGCACACGCACACACGTACAATCTCTACCTCTCATACCCGCAGAGGGGCAAGTTAAGAGCGCAAACACCAAATGCTCTCCTTTCAGACAGCACAGGCTCTTCCCGGCGTTACTCTTGGCCCGTGGGTTTCAGCTGCCACACCAGCGAGGCTTTCCCTTCTTCGGCTCGGTGCTGGGAATGCAAATCGCCACCAAAGACCTGTTTGAAGTGGCGGCCCCAGATCCTCCAAAGGTTTCGGCAGCATCTGCCTTGTGCCTTTTCACAGTCTCTTGATAAGATGTAGTTTGTTCTTAAAATTGAAACAGGCTCATTTAACAATGTTTAGGGCCAAACCTCCAAGGGATGGAATTATTAGGTAAATAACTAAGTGTGACGGACCCTTTAGACACACCTGTTATCTTCAGTGATGCAGTTTAAGTCTCAGAACTATTATAAATTACATCAAACTACCTAATTTCAGGCTAGGTCTGCTCTCCAGGAATGGTGTGAATTGAGAAGAATCCTCCTGGCATCTAAGAATTTACATGGATGAAACAATTTGGGTCGCTGGTGGGAGATACACTTGTCTAATGTTACTGTGTGACCTGGGCTTACTCTCTGGTGGGTTTCTCATTTGTTTGGATCAAAATGCAGTCTTTTTTGGTATACATACACCCCAGGATAATAGCAGTTAATGGTCTGTGTGATGCTTCATGGTTGACTTTTTTTGTCTGGGTTATTGCTCTGGATCCTCTGGATCCAGGAATGGCTGAAAAAAGTGACTCCATGGTAAGTGCCGTGGCAGCGGCTGCAGCCTTCCTAACCCTCAGCCTTACACAGAGTGAGCCCAACCGCTGGGCACTGCCCAGTGAAATCTATAATAAGGTCCATCTTCTCCAGGATCATAGTCCAGCACCAGCAACCAGGCAAAATATTGCTTTTCACTGGTTGTCAGTAAAAGGTTTCATCCCATAAAGAAGTGGAAAGAAGCAAACTGATCAAGTCAGGCAGGAAGCAGGCACCCCTCTCCTCCTCCTGGTACCCTGATGGAGGCAATAGCAAGAAGCCATGGCACTCTCAAGGGGTGAGGTGGGTTTGGTGGTTTTTTTTCTTCAGGCGAGCTGTCATTTTATAGTGAATATGCTTATAGTTTGGATTAGAGGGAAAATTTCCAAACATCCATTCTGTGGTTCAGGAAGAGAGAAGCAGTGATCTGTAGGTATGCATTTGTCTGTCTCTCATTGACTGGAGACATCTCTGTACACATGTGTGCAGCTTGTTTTACACCACCCTGAGGGGGGGTGTCTTGTCAGAGCAGATTCAGGTTTACCCTCCTGGGACAAAGAGTTCAAATCCATGTAGCAACCCTCTGGTCTTTCATTCTTTCTGTAATGCATCGCTTGCTCTGTTTCAGTCTCAGAAATAAAGCAATAGAGACTGCAAATGAAACGATTAATACCTGCCATGGGAACAGGGTTCTGCCATGGTCTTCCAACTTCGATGCACAGTTGAAGCTTTCACATGCATCAAGCTGTAGGGGTGTACAAACTCAATAATAACATCTACACCATGCATGAGCCTTCCTGGGCTCAGTGAGTCAGAGGGCAGCAGAAAACACCTGCAACAGCAATTCTATGCAACTAAAATATGGCGCTTTTTGTGCATTTGGTTCCTGGATAACTCAGTTTGCTGTATGTCCATAAGCTCTTCATCGTCTTTGTGAAAAGAGGCAGGTCTCTGTTTGGGGCTCCAGGGCCAGCAGCCATTGCCTCCAGAGACGGCTGTGTGTTGGTGATGTGGGTGCTCCAGTTAGAGCCATCTGTGTCTCTGGAGGTGGAGTGAATAAATGAGTGCCTACATACATGCCATCTGCTATGAGTGAGTAACAGGTTGGTGGCCAGAGCTACAATCCTTTTGCCCCATTCTTACAAAACCTTGCTAGGATGCTTGCTAGGGCTCGCTGGGCTTTGTAGGAAGCTCCCATGCTCACATCTACTGGTGTTTCTGCTCACAGCAAAGGGGAGCCCTTTAAGCAGCCCCTGCCTTCATTTGCTGCTCTCATTTATATTTTACCCCCACCTTTATCTTGTATCGTGAGCCCTTAACAAAATGCTCGCTTTGCTGACAAGCTTCATCTCCCTGTAGTGTTTCTATGAGGAGCTGTGGCTCGTGGTCATAGGCAGGACAGGGGAGCTGGGGCTTGCAGAGGAGCGGGGCTGTGCCCTGCAGTGAGCACCAGGCATGCCAGCTGTAACGTGGAAAAAAAATGCCCTCCAGGTCCTTTCCCTGTGAGTGGCTGAAACATGCCCTGCTTTGGTCCACCAGTTTTCCTTCATCCTCCTGAAGGGCCTGTGTTACTGCGGCAGAAAAATATGAGCTTGACTGTGAGACACTATGCCTGCCTGTTTCTGGGTCCATCTGCCAGCCAGGAAGATGCTCGCTGTCCCCAGAGCTGCAAACCTTGCAGCAGGTCTGACAGTGCCCACGGGGTGGCTATCAGGGACATTTCCGAGGAGCCAGGTGGAGGCACACAGCTCACTGCCACAGTGCCACTGCTCAAAGGCAGGGTTCCTTGCTTGTACATAGTTAACCTGTGAGTCACCTTTAGGTCCCCATCTCCTTGGACCAGGAGGAAGGGAAAAGGTCCTCTCAGATCCTCATAAACTCTGCAGTCCCATCCACCACACCGACACATCATGTCTGGAGGGACGGGCCAGCTGAGTTAGCTTAACCCCGCTGCGTTCAGACACATCCACTGTCTGGTTTTGGCTTCCTACAAAGGCGATATTGTAGCACCGGCAGGATGTGTGTGTTGTTGTTTGTGCATATGCATACACATGGTTTTGGCTGCAAAATGCGGCACTGTTGTGTCAAATAATCAAAATAATATTCTGCCCTGCTGCGCTAACAGTGACTGGCATGTGAACAGTGATTCCCCAGAGTGGAAAAGAAGGACAGCGTGAAAGAAATGGGTCACATTTAATTAACCAGTGACAAATGGGGCTGCTCAATGTATAGGCTACATTGTAGCCACAAGCTCCAAATTATGGGCAACAGAAGAAGTTGGACAACCTAGCAAAAATAAACAAAATACTAAAAATGCAGTCCTTACCATAGGCTGGTTATTTTACAAACAAGTAGTGCACAAAGATAACTCCAATAAGGCTGACATTCAAAAAATAATGAGCGTCTTGTGCATTATCAGCAGGAAAAAAAAAAAAAAAGTGGATTCTTGTTAAGTTAAAGGGAAATATTAATACACAACACTCCTGCTGGTGAAGTTGCCCCTGTTGCAGTATGGAAATGAATCCTGGGAATTATTTAAAATAACACAATCAGACTGAGTTTATTTCCCTGAATAAAATGAGATCCCATTGGAGCGTCTCTATTCTTCTTCATACTGCAGGGGGAAACAATTAAGTTTCAGTAGCTCCTCACTCCACCCACTACATATTAAACACAGGATGGATTTTATTAGCAGGAGAAGTTCGCATGAGCAGAGGACGTTTTTTGAGTGCGCTGCGCTGGCCACGGGCCAAGGGATGAAGCACCATCAGATCCCGCTTTGCCTTCTCACCCCAAGCACTCGCAGGAAGGCAGTTCCCCTTCTGCAGGAACCTGCTGCAGTTTTTAACCCACTGTGGTTAAGGATGAAGAAGAATATACTTATTTTAATTCCATTTAGAGGCTTGGAGGGGAGCTGATGGGATGCTGGGCATTGCTTCCAGGGTGCAGGCAGGTTTCCTCTGTACACCATGCTCCTGGACCGTGTGGGATGAAACCTGCTGGGAAGGCGCTAAGGGATCAGCTCTGCGAGTCTCACACTTCCCAGAAACCTGGAGATGAACAAATTAATTTTTTGCTGGGCTATTACACTGTGAGCGTTGCTGATGATTTATGGCCATGGACAGGGAGCTTAGAGGTGTCTGGAGAAAGTGTTAATAAAATTTCAGCAGCATGAATGCTGTGTAACTGCATTAGAGTTTGGAAGATTTTCAGCTGAAGGGACCAGCCAGCCAGCGGGTGCAAATCAGTGTGTTATCATTTACACCTGCAAAGCAGCAACCCCCGCAGGGTTATACTGCTGGCAAGAGCAAAGTTAAGTGTGCATGGCTGAGGCTGGTGTGGCTTTTGTTCCTTTGTGCTTTTCTTCCAGAGGGTGTTGAGTTGCCTGTGTTGGAGAGTTGAGTTACAGAGGTTACAAGGGCTTTATGTTTTGTACCAGCTGTGTATTGGAGGGACCCAGAGGACGTGTACTACGCACAGCATTTGTTTCTGGGGGTGAAGCTCCAGCCCTGGAGCTGTGCTGCACCTCACGGTGCTCCTGCAGCTGGACTGCTCCAGATTGTCTCCTTGTGATGCAGCATGTGGACAGCCACCATGCAAGCTGTGAGCACAACACCGTATGGCCCCAAGGATAATGTGTTTGTAGTGGTCATTGGGTTGTGCCTCCTGTTTTCTCTTGTGTGACCCCCTCCACGAGAAACTTTTTTTAAAAAAAATTCTTTTTTTTTCTTGTTGTTCTCCCTCAGTACTGTTACTGACCAAAGCAAAAGAAATTTAGGCCAGAAAACCCTGCATTTAAGGACAAACACCCAGTCTGACCGCCACCTCTGGCAGCCTCTCCGTTACACCACTGACCCACGAGCTCCTGCACCCTCCCCAGGTGGGGGCTGTGATGCCTTGCCATCTCTTCCAAATAACAAGAGATTTGCAGCTGCTCTCCACTCTCAGCTGGACATGAACAAGTGTATTGAAATTGCTTAGGACAAATAGAGTGTTCTTAAAGGGGAAAAAAAATAGTTTTCAGAAGTGTGGACACCCAGCTTTTGATAGCTTCCATCAGGCAGCAGTGCAGCAATGTAATAACAGGAGATACTTTGCAGATCTCAGGCCCAGTAATTGCTATTCATGTAAAAGAACAGCAATCAAACCAAGACCTCCTCTTCAAGCTTTATATTGATTTTAATTTTTTTTTTAAGTATTGCTGCTCTGGACCTCACTTTGTGTGTCCCTGATTACCTGCCCCTCCTTGAACCTCTGTCATCTTGTGGATTTTCATGTCTTTTTTTTTTTTTTTTTTTACTCTCAAAAGAACACCCGTGCCTGCCTTGATTAATGCTAAGAAACCCCAGAGAAACAGGCTTTCAACAACTCTGCAATGCACTTAGTTGCCTGAGAAATCTCCTTCTGGTTGCAAACATGGCTTCACCTCTGTCAGAGGCTCTCCTGAGAAAGTCTGCTTGGAAATGCTTTGATTTTAAGCTAAGATTCATGACTGGCACATGAGGCTAGAAATTAGCATGACAAGCTTGAAAGGAGAAAAAAGCCTAGGAGATGCAATGACTTTAAATGACTTTCTTTCCCAGACATATGTGGATGCCAGCTGAGGATGGCCAGGAGAGATGAAGAGCAAGAGGCCGTGTTCACTGTGAAGCAGGAGCTTGTCCTGGACTACTGCTCCCGATTGCTAGGGGCTGCACAACTGCAGGGGAAAGGTGGTTTCTCACCTTAGAGCACATCTTGGGAGAAACTGGATGCCTTCTCATTCTCTGATCGCTGAAATGAGCTTGCTTGCATCCCCACCCAGTAAGAGGAGCTATTAACCTTTTCTAAATGTTGATAAATGGAGATAGTTTCCTTCTGGGGAGTGGCTGTCACCAAAAGCTCTCACTAGTGAACTGACAAAGGCTCTTTTGTCATCATTGTTCATATCTTGCCACAGTCAGCCCCTAACTGTTGCCACAAACTGCCACAAAGATTTTCATGGGGCTTCAAGTGATGGATTCAGGGTTCAGCTTCTTCATCTTAATTATTCATCCAACCTAGACGTTGTACATAGTGCATTAAAAAAACTGACAGAGGCACCTGTGTGAAGTCTACTCCATTTTCATGCCGGCCATCACGGAGCCAGTGCCCAAGCGCTCACCACAGCTGTCTTCATCATCAGGTGCTTTAAAGGTTGTTTCTCTGTAGGAGAGGTCAGATCAGCGTGGCTGCAAATGTTGCCAAGGCTGTTAGCTTTGAGGAGCCCAGCACTGGCTCCAGGACCTGCCAGACCCCCTCCTGCCATGGGACAAGTCCAAGGAGCACCTTCACCAGAGCTGCAGTGAAAGACTTCCAGTTGGGTCTTGCTGGTTTTCTATCGAGTCACCTTTAGATCCATGGTGTCCCTGTACTCATGGCACTAACAGAGCGATAAGAGCATGATCCCGGAGGATCATTGAGAGTAACATAGGAGCCAGGAAAATTTAGACTGGGTATTGTCCCACAGGGTGACAGCTTTACCGACTGTGACCTTCTGATCATTGTTACGCTTAGAAGAGCATAACAGTAGGGACAGGTTGGAACAATTCCCTTTCTTTAGCCCAAAGGGTGAGTTCTTCACGGTGATGGGTACTCCACAGACTAGAAAACCACTTTACAGACTTACACAGTGGAAGAAACCCCTTTGTTTCACAGCCTGAATCCATTGCATGGTAGTGGCAGTGGATCGGTGTGTGCTTTCTGGGTGACTACTCCATTGGGCAGCTTTGTCAGCAGCCTGCCAGAGGTCTCACCATCACTATTAGAATCGTAGTCATTTAGGCTGGAAAAGATCTTTAAGGTCACTGAGTCCAAGCATTAACCTAGAACTGCCAAGTCCACTACTAAACCCTGTCCTAAGCACCACATCTACGCATCTTTTAAACACCTCCAGGGATGGTGACTCCACCACTTCCCTGGGCAGTCTGTGCCAGTGTTTGACAACAGTTTTGGTGAAGAAATTTTTCCTAACATCCAATCTAAACCTCCCCTGGTGCAACTTGAGGCTGTTTCCTCTTGTCCTGTTGCTTGTTACTGGGAAGAAGAAACCTACCCCACCTGGCTGCAGCCTCCTTTCAGGTAGTTGTAGGGAGAGATAAGGTCCCCCCTGAGCCTCCTTTTCTCCAGGCTAAACACCCCCGGTTCCCTCAGCTGTTCCTTACAAGACTTGTGCCCCAGCC
>JAVJGI010000063.1:26393316-26411185 GCA_035590275.1 Ibycter americanus
CAACACTCTGCCCCAGCTTGGTGTCAGCTGCAAACTGACTGAGGGTGCACTCCATCCCCTCGTCCAGATCACTGATAGACATATTAAACAGAACTGGCCACCATGGCACTCACCACTCTTGACACCACACATGGCCCTCACATTGCCAGACAAGGACAGTGATCCTCGGTATGCAATGCTGCACTGTGCCTCTGAGCAGCCAAAGCTGTTGCCATCACCCCAGGAGGACCATGTGGAGGACCACACAGTCTGAAAATTGCTCTACTTTGGAAAGCAATTTTAGGCAATGTTTCGGTTCTTTCCAAAATGTAGTGATGATAATAACCCTTTCCCTTGGTAGCCCATTCGGCTGGATCCAGAGTACCGAGAGAAGCCAGGCTTCCCTGGACACAGGTGACAGAGGACACTGGCTGATTTTTAAGACCTTTAAACCCCTTACTGTAAATGATAGGGGAATGTGCCATGTCTGGAGCAGCGAGGTTTGTTGAAAGGTTAGTAACAGGCAATGGTCTGTGCCAGCCTGGAGTAGATGGGAGCAACTTACCCATCTGCCCCAACCCAGGCCTTGAGGTGGAGCTTCTTGGAAATGTCTGCCTGTGTTATGTTACACCTCTTAATGTGCAATAAATGCAACTGCTGCACTTTGGTGGCCAAAGTGCTTTTGAAAAAATAACGTCCCTGCACCTACAGGCGTTTTCCTGTATGCACAGGAAATGCCGCAGTGGGTGGGTGTGATGTGCAGCTCCTGGACAGGCTCTCGTTCAACAGGAACTAGTGTCAGACATTGCAAAACTCTTGTGCATTGTGAATCTGATTATTTCTTCCTGATTCAGGCCAACGAAAGGAGTTTGAGACTAAAATAGAGTGGAATTAGGGACCAGATGCTTTTAGAGGTGCAGTCTAGGTGAAATCAATGGGAATGTCTCCTGGCTTTTAAAACGGGTTGTAATTGTCTAATATGCACTAACTTTTTCTGAAAAATCCATCTTTTAATTTATATCTAGTTTATTAGGTACTTCACACAGCTGTATAATAATTTTAACAGTAAGAGGCTGTTCACCTCAATAATAGCTTACAGCAATGAGTTTTGCAGGTGAATTCACAACAAGAATTACTCCTTTTTCATCTCTTTTCAGCAAAGATGATTTTGTATTCCTGTTTCAGGTGAGTCAGACTTTTCTTCCCCTTCTTTTATTTTCTAATGTCTTTTTCATCTTTGCAAACTGCTTAGCAAGGTGCGGTGAAAAATGGAAGTGATCTGAACTGAACCACAAACCTATTTCAGTTCAGCTTGGAAGTGCCATGAAGTTGCTCCATTTACAGCATCCTTTTGCCTTATTTTACTGCATCCCCAGTGGGAAGAGCAGAAAGCTGGTGACAGGAGTGGGGATACACCCCCTGCAGAAACCTTGGTGGCTGTTTATCTTCTGCTCAAGTCAAATTTATTTTTCATTTTTTTGAAAAGTCAGAATGTCATGGCTGTGAAAAAATGTGCACCATTCTCTGTATGATTGAGAAATCAATGAAATAAAATTTTAGGCAGCTCAGGAGCATTACTGTATTTAATTTCTTTCCACATGCGTGTTTCCCCTGTGTCTTTAATAATTGGTGTGAGGTTTCCAGGACTTGTTCTGCTTTTTAACTGGTCCTTGGGTATGCAGGAGCAGGAACAAAGAGGGGACCCGAGGTGAACATGAGCTTTTTGTTCATACAGCAGCACTGCAGTACCGTTTGCATCACCTTTCCTCAGAGGAGGAGCCCTGTTAGTTTCAGCTAAGCAAGGAGGCAGGACTAAGGCTCCACCAGGTTCCCACCATCCCGCACAGCTGAGGTCTGGCCCGGCTGCTGGCAGTGCCCATGCCTGTTGGTGGGAGGGTTTGGTTTATGCAAAAGCTTGTCTTTTCATGGATGAGTGTGAAGCTGTTCCTGCATGATTTGAGGCTGTGCTGGACCCTTGTTTCAGCTCCTGGTGGGGGATCTTTGCCTGCTGCTGTGCAGAAGCTCATCTGCTCTCAGACATCTGCTGTGATGAGATGTCTTTGCACCCCAGAAAGAAGAGACAGTAAGTCCTGGGGCAAGTCAGAGCATCCCAAAGACTGTTTTGATCTGTGCTGAAGGACAGCCCACAGCTGATAGTCTCAGTGTCAGCACGAATGTAGTTTTTGACTGCTCTTGCAACCCCCAGTCTTTCTTGAGAGGCAGGTGCGTAGCAATGGAAGGAACACGGTATGAATTGGTGGCAGATGTGATGGAGGACCAGGGGTATGAAGTCTCATCGAGGACTTCAGCTATTCTTGTAAGAAATTGCCCAATAAATTAAAATATCAAATATTCATCCAGCAATCTGTTTGACATTCCATTCAAACTCATGCATTTTGAGGGGAATACATATTTGCCCGTTTTATTAATAACATATCTATTATTTATGTATTTCTGTATTATTCATAAGACAGAAAAATAAAGAGTGTTTTTTTACTGAAGTGCACATGTGGGAGTAGAAAGAAGAAAACGTCTACCGTACAATAATTATATGAGGATTACTGGAACTTTTAAAGATATGCACCGTAGATCAGATTTCAGAGGGGTCAACTCTCCATTCCTCAGGGGATGGTTTTGACTATTTTCAGTTTGAACTAGGAGTTTCAAACCAGTTGCTGGGGTGAAAAGTTTGAATTTAGGATTTCAGCCAACTTTCAGAGAAAAATGGCTCATAGCTTGCTATTCCTTATCTCATTATTCAACTTTTGCTGTTATTTCAGAATATCTTGCATTCCTTCTCAGACTTTGTATACACTGGTGAGGTCAAGTCTGCACAGAGAGGTAGCACTTTTAATTGTTTGATGGGTACAGGTAGGAAACATAGAGAAGTCTTCAGTACAAACACATTTTCAAAGCTGAAGTATCACCTCTTCCAACAAATGCCTTTCTTGTTCCTTTAGACTAACACATCTGTATTTTGAAAAGCAAATCAACAGCAAAGTGTGGGATTAGTTCAGGTACCGCTTTTAGTGCTACACCATGTGGGAAGGCTCGCAATGAGAGGCACTTAAAAAAGTTGCAGCTTCACTCTCACAGAAATTAATATAAATCTCTACATTTCTCTCTTCTGGATATGATGCAGGTCTCCAATGGGTGATAATAGCAGCATCTTCCACTAACACCAAAATATCAAACGAGCATGTCATGCAGAGACAACAGGAAAAAATTGTATAGAGTGTACAAGTTCTCTTGTGTTACTGCTGGTTGGGTCTTTCTTGATGAAGAAAAAGTGCAATGGGGATGGTTTGCTTTATGCAATGAAGAATTGGACCTTGTAGTCCACATCTGATTTGACAGCACCATCTCACCATCCACAAGATGGAAAAACAGCTCCCACAGTTTCAGCTGTGTGAGCAGAGCCAAGGCTGAGTGCCCTCATTTGCACCTAAGTCAAAATGCTTGGAAGCAAAACAAAAATAACCCCAACCACTAATGTCCAGAAAACTGGGCAAAATACTTTGGTGAAAATACATTTAAGTATAAAAGAATAAGAGAGGTATTGAAGGACAGAATGACTTAGCCATAGGATAGTTTTGCCTTGTCTGTCTTTGATTGAAAGGATAATAAAGAATTTTCATAAAAGCTATTCTCAGACTAGGACTGATAAATAATTGTATTCAACTGCATTCCGCACTCGTGAATTCCCCGTTGTGACTGAGGGTGGAGGCTGTGATTTTCTTTTTTGCTTTAATTATACAAATATGATAAGAGGCGCTTGTTCTCCTCTTCCCCAACAGGGAGAAGGAAGAAGCTCAGAACATTAAACAGTTTACCAGAAGTTGCACCTGTGATTGGCCTCAGGCAGCTACATGACTACATCCAAGATTAGAATACCCTAAGCCTTAGAAAACAGGCTATATGTTTAATAAACTCAAGCCAGAATTTGCTTTCCAATTGCCATTTTAAAGTGATCTGAAGCATTTAACCATGTATGTCAGTGTGGAACCAGAGACCTCATGAGGTTGGCTCGGACAGTAGGTGCAAACATGAGATAGGCACAGTGGGACACAGAGCTGGCAATGGCAGGGGGCAGGCAGGCAGGTCATTGTGGCTAGGGACATGGCACAGTGCACAGAGATGGGCAAGCAGAAACCAACATCATGTACTTCAGCGTCTTTACTGTGCTCCACGAGAGAAATCCCACAGGGAGGTGGCCAGTGTTTATAGGACTTGTCTCAACGAGGACATATCTTAGGCATGAGGTGATCTGCTCTGCCTTGGTGAGAGCTGAGATACTTCTGTACGTAGTCAGGAGAAGACCTTTATGCGTGGAAGACCTTTAGGACTACCAGGAGTGAAGGAGCTAAGAGATTCCGGAGCAGGGAATCAGGCAAACAGAGGTTCAGGATCATACTTTCAGACCTAGTTTATTTTTTCATTTAAATTTTTCCTCCTTAAAAAAACCAAACAAAAAAACAACTTTAACTAGGCAAAGTGAAATTCATTGTGGTAAATTTTCATTAATATAATGGCATCAGCTTAAGCGGTCATACTGAATATAATTTCAAATTACAGAAACAAGTAGCTTTCCTAATTACCATGGATAGTATGCTCATAAGCTGAGATGATATTTATCTTGAAATATGAAATCATCTCTGCGGAATCTCTTTGGTTTAATCAGAGTTAATATTTAATTATTAGTATTAAACCCACAGTCAGGTGGTGAGTTTGGAGAAAGCTACACAGCACTGCTGAGCCTTCAAAAGACCGGATGAGACCCCTGGTCCTGGAACAGCAATTGGACACTTGCTTTCCTCTCCTTCTCAGACCCATTTTCTTAGTCCTCATCTAAGCGTAATCATTTTTCTTAGGTCCTTTCAGTACTATATATACAGTCAGCCCCTTCAATAGGAACGGTGGGAGGTTTACCATGGTGCCCAAGATGCCTTATATCCACTAAATGGCCCTGGAATGAGCTCACCCAGCATTTTTAAAAGAGAGAAGCTTGTTGTAGGGCTGGTGTTGGATGTTGGGCAGCCACTGATGCAGCTGGCTGATGCGGAGGTGTCCCTACACTGATGGTGGACAGCTCGGAAACCAGCAGGTCTTGCTGAGCCTCTCCAGCACCAGCAACATTTGGAGATGCCAGAATGACTGAATTTGTGCATTTCCTCATGAAAAGCAAACTCTGTGCCTATTCAAGGAATACAGCTCTTACAGTTTTCTTCCTTTTTTCTTTATGGAACAGAAAAAGAGAGAAAATAACCCTTCGTGTACATGAGGTCACATCTGCAGCATGGTGATATTTGGTGAGAGCAAAGCAGATGCCTCACTTGTTTGATGTTTTCAGTCACTTTTCCCTTGCCGCTAGCTGCAGCTACCTACCTCACAGTAAGAAACAGAAACATCCTGTGGGTGCGATCCAATGCCTGGCTGGTGGGTGTCCTTCCACTCCTTTTGATGGGCTTTGGATAGAAAGTCAATAGCTTTTTAAGGCCATTTATGCTTTGAAAGTTGGAAGGTCCTCGGTGGTAACAGCAGCCAACGGGCACAAGGAGCCCCGTTTGCAGCTCCGTTTGGAGCCCTTCTTTGTCTCTCCTTCAGTTCGCACATATGGTGAAGAATATCTAAATGCGAACCAGAGGACAGTTCTGTGCTAGCCCAAGGTTGTTCCTTAATATTGATTTATAGTCTTGATACAACATTTATGTATTTATGTGCATATATATTTATGTCTATGAAGCAGAGGTGAGCAGATCTGTGTATGTATATAAACACACATCGACATGCGTATACACTGGATACACATAAATACATACAGACATTCATGAGCACATGATTTAATTGTACTCTGCCCCCGTAATGTTTATTTCAGCTCCCAATCCTTTCTTGAATCCTGTTAATTCTTTCCATTTCCATAACATTTATCAACAATTAATTAGACTGCGTAATTCTGTGCTAAGCTCTTGTACCAACGTAGAGTCCCCTACCTTTTCGTGTCCATGAACTGACCCTCATCCTGCAGCACAGCACAGGGAGAGGAGGGCTCCCAGCACTGCCTTCTGTAGATTGTTCATTAGTTTGCATAGACTTATTAGGCTCATTGCTGTTTGTCTCCAGCATAAGGAAAAATGAGTTAACTGCGAACAGGGGAAGTTTACAAAGTTTTCGTTCTTTCTTTGTGAAATTTTTCTGCACTAATTCCTCCTTTGCATAAAGTAATAGATACTGTACACAGCCAAGTCACACACTAGCTTACAAATTTTGTCTTTATTATTTCCTGTGTGTAGTCTAGTGTTTTACTTGCTGTTACTCTCATGTTAAACAGTGTTATACCCTCTGTGAACCCTGTTATCATTTCCACAACTGACACAGTTAACAGAGAAACTGGGGGGCATGAAGAGAGCTCAGTCATGCAAATGTGGAAGAGGCAAGAGGTACTGCAAGCTCCATATTCCCACCAAAGGATAAAACACACCGACACCAGCTGGGTAAAGCCACAGACTTTCCTGGTCATACAGGAACCTCAGGGAAGATACTGAGAATGAGCAGAGGCTTCCCAGCAAGCAGAACAGGGGATGTCTGAAACAGTAAATTTTGCCTCAGAGGTCAGAAAATATACAAGGAAAATAAGAATGGCCAACAGCCTCTTACAACAAGTTCTGTGATTGTACACATAAAAAGGGCTAAATAGCATAAAGGTTAGGGATAATTGAGAAAAGGCTAAATGTTGAATGAATTTGCCTTGGTTTTCTCTGAGGAGAAGGAGTCCAGGAATCTGAACCCTCCATCTAATTTAGAGAAATGGAAATGATGCAGCAGAAATTTCAAAATACAAAAGGCAAGAAAACCTCCAAATGCTGCATGTGAACAAGCCAAGGACCTATCCTCTACCTTTAATAGTGGGAAAAAACCCAAACAAAACAACCACAAACTGTCAGTCTCGATAGCAAGGCTAGTCAAAGAACTGAGAGCTTGAGAGTCTTTGTGGTTTTAGCATATACTCTACTAAAAACCCCTGTATATGTGAAGGGACCTGGGGAGCTCCAGTCCTGGTGATCTGAACTCAATATTCTGCTAAGTCTCTAAACACTTTCTGAAGGAAAGAGTAATTAAGGATGTGAAAGCAAAGGGTAGACAGGGTAAGTTACATCATGGTTTTATCGATGTATAATTACAACAGAGACATTGCATATCTTTTTTCTAGGTATATATATGAAAACAGTTTCTTAGATAAGGGAAATGCAGCAGATCCAGGCTATCTAATTTAAGTGAAGCATTTGACTTTGTTCCCCACAGGAAATTATTACTGAAGGTAGAGACGCTGGGGATTAATACCTATATTGCCAGCTGGTAAGGGAGCTGGCCAAAGGGAAGGTGCCTCTGTGTGTTGAGCAGGAGTGTCTTGGTATGGAGAGAGGTGACTGCTAGAGATTACTGCAGGTAATTTGACAGGTCCTATTTAATATGGAAAGTAATTACATCAGAGAAAGAACTACAGATTAGTAGTAGTTGCAGAAATATGGGGTATCTAACTTAGCACTGGTGCTAAGGAGTTTGGCTCCGTATGGAGCCTGTGGGAGGGAGGGATAAGCAAAGTGCCCTGAAGAGAGGCCAACCTGTTGCAGACCTGCTGACTAGGAGAAGGCTTGGATAAATGGCACGGGTGCCTCCCTGAGATGCCTGCTGATGAACCACAAGGAAGTTTCCTGGAGCGTCTCCCTCCTGAGGGCAGGCTGAGAGCGCTGGGCCAGTACAGCCTGGAAAGCAGAAGACTGAGAGGGGATCCCATCAATGCCTACAAATACCTTAAGGGCGAGTGCCAAGAGGACAGGGCCAGGCTCTTTTCAGCGGTGCCCAGCGACAGGACAAGGGGCAACGGGCACACCTTCAGCACAGGCAGTTCCTTCTGAATGCGAGGAAAAATGTCTTTACTGTGAGGGTGCCAGAGCACTGGGATGAGCTGCCCAGAGAGGTGGTGGGGTCTCCTTCTCTGGAGACATCCAAACCCACCTGGACGCGGCTCTGTGCAACCCGCTCTGGGAGACCCTGCTTTAGCGGGTGTTGGGCTGGGTGAGCTCCAGAAGTCCCATCCAGCCCCCATCAGTCTGGGATTCTGTGATTCCATGGTGAGAGGTATTCCTAGCACCAAAAAGGATCAGTTTCTTGTAAAGGAGTGAGATGATTTGAAAAGCAGGATGTTTAGCAGAGGTCAGTGTGGCAGTCTGAGAGGGTAGGTTTGACCAGCCTAAGGTGATACGGGTTCTTTGCAGGGGTCTTAATGATTTTGCATTTGTTAGCACTGAACTGAAACAGCCCATGTTGCTCACCCATCCAGCTTATTCAGCTCAGTGCAAGTACTCCTCACTCTGCTAGATGGGACTTGGAAATGATTAATTACTTCCTTATCAGATTAACTTAGTGTTTCTTAAACCCATAGTGAAGTAGCTTTATTATGATTTTGCAGTCAGTGCTATTTGACCAGATATTGAATTAATGGAATCAGGGGGTAATTTAGGTTGGAAAGGACTTGTGGAGGTCACCTGGCCCAACATCCTCAAAGCAGGCTAGATGCAAAGTTAAATGAGGTAGCTCAGAGCTTGGGCCAGTTCACTTCTGAGTATCTCCAAGGACAGGGATCCCTTCTTCTTTCAGTCAGGTCAAATTCACATATTTCTACTTCTAGGAACTTTTGCTTGATTCATGTGTTTGCACAGTTTTCCCAAGGAGCCAGGACATTATTCACACCCACTAAACTCTCTTAATCTTAAAACAAAAAGCCCCAAAACCACTGGGAACATGAAGTCAGAGCTGGCTTCAACAGGGTGTGAAGATGGTGACTGCTTCTCTACCAAGAGTTTTGAGAGATAAAAATGCCAATCAAAATAGTTATTGTTCATCCGTGATAATTGTTTTCTTTGGCAAGAGTCAGAACTCATTCTCTAGGAAGTTTCACACCCAGAAAACTGACTAAAGCATCCTGTGCCCACAGTTGAAGGTGAGGTGAAATACTGCGAAAGCTCGTGGCATCCCCCCAGCTGGGACAGGGCACAGCTGAGGGGACCAGAGCATCTTGCCAAGCAGGGTTAGACAAACCATGCTCCAGTGGTCAGTCAGAGATTTCCGCAGAAGTGCAAATTACAATAGTTAAAAGCCAGTTGTGAAGGTGCAGACATAACACAGTGTAGTGGGTTGAACTTGGCTAGACGCAGGTGCCCACCAAGCCGCTCTATCCATCCCCTCCTCAGCTGGGCAGGGGAGAGAAAAACAGAATGAAAGGCTCATGGGTCGAGATAAGGGCAGGGAGATCACTCACAGTAACCATCATGGGCAAAACAGACCTGACTTGGCGAAATTAACTTAATTTATGGCCAATCAGATCAGAGTAGGGTAATGAGACATAAAACCAAATCCAGCAGCTTCTCACAGAAGCCACCCCTGTAACCCCCAAATTACCAAAACCTTGCCACGCAAACCCAATACACATGAAAACACAACATTTTTTCTGCATTGGAAATGCGAATATGAAAGTTGGTTCATAGGAGTTGTAATGCATGTGTAGGTTTTTGGTGCAATAATCATCCCAGCGAAGAGAACTACCGTTAATTATGTTTTATGCTGATCATCAATTCTCAGAAGTGGAAGAGAACGTGTTTGTGCCGTTGTGGCCCTGCACTGGGGCTCACATGAACTCACTTTACTTCTTGCTCCTGATAAAGACTTTCTGTGTGACACAGAACATGTTCCACTGCCTTCTGCCTCAGTTCTCTCAGCAAACCAGACACAATACTTCTTCCCCTCCCAAGGTAAAATCACACAAAGCACATTAACGTTAATGAATTCATTAATGATAGCACTCAGGTAACTATGGTGATGAAGGCCATGTAAGTACCTAAATAAATTAGAGAGGCTGTGCCAGAACATGGCCCTTCTACTACCATTTATAACAGCATTCAGGCATATTACGCTTCTCCAGGACTGATGAATTGTGCTTTGCAACATTAAATCTACTGCAGAATACAAGGAGGTTAAATAGTAAAAGTGATGTTCATTATACTGAAATTAAATAGGCATCAAAGCCACCAAATTCTTGAGCTGTTAGCAGTTGAAACCAACCATGATTCTGCCGAAAAACCAACTTGCTCCCATGGCTTGCAAAATCAAGCTTACTTAGGTGAAAGCTTCCTAGCTGGCTGTGCTGCTCACCCAGGTCAAGGGAACGCTCCAGCCCCTGCCTTGGCTTTGCTCCCCTGCTTGGGGAAGGGGGAAGGAACCACAATGCAACTACCAATAACAAGCTGTGATGAACTGTGAAGTTAAGCAATACCAACTTGCATAAATAGCTGGAACTGTGAAAGGCAGCATTTAAAACATTAGCAGTGACCTAAAGCTGCCACAGATTTCAGGTCTCTCTTTTCTCTTCATTTTGTGTCGCTGATGCTGCTGCCAAAATGCCATGATTTAAGAACCTGGTTGAAATATTGGCTCACATTTCTTCCCCGGTTGCCTTGAATGCTTTCAGCATGCTATTCCTCAGCAGGTCTTGTCAGAAGGATGTCTTTCACTGTATTATATCTCTCTGGAAGTGAATGCAGCAACAGATTGTTATTGCCATTCAGAAACCTTCCCTCTCTGTGGTTATGGATGAGAAAACTCAGAGGTACCTTCCAAAAATGAAGCTCCTTTGAAATCTGAAATAATTTTCTGGTCTACTAGTACCCTCTAGTATAAAGATGGAGTGAAGTGGTGAGTGGGACTGTCTTTGTTAAACAATCCCCTAAAAGGGGAAAGGCTAAAGAGCTTTAATACTTACCACCCCAGACCTACCATAATGCAGTTATTATTTTATAGCTTTAAATCTGCACCGCTTGAAAGCACCAGAAAGCAACAGCCTTGTTCAGCTCAGAATGGCTCAGTCAGATAGAGCAATCATTTAAAATGAAACTGTGTGGCACAACGCAGGGGACTCCCTGTTAATTCTCCGGGACCAGCAATGCTCCTGGCCGGCACGGCAGCAGCACCGGCCATCTCCATTCCCACCAGGCTCTGCCCTGTGGCCAGTCCTTGGGCTTGTTCAAGGGCATCCATCACCACATTAATCCATCTTCAGCTTGTCCTCCATGCCTCCTTATAATCCAGATAATGAATCAGCTGCTGTGACGACGGGTCGAAAGCCCTGTGCGTGGGAGTATCTTCAGCCTGTCTCAGCATCGCTCCAGCACCCCAGCCCATGTGCAGAAGCCACTGAGCTCCATGAGTAGGATGTGAGCAAGCTCCAGGGCTTTGGTTGGAGCATGAAGTGGTGTCAGCATGAGGCTGGTGGAGAAGGGAGATAGGCTGGGGTGTGGGTCTCCAAGCATCTGCACCCAGGAAAGGCTCTGAGCAGGGTGGGGGTGGCCCGGCTCTGCTCCAGGCAGCCGTGTTGATGGGCTCCACTCAACAGGGGAAGCTGTGAGGTGGTGACGTGTGACACTTTGCACCTACAGCTGCATGACTTCAGCGGTGTTGGGAGTGCTGTGTTCCCAGCAGAGAGGCAAGAGCTGGAGCCATGGTAGAGCTGGTGGGAGGAGAAAATGCCGCACAGATGAAAAGAGGCTCTGGCATCAATTTTACTTGAGATGACGATTCGAGGTCTTCTGCTTTGCTGTGAATAACACTGAGCTCTTGCAAAGGAGGCAGTGCCCTCCTCCGGCAGCGTGCTCCTGGCAGGCAGACGCAGATGTTCAGAGCACAGCTGGGGAGTGGGCTGCAACACGCTTCTTAGCGGCTGATCTTCATGTCGTGTGAAAATGCAAATACCGCTTTTGTTTGGGGCACTTTGGGAGCTGTGTGCCTGCCAAAGAAGAGCATAGGAGATCGCTGACAGTGGAGAAGAATTAACGTCATGATGAAGCTGTCCTTTGATGGTCTATTGTAGTGGCTGTCATAGAGCCATTCAGATCTGTGGACCCGCTTAAGGAGGTACGTAACAGCTGCCATAAATGAGCGCCGCCCTCAGCCCAGGATCTCTCTCTACACCCCCATCCCCCTCTTACAGCTACTCCAGCTGAGACATCCCACCCTGGATTCAGCCCTCTCAGATAGTTCCTTGTGCCAACACAGCCAAAGCTCTCCGTGAAGTTAACAGGAGATGTCTCCAAGAGCAAAGCAAGCTGGGCACTACCTTGCTTGGCCCAAGGAAATGAAAATAACATAGCAAAGGGCAATTCTGGCTTCATTAATTAAAGTCTTGCCATGAACGATGTACTCGGCTAATGAAGAGAGACACTAGGTAGGCACTGGGTGAATTAATATCCAAATGACATTATTGCTGAAGCAAGGCAAGCTTCACAGGGAGCAGCGGGCAATGGAAATGCAAAGCAGCAGCTCATGAAAGCATCTCAAAATAAACTTGATTCATTTAGACCTGGTACTCATTACAGGGGAAACCAGCACAGCGTACTAAAAGTGCCGTGCACTGGGAGATGCCGGAGCAATGCGATGCTCACGGATCTAGTGGGTGGAAACAGTTACTCACTGCCAGGGGCTTCTTGGGGGAATTTCCATGAAATGAGCATGATTTAAATGCTAACTGGGTTTTACCTTTCTGGGAGATGCTCTGGTAGAAAGTTAATGTGTTTATGAACTTCATTTCATTTGAGTTTGTGGTTATTAAAGGGAAACTCACGGTTTGGAGCTGTGATTTGATTGCTGGGTCACTGGCACCGCTAGCCCGTGCTCCTGCAAGGACACCTAAAGCAGTTTCCCTTGATGGCTCCCATTTACTGCTTTTTGGTCACCTTTTCCCTGCCTGAGCATCCCCTTCAGAGAGTGAAGGGGTGCTGGTGTTCCCACCAGGGTCAAGCCAGCCCCAGAGCCCAGGACCTTGCTCAGATGCAGAGGAAGGCAGGTCCCTAAGGCCACCCTCTGGCACGGGTCGGCCACCTCCCCGCAGGCTCCCAGAGCTGTGCACACAGTCAAGCACAGGGGTTTCCAGCTTTTAAACCCACTGCAGTAGCAAGCCACAAGCGACTGACTGCCCAGGATGCTTGCAAACGTCAATGACAAGCTCAGCCCATCCCTGCAAGACCGTCTGTCCTTAACTGGTATTACAGTATGTCTTAAAAAAATATTGCCACACTGAGTTGCCCTGCAAATCATCACAGCATTTCGGTTCAGAGTCTGAAGGGAACGTAACAGGGTGGAGGAGTACTCAGAGTTGGTGCAGAGCTGCTGGCACTGAACTAGACATTGCCTACACAGTCTGGGACAGTGGCGTTGCAAGTGTGTGTGCAGGAGTGTAATTGCCAGGAAGGGATTTAGTCAGTTCTTGAGGGACTGAGCCCAGTCCTGACAGTCGACTACAGGTGCCTGGGAACAATTGCAGAGGAATTGATTCATCTCCCATTTCTGCCATTGCGACTGAGGAACGCTTTCTATGTTTCAGAGAGGAAGCAGACATGTAATGTGGTGGTATGTCAGCAGGCAAGGCTGAAGCCATTTGCTCTGTCATTTTTAAGAATTCAGCAAAACTTGTTCTGACCTGAAATTTGATAAACAAGGACATTGGTGCAGCATTTGCAAAGGGCAGTGGTTAAAAATACCTGGCATTAAAAAGGAGTTTAATCCAGCAGAAGAAAGCCATTGGCATGATAAAGAAGAATAAATGTCTTGGTTGAATTCATGCTAAGCAGTGCATTAACCACGTTCCCAATGGTGGCATTGCAGTGCTGCCCTCCACTCCTCACATGGGTCCTGGGAGGTGTTAAACTTTGGAACGGGTCTGATCCTCGGTGCTTGTGTTCCCAGGGAAATGGCAGCACTTAGGAGAGGATGCTGAGGGGTCCCTCCCTGCTCAGGGCTGCCAAGTACAGGGCAGAGATGGAGATGCCACCTTTATATCTAAATATAAATTACACCTGCAGCTGGAGGGTACATTGTAGGATGCAACTCTTCTTGAACTTCCCACCAAGGCTAATTCCTCTTTTATGCCCTTGCTTCTTTTTTCTCCTCTTTTCCCAGACTCCCTGCTTATTAATCATCAGAGAAATGACTTCCTTTGGTTGTGACTACAGAAATTTTCAATTAGCCGGTGTGATTGGCTGCATGTAAGAGAATTAATGTAACATATGCTAAGTGTATGCATGACCTATTTAAAATGATGGATAATCTTTCCTGGTAAAACTCTTTTAATGGTACATGCCTGCTACACATCAGTGAGTGTAAAATTTTGATTCTAAGTAACATTACAGTTTGTGCAACTGCGTAGAGAAACAAGGCAAAAACAGGAGCCAGGTGTTTAACTCCTGCAAATCAATGATAGTTATTTTTAACAAAGAAATTGTGGAAATAACCCAAAGGGTTGAAGGTGGTAGGATCACAAACTTTGAGTGCAGCCAGCTGGCCAAGAAATTTGCCAATATAGTGACATTTAACCAGAAGCTGAACTTTCCAGCAAATACATTGCTCTAATCTTGGATATTGTTAAAGAGCTGAAATCCTAGAAAAATATTCAAGTTTTTTTTTCTTTCAAAATCCAAGCTTCTTAGATGTATTGCAGGTCTTTGTTTTAAAATATTTATGATATTGTGTAAAACTTCCTCTTCTTTAAAGTTGTTAAAAATTTGCTATTTGAGGGATCGGAGAAGTCACTACTTGAAAACCTTCAGCTTAAACTGAGCTGGCTTATGGTGTGGGTTAACTCCCTCCCCTGTCAGACACCCTTGCCCAAAATACCCGCATCAATCCTGCAGCTTCTGCTAGTGCCAGAGCTCCCACAGTCACATTCAAACTTGATTTAAGGCCTTCAAGTGGTGTCAGAGCCACTAAATAAATTGTTTGAATGGCTAACTACTCTTCTTGTTAAAAATTTCACCTCATCTCAAGACTGAATTTTTCCAGGTCCAGGCGCTAAATATTATCCTTAATTATTCCTTTTCCTGCTGGATGAAAGAGCCCTCTCTCGTCAGAAAATGTGTCACATGTAGGTACTTGTAAATGATGAGCAAGTCACCTCTACACCTTCTCTAAACAGACCCATCTCGAGTCTCATTACAAGCAGCTTTTCCAGGACTCATGTGCTCCTGACGCCCATGATATTTTCAGACGAGACACCAAAATTGCATCTACTCAGTGACAATGATGTCGTTAATGCTGGTGCAAATGTGACACCATGTCCCTATTAGTGCTAATCTCCTTGGCTGCCCAGTGGCTGCGGTCCTCTCCAGGCTACCTGGTGCTGTGGCAGGTGCTCAGTGGCATCTTTTCAGGTTAGTGCTTTGCAGAACATGGTCTCTTGTTTTACAAATGTTGCTTACAGCAGTGATTTGTAGCTGTAGAGGTTCTGGCTACTTGTTCTTGAAAGTATTTCTACAAAGCTAAAGACAGACCTGAATCGTTGTTGGGATCTGATGCAGTACTGCAGCACAGTGTCATTTTCTTCTCACAGCATTTGGGAATGAGCAAAGTGGAGGGGAGGTGGGAACAGAGGGCCTTGAGGAGTACAGACTCCTCTAAACCCACAAATATGGGACAGAGATGATCCAAGGGCAAGTCCTCAGTGAGAGGCTACCCTGCCAGGAGTGCTCACTTTCAGGACACACAAGACGAACCAAGGCAAGGAAGGGAAAGAAAGGCACAGAAGTGAAGTCACTTGCCAACAAGCACAGCCAGCATCAGAGCCCAAGGCTTTGTCCAAAGCTTTCCCATCAGGCCTGCCAACCTCTCAAGACCTGGATCTTTTTGAGGCAGCAGGTGCAATTTGGTCAGGTTCCTCTTAATGCAGTCACAAATGACAGGAAGAATTTGTTGTAAGGATCAGTACCCCGAGCTCACGTGAAAATAAAGGGTACCTGCAGGTGGGAGCTAGTCAGACTGTCTTCCACCGGGTATTTTTTCCATAATGCTGATTTTCTCCATATGATAGACTTTACATTCTTTTTTTCCCTTAAATGTGCTCGTCTGAAGCACGGAGTCCAACCTTCTTTGGGTCATGCTGGAGGTCTACCAAGGAGAGACAGGTTTTGCGGAAAAGCCAACAAGAGAAATGGGGTTTTGCCAGTGTTTGCAACTCCAGAAGGAGACTACAGAGCTTCAGGGGGAAACTGGACTAATTAATGGAGCAGAAATTCAGTGAGAGTCACTAGCTACACAAATAGTACCCCTTGTTCAGTTCTCAAGTTGCAAATGGCTGGAGGGTGGAGTAGCCAGGGAAGGATAGCATGCATTTTCCTTGTGTTTATACTCTTCCCTGGACATCCATTTTTGGCCACTGTGAGGACTGGGACACTGGATTAGCTGGACCTTTGGTCTGAGAATAGCTGCTGTTCCCAGGATTATGTGTGTCCTGCAGAGTCTCTGGTGGGGTACCCGGGGTGCCCAGATGGGACAGCTCTATCCCACCACACCTCAGTGTTCCTCAGCCTGCAGGCAGGAGTACCAGCATCCCAATGTCTCGTTCTTGCTTTGTACACTGGACAACAGCATTGCACGTGAGACAGTTTTCCCATAAAAGGGTTGGCGTTTTTTTGCTTTAAGTATAGTACATGAGGTGGCACCAGTGACGCCCTTCAGGATAGACTCCATGCTGGCTGCAGGAGAAGCAGGGACCATTGACTGTCTGCTTAAGTAGAGAAGATTTGTGTTTCTCTGATATTGGACAAATCTACACAGTTTCTTCCCGATTTCTTTCCTAAAGGACAAAGTTAACTTTAAAACAAACAACTAAATAGCTCTAGTGGGATATTCAATTTCTACCAATATGAAAGAAATAAAACAGTTGTAACGGTAGCAATTTATTTTTGTGTTACTGTTATTTCCCTTTACTGTGTTAAGGATTGCGTTCTGGGAACCGATTGCACCAATTTCTAATGCTGTTACCTCTTGATGTTGTAAGTACCACGCTACAAGCAGATGATGAAGGACTTGTCTTTACTATGAATATAATAGATGTGCTCTTGACTTTACTCCAGTTAACACTCTAGTGAAGACAAGGCATTTTCACACAGTCCAAAAGAGACAAGCCTTCACTATCAGGCATTATCTATGCTATCATGAGATATAGGTAAGACATGGGTCGGTATTTATTACTGCCATGTGCCCGGTCAAGGCGATAGCTAGGGGAATAGTGTATATGTGAAAACACAGTACACCACTTTAATGGAAATACCTTACTTCATGAAGATATTACAAAAAGCAGGCTGAGACTATGGACTCTTGATCGAACATGATTGTGTTTGGTGGCATAAGAAAGTATGGGCCCTGGAGGAGTGCTAAACCAATGCATTTTATCTCTCATTTAGAGAAGGTTATGTTGTCAAAACTCTGTGATGTTCAGGTGTGCCACTTCCACTGCGTGGTTTAACATGTCACTTCATAAAAAGAAAATTATTTAAAACTTGTCCACTGGTTTAACACAGGTGTAATCTGCTCCTCGACTTGGTAGCTTCCTCTGTAAACTAGGAAAAAGGTTTGTTTTCACTAAGATTTTTTGTAGGTTAATTAGCTCTGTTTAGTAACACATGTTAAACCAAGTGAGATTAAGGACATGCACATGGAAACTCCAGAGTCAGAGCATGACACCAAACTCCTAAACAGACTAGAAAACAGAGGGGTTTGTGTTAGAGAGAGAGAGAGAGAGAGAACAGACATGGAATAAGGTTTCTTTGGGATCTCAGGAACTTCTGCTGATTCCTTTCCTTTCCTTTCCTCTCCTCTCCTCTCCTTTCCTCTCCTCTCCCCTCCTCTGCCCTCCTCTCCCTCCCCTCCCCTCCCCTCCCCTCCTCTCCTTTTTCCTTTCCTTTTTCCTTTCTTCTCCTCTCCTCTCCTTCCCTCTCCTTCCCTCACCTTCCCTCCTCTTCCCTTCCCTTCCCTCCCCTCCCCTCCCCCTCCCTCCCCTCCCCTCCCTTCCCCT
>JAVJGI010000063.1:26411285-26427832 GCA_035590275.1 Ibycter americanus
CCTTCCCTTCCATTCCCTTCCCTTCCCTTCCCTTCCCCTCACCTCCACCTTTCCGTCTTTTCCCTTTCCCTTTCCCTTTCCCTCCTCAGTCCCCACGGACATGGCCACAGCTGCCCACCCAAACTCCCCTCCAGTCGCAGCCAAACCCAGTCAGGCAGAGGCTCGCACAGATGCCCTTCCTGAAGACAGGCTCTGCTCCCTTTTAGGCAAACACTGGGAATCTTGGAAACAGCCCGGTTCTGTGCACAAAGCCCCGGGAGGACGGGTGGGGGTGTCCCAGCCACTGGAGCAGGAGCTCACCTGCCCCAGGCCCGGTGCAGGTGATGGACAGAGACTCAACGATGAGGCCAACGGGGTAAAGCAGAGCCCTCGGAGGGCCCCCGCAGCCCACTCCCCAGTGACTGGGCTGTGCCGAGAGCCTCCCTGCATGGATGGAGATGTGGGAGAAGATGGAGACACCCATGGGGCTCCAGCAACTGGACTCCCCTGGGCATCCAGCATCTCGCTCTGCTTTTCCCTTCATATGAACTGGATCTTTTGCTCGCAGGCCCTCTTTCAGCCACGCCACGGCTGGCCCTGGGTTCCTGGCTTTGAGTTAGAAAAGTGTTTAACACAACAGAGAAGGGAAAGAAGCGAGCACGGGTGGGAGGTTAAAGCCAAATTACGGTGTAGAATGAGACCCATCCCGAGGGAAGCTGCCCGACGAAGCAGCTCAGCAGCGACGTGTGCCACGCTGACATTTCTCACGTCTGGGCTCCTGCAAGGTTCTGTGGACAAGCCCAAGCTGTTGGTCACAGCGTGAGGGCAACAGAGAATGATTCGTGTGTCATACAGAAGGAGAGAGAGAGTGATTAAACATCATCTTTATTGGCCGTTTCCTCACGGGAAGTAAATCAGTGTGGCTTTGCTGACTTCATAGATTTATGCTAGTTCAAGGAAATCGATCCGATGTATTTACGTTACTTTCTGCTGGAGGCTGTAAGTTCTGCGCAGCAGGGACTGAAGGGACATCTCATAACACAGCTGCGTGGTCCAGCCTCGGCACACCAGGTCCATGGCTGGTGGCTCCAGGTGGATGGTGCTGACTTTGTCCTCAGGGTTCTGCCACCTTCCCTGTCCTCGCTGTCCGGGCCACGGGTGGCATCAGGGGACACCTTTCATCATCACATTTCTATTTCATGGAAGCAATGTATGGACTTCAGATTAAATAATAGCAACCGAAAATGTTTCTTTAAAATTGTCTTCCACATAAAACCTCGTACTAAGACGTTGTATAAGATAACTCTGGAATTGCAAAGTGTCAAACTCTTTGTCTTTCATGTGCCTTCTTATTTATCCAGGAATATGTTTGCTTTAGCCAAAGTCCTGCATCTTCCAATACTCTGGGGCAAAACCTAGAGTTTCACCACAGATGGCAGTTCTGTCCATCCTTGCTCTGAGCAGTGGGTCGAGGGATGGTCCCTCTGTGTGCTCCATGGCTTTATCCTCATCCTGACATGGGAAAAGCAGACCTGGAGCACAGTCTGTTCTCCAGACAAGTGTCTTATGTCTCCTGTCGCTGAGTGTCTGAAGTCAACTAAAGGCATTGATGGTCTTTGATGGGTTTTATTTAGGGTTCAAGCCCATGGCTTTCTGAAAGCATCCTAAAGCTTTCCAGCTCTGATGTTTTCATGCCACAGAAAGGAGATTCTCTGTGAGCTGTCTGAGCTTGATCTGAGAGCTCCCTGTCTCAGCCTCAGGGAGCAGCAACATTTCTATCCAGTATCTGGCTGCAGTTTGCTCCTCAGCCCTCATTAACAGCAGTCAAGTAATCATGTCATTCCTGTGGCGAGCACCTCCTCCGTTAATGTTATTTTCCTTAAACAGACAGTGCTTTAAATGCTGGCAGTATGCCTAATCACTCGCTGCAGAAATTAGGGTTGAGCCAGAAAGGTGTCGCTTTAGACCCTCTGCATGCCTCGTGCCCACTCCTTAATCCCAAAGGAGACACTTATTTACAGAAATCCTCAAAATAATCATGTCCTAATGCTTCACTGCAGCTAGCCTTGCAGTGAGAGTCCACAGCGGCTCAGTCTGTTCAGCTCAACAAAAGAAAGGTTAAGAGTTGACTTGAACACAGTCCAGAGATTCCTGCACAGAAAGATTATTGTGAGTCGCCTTAAATTCTGGAAAAAAAAAAAAGAAAGGCAAGGGAAAAAGCACCCATCTATGGCTGGAAGCTGAAGCTTGACAAAGAAATTCAGGCTAAAAACAGGGCACAGATTTTACTCTTTTTTCAAAGAGGGAATCAGCCACTAGAGCAGTTCTCCTAGAATCATGGTAAATCATAAGGTTTTAAATTTTTTACTTGGTGTTTAGGTGCCACCTCTGAAACACATCATACTGATGAGCCACAGGTTAGGATTTGAGCTGTGCAAACACATGGTAAAGTATATGTTTGATAGAGGTAACAGGCAAGACTATCTGATCAGAGAGGTTTCTACTGACCTTAAAAATCAGTAAGTCATTCTGATACCAGGTCATTCTGCAGTGGGTTTTCTGAGAAGCCCTTGTACTTGGGCCACACATCCTTCTCACCCTGAGCACCACTTGTGCCAGCTCGGGAAGGTGCTGAGCACTGCCTCAGTGCGATGCTGTTGTCCAGGATGTGATGTCCAGGAGCCAAGAGAGACTGGATTCGGAGGCTGTTGTGCCAGGGCTCACTCCAGTTTGAAAGGATATGTGCAGGGGGGGTTCAAAGAGCTTATATTATTCTTGTGTTGCTTGCTGAACATAACAAATCAGTGTCCATCCTATGAGAATATACTATGGTTGCAGATCTTTGCTGGCTGTGCACTGGGTGCAGGTGTTAATTGCGAGTGTCTTATGGATACCATCCCCATGGTCCTATTGCAAAAACGCCTCTGTTTCCATTAGCAGAAAAAGCTGTTTTGTTGCAAACCAAAACGTATACATTCCCTTGAGGCATGTGCATCCCTCTTCTGTTGAGGACCAGAAGAAATCTCAGCCTTAGAAGACCTCTGGACATTAAAGATGGGAAGAAAGCTACAATATGATGCAGTGGATCAGGACAGGGCTACAAAACTTAGTCTCAGCTCTTCCTTCAGATAGAGATGGACAGAGCAGCTGCTTCTGCTGAGCGATGGTGCTTGGCTGACCCACAGCTCCGCACGTCTCACAGCCATACGCATGCAAGAACGGTGCTGATTCTGTAACAAACTGCTTCCCTCTGAGGAACAACTGAAAATACAGAATAATGCATGAGGACTAGAGCCTGGCTCTGGACTGGGTCACTTTGAGCATCAGGTGGAAATTTATCTCATGAAAGATAAAGCTTTGGTTCACAGCTCCTGAGTACTTGGAGTGCTCTCTGTGATGGGCACGGAGTAAAGGGCTGAATAAGGGTAACCTCGTTAAGAAACTGAGGGCTGGGGGAAAAGAGAGGAGGAGGAGAGGACCAGTAATGAACAGCAATGAATTATTTAGCCACACACAGTGAGACAATGTTAGGGGCCATGAAATTCCCTCTGCATCATGCTGTCGACCCCTGCAGCTACGGCAATATAGCTGCAGCTAAGACATCCGTGTGAGCAGGTTTTCCAAGGTGTGACCTCTTTTTCCTACCAGAAATCTTGCCCAGGTGCCATGGAGAGCTCTAGGTGTTTGTCCTCATTTTCTGATTATCCTGTAGCTGCAGCAGTGTCAGAGTGAACACCTTCACCCTGCATATGCAGATGCACTCCCAAGTGTGCGTGTGTCATGGCTAACACGCCTGGGATGCACTGGGAGCTCCTGCACAAGAAGTGGTACAAGCCTGGTAAAGTTTCAGCTTCCCAGGAGCGGGCCGCCTATAGCTGCCCATATAGAACACAAGGCACACTTCTCAGCTCCTGGGAAATCCCATACAAATGTGGTGACAGGGGCTGAGGCTACGTCCAATTCAAGCTTCCTGGAAGCTTTTTTCCTTAGTCTGCCTCAAAATTGCTTTCCACTTGTGATGCAGATAGAGGAGCCCACCAGCTGCCTGGGACTGACATGAAGCCTTAAATGATGGCAAAAGGGATCAACAGCCCGCTTAGAAGCAATTGAAAATTGCATTTACATACCGATCCCAGGTGGGGCACTTGTTCTCCTTGCATGCTGTTCCAAGCTGGTTTTGGGTGGGAAGCATGAGAAAGTCTCGCCAGGAGCTGTAAAGAGCCAGTCACAGGCACACTGCACTCCTGCTGTCAGCCCCCACAGGACCCTTCCAGCTGCTTCTGCCTGGAGCAGTACGGAGGCTGTCACAGCTTGCACTGGGGCCAAACGAGTCCCTAGGTGACCATAGGATTAAGGGTTTGCGGCGACTGCAGGAAAGCAGTGAGCATTTCAAGGTCTGTAGTACATGGGGATCAGGATTTGGCCTTCATATTTTATTATGAAGGGCAGGCACGTAACTCTGTGAGGTTTGATAAAACACCATCCCTGAAGCTGGCACAAGGACACAATGCTTCACCCTGCCTGCCTCCAGTCCTGTGTGCAGGCAGCAGCCGGGACACTGCTTGCCATGCAGGCTGGGGGATGTGGGCAGCATGGGGAGGGATGTGGCCTGCATGGCAGGGTGAACTGCACTTAGTAACAACAAAATGCTCAAGTAACGTGATGGAGAAGGTTGAGGGATCTGTTCCGAATGATAGGACAGCATATCCTTGGAGCAGCCAGACTCATACATTACCAAGCATGAGTGATATCTCTCATGGTAATGTTCACAACTGCTTTAGGCAGTCGTAAGTGATCCTATATGTAGCTATAGGTAGAAAGACCCTTACTGCCTTCAACTTATATGAGCATCATAGACTGGGAAGGACCTGGAACAACTGCACAGAGTAGTGCTAAGGCTCTGCCTGACCCCCCTGCAGTCTGCATTTCAGCCTTTCCATCTGCCTCAGGCCACAATATTGCTGGCTACAGCCTGACCATTTGATGCTCAGCTAAAAGCCCTGATTAGGTACAGGTGTCTCTTTCCAGTCTAATTCTTCAAAAACACTTTTTGTGTGAGCAGGGCTCCAATATAATTTTGTTCTAAAGCTTTTTTTTACTTGCCGGAACACCTGAAAAATATCTTGAGCCCCACACTAAAGAATATAGCACTGTTGCTGATAATGCCAACTTATATGCCATTTCCAGGTGAAGTATTTTGGACTGACACCACGGTAGTTGAGCAACTCTCCCTCCTGGAAATCAGCTGAAATGGTCTTTTTTTCAACACACTGGTACTTATCCTGTGTGAGACTTAGTCTAATCAGAGGAAAATAAAGCTAGAAGGATTTTCAGGTTGCTCTGTCAGCATCATTCAGTCCCTTTCAGAGCCCAGCGGTACCTGGATTCAGCGACGTGTCCTAATCAGGCTGGGCAGAAAGCATCACCCTCCCTCTAATCTCTCTCCAACTTTTTAGAGTATGCCCTGTCTCCATGTGTTGGGTCTGGCTGAGATGGAGCTGATTTTCCCCCCTAGCAGCCCTCACAGTGCTGTGCTTGTATCGGGACCTACAAAGGTAGTGATAACACACCAGTGTTTGGGCTGCTGCTGAGCAGCGCTGCACAGCATCGGGGCTGTCTCTCCAACATTGCCCCCGCAGCAGAAGATCTTGGGAGGGGACACAGCCAGGACAGCTGACCCAAGGTGACCAAAGGGATATCCCATAGCATATGACAGCTGCTCAGCAATGAAAGCTCAGAGGAAGGAGGAGGAATGGGCGGGCATTCACTATTATGACATTTGTCTTCCAGAGCAACCACTACACACTGCAGCCCTGCTTCCCGGGAGGTGGCCAAATGTCGCCTGCTGGTGGGAAGTAGAGAATAACACCTTTTATTTGGCTTTGCTTCCACATTCAGCCTTTGCTTTTGCTTTATTAAACTGCATTTACCTTGACCCACGAGTTTTTTCCATCTTATTTTCTTCCTGCCACCACCCCCACTCCCCCCCCCCGCCCCCATACTGATGAGGAGGGGAGTGATAAGACAGGCTTGGTGGGCAGCTGGTGCCAACACACTCCATCCTAATTTCCTGGATCATGTCAACGGTACTAAGGTCTGGTTTTCCACAACCACTTATGCACGTGGAAGTGATATTAGTTTCCCAATAGACGGTTGAGATGCATTAAGTCATTTGCACAGTAAATGTTTATAAGGTCAGTACACCATGGCTGAGAGCATCCCAAATAATGTGATCTCCACTGCCTTTCTTTTGAAAGGTGGTCTATTTGAAAGCCTTTGAATATCTTTTCTGTTAATTAAACCTGAATCTCCCACTTCCATTTTTCATCTCCTAGTTCCCAAGTTAAGAACTTTTTCGTCATCCTTCAGCTTTCCTGAACCAAAACCCTTCACGTAGCACTTTGCTCTGTTGCAATGGACGTTTCATGTGTACAGTCAGAATCCCGGAGCTCTACAACCCCCACTTTTTGACACCCATCTGCAATGGCTTGGTCCTGCAAAGAGTGGTACTTTTTGGTCCATAGACACAGCTGTGCTAAGCATGACTGTTGCCTTGAATAATGTAGAGGGAAAGGACAGTCCTGCCACAACAGAGCCATGGGGGTCCTGATCTGTGAGCAGGCTGGGTTTTATTGGCATCTATTATTTATTTTACATTGGTACCCTGAGATGATTCTGGGCTTGGTACTCTACAAGGAGATAATGTTAGACAGGAGCTGTCTGTACAATTTCCCAGCCTATTTAAGATACAACAAGCAACTGGGACAAAAAAGAGGGGGAGATGCTTTAGGTGCTGGCAGTCACCAATATCATTGCTCTGCAGCAGAGAATGTAAACTCTTCATAGCCTGAATAGTATGGATATAAAAAAAGGAGTTGCTAATACTTTCCACGCTCATAAACGCGTAAGTTGTAATGAAGCCATGAAAATTGTAACAGTGCAAGGCATGCTTTCTGGGAAGGATGAAATCAGATAAAATGGCAATTCAATTAACTCTCCAGATGAGGAATGAGTCTAGTGAGAAAAATCAACATATCACTGGACTGGCGCATTTCAAAAGGCAAGACAGGCGTAAACAGTCTAAAGCAATGTTTTATTTATATTCTCACAAATCTCTGAAAGAAGCAATATGTTTCACTGAAATTAGTAAGTAAGGTGAAAAGAAGGTGAGAACTCTGATTAAATTAATTAGTTCACTGCAATGAACTGGGTCTCAAGTGCTGCTCTGGAAACCTGTGTGCATCCTTCTGGTGTAAACTATGGGCGGGAAGGACCTGAAAACTAGGACTCTTCTGAAAGGCAACATCTGTGATGGGACCTATTTCTGTGCTGCCCATTAGCCTACTGTGATTAAGAGACAGCCCCAGGAGGACGTTAAGTGACTTTTAAAAGCTAGGCTTGTGTCAGGAATAGTTTAAATTTGCATTCACTCATTTTTATACTTTCGCAGTGTAACTGTATTTCCAATTTTATACTCTGGGACTTTATCCTTTTGCCTCACAAAAAATAACATGCATGGCTTTCCTTTGAAATTGCATAGTTTTTTAAAGCTGTTCAGGTGAAGCTGATAGGGAAAGAAGGAAGATACGTTTTCTGAGCCCACATATCCAAACCTCATCACAAATCCTCTGCAACCCAACCCCAGGTTGTGGTCCAAGAGTGAATTTGGGCTGATATTGCTGAGTGCCAAGAATGTGGGAAGAAATTTATAGTGGTTTAACCCCAGCTGGCGCCTAAGCCCCATGCAGCCACTCGCTCACTCACCCCACAGTGGGGTAGGGGGGGATAGGAAGAGTAAAGGGGATAGGTATCTCATGGGCTGAGATAAAGACACTTTAACAGGCAAAGCAAAAGCTGTGCGTGCAAGCAAAGCAAAACCAGGAATTCATCCACCGCTCCCCGTGGCAGGCAGGTGCTCAGCCATCCCCAGGACAGCCGGGCTCCATCACGCGTGGCGGGGGCTTGAGAAGACAAACACCATCACCCCCAGCATCCCCCCTTCCTTCTGCTTCCCTGGCTAATATCTTCAGTATGACATTCTATAGTCCGGGACATCCCTTTGGACAGTTTATGTCAGTTGTCCTGGCTGTGCCCCCTCCCAATTTCCCGTGCCCCCCCAGCCTTCTTGCTGGCAGGGCCTGAGAAACTGAAAAGTCCTTGACTTAGTACAAACATCACCCAGCAACAACCAAACCCACCCGTGTGCTGTCAGCATTGCTCTCACACCACATCCAAACCACAGCGCTGCACCAGCTGCTCAGAACAAAATTAACTCCATCCCAGCTGAAACCAGGGCAAAATCTTCCTTGCCAGCCTTTCAGTGCCTCTTTGGGCAGGGACATCGGTGGAAAGTTTATTTACAACTGTAGGACTAAAGCCCTGGGAAAAGCTGAACAGGAGGAAATGAGATGAAATGAGTAAAGGATTTTTATCAATCAGGACCTCAGCAGAGCCGCTGTGAGCACAAACCAGTTCAGTAACTGTTGTGACAAAAAACACATGGACCTGACCCAAGACAACATAGTTTAAGCTAACAAAGGC
Source organism: Ibycter americanus (assembly GCA_035590275.1). NCBI lineage: Eukaryota > Metazoa > Chordata > Aves > Falconiformes > Falconidae > Ibycter > Ibycter americanus. The sequence continues at coordinate 26,419,806 of JAVJGI010000063.1, forward strand.
AGCAGTTTTTTAAAAAATCATGTTTCTTCTAGAACTACGTTCTTTATACTTGCTTTTGGGTGTGGGTGGGTGGGTGGGTGTCTATGTGTGACTTCCTCCCTCCTTCTGAAATAAAACCTTTTCTGGGGGCAGGTCAGTGTTGCAGAACAGAATGAGTCCTTCTGTGAGCTGCTTGTGAGCTCCCTTCCTTGCCATGTCCTGCTGTCCTTCTCCTCTACCAGCACCTGCTTCTGGTGGTGATCAGCAGGCTCCTTTGCTATTTAAGATCTGTGTGCTCTTCTGGAGAGAAGCATCAGCTTGAAAAAAAGCTAATAAGTGCTTATTATATTGATTATCACAGTGGGATTAAACTAATCCTCTGAGGGATCAATTCACTATTGTTAACTTCCTAGTTCTTGACAAATTGACAATGTCTGATCCCAGGTAAAGTGATAATCAAACTTGGGAGGTCTAACTATTTCCCCTCAAAGCTTCTCACTTCTCCCTTCACTCTAATTTGCTCATCTTCACCCAAAGTTGACTGCAATGTTCACCTCCATGAGCTGGGGTCGCTCAGAGGTACGAAGCTAAATAAGAAAATGCAAACATTAAATAGAATGTGATGCCAGTCACAGAGCATGAGGAAAGAAACTCCTTTGCTGAGGCTGCTAAAGAGATGCTTTAATTCAATACCAGTAAAATAATCTTTGTTTAAACAAATGTGCCAACTCCAGCAAATTCTGCAAGGAGGCTGTGTTTTCCTCTTCCTCTGTTCTGTAAATATAGATTCCTTTGGAATATTTATGTGCAATAACGGCTGCCCTTTAGATGGTGCCCCAATATGTGAAACCTCTGTGATGCTGCTCGCTCCAGCGCTGCTGGAGTACAAGGAAACGTCACAAGATAAATGTGAAGTGCCAGGACCTGGGCACCAATTGCTGCATTAACTGAAAGGGACCTGATGAGTCCTATGGAAAACTGTTTAAGATGTGTCTCTCTGAAAGGCAACAAACCTCCCATGAGAGATGCAAAGCCACAGCCAGATGCTCAGGGTTTTTTCTGCCACTTTTTCCCATCTGCCCATTCCATCCCTAAGGGCCTTCACTCCTGGTTTTGCTGCAGTTTTGCAAACCCTTCACTCTGGATCCAGGTGCCGTGAAGCAGCACACCCTGTAGCTGGCTGGCACAGTGCTGGCAGGCGCAACGAAGTCCATCGGGATGCAGTGGCTGGGCTGCAACCTCCCACAGCAGAAGGTCGTGCAGTGCCGTGGGCAGGATCAGACTCCCATGAGGTAAGGCTGCTGGCAGGCGTTGGAAATGCAGACCTGTTTCGGTAACCTCATCTCAGAGATGGCGTCATCACAGGCTGTTGCAGTTGTGTTTCCAGCAGTAAGTGGTGCCACATACGTGTGGAGGCTGGAGGAACCCCTGATGGTCCTCCGTGCTCCTCTCTGCTCACCTCTGTCATTTCTTCTCCTGTCTCATGGACCAAATGGTCCTCTCTCGAAGGCTTCTCATGGTTTCTCACTACTACTGAACCTCTGACACAAATTGGTCCCATTCACCTTCTAAGTGGCACAAAGATTACCACAACCCTGGGACATGAGCACAGGGACTGAGACCCCCTTGGGAATAACAGACCTGTCCTTTTTCACAGAAAAACCACCTACTGTCAGGAAAGAAGGGATGCCAAGTGCCCACCAAGGAAATTTCCCGTATTCCCAATCCTTTCACTGGCTTTTAGGACAAGGAAGACATAAATCCTAGATGAAAATTCATTAGGTTCTTCTAGCAAATCTGAACTAATGGGATTAATTAATCTCATTGTTCTATCAAGTAGACTATTTAAAGTGATGATGATAAGTGTAATGACAAAATTACTTGCTATAGATGGCATTACAAAAATCACAGCAATACCAAGTGATTAAGCAGCTTTTTCTACAGCCTTCATAATTCTGTCTTTTCATTGTGTCTTCTGTTTGAGTTCATACATTTTATTTCCCTCAAAATCTTTGCACTCGGCAAAATTTGATTAGAAAATTGAGACAAGCTATTGCACCACACCTCAGAGTGCAGTAACCTACTCATCTGGTCCCTGGGAGCTCATGGGGCAGTGAGGGAGGGATCAGCCCACCCTAACAACAGAGCTGTGACCTGCTCTGTTCATGACAATGACAACGCTAATGAGCAGGTTCAGATTAAGTCATTCTCTAAGGGCTACTTGTCTTTGCCCTCAACCTGGCTGCAGATGAGACTAATACTTCCCCAAGCCACTTGTTGCCTTACTCTGATGAGTAAAGACAGCTCAGTCGCAGCTAAGACTACGATGGCTGCTCAGCCTGTCTGTGAAGAAGATCCCTATAACGTCTACCAAGTGCGTCAGAGGTGGTGTTACCTTCACCGCAGAAAAAAACCATCCACATGCTTCTCTGAGCAGGGTCAGACCGAACAGGCGAGACACCAGATTTCCCTTCAAAATTCCCCTTCAGCTGGGGAGCGAGAGTGGGAGGGGCTGATACCAAGGGTTAGGAGGGACCAGCTCTTTATTTTGAACCCTGCTGCTTGTGGCTTCCTGGAAATAAGTTGGCTTCCTGGAAACAAGCCTCAGAGTTTTGGCCAGACCAAGGGCTAAACTTTCTGGAGAGGGAGGGGCAACAGAATTTTTGTGTTTCAAGGTGGTGGCCAAGAAAGGAGTGAAGGTTGGACACAGCTGGAGAGGGGATCAGGTGAGCTTGCTGTTCCTGGACAGGTCAGAGAGGAGCCAGCTCCCAGATCATGAACACCAGCTGGTCAGTAAGCACCGTACTTGCTTTGCTTAGCACTGTGAGAAAGAGTATCTGGGGCCGTTGGATAGATAGCTGCCACCCAGCCATGGCAGAGCTGAAGTGGGAAGATGAGTTTCGCTGGGACCACGGTTCTCTGTGGGCAAAGCGGTTGATCCAGGCTGGAGCGTACGGCCACTGGAGACCTCGCTTGGCAGCGTGACTGCCAGAGACAGAAGCAGACAGATGTGAACGAAGTTTATCAAACTTGGCTGAACTAGAACATCCCATATCTTTGCTTAGGAAGCTCATGAAATTCAAGCAACCAATTAGTATCACAGTTATGCAGCAGGAGCTGACGAGCTGTTCAATAAACAAGTGATCCTTGCAGTACATGAAGTCAAAGGCAAAAACACTTCACATGCAGGCAAAGCTAGGGCTTGAGGCAGTCCCACAGCAAGAGAGGAATTCTCAAGTTTTGTCTTAATTGGATTTTTAATGGGTTTCAAAACTGACTTGATCTGTGAAGTACTCAATAATTACAGAAGATTAAGGTGACACTTTGAAAAATGGGTGGAACAAGAACATGAATGAAGGAAACCTTGCTTTGGCCTAATTACAGATAAACAACAGATAATGTGGACTTGATAATCCTCCAGAATAAATAAACAGGAGAATCAGGCTCTACAGATAATTTTTCATGCTGGTAAATGACCTTTTAATACTGTTATTAGCTAGCACTTACCTCGATGCAATGGCAACGGCCGGAGATTGCCCTGCACTGCCCACAGCTGAGTGAACAGATCCACCGTAATTCACTTTAGCCACACTATTGGCCTGCCTTCCACAGAGGCAGGCTTTGGCATGGGGAAAATGTAGCACTTCGCTTCCTTGTGAAGGAATATATATGCAATAGCTGCCATCTATACACTGGTGTCATGTAGAACACCAAGGACACTTCCACTAGCAAAACTAGTTAAACCTCTGAAAACTTTTGTGCAAAATATTGACACTACTGCCGCAGTTAAATGTGCAAGCTATCAGATTGTATCCACACACATGCCTAATTATCCATTACGCATGCAATTACATGATTTTAATGTGCTCTCATCATAATTACAGCAGCAAATTAGGGGGCATAATTGCACATGCAAATGTGCATGCCTGGCTTGTTTCTTTCTTTTCTTCTCTAAGATGTTAGGATCACCAAAAAATAAAGAAAGGTCAGGGTTAAATTTCATTACCTGTTCTTTTAGGAGCTTTTAAAATATCAATAAACAGCTCTTAAATATTGAGAAGGGTAGCTTCAGCTCTTAGCCTGGAACCAAGCACGCAATAGAGCAGATGTCAGAAGATGGTGCAAGTTTCCACTGCTGAGGATGGTTATCCCAAACCAGCTATCCCAGCTGACCATTCATTTTGTGCACCTGCTTTCCTGGTTGTTTTTTTTATCATCTTTGCTTCTGTTTTTGTTTTACCTGCTGTTCAGAATGTGATTATAATAAGCCTGCACATACCGATGGGACTATTTCTCTGTACTCCCAGCAGCTGGATCCAAATCTGCAGTCCTGCTTCTGAGAGATGACCTTTTAAAGTCCTCTTGTCTAAAGGTTCCTGTGTTTTGCCTTAATTGTGCTTCAGATCCCAGAAGAGCAATTTTCCAGATTAAACTCGGGTTACTGGGTGAATCATTTTGTTTATTTGTTTAAAATGTGTTCGCTTTATTTTGCTTTCCTAAATCCAGAGATGAAAAGTGAGGATGAGCAGATATTTTTATTCCTAGAAAGAGATTATAACACACATTTTCGGTGTGCTGCATCTGAGAGAGATTAGGATCCCGTATGTTGCAAATCGCAATTGAAGGTGGTCACCAGCTCTGCACTGATGGAATTATTTTCCATCGCTGGGTGGTTTTTGCTCTGGGTGCTGTGACAGCACCTCTCCCTCACTTTACACGGCATGATGAGCTTCTTGCCAGCTCTGGCTGCCGGGGAGTTTTAGAAGTGCATATTGAAATATCATTCTGTGGATTTTTTCAGGTCTGGGAGCCGGAACAATAATAAAAAATAAAGTTGGGTGGGGGCGGGGAGGTAACATGAAAGCAGAAGTAGTGCCTGCCTCCATCCAAGCTTGCCAGGTCAAACACTAGGTACATACTTAACCACTCCTGGGTGAGCTCAGTTAAATTGCTATCATGGTGATTGAGAAGAAAACGAATAGTAACAAAAGCATCCCTCCATTTTTCCTGGTGTGGAGGGCTTGGTGGGACACATCCCCCATGCTCGTTCACACCCTCCCAGCAAGGCAGCCCTGAAGCTGGAGCTTTTCTTCTCAGAATGAAAGAAGTACAGAAGTGACTTTCTGCATCATAAAGGCTCCTGGTGCACTCTGATGCAATTCATAATGAAAGGAAATATATGTATTTCTTAAACCCTGAGACGGCCCCTTTGTCTTTCCTTAGGCGGCTGATAGAGCCTAGATACTTTCATACTTTCATCTCCCCGGCGCGGCTCGAAAGCAGCAGATCATTGTTGTGCTTTAGAAACCAGTTGCTAGCCGGGGATTTTGGAGCCACACTATGAGAAATAAAGGGAACATTTGATAAAACTTTTCCTACCCTGGTTACACCCTGGGACCAACCAAAAATGTTGTCTGACACTTCAAAAAGAAGAAAGAAGAGGTTTAAAATTGCCAGCTCCCCCCTGGAGAAATCAATGAGGGATGCTTCCTTTCAGACATACCCTGATTAACCAAAAATACATCTCACTTGAACCAAGGGTTACATCACTGGGGCTTCAATAGCATCTACTTCTTCCACGTACTGTGTGCTGGAAGATGCATAGGCTCCACAGCTCTTTGACTGACATCGTTTGCAGAGGAAACCATCTACAGAGGGGGTTCACCAGGGGTTTCACATTATAATTACCTGTGCAGTCTCGGAAGTGTCTCCAATGTGGTTTCCAAATTAGGATATGATGCAGCAAACCCTAAAATTGATGATGAGGAAGAAGGGTGTATGTGTCTTTGGTCTAACCACCTGATGGCTCAGTCCACCTGCACCGGTTAAGCACAGCAGGATGTCTCTGCAGGAGCACAGCGATGTCTCACAAACCACAGGTCTGTGGTCCAGCGGGTGCCTGTGATGATACGAAACACAACAAGCATGGCCAGACTGGAAAAGAAATTTTTAAAATGTAAGCACACTATAAATTGTAAGACAGAAGGGAAGATAGCACCATTACTTTTAACATAAAAAGGCAATTTACTATCCCATCAGTACTTTTCCCTTTTCCTGCACAGAAATCCAACTCTAGAGCTGGCAGCTGCGGTACAGCCAGCCTCCCTGCTGCGGTGTAAGGTGCAACAGGAAGGAAAACCCCACGTGACAATTGAATGGTAGATGCTGCTCCATGCAAAGCCCCCAGTACTCAATTTGCACTGAAAAAAGGAGGGAGGGGGTTGGAAATGCAAAGTCAGACAGAGGCGGGTCCATGCCATTCCAGAGCATGGGGCTGCATCCCTGCATTTGTGGGGAGCACGTCCAGGGAGCACTGCCGGGGGCAGTCTGGGGACAATGTGGGGCATGATCCAGGGTTCAGAAAGTTTTCTCTCATGGGAGGGAAAATCCCAGTCTTGAAGCAAAGCTGAGCAGAGCTGCTCTGGAGAGGCCTCCAGCCCTGGTGTGCCTTTTTGGGGCTCCTTTCAAATTATAGCTATGGGATACAGCTTTGCATCCACTGAAGTCGTAACTGTGCCTATAATTGTGTCCCTTCTCTGGGATGCCAAGCCCTCATCTCTCAAATGAATGTGCTTTTCCTCCTTTTGATTCTCAGTTTCAGATTCTTTTTTTAAAAAAGAAGTCATCTTCTCCAGTAGTGCTGAGCATACACCTTTACATCTGCTTCTGTGCTTCTGATGTTTCTTCTGACAGCAGTGTTAGTAGCTTTCTTACTAATCAGAGAATAATAATATCATCATTACTTTTCTTATCCCCATAGGCATCTCTTTATGCAGAAAAGTGATGTTTCCATGTATTGTGTGTAACACAGCAGTCAGGGAGCTCCCTGTCCTGCCAGAGCTGCCCTTCGCTTCAGGTTGATTCTATTTGAGCGCCGGGGCATGAACGTGCAAGCTTCGTGTACTGCAGTTCACCCACAGGACCCAATTTGAGGTCCTCCTGGCAAGGAGGATAATGCAAACTCTTTTGTGGGCTTCAGAGAAAGGTGATGCTGCTTTCTGCTAGGTTTTCATATTCCATCAGTTTCAATTGATTGTAGATTTTATTCCTGAGCTGTGCCATAGAGACTTGATGAAGCCACTAGCGTTGCTCACATAAAAAACCTAAAAACTCTTAATAAGTTGCTAGTGACATTTGTAAGTAAATATTGCCACACAGGTGGATACAGCCAGTTTTGTCTAAATAACCGAATCCCTGCTGGACAGACAGCCCAGGCATGCACAAGGATCAGAGCACTCGGTGAATGGCACACAAATTCCTGGATGGATCAGAGTTTATTGCAGAGCTCATTTCAGTGCTGCTACAGCTGGTGCAAGAAAGTGGTGTGGCCAGAGCCCAGCGGCTCTCCAGGCCCTGGGGTGGGAGAATTTTGGGGGACACAGCTGCCTGCTGGGTGCTCTTGAAAATATTTTATTATTAGATTTATTACCACGTTTTCCTATGCAACAAATGCGCTCTGGCTGACTGCAGTCTCAGCCCTCATTCTGTGCTGGATTTTAGTCTCATGAACAGCAGACTTTTCCGATCCACAGACGTGTCCCCAGCTGGAAACATCTCAGACTATTTGTTGATAAGGTTTGGAAAGAGCTGAGACATCTTTTTTCCCCTGTTCCTGGCAGGAGCAGGCAACCCCACCTTTACAGCAGGTTCATGGTAAAATAAAAAAAGGAAATAAGCTGAGACAGGCATGTGTTATAGTGGAAATCTTATTTAAATCCATTTATTCACAACATTTAAATATAAGTAAGAGCAACGAAGAGAAAAAAGTTGGCATCATAAATACAGGGTTTTTGTCATGTTTTCTGTGCATTAGATGTTTGTTTTACTGCAGAACTTCATGGGAAGCTTGCTGCAAGCTGTCAGGGAATTGCCAGCAATTATTTCTCTGTTATTTGCTTAAATAGCCTTGAGGTTTAATGTTGTTTGATGCCTTCTGAAATGCCCTGAGAAGACAGAACTCATATCTGTGCTTCTGCCCAGAGATGAATTTATTTTTCAGAAGATGAGGAACTAATGCCACATCACTCACTCCTGCCAGCAGCAGGAGA
>JAVJGI010000063.1:26427932-26543083 GCA_035590275.1 Ibycter americanus
TCTGCCCAGAGATGAATTTATTTTTCAGAAGATGAGGAACTAATGCCACATCACTCACTCCTGCCAGCAGCAGGAGATCTTCTCCAGCAGCTACATCGTCCATGTCAGGAACACTTTTCAGGTGGGGCTGCATGATGTCCTTATGAGACAGCCTGAAAAGAATGAAAAGAATGAAAACAACAACAACAACGACGGAAAAAAACCACCTGTGGGGCCCTTATTCCATCAATATTCCCCAAAGGGTTTCTTCCTTCCTTCCCCAGAGGCATCTGACCTGTTGGTCTGATAAAACTGCCCCCACGTTACTGCTTGGGGAGATCTGACCTTGCTTAGGGACCCTGGAATATTTTCTGCATCATTTGCAGAGACTGTAGAGATCCTGGGGCAATGTTACAGTTTTGAAGGTGTGCCTGCATGCACACACACACACACACAAACACAGTGTTTCAGGAAACTTCTCACTTTGGTTTTTGCAGATGGAAAAGGCTTTGGGTGAACTGATGTTTGGAGCTGGTGTTAAGAAAGAAATCAAAAAGCCTGAAACCGCAGTACCATGTGTGTAACACATACATAGCTGTAAATAAATTCCTGAGCTTTTCTCACTCGCCTAATCAAACTTTTTGAAATATATATAATGATGAATTTTACTGCCACTGCTTTTGCTTAGCCATGGAGGGCAGGAGGGTAGGAAACATTGCATGTATGTGCTGAAATGGACCTCTCACTTTTTCCATAGGTAGGTTTTGGCGTTTTTTAAATTTTTTCAAACTCTTATTAGTAAAGTACGATAGGTATAAATAGTTAATTTTAGATTATTTTAAACTGATTACTTAATTTAGACTTAGAATATTTAAGCATTTAGGCTATTTAAGATATAGTGTCAATACAACTGTGGGGAAGTGAGGTGGACTGCATCGTTCTGAGCAGCCACCTGCAAAGGAGCCAGCTACGAGCACTGCCAGCATAATAGCCTGAATGCACACAGCTGGACTTTGAATTATATTTAAATACTAATAACTTAATTGTATTATAATATTGTACATTTTAAAATGTATTTTCACTTGCAATTGAACAGAAGTAATTTCTGTCCCCACAACCATAGCCTTCCCACATCAATATTTTGGAGTATTAACATAAAAAAACCCCAATAGCTGCACACAGATCTGAGATTTTGTTGGTGACCTGAGGTTTATAATTTCTGCAATAAATTAGAGCCAATACAGAAAGCACATATTTATTACTGTCCTAAGAACTATTAGTAGTGCTCCAGTCAATAAAAGATTATAACTCTAAGCCCAGGAAGTGGTTTAAGATCACAACAGATGATTTACTGGGTTAGGAGGGAGGAGAACAATGTCTGGGAGGAAAAAAGCTCAGTGAGATGCTCTCACGGAGGTCTTTTCTACCTGGAGTAACAAGTGTACTGGGAGATTTAGCTTTTATAATTCAAAACAGATTATTGGCGTTTTGTGACATGAACCTCATCATGAATAAATGAGCTCTGAAAATGGATTCTGTTCAACACATTTCCAAAAACCAGTCACACATGAAATTGGTGGTGCTCACATGACACCCATGAAAGCACGGTCAAATGTATACTGTGATATAGACCTGCACAGCAGAATTTGCAGTTAACTTTCACAGTCTGCAGGGTTTTCAGCTTTGGTTGGAGGGCTGAAGTCGTATCAACCTTTCTTCTTGGTCTTCCTACCTCAGTGCCCCGATGAGCATTTGTTGTCATAGACTCGGTAGTGAACCCTGACAGGGTGCACACGGCACATCAGTACAGTCCCTGTTCATCAGAAATGTCTTGGAACATCATTTTACTTCCTTAGCTGCTGCTGCATTTGAAACAACTTTCTCTAAACCCAGATACGTAATTTTATGGAAAATGTTTATCACTTCACCTAAAAAAAAAAAAAAAAAAGAAAAGTCAAAACCACTAAAAGATCTCAGCTTTGCTACAGAACAGAAAAAAAGAAAAAATAGGAAAAAATCAAGATGTGAAATAAAAACCTGAATAACTAGACTACCACAGAAGAGATGCAACTTGCATAGCCTGGTCTGGTACCTTGCACACCCGAAAACAATCTGCCAAGACAATTCGGCTGGTGGTCTTTCTCAAAGTTGTTCAGATCACACTCTCCCATCAGTGGAGTTATTTTGGTGCAAGCGCCAAGGAGCAGCTTTGATTTATGAGGTGAGAGCTGAAACTTTCATCTGCACAGCATGTCGTGCCCTAAACATCCAAAATGCTGTGGGAGCAGGGGGACAGTGCCAGCAAGCAAAGCTGGGGGCTGTCCTCCCCTCTCACTGCCCAGGGCACATTTAGGCATGAAACAGCGGCCAAAATATAGATATTGATATATAATACACGTTGTCCCTCAGCTAACTTCTACTTTGTCTGCTAACCTATGTGAAATTGCACTGGGCAGAAAGGACCATGCAGTCCAACCGTGCTCAGTATTCATTGCTACCCTCCCAAAGACAGGGCAAAGCCACCATATTTCCAACCCAGCACTGCGTTTGCTATAGCTATGCAAAGCTCTCATTGCACAGCATGGGTCCCTGTGACGCCAGCTTGCTTTCAAATTCGTGGGCACATTTCTGAACCAGCTGAGATTTAGCGAAGCGAGTTTTGATCCTGTTAACTTTTCTTTCAAATTTGAAATGGCATCTGGCTCTGTCTGGGGAGATGCAAATTGCAGAGGCCAAAATTTTCACACGTCTTGCCTGTCCCCGTCTGTGGAACAGTCCCTGCCTCACCTCCTTTGCTCTGCATGAAATGCTACAGTACACTCTACCTTCCTGTTCTACCCTTTTAATCTCCTGTTCTCCATCAGAACTGTGTAAAGAAATTCAGTTTTCTCTTTATTTTTTAAAAACACTAAAGCTCTATATGTTGAAATGATAATGAGTCAGTCACTTAACTCCCTTGGGTTTCTGTAATAAAAGGCAGCACAAATGGCTATGGTTCAGCTTAATAGGGCATCTCATTAAATATCTGAATATTAAAGCCACCAAAGAGCTCCAGCTCACTCTGAAGTTGGTGGGGAATGTCACTGATGGTGCGTGTCAAAAGCAGGTTGTTACACAGATGGCCGAAAACAGGTTTAAAAAGTGTCTGGGGATTTGTCCAGTGTGTATTTGGCTTTTTTTCAGGTTATTTTCAATAACTTAAGATGTCATGAGCTTTAGCATGAGTTTCATGTCCATAACTTTTGGGAAGCTTGTGAAGAGTCACCAGGGGCTGTCCGTGCTCTGATGGATGCGATTTGCCCGTTATTGCATCGCCTGGCTCAGCTCAGCCAGGCGTGGTCCCACGTCTCTCCCTGAACGTTGACCCTCCTCTTGTGAGCTCTCAGAAGCTAAACTGAACGTGGGATTGCATCAACTGCCAAGCTTTTCTGTGAGCAAGGAAACGTCTGGTTCGGCAGCAGAGAAGCATTTTGCTTCAGTGCTATCGGTGTGACGGGAAACAGGTTTACAATTGTTTTATACTAACATCAGAGCAGCACAGCCTCAAATAGTCAGTTTTGGGCAAAAAGCATAGATTTCATTTTTCAGAACAGGATGAAATAAAAACTGCCTCCTGGGCCAGATTTCTGGTTCTGTGCAGTATCCTAAACCTGCTAATGTAAACAGTGAACCAGAGACCTCAGAAAATTAGCTTGAGAGCCTGGAACAGGGGATTGCCAGCCATCCTGAGAAGCCAAATCTCATCCCAGGCTCCAGAGTCACCTGGCAACATCAATCCTTAAAAGCACCTCCTTTTTTTTTTTTTTTCCTCTCCTCTACAAGATGGGCATTTGTATTATTCAGCATCCCATGTACCAGTTGCGTGTCGCAGGTATGCAACAGGAGCAGCTCTTGAATAACTGGGGTTGATTTTGTTTGGATTTGTGTTTTGGGTTTTTTTTTTCACTTTTTTAACTTGACTTCTCTCAGAGCTTTCATTTATTGACCTGTGAAATTCTAGGCAGAACTCAAGGGCTCCAGCAAACCCACATGCATGCAATGACTTTAGCCTAAAAGCACTTGCAGGTCTGGTTCCTGTGTGTGGGAAGAGAAGCAGATGAATACTTGAACAGCTAGCCAGCTTGGAGAAACACAGAGCCCTGGGCACCAGCCCAGCAATATTTATGGGGGTGTCAGCTCACCGTGTCAAAAGAGCCTGAGATCACTAATGGTGTGATCTCGCTGCTGCTCGGTTATCCATCACACTGTCTCCTTGCCCTGCCAACCCGCTCACAGGCCCCCCGAGTGGTTTATAATGGACAAAGCTGCTCATTGTGGGCTGTAAGCCAGAAGTGGCTCTACCTTTCCACGGGGGGACAAATCCCTGGGTCAGAACCGCTGCTGATCACGGCTGAGATGAGCTGGCTGCTGGGCAGCTGCAGCAAGGTGACTGGCCTCCCTGCCAGTGCAGCACACAGTTTTGTTGGCTGAAAAAGGAAAACCAAACTGCCATTGGGAATCAGCAGAGAAAACAGAGAGAGACAACAAGGGAAGAGCCAGGGAAAAGTTGCCACGTATGCGAATGTGTTTAAACACTCCATATCACACATTCCAAAGGGACTACAGACACCACTAAAGTACCACCAAACCCAGTGAGATGCAGGTACCTCACTGCTACTGAACAGCAGGATTTAGGTTCCTAAATCATCTAAAAGATATTTCAGCGTAACTTTTGGGAAAGCTGGAGAGCCCAGGGAAGCTGATGGGATTACTTGTATTGACTTCAGGAGCCATGGGGTCAGCCTGGCATTCCCTTTACCTTTTTTATCTGTTTTATTTCTTAACGGTAGAAGGAATGTTTGAAAGAACAAGCTCAGTTCAAACAAAACCTGGCAATAGTGCTAGTAAAGAAACCTTTGGCATAGTCACTATCACTGGTGGAAGAAACTCCACGTGAACTGCAAACTGGCCTGAACCCATCTAGAAGAGCATCGTGTACCATCAGGGCAGGAGCAAAGCCATGGAGAGCATGTTTCCTCGGCTCACAAAGAGGAGTGGACACAACAGCTTCTTGGTAGACTGCCTCAGGGCAGAGCCAAGAGGGAGGACAGTCCCGCTATGCTATCGGAGGAAGACCTGCCATAATAGATGATGCAAAGAGAACTCAGCTATGGATTGTGGCAGTTTGAGTAATAAGGCTAATCAAGAGACCATGGCACAAACGATTTGCCACAATTCCAGATGTAATGGTATTTAACTTCTTAACTAAACTCGTTACCTTTCACAAGCAATCTCTTGCTGCTTTAAGGGAAAGTATGTATTGATCTATAGCTGCCATCAAACTGCAAATTCAATTCCATTACAAGAAGACGCAGACTGAAATACTTGCTTCCAAATGGGCAATTGCTTAAGGAATGAAGTAAAAAGGTGGAAATGGTTCCTCCCTCATGGGAGTCATCTGATGGCAGGGCAGCCCTCTGTCGTGATGGGGTGGCCAGTCATCCTCCAGACACCTTTACATTCCTCCAGCCACGTACCTGTATGTTGTGCAACATGGGACAGGAGACAACCCTTCAGCTTCTCTTGGAGATCTGGGTTATCCTACTCACTTCCAGAGGACCACCTGCCGAGTGAGGCAGGGGCCAATGTGAAGGCCGTACCAGGGCACTGAGATCAGCTGGCCCTTTGGAGGCAGGATGGCAGAGCCCAGCCAAGCTGAAGCTGGTGCTCTGGGGTCATTACAGGAATGAGGACCCTCCAAGGCATCATAAAAAGGGGTTTGGTTGATTGGGGAAGCTACACGGCAAACCTGCCTGTGCATCTCCTGTTGGGATGTGAGCACAAATCAGATGCTTCTTCCAGCTGCTCCCCCACCTGTTGCACTGCTGCCACTGCCACACAAACTATTGGGACTACTGCAGAAAGTATTTCAGAAACCATTGCAACTACTGCAGAAGCTACTGAGAAACACTTGTGTTCCTTGGCACAGATAAAAGCCTTTGGTACAGTGGGTACATTCATCCTTTATCTTCCTGAGGCTATTTAGTCCTTTCTTTTCCTCAAGGGAGCTTTCCCAGGCTTTGCTGGTGCCATTGCAGGGTGGTGGCCATGGAAGGCAGAAGGGACTTCTGGCTTTTGACCCATGGGATGACAGATGACACATCTTTTGTCCACATGTCCTCCTATCACAGTGGGTGCATGGCACTGCCCCAGGGCCTGCAGGGAGGGTCTTTGCAAGCGCATGGCTGGACCCAGGCTCTCTCCCTGTCTCCCTCCCACTGGCTCCGGTGTTGTGGTGGCTCAGCATCCCCACATCAGGGAGCTGTGCTCAGCCACCAGCTTGAAATGTTTTGCCTGCCCCCTTGAACACTGCTGCAACAGCTTTCAGGGGTGTCAGATTGCAGCGATACGTTCGCAAAGCAAGTCAGTGTGTGGTTAAGCAATTCCCATGATTACAGGGGTACTGTTGAAAGGCTGCGAAAAAAAAATAATTACCTTAACTCTTCTTCCCTTCAAAGAATCTCACAGCAGTCATCTGTGCTTCTGTTTTGGGCAGATAGTGTTTGTTGCAAGGCTACAGCCTGGTGTGCAGTGAGGGGGAAAAGAGCATCCAAGGCCCCCAAATTCTTCCTCAGCCTTTGCAATCAGTTGCAACTGCAAATGAGCCCACTGGGGTATTTCCTTTCTGAGTTTTGCTGCTTCAGGAGAATTAGCTACATTTGACAGACAACGTAGACAGGGCAATGGCTCGGCCTCTCTGCATCAGAAATGAGGTGTCTCAGACATGGCTGTAGCTGCCCTGGTTTCCCTTGCAGAGACCGAGCAAGGCTTTGTGCATCTCACTGATGCCTGCAGCACTGGCAATTGCAATTCCCTCCTGCTTCCCACCCTGGGCACCCTGCCCAAGCCTCCCTCCACCTCTATCCCTAACCTCAAAGCCCTTGCACTGGGTGCCTTGCACCAAGTCAGGTGCATTTTAGGTGGTGGTGCACCAAACCATAACGGCTGCTTGGTGCGGCCTGGAGTGCCTTTCTCCTGGCCTCAAACACATACATTCCTTTTAATTACTAATGAAGCCAAAGAGTGGGGCCCCTTTGCTGTCTCAGAGCTGTGTGGTGCCAGAGGATCTCAGCCAGTACGTGATCTGGAGCTCTCATCAGCATGTACAGTGTGTAGCTGAGCCAGTGGAGATGATCTTTGTGGGTGACCGATTGACCTACATCATTACAGTGCTTTCTGTTTAAAATTAACTCAGCTCTAGCAGCCATATATTAGCAAATGCGCTGAACTGTGTATGAAGGAAAAAAAGAAGAAAGTGCTTTGATTTGCTAAGAGCTGGCTTGAGAAGTCTTTGAAGGAGGAGAAAAGGGGAAAAAAAAATGGGCATTTATCCAAATAAGCATTGAACTTCCCATTTTGTTTGCAGTACTGCACAAATCTAAGTGTACTGCTGGGATTATCATGGGGTTGATGATTCATTTATCAAACAAATCAAACATATGTGATAATCCAGGTTTATTTTGGGATCAGCTTTATTGTCATACTATTGACTATGGTCACAGAAAAAAAAAGCCTGTGCAAACCGCAGTTAAAGATTTTGTTCATTTTTATTAGATTTCGATTTACAGAATGAAAGGGCTTGCTTCAGTCCTCTGCTCTCCCTTTGCTGTGACTCACCTCCAGCAGGTCCACAGCCACTGTGTTTTGCAAGTCCACAGCCACCGTGAACAGAAAGCTATGGGAAAAGTTGCCGGCAGTACAGTGTGCTACAGTAATTGGGATAAAATCATTACTGAAGCAAGCGGTGGAACAAACGTAGCACCAGGAGTAGCTGGAGCAGAATGGAGGGTGTCAGAGGTGCTATAAAAAAGATTGTGCTTGCTCAGCTGATGGAGGACGTACAAAGTGTGTCTTCAGGGAAAGAGCAGAGCAGATGTGCAAGACCTGTCGTTCAGAAGTGCTAACTTGCAGCAATCTTGTTGATTTACAAAGCATGCTGCACATTTCTTGTTCTTAATATTTCCTTGTTTGGCTACATTCAGCATAGCTTTCAGAAGAGTCTGAAGATCTTAAAAGAACACGTTTCTGAGACTTTATGTTGGGCCTATCTTCCTTAAAGAAGGTTTCATTTTTGTCTTAAAACAGCTGGCCGGAACCATTCAACAGAGTGTGCCTAAGGAGCTGTTTCAATGCATCGCAAAACTGGGGCATTATTTTGCCCAAGTGGCCAAGTAGTTGCCCTGAACTGTCAAACCAAAATTGTTTTGGTAAACTTGAGTTGATCTGCCTGTGACACAACCTGACCAGGATAATCTCAGAAGTCAAACTAGGAGAGTGTGATGTGAGATGATAGCTGATAGATGGAGTCAGCGTGGGTCCAAGTGTCTGGAGGCATGCACGCCTACTGCCCGAGGTCCCCGCTGGCTTGGGTACCTCTCCAGCACTCAATGTGCTCCTAGGAATCAGGGACAAGAGGGTGTAAGGCAGAAGCTCACCAGTGGGTTACACTCGCTCCTTTTTGAATATTTGCAAACCGTTTCCAAACTGGCTCATGTGTTCGGGGCGGTGCCTTTTGCCTCTGTCCAGAGTTGCTCCTTGGTATGTCAAGGTCTACACACTAAGGAGAAGGCACTTTGGTCTACAGCAGCAGTAGGAGATAGGAGGTCTCTCCACCTTCTTATCCATCTGCCATCTGGATGGGTAAGGCAGTATAGCGGTGGTGCTTTGTGAAACTCAAGCACAGTGCCTGGACATCAGCCAAAACGAGCAGCACACTGCCAGGCTCAGATGGAGCCGGGGTCACTAGTCAAGCTGGCATGCCTGGCAGGGTTGTGTGGTTGTAGCTGACACACCACTTAACTGGCTTTTCACAGGAATCAGCTGTTATGGGCAGCAACTCTTACGAATCTGCAAATTGGAGAGACAACACCTTTTCTTGGCACAACCTGACCTCTAACTGTTGGAGATGACTCTGCACTGCTGGCTCTTGGGATGCTGGGTGCACCTGCCCCTCCTCTGCATTCACATGAGTGCCCACAGGAGGGACTGGCTGCTGCTCACAGGTTCCCCTGGCATTGCACTGGGGCCTGATCCAGTGCTGGTGGAAGTCAGAGTGTCTCTGAAGACGGCCTGTGTGTGCAGCCTGCAGAGGTTGCACAGGGAGAAGAAGGTCCAGACCTGTGCTTGGTGAGAGCCCTGA
Source organism: Ibycter americanus (assembly GCA_035590275.1). Taxonomy (NCBI): domain Eukaryota; kingdom Metazoa; phylum Chordata; class Aves; order Falconiformes; family Falconidae; genus Ibycter; species Ibycter americanus. Next base: position 26,437,090 of record JAVJGI010000063.1, read on the forward strand.
TGCACAGACATGTGCTCGCACGACCTGATGTGGCTGGGTGCTGTCCTGGGGTCTATGAGGACAAATTTACCCTAACCATGAAAAACTGCATGGAATAAGCCTCATCCACCCCATTGAAATCCCACATTTATAATTGCTTTGGAGTGATGGATTTAACGAGCCACATTTAAAAGCATATCCTTTTCCCACCGTCCTGACTGCATTTTCCCCTTGCTCTTGTCTGGTACCTTAATGTTCTCCAAGATACTTGCCTGGCTCTGCTCCTCAGCGCTGGGGAGCTTTCCAACATTCACTCTGACAGTGGAGTCAAACCTCACTACTTAGAGAAAGCTTTTGGGAAAGACACAGAGCAGCCTCCTGCACGTATGATAAATATGAAATGTCATTTACAGTCCCAAAGGGACAGAAGCTTCACTACCCTAAGGATTTTTAAAGGTACTCACGCAGGACAACCCAAGGTGAGACGGGATAAAATCCCGCCAGCCTCACTTCTCTGAGCGATCTGAGTCCCTCTTCCGTCGTGTGTCTGGTTACAAATTCTCCTCGACTTTCTGCAGTGGATTGCACAGAAATGTATGGTTAATCAAATGAATCCTACTGGATTTCTTGCTTGGTTAGGGGAAATAAATATTTACGAAGGCAAGAAAATCATAGCTGGCTTGAAGAAACCAGAGATTGCAAGTTGTCTTTGCTGGAGGCTGATGGCAGTTTGTTTTCAAATAGCAAAACCTGCCTTAGGCTTAACCACAAAAAGCAATAAAAACTTCATTTTTGAGGGAAGGAAAAAGAGAAATAGTATTTTTTAAAGCCTTTCTTTTTTTTTTTTTTCTTTTTCTGAATAATCTTTCCTTTAAGCAGAACAAAAAGTTTGTTTTTCTCTTTCTGTCATTCAGATCTTCATCTGTAAGTGCCTTGTAACCCCATTAGATCTCCCATGCTAGGGGTAGGTTGGTTACAGGCAGCTAAGCCTGCTGTTAATGCGGAAGAATTAATTGCCAAAATATAGAAATGACTCATCTGCTTGAAAAATAAAGACCTGTAGACGGATTCACCACCTCTCTGCACATCTATTTCAAACCTGCCTCTTAGAGGAAGAAAACAGCCAGAGGTGCTGTGTTTCTGGGAAAAAACACCTTTTGTCATATACTGATCATAGCAGACATGAGGGTACCAGGTACCTGGGGAAGGGACTCTCAGGAGCAACACTGGAAGAGCAACGTTGGAAAAGCAACACAGCCTTTTCTCCATCACTACTGAATTTCCGTGTGTGGTGTCCAGAGCTGCCCACTCCCACAGTCTCACCATCAGACATGGACAGGGCTGAAACCTGTCCTCTCCAGCCCTTTTTGTAGCTGGTAAATAGAAGACAAACAGCAATAAGAAACTCTTCTATTTTTTTTTTTTTTTTTTGTCACGAAAAAGAGTCCATCTGTGTGGGCAGGATGGTGAGCAGCAAATTAAAAAGAGTCATTCTGAAATTTCTTTCTGACTCATTTTGAAATGAAAAAAAGAAAATGTTTCTGGAAGTTTTTGCAAATCAGACGTGTGGTGAAAACCTGGTATTCCCTCGGTAGGTGTTATCTCAACGTTCAGCATTTAGAAATAGCAAAAGCTCACACAAAACTACATGTACATCAAGCTGAACGTGTGCCTGCTCAGAGGCTGGAGTGGTTCACTTTGACTGGTTCAGAAAGGTCTCAGCTCTATTCCAAAATGGCAAAATAAAGCTGAATGTGAGCTATGTTTGCAAAGTGTGCTGGTAGTGTTTCATCAGCACTTCAGAAAAAGAGTTTGCAAAAAGACTATCCCCCATCTTTAACAAGGAGAGAGTTTTGTCAGCAGTTAAAATAAGGGATTTATCTGTGCACAACAGGGACTAGTGCGTGACAAGGGGTCCAATTAAGTGCTTGCGTAGGAAGAGTCAAAATCTAGTACTAGTCTTGCTGAAATAAAGGGGAATTTCATTCCCAGCTTTATATAGGAACGAGGCTCATCCAATCTGTTGCAGGACCTGCCTGCATCAAGGCTCGACTACACACCAACCGTTCCTGCCTCCAACGTTTGGCACTCATGAAATATTCAGAGCTTTACAAGTAGGTCAATAAAATGATCTAAGGGAAGTTTCAGGTTCTGAGTCCATGCATGAATGGTTCATTCACCAGTCATCTGGTTTTGCTTTCCTTCTACCCTACATTTAAGCAGGGATGGAATGATCAATTTATTATGAAGTTGGTGCTGTCCAATATTCTCAGTAATTTGGTTTGCCAGGTGGAAGCATCCAAGTCATTAATCATCTGTTTTGTACTTGGTACTCTTTTAATATTTAACAACAGAAGAATGCATTTGTTTGTTTACCAGTGTCAGGGACAAACAAGCTGTGATATCAATTCAATCTAGACAAGAAAGATGAAAACATCTTTTAAAACAGTACTTTAAAAAGGAGTTAGTTTCTCTAAACACAGAAGAGCCACAAGGTAGCCAGAGTAAATCAAGTCAGACTGGAGCTTCAGAAATGAGAAGACCACGTAACAGAACAGCACTTTTCACTTTCTCTATGCCTGAAAGCACTATGTTTCTTTATAATTGCATTGAGATGCGATTGCCTGCTTGAGTTGGGTTCATTGCAAGAGCTTTGCGGTAGCCCCGGCTGTGCAAATAGTGGCTTTGGAGAGAAGGTCCACAGTTGCCCCATACGTTCCTCTGTTGGTGGTCCCGAGGGGTGAAACACCCAACAGCAAAGGTCTCCTCCACCCAGAGAGGAGGGCAGCGAGCAAGGGTTCGCCGTGCAGGAATTCAAAGCTCCACACCCACCGTGTGTCCTCCAGCACACTGCTAACCCCCTTGCAGCCTACACAGAGCCTGCTTCCTCGGAGGAGAGAAAAGGCATGCTCTTATCTCCTTAATTAGTGAGTGAAATCCTGCTCTTCGGTGGCAAGAAGCACCCAGGATGCAGGAAGGCTTTGAGGAGCTGTTTTGATCTTGCTGCCCTTTATTCAAGGAAGAACCTTGAAAATCCCAGCAAATCGTGTAGGATCAGACCAAATATGTCAGTCCATCAAAAATGCTGTTGCATAAAAAGCTGATGCTCACAGTGACGGCTCCTTCTGCCCTGCAGAGCTAGTGCCTCTGTGGGTACGTTTGTGAACACCGAGTTTGGTCCTCCAAGGCATGTGTTTGAGTGTTGTGTTGAATCTGGGCCTTCACAGTGGTTCATCTGAGGACAACCTGTGCACAGATTTGAAATGAAACCACAACTCATGTTTAATTAGCTCAGCTCCAGACTTCATTATGGATTAGAAATTCAAGCCAAGCCCATCAAGAAGTGTTTGAGAGAACACAGGCTGATGTATAGGCTAGCAGTAAAATTAGTAACACCTTCCAAATCTGACAGCAAACCTGTGGAGGCATGAAGGGCACTGCCGGATTTTACTGCTTATTAGCAACTGCATGGAAATGGCCCCATTGTCTCCAGTCCTTCAGATGCTGTGTGGGCACTGGGTGGAGGATGTGTGCCAGCATGCAAGGAGCTGGTCCCGTAGGTGCCAAAACATCGTCCCATCTGTGGGTTGCCAGGGTAGACACACTGGGCTGGTAACAGGGATGAGATAAAACCAGGCATCTGCGATGCCCAACCCAGCAGCTGCTGCAGATCCTACTGCCTGGAGAGGATGGGTGCACGTGCTAGGCTGGCCCTCCCTGGGTTTAACTATGCACAATACAGCAAGTTACAACGTATGTGCCTCTATACACACATAGATAGGTAGCACTGGCTGCTGACACTTTTCTTTCGGGGAAACAGTTTTCACTGGGGATTATTTCTTCCCTTTGTGTCTTCTTTGGGGAGGTTGCCCTGGGGGAGCCCAGCAGCCAGGTGATGGCCATTCTGCAATGAGAGCTTTGCTGGGAAGAACATGTCTCAGGGGAGAGCATCTGATCTCTCCAAAGGAGATATTTCTTTTTGTCCTGGGGAAGGGGGAAGGAATGTGATAATAATGTGATAATACAATTAACATGATAGGTTGTACTGCAGGGAACACGTCCAGAAAACAAGTGAGCAGACTACCCTTGGTAGCGTTAAATGAAGCAAGAAACAGGGGCATTTAATGTTCTTCGCTTCAAATTAAAATCCCCAGGAAGAACAATGATAATTCCTTAATTCATCATTAAATGATCCTAAATATTCCCAGTCCTTCTATTTTGTTCTTTATCTAGCAGATTTTTTTGTCATATTAGCAGCCACATGAGTTATTACATACTATTTGGAAGCCTTGATTTAAAAACCTCTATGTAATTAGTCGCTGAAAGTTCCATTTTTTTCTCCATCATTTGTGTGGATGAAGTTAATGACTCATCTTAGCTTTTTCTGTAAAAATATTCACTGTGGGTGCTTTCCCCAAAATCAGAAACTTTAGCCAGTACAAAGGCAATAAAAGGCAGGAGGAGCAGGGAAAACATTTCAAAATAAAACTCACTTTGAGAAAACAGATGAAGTTGCCCATAGATATTACCCTCAACTCCTGTATGTTGGGCAGTTGATTAAGACATAGATAAATGAATTGAACTTGTCAAGCAACCATGTAAATATCTAAGATATCTGTAGAAAGATAGATTTGCCCATTCTCCCTGTTGGAAGAAAAGCTTCTTCTAATGGAGTAGCCCACCTGCTGCTGCAATGCTAATCCTCTCCGTGGATTTTGACCTGTAGGCACAGGGCAATTGCATCAAAAACTGCCAATGAAAATGTTATTTGTACCTTTCCCAGCTCACCCATGCTGCTGGCTTTCCTCGGTGCAGGGAATGATGATGCTGTGGATGAAACAAACCTGACCAAAAAATTATTTCTATCCTACCAAAATAAAATATGTGTTTCCTGATGTCCCTAGATGTTCTGGAGGCACCATGGTAGTGGCAGCAGTGGGGATGAAGGAGGAGGTCCGAGTGCCTCTGCTGGTCCCCTGTGCTTGGGCGACTTGAAATAGAGCCCGAACATGTGACATGTGACATCCCTGGGCAAGAGGTTGCTCTCCATCCAGGGCAGGGGACATCAGTTCCCCTCCTCTCCACGGTGCTTGGGGTATGAAGGGGCTTTCAGGATGACAGGGCTCCTCACAGCCTCTGGCAGATGAGCATGGCTGTATGAGAGGTCCCTACTGAGAAAACCCTGGGGACATGTTCATTCTAGTCATTTAAAGCTGAGAGAGGTTTATTGTACCCCAAGAGCCCCAAAGCTCTAGGGACTATGGCTGAACCGGGAATGAGCAAAATCAGTCCATTTTGTTTGAAACATTGTGCAGGAGAGAGAACTATGGAAAAAGTTCAGCAATTTCCAAAACTCTGGAAACTGCAAACGTTGACTCACAATCAGAAACAGCAATAGAGGTAAATGCCATCCTCACCATCTTTCCCTTCATTTCCATTACACCTCCCAGAGCTGGAGAACAGATTACACTTCCCATATCACATACACTTACTTTGATTCAGCAGGAAACCAGCGACCAGTTATCCTGTCACTATCTGCACATCCCATTATGGTAACGAACAGAAGTCATCAAATTATAATACTCTTAATCACACTAAATAATGCCTCGCACTACAAGTTGCCCCATTAAAATCAATGGCCTATTTGTAGAGTGGAGAAGATCTCAGTGTGAGTAATGCCATTAAAATCCCTCCCTGGCTGGGAATAAAATTTAAAACTCCCCAGTGTCTTCCAATCTACCTAACAAACAACAGAGGAAAGGTATTGACTGTTAATGTATCCATATATATGATGTGTGTTTGTAAAGTAGAGTTGTGACTCAAATTCAGCAGATGAGGAGCATTTAATAAGAAGGGATGCTCGCCTTTGTCAACTTTATTGATTGGGGGCACAATGGTGTCTCCTGCTGATAAAGTAAATTATTTACTCGGCCACGGTGGCTGGAAGAAAGCTCACGCAGTGTGTTTGATTTCAACTGGTTTTTAAGTTTCGTTGGGGGAGAGGGAAAGCACAACGTTACTGGGCAGTCTCAAGGAGAAGGAAACAGCATAACAGCAGATCCCAGTGATGAACCACTTACAAAAAAAGAAATAACCAAGAGCTTAGCTTGAAATCCAGTGTTTTAGCAAAGCATTCCCAAGACACCCACGTAGGCTGGGAAGCTCTGACTGCTGTCAAGCCAAGCACAGACGTTGTCCCCAGCCAAGAGAGGAAGACCAGGTTATTTCATCATTAAAATATCCCAGAGAAGCCTGCCCAGTTATACACACACATACATACATTTGTACACACATATTTTCCCACCCGGCTTAAGCAAAACAGACACAGGAAAGCAGCCCACAAGGACCGAGGAACTGTGAACACCAAATCCTGGGAAAAATTGGGAGGGGGGGAAATATTCCAAATTCCAGTGCTGGGTTTTTGTATGGTTTGGTTGGTTTGGTGTTGGGTTGGGATTTTTTTCATTGAATTTAGCTATAAGCCACAAAGGGTCACAAAGTTCATGACAATAACAGCTTGAAGTGCACGACAGTTGCGGAAGGGATTGCCTCTTCGTCCTGTGCAAGCAGCACCTACCACTGTGCAAATTCCTGGGGTCTCCAGCTTCATGGGGGATGCTCAGCAGCATCACAGGCCACCTGGGCTGGGGGGCTGCAAGGTGGTAGGAAAGAAATGGTGCCATACGACAGTAACGCCTTTTCATTATCCTAAAAGCTTAGGAAACTAATTCAAAAACCAAAGAGGGTTAAACAGGATTAGAAGCATTCTTCTTTTCCGAATGCAGCTAAGTAATCAAATTGTTATTCAAAACAGAGAGTGGATAGTGTTTAATATAACAAGCATGCTCTTCACGAGGGTTTTTACCTCCCATATGCACTAATCTCTTGGCTTTCAGGCTCACCGCCACTTCTGTTTGAAAGCGTCTGAGGTGGGATGTGGGAGACCTCTTTCCTCGGGGAGGGGGCCTGCCACTAGCACGGCAAAGCCGTGGAGGAAAGCAATATGTGAATGCAGTATGCATGGGACAGCAACAAGTGTGCTCTGGTGTACAAGCAATAGGGTATTCGCTGCGTTTCTGCTGTCTTGAGTATAAGGAGCTTTTTGTCTGTTATATCTGTGTAGAAGATGCACCTCGCAGTCCCAGCTGCTCTGCTGCGCTTTGAGGAAGCTTCAAGGTGAGGACGTAACCATTTCCAAACCTGCCCTCTTTGTCCAAAACCATCAGCTCTCAAACAGCACATAAAACAAGCAGCAAATCTGATTCTCATCTGCCATGCTCAGGATACCTCACGCCTGTGACCGCCTTGATTTGAAAGTAATACCCATGTTTTTGAAAACCTACTGAAAAAATATGGAGGCAGATGGATTTGTAGTGCATCAGGGGCCACACGAAGGGCTCACAGGTGAAGAGGAACTGGTTAAAATCCCATCTGAAAACCAAATTGGTGTTTCTTCCTCTTTCTCTCCTGTCTACATTTTTCACTAAAGGACTCACTGTTGTGGCCTGAAGCATCTACAAGGTGTTCGGACAAATAAACATTGAAGAGCACGTTGCAAGGTACATGTCTTCATGAAGACAAATGTTAAAACATTGCAGAAGTCCCAACAGGGTATCTGCTCATGCATTTGTGCCAGGGGACCAGGGCAGCTGAGCATCACTTACTCTTCAGACCTTCTGGCTTAGCCCACAACAGAAAGGGAATCCCACAGCTCCTGGTCAGTGCAAGAGTAAGTCAAGCCTTTCCAAGATGTGCATTATAAAGGTTGCACATGATATGTAAATTCATCATTTCCCTGGACTCTACAGTCAGTGAATCTGTCTACATCTCAGTTCCCTCAGCAGTAAAAGACTTTCATAATTCTTGTGAAATCTTGTGAAACTCTTGTGAAAAGAGGAAGGATGATGCTATCTCACTAGGTACTGGCATAGTGTTCTCCTGAACACAGGTAGAGAGTGTTGCTGGTGGTGATTGGGACCTTTTTTGGCAAAATACCATGGGTCCTGCAAATATTGTCTGCCAAAAAATGCACTTTAAAATGTGTACATTTCCTGTAGTGATACAAACGAAAATGCGTCTCCCAGATCTGGGGGATCTGGGACATGGACGGGGAAAATGGGTAAACATCAACTCCTCATATTCCTTCATTGCTGTGTTCATGCAGTCCACTAACCTCCCAGGAGCACAAACCCCGAGGACCTCCATGAAATGAGCTTTTCTGCACAATGCTGTCCATGCATTTGCCATGAAGACGTTTAGACCTGGGCCTTCACAGCTGCCCAGCAACTCATGGGCCAGGTGAGTCTTTCCAAGGAATCCCACTTCCATTTGAGGAGCCAAATAAACATCTAGCTCTGACCATGTTGTCCCAGCAGCTGCAAGTCATCTTTAATTTCAGAACAGGGGACTGGGTTTACTGTAGGAAATGGATTGGCTGTTACTATAGAAACAAGTAGAAGAAGGTCATTGTTGGACTTTATTGGACTTCTTTTTCATGGAAGGTTGAGCTTGGCCTGGCAATATCGGCTTCTTTCCTATTGAAGCACAATCTCAGCATGCCCTTTCACAGCCGTGTGGAAATAGGTAACCACAGAAAACTTTCTAACTCTGAACCTGGTGATTTTACCTAATAGATTGCTTATACCTGGCCGTAAAATTACACACTGATCTCTGCAGGGCATTTTGGGGGGAAAAATAAAAAAGGAATCAAGACAACCAGTGAAACAGCAGGCAGACTCTGGTTGTGATTGTCATCTTCTTCAGCTCAGGCACTGTTAATTTAAAGTCACTGAAGAAAACTCCCCAAAATTTCTTGGCATTAGCTGTACAACTATATTAATGATGTTTCTTGCTAAAAATTTATAATGAAAAATATTTGTGTTTGGGTTTGATTGTTCACAGTGTGGAGCCCCTGAGTTCTTGGTTTCAGTCTCAAACCCTTTAGCAGAGTAAACTTCTCACTCTAACAGGAGTTTTATTAGTGAAATAATGAGCTCAAATTAAAATATTCCAACCTGAAGGACATGCAGAGCTATTCTCCCCCTCCTACTATGCCATCATGCTCATCTCCCTCTCCAGAGCACCATTTTGGGTGGATGAGGACAGCTCTGATCAGTCACTCCCATGTCCTGCTGCTCCCCTCCGCGTTGCTCAGCTCCTTGGCCAAGGCAGACCCTCGGGTGCGGGGCAGACCTGGGTCTCCCCAGGTCTTGTGCTTTAGATCTCTGAAGCTGGCTCATTTTCTAGACACATAGTGCCAGTAATGATGCACTGGCCATGCCCTCTCCTTGCTCTTCCAGAGGGGGTAAAGGTAATTCGTCATTCCTGACACAAGCCTCATCTCCTGGGGTGCTGGGAGCTAACTCGCTCTGCAACACACGTTGCTTCAAAAGCCAGGTGGCTGCTGGGCTTTTTGAACATCCAAAACAAAATTTTAAAAAGTGCTTTTTGTTGAAAACAGCAACTAATGGCACAGATTTTGGTCAATGGACATGCACTAATTGACATCAGTTGTGTTTTAATTGGTAGAGAAGAAAATACATGGTTATTAACATTCAAAGAAAAAAGACGCCTAGATTTTTCTGGCCTTTTCTAAATGATGAAGCTCTCTTCCTCTTTGAACCTGACAAAAATGAGCTGCAGAACTGGAGAAGAAGCACTTTTTGAGAGATAAAAAAATTACAGCCCTAAATGCTAACCTGGTGATTTTTCATTTGAATCCGTGCATTATCAGTGGAGCTCAACCTTCGCGCAAGCAGGTTTGGATTATAAATAGGGCTCAATAGGAGTTTTCAAAAGCATCTCTTTCAGCAGATAGTATCTGCCAAAACCAGAGCCTTTTCCAGGAACATATGAGTTTTGACAAGTTCCAGGTGTGAGGCGAGGGCAGGCGTTAGCCTGGCAGCTGACGCATTTGCCAATATACGGGAAACGCATTTTCAAGTTTCTGCCCGACCTGATTCATACTGAAGACTTGGACTTGACTTGCTCTTGTCACAGGGAGACCAAGCTGCTGCCTGCTCTGGTGGGAGCCCTGCACCCTGTAAGGAGGCTTTAGCATCTCCACTGGTTGTCTTGCTGAAGAGCAGGAAAGGTTTTGTAACACTGAACTCCTCACAGCCGTAAAACCCCGTTTCCTCCACACTCCTCACCACCCCAGCACACTGATGGCGACAATTTCCCTGCACCTCTCGCCAAGAACATTGTTTGACTTGAAGACACACATGCTATTTTAAAGGAAGCATCTAGGATAGTTTTAGTTTCAACCTCATTTCAAGGTTATAAAATTGAACTTAATAGCAATAGGCTCTTTTTCCCTAACCCGTCCCAGGCTCCAAAGATAATCTTCTTATGAATTCAGGGTCAGATGGAGGCTGGAAAACAGCTGGCCAAAAAATAGTAGCAAACTATTCTTAACTTCCACCCCAGTTCTGCAGAAGTTTTAAAAGAGCTGCATAAGCCTGATAATGCTGATGTGTCTCTTAAGATAGCTTAAGTGACACAAAAGGGGGTGGGGGGTGTTTCTTTTGGTCCTGAGGGCCATGCAGTTGTGTCTTGCTCCCGTGGAACGGATGTTCCCAATGTCTAGAAGCACCTTTTTAATTCACGCCATGAAAGAGAAGGCAAATTGGTGAATGAATTTGTTTCTTTCCTTGTTTTACAGGGAACAGCTTAAAAAGAAAGCACATCCAGCACTTTCACATGGAATTCAGGTCAGGCATGTAAAGCGATTCATCAGATGATGGGTTTCTCTGTCTGACAACAGAGAAATTGTACAGGGTTTTTGACTGGTTCATGATAGACCTTTGCTATTTTGGGGAACAAAGGAGAAACCTTATTATTTTCTGCTACATATACCTTCCCCTGTTCCCGTTGGTACCACTCATATAGAATGGAAATAATTGCATCTTGCTGCCACCAGATGCTAAGGAAATCAGCAAAATTGAGGGGTAGGAATGGGAATGTGACAAACTGGTCATGTTGCAAGACCCCACTCATCTTTTGTTCATCTTTTTTACTTCTGTCACTGTGATACAGGAACTAAGTGGGTGCTACTCAAATCCAGGAGAGGATCCTTCTCAAGCTGTGGTAGCAGAGGGAGAATGGAGAAAAGCAATGAATATCCCTCATAGGAGCAGGACGTGTTGCAGCCTGTTTGGGGGGTTGTATTTTTTTTAATTTCCAGCATCTCTTAACACTGCTTCTTTCGGGCAAACATGCCCCCAACAGCCTCCTGGACAGAGATGAGCATAAACTGATCTCACCTTGGGGTTTGCTCACTGAAACAGCTGAACAGTTCCCCCTTGAGGAGGAAATCCACTCTGCTCCTCAAAATGTTGCTCACCTGTCGAAGAGCTTCCTTTGGGGAGAAACTTGGGAGCTTCGGCAATGAGGAGAGCAGCAGTTGTGGCACCTCAGGGCTGTCTGGGGTGGGATTGCACACCCAGAGCAGTGCAAACACCTGGGCATCCCCATGGGCATCCCCATGGGCAGTGGAACATGGATGTGGGTGCTGCAAAGGGACCCTGCACTGTCCCATGGCCCCTCACCCTGTTTAGCTGGGGGATCCTTTAGGAAAAAAACACCACTGCAAGTCCATCTATTAGTGCAAGAAACCCTCATGGTGTGAGAAAAATGTTGTGATCGAGGGCATTGAATCAGTTGCCAGATCTAAAATAGCCATCAGGATGGCCATGGGTCTCTGGGAAACAAGTATCGTTTGGGCTTGTCTGTATCGTTATTGGGCAGCAGTGGTAACACACCAGCAACACTGGTGTGTTATCACTAGGGTGGTTAGCCTGGATGGGAAGACAACCATGGTATTAACACAAGCAACCCACTGCTTTCATGCAGTTTTGGAGACAGAAGGAGATGGAGTACACCTGGACAGTGCTCTGAGGTATGCACAGGACATCCAGCCCCTGCTTCCAGATCCTTAACCCTTGCAGTGTGTTTGGCAGAAACAGCCCAGGAGGTAGAAAACCGAGGAGTTTATATTTCAGGGAAAGCTGGATAAACTGTTTTCCCCTGAGAGTTTTTGTACCTAAACTGTATTGTTCACTAAAGATCAAAATGTTTTGTGGGAACATGTCAGTTCTGACACCATTTTCTAAAGAAAGGCGTTGAAATGAATCATTTCAACTCCCTCATTTTGATAAAGCTAAAGTGTGTTAATAATAGTGAAATGTTTTGATAATCTCCAAAACACTCCTTTGGATAAAGCTGAAAAATGTTTTGACTCTCCTAGCAAGGATAAATGCAGATTTATTATTGCGTGCCTTTTGCCTATTGGTTTTTACCAACCTCCAACGTGCTGATCTCTCTTTCTTGTCCTCACATCAAAGCATTCCACAGATCATTTGAGAAACCCAAATGTATATAAAAATTCCCTTAAAAAAGAATGTGGTTTGCCACAGTTTACTGCGTACTCCCTTTTGCTGACTGTGAATCCTCCAGCACCCCAGAGTTCACACCATGTAGAGAGCAGGAGCCAAGGGTATGGAGCAGTCAAGAAATCTGGACTTTTTGGAGACCAAACATCAGGTGTACATGGGTTAGCAGTGTAAATTCATGATGACTGCAAGAAAATGAAACAGTGCTCTCTCTGTATTTAATTGGCGAAAGAATTCCTAGCATCTAGGTTGAGATCTTGATGAGACTTCTTCCTCCAGCTGTCCTTGCTGCTAGTGCAGGGGGCTCTCAAAACACTCCATCTCCTTGCTGAGGGCAGGGCTGCAGCCTCACCGTCTGCATGGAGGAATGGCTCACCCAGAGCTGCTGTGGCCACAAAAACTGCTTCAGTGTGAATGGAAACTCAGTCCACACACCTGTTTAGCAGCAGCAATGGTGCCTACTTCAACCTTGCCCACGAGGCAGCCCAGACCCTATTTATGCTTCTCTCCCTGCCTGCATAGCAAACATTGTCCAACATATGTGCATGGAGTCAGCCCTTTCTTGCCTCTAAAATTTCATCTGAAAAAAGCTCAATAGATTATTAAAATGGATGCTATCTTCCTTTCTTTACCTCCTGGCTGCTATAACAAGAGCCCTGCCTATGTAGCTATATAGGCTAGGCAAAGACGGTAGGAATTTTTTTCAGTAACTGAATTAAATCTAAGCTGCTGGTGTTCTAAAAATAAATGTTTAACAAAATACTATTATTTTTCCACCTATATTTAGATTTCAGAAGTAAATTTCATTCACTGTTTTGTAGCAAATGCCCTGCTGTTTGCCATCTATCTGGGAAAGTGGTCTGATTTTGAGCTTCAGTGGTCCCTCAGTGGTACCTAGGCTTTCTTTTCTCGTTGGAGAAAGAGCTGAAGGGTTGTCAGTGGTAGCAAGGGCAAAGAAAGACGATAGTCTTTAGGTTTAATTTAGAGAGCAATTTTAAAGAAATACCCTTAATTTAAGCATAGGCTTGAGTCAGTAAAGCCATTAGTTTCAATACATCCATAGCTTGAGTTTGGGTACTACCAAAATATATGCATGTGCATGCATATGCAGAGAAAGCCCTATTAATAAAAAGAAAACAAGCAGTGAAGAACTTATATGTAAACCTGAATCTTAAAAAATGCTATAATAAGTGTATTATATGCTTATGTGTGATGATGAATTCATGTCTTTGCTTAGCATTAGGCACTTGGCTGAATAACATCTTTAATCATTCATAAAACCAAAATATTCACTCAGGGAGCCTTGGGCACACTGATCCCGTTGAACCTTCTGCCTTTGCTGCTACCGCATTGGCAGTTTCTGAGCGTGCGACATCACGAGGCCCAAAATTCAGTGTATGCCTCCAGCCTCTAAAAACAGTAGAAAAACCAGGTGCAAAGTCATTGCAGGATCAGGTTGTTTCTCTTGATATTTTCCGACTGGGCTGCAGCGGATGCAGGGTGGCATTTTCATCATGGTTTTTCCCCCAGTAAATGGAGATTGGATGGTTGCAGCACTTTGTTTCCTGCTGTTTCAGCTAGGCAAGTCAGGCATACTTTTCGGAGCTAGCGTTGATAAGTGCCACAGGAAAAAGGCAATAGGCCAGTTAATTTATCGTGGCATTTATTTCATGATCATGCCACTGGGTTTTAGATGTTTTACAAAAGAACCCCGTGCTCAGATAAACAAGCGGTCTGCTGGTGCCTGAATTTCTTTCCCCTTGGGCTCATTGGTAAAGAGGGATTGTTTGCATGAGTGTGGCTTTAATTAATATTTTGTAACATGCTGAGATGCAATTGCATATCACTAGCTTTAAAGATATTGGTTCCTAAAGAAGGAATGGAAAAGCCATCACCATAGGACTTTTTTTTAAACAACTTCTCTAATTAAGAAACCTGCTGAGCAAAGCGTACAAACACATGATTAAGTCCATCTGTATTCAGCCAGGCACATAAGCACACGCATAAAGTTTGGCACGTGCTTTACTCAAGAGGAATTGTCTGATGAATTGGGACCTAAAAAAAGGCAGGGGAGATGCACTGTGTTCTTCTTTTAATGATGCAGTATTTTATATTCTGGTAACTAGCTATTTCACAATATGGATTCCCCACCCCACCCCACCCTCCCCCTTTCTTTTTCCCTTGAAAACATCTCAACATAATATTTCTTGGCACATTTTTGTCAAACTTAGTTTTGAATATTGAACGACTTGCTGAAGAAAAGGAGCTGCACATTTCAAACCGCCTCTGAGAACCCAGAGTTCAGCCCTCCGCTCCTGACAAGGATGACAAAGAGTCTGCCGTGAGCACCTCATATGTTTCCATCTAATATGAGATTTCACATTCAGCATCAAAGGGGGAATTTTGCAAGGAAAAGCATCCCAGTGACAACACGTCCTTCACAGGCTAAGTCAATTTTAATTTTTTAAGCCGTTATTATTATTAGGCAGCAAAATGTGTGGTGCATAAATCTCATCCATTACTGATGGCTTTTATTTCATGAATAATCAAGTCAATTCCATTCAGGAACAGACAGAACAAGATAAGGATGTGAACGTCCTTTGCCAACAGCCACATACTCTGTGGGTGCAAACCTGTGGAACCGCACTGACCCCACTGGAGCCACACTGATTTTCACCCTTGGAGGATCTGCCCCTGCAGTGCAAAAGCCACCTGATTTTCCAGGGGTCACCCTGAGGGTCCTCCTGGAGATGAGATGGTTTTTCTTTGCCATGGCTTTTGAAGTCCTATTTTTGAGGTGAATGGTTCAGCAGCACATCATGATGGAGATGTGATACTCGTCATCAGTGTTGGGTTTAGTCTTGGCAGGTTCTGTGCTGTGGGGGGAAAGCACCTGAACCTCCTGGCACCATGACCTCCTACCGACCACCTGATATTTGCATTTTATATTCCCCGTTTCCTTTTGGACAACCCAATTTCCATAAGCCTGAGTGATTATGCCGCTTTTGAGAAATTAAACCATCACCTGCCTAATTTTAATTCCTATAATTTATTTTTATGAGGTGATGCTGAAAAGGGCAAAAATAATGAATATTTTGAAAGATGTGGAAGCCAGACCTGTGCTTTCCCTGAAAGCTATGCAGGAGGCACCTGTAAGAGATGCAGGAATAATCATTATTTTAAAAAAGAAACATGACTACTCAAATATGTTTCTAGTAGCACTGCAAATCGTAATGACCATATTTCAAGATAAAAGCTTCTAGGTAACGACACTGGCTTTTTCCCTTCCTGTGAAGATCAGGTTGGATAGAGGAAGCTGTCCCATTTCCGAGAACTACGACTGCCTTCTCAACATGAGACAGTGATGAGAAGAGACCACTAAATGAAAGTGATCTGGATTTTCTGGAAAAGCTATCCAAGATTAAACAATGTTTTAAAGCAGTGAAATGCAGAGACCAGATAGCTAAAGGGAAAGTCTATAGCTACACGTAGTAGACCCTCCTTCTCACTCCAAGCACTGTCTTCAGTGGCCGTAGGAAACACGGCTTGTATAAAACCAAATATTCTGTGCAAGGAGGGGAGAAAGAAGAAGGGGCAGCATGGTCTTCATGTGCATGACTAGGGGAATAGGAATGCAGGAAACAATATTCACTCTGTATATAGCATTACTGAGACCATCACTGTAATAGTGGGTCCAGTTTTGGCATCTGCACTCTGAAAGGAGATTGATAAATTGAAATGTCTGCACAGAGCTGCTATCAGAGGGTTCTTTACAGAGAGACACTAAATGCATTCAGTTGCTGAAAAAAAAGAAAGTTAAGAGTTAGCTTGAGCACAGTGTATAAAGGATCCATGAAAGGGCAAAAACATTCCTCTTCCTGAGCAGCTCTTTTATTCAGGACACTGAATCCAATGACTATAAATAAAAACCAGCAGAGCTGCACTGGTAGAAAAGGTACTAGTTATTCCATTCTTCTTTTTTTTCTTTTTCTCCCTTTCTTTTTTTCTTTTTTCTCTCTCTCTCTTTTTTTTTTTTCCCCTAGAGTAAGATTCATGCTCTGTATTTGTGAACTGGTCTGCATGGTGTCTTTCGCTTTATTTTCTTGGCTTTTTTTTTTTTTTTTTTTTTAATGAGGGTTTTGGAATAGCTCAGGAAGGAATGTAACTGCAGCCTCATAAACCAAGCACAGAAAACCCTCCAGAACAGCACTCAGCCCCCAACACGCAGCGGAGCAGTCCATAGCGGTCACTGCAACAATTTCTCCACTGGCTGCTGATCAGAGCTGCCCATCCTGGTGGTCCCTCCTGGACACATTTATGAACCTAAATATCCTCCTGGCACTTGTAGGCTAGGCTGTGAAAATGCCAACGTGAGCTGATTTTCTGGCTCATCATTTATGCTATGAATATTTTATAAACTGACTTGTTGGCTGGGATACGAGAGACATACAGAAGTGAAACAAACCACTTCATTCACAGCGAGCTGCTTTAGGCAAACATGATGAACTTTGAAAGCCTCAAGACCAGACGTGAATGTGGGTTTGACTTAAGGGCTCAAGTCCCAAAATCGCAATGAAGACATAAAATGGACAGCGCAGAGAAGCAAACGCTGCCCAAAGAGAGTCGTGAGACCGTGATCAGTGTCAGCCCACTGCCATCAACATCTTCCTCTTTTGGACCGGGCAAGGGTCAACTGCTGACCCATCACTTGGAGCATGGGGTGAAGGTTGTTTCTAATGATCATTTGGGAGCTGGGCTCAAATTCACTGCCCTGAAACAGCTAAAAAAAAAAAGATAAAGAAAGAAGGTAATGGCTTAAATTCCCAAAGACTACTCTAGTTTGGGAGAATCACCTCTGCAGTTGAAGGGCTTTTTTGACCATGGTCTATCTGGGAGACAGTTTCCTGCTTCTCCCTGTTGTAATTCTGCCAAGACACACTTTGGAGTGTTGATTGGTGCTGGTTTTTGCTTTAGTTTTGGAAAGTGTTCTTCACACCTGGGTCTTGAAAGACCTGTAGACCCAGAGCAGTGTGAGCCGAGCTGCCTCACACAAAGTGAGAATTGAAATGGCTCAATTAATGTTGTGAACATTGTTAGGAGGAGGAGAAGGCCAACAGGTTACCAGTGGCAGCTTTCAAGATGTCTTTTAAAGTTCTTAAGCAAAGAGAACCCTCAAACCCGCAACATTAACAACACAGAGGGCTTTATTTGCACTTACCCTGAGGTCATTAATTCCTCTGGGTCTTGCTCTGTCCCTGAACTTTGAAACCCTTTGTACTGTTAGAGTGGTGTAGTAGGGCTTTGGAAGTACTCTCCAAAATTAGATATATTTTTTTCCCCCAATCTTATTTCTAGTTACAAATTAGCTGTTTTCAGTTACTGGGAAATGTTTTGGCTAATGACAATCAAACATAGCAAAATGCATGACCAATCTTTTTTTAAAAAAATTACTGTTTTTACAGTACAGGAAGGACACGGACCTGTTAGAGCAGGTCCAGAGGAGGGCTGTGAAAATGGTCGGAGGGGTGGAACGCCTTTCCTATGAAGAAAGGCTCAGAGAGTTGGCATTGTTCAGCCAGGAGAAGAGAAGGCTCCAGGGAGACCTTGTAGCAGCCATTTAATATATAAAGGGAGACTTTACCAAAGCCTATAGTGACAGGACAGGGGGCAACAGTTCTAAAGTGAAAGCAAGTGGATTTAGATAGGATATAAGGAAGAATTTTTTTTACAATGAGAGTGGCGAGGCGCTGGCACAGGCTGCCCAGAGCAGCTGTGGGTGCCCCATCCCTGGCAGTGCTCAAGGCCAGGCTGGATGGGGCTGGGAGCAACCTGGGCTGGTGGAAAGTGTCCCTCCCCGGGGCAGGGGAGTGGGAACGAGATGGTCTTGAAATCCCAAGCCATCCTGTAATTCTATGATTCTATGATTTCAGGGGTTAGAAACACAAACGTCCCTAAAATAACTGCTATGAATTAGGAGTATTTGCAGGTAGTATGTCAGTGGAAAATAAGTTAAACCAAAAAGAGTCTATTTTTTCTCTGTTTCACAGAACTGTACAGCACCTAGCACATAACGATCTATGGATCACCAGCATTCACACCAAGGAAGTCAGAAACTACTTGTGCTCAGGAAAGTTGTTATGGTTTCTATAATCAAGAGTCGTTATACTCACCAGTAGCTGTCTGTAGTACAGACATCTGCATATGAACCAGCTGCAGAAACAATCCTCACTCAGGGGAGGAAAGTAGGAATTTCTGGAGCGTGATTCTTCTGGAGTATTTTAGTCCTCTATATTGTCCGACAGTGGATGATAAAAGGAGTCTGAAGCTGTTGGGGTTCTACAGCATAGCCACTGACACCCCCAGTGCACTCCAGTCCACATCTCTGGTCCCTGAAGTCCCATGGGATACATCAGTCCAGAGAGGGATCAATAGTGTCCTTGCAGTTCTCCCTCCTTAGCGCCAGCATGAGCATCAGGTGTGTGATGACACTCAGGAGCTTCATTTTATCAGTGAAATAAAGCACACTGATATATTATTTCTCTCTCTGCTTCTTCATTGTCACCTGGCCAGACCCTTCCAGCACACTCCTTGCTACGGACTCCAAGCTCCATGGAGGGCTCCATTGCCCAAACTGCCTCCCTGGTCCTTGGGCTCCAGCTTGTAGCTCATAACTCCCACATCTCTTCCTCTTCATGAGTTGCATGCTTAAATGCTCTTGATTTGCTCAGGAAGGCAGAAGCTGAAAGAAATAAACAGTATCATCCTGAATCTCAGCTCAAGGAAGGAAATAAACCTCAGTAGAAAGAGCCAAATGTTAACAATATGATCAAGAAAAAAATCGCAGCTCTAGAGGAGGAGCTCTCATGTAGGAAATGTATGAGAAAAAAACCTAAATAAAATCTAGAAGTCAAATTAACAGGTCACTGAGAAACAACGAAGATTATTAGGGTGAAAGGCTTGTGCTCTCTTGCAGGAAGAATATGCCCAGTGCTTGACACAGCTTTCTACACAGCAAAGCCAGCAGCAAAGAAACGTCCTCCATCACAGCAGGGACTGAAGGTGCCCAGCAAAGTCTGTGTCAGAACATTATTTGGGGTTGTCAGACAGGGCAGGGCTTTTTACTTTACATCTGAAACTTTGATACAGCAAGAGGAGAATGGAAAAAATCGTAGCACTGGCTGGGCATTCCTTGA
Organism: Ibycter americanus; assembly: GCA_035590275.1. Taxonomy (NCBI): domain Eukaryota; kingdom Metazoa; phylum Chordata; class Aves; order Falconiformes; family Falconidae; genus Ibycter; species Ibycter americanus. Next base: position 26,456,654 of record JAVJGI010000063.1, read on the forward strand.
TTGTTATGAGATCAAGGTTTATCTACATATAGAAATAAACGAACACGTACCCCTGGAAGGTCACTTTTTTAGTTTGTCTGTCCTCTTAAGGTGGGGGATGTACTTTAGCTTGTATCAGTTTTATACCAATTTAACTCCCCTGCTTTCAGGAAATTTGTCTCTGGTTTATACGGTAGTAAAGAAGAAGCATCAAGTCCAAAACCTCTTTGTGAGACAGGGACAAATGCTCATACTCTGTGCAAAACTGTGTTCATGTGTTTAATCTACTGAAGTGTATAGTTGCATTGAAATCAGAGGGAAAACATTGCCAAATATGTTCAAAGAAATGCTTCTAGGAAGTGTGAGAATTTTGTCAGAAGAGGATTACAAGTGTGTTTAAAGTATCTAAGTCCTAGAGTTTGGTCAAGAACACTTCATTTTTAATATCCTTATTTAATAGAAGTGAATTATTTCTCTAAAGAGATACCTTAGCTCAAACACAAAATGAGAATTGGCTATAGGAAATGTTGCATTAAATTACAGACAAAGACCAGAAGGTCAGCATGATTGACAATAACACTTTTCTCTCCAAAACTGTGCTTTTTTGGGCGCTTTGCAGTGTTACTTAGTGACAGAAGAAAGGGGATAAATTCCTCTTTGAAAAATTGATCCTACTTTTTCAATTAAAATTTTCAGAATGTTGTTGGTCATTTTATCATCTCTGCTTTTAATTTTAGAGCCAAGCACCCGTTCTTTTTTCAGTAATAATTTCAATTATAATTCTTTACATTTAAGCTAGGAGCTTCTTTTCCATCATAACACATTCTAGTGTCATATGCTCTGTCATCCTGGCAATAAGCCAATACAGCATCTTCTGCACCCTTTCCACCTCATTTCCTTAAGTTCCTGTCAATCTTCTCATAGGCACTGGGAACAAAAACCTCAGTCATTTTCTATCACTATCTCACTACAAAAAATAATGGAAATTCAGCTAGCAGGCACTGCATCGTGTCCATACACTGACATTAAACTAGTTCTGAAGATGGTGCTCTCAGTATCATGTAAGCTTCCCAAAATATCTGTCAAGCTGTTTCTAAATTTCCTTGGGGATTCTTCTGTTATCACTAGGTCATTCATTAGGTTGTAATGAAAAGACTTGTATAACAAAATTGGACATAAAGAATAAGTGCTGAAAGTTGCAACATCTATTAATGTTTTTGCTGAAAACTTTGTGGAATGAGGCCTTTTTCGCAAAGCAAGAGAAGTTGTTCAGATGGAAGGAATGCTGCTAAAATAGGCTGTGGGAAATGTCTGATTAATGTACCAATGAGGAAAATCCTTAGGTCAATACAGAGACCACTCAAGAAGAGGGCCACAAATGAAATTCTAGACAAGATGGAACATCAAATGAGAAATTTCAAAAACAGGGTCTATGAAAAAAGTAGCTGATAAATCACACTGTCTGTTTTTTAATCTGACCATATTTCTGCTAGTCAGTTCATTTCTATTAAAGGGATGGACCTCAGGATAAATCAGAAGCAGCTCCATCAATCTCACTAGAGTAACATCATTGTAAAATTGCTCTGAAATCTGAATCAGACACAGTATCTGCTGGGTAGGCAATAATCAGTTCTTACCACTAATTTCTTGTGCAAAGCAACCCCTCATCTGCCATTTCTGATAACACCATCACTAAGGGAATGGTGAGAACTTCAGTTCTGCTTTGCTAAGCCTGTAGCAGAAAGTAAGCAGAAGGTACAGGGAAAGGCAAGGCAAGAAAAGCCTGGATGATGAGAGGGGCAGAATGTCTTTTGAGTAATACTCTATTCAAGTTTTTGAACTATCGCTCCAAATAATTATGTCAGAATAGAAGATAAGGCAGAATGAGCATTGTGAGTAGAGGTGGTAAGAGGTCTGATATTTTTTTTCCCCCCAAATGTCATTAATAATTTTTAAAAGAGGATTAAACAGTCCTTTCACTACTTGGAAAGAAAATCTCATCACTGTTAACATTGGGAAGGCTTCAGAGCTCCCACAGCAAATAATGTGCACATATAACTGGTTTATCAAAAGTTATAGCACAGCTTTAATACACTGCTTGCTTTAACTAGAGTCAGAACTGTAAAAGCACCTCAGTATAGGCACACATAGGGAGATATAATCAGTTTTATAGACTAGTGTAAACTTATTCTCCTGAATTTGTCATTTTGAAGCCTAACTCCAGTATTCTAAAGTCCAGCTGACATCTTTGGCTCCACCATCTTTTAACGCTTCGGTGCTTAAATCATTTTTGTGGATGGATTCGTTCACCTGTGATGCTTGGCAGCTGTGGAACTCTTACTTTCACTCTGCTATATTATACTTGACCTTGAACATCCAGCTGTAACCTGACTTGAGAGTCCAACCACCAAGCAAAGCACATTGCTTTTCAAAACCTCACTTTGGAGAGCTTTCGCTTCCCCTGTGCTGCTGTCTGCAGAGGCACCTTCCCAGCAATGCCGTCCTGTCCCTGAGTCATCCTAATGGAGATTGAAAGATTGCTTTTGTCCCCAGACTGACAACTCTGACCTGCAGGGAGTGGCAACATGATTAGCAGGTCATTTCCCAAAGACCTTTGTTTTCCAATAATTTTTGTGTCTGCCCATGCTATTAGATTTAGAAGGTAAAAGCAGTTCTCAAAGGGTTTTAATTTTATTTAATGAATAAAAGAGCTGATTTCATAGTGAATGAGGCTATTCATAGCAAGCTACCAGATTAAAATAAAAGATAATATAGCTTAAGCAAATGCATGCACTTTCATTTCCACTAGCATTTCAAAGCAAGGTCTTTGCTTTTCCTGCTCCTTCATGTAGATTACCAATACAACCTGAAGAGCTGTCAGGAAAAACAATGGGAGTTTGCAAATACAATGGCTTTTTTGGCTAATCTTGTATCACATCAGAGGCTCACAAACTAATTTGATTTGACTCTTGATAAAGTTCCAGGAGGTGAATCTCTCCTGTTTACAGTTCCAGAGTATGCAGCTCTATCCTGTACAAAGCAATGCCTCCTGCCCTAGAATAATACACCTGGAACACAACTCAAACATAACACTCACAGCTGAGTCATGTTACATGGATCCAAACTCAAAAGGCATTCAAATTGTTTGACAGAACAGAAATTAGAGGACAAATATGTTAATTCTTGTTGCTATGAGGATTTTCCTTCCAGTATTTTATAACATGTTTCTTTCATTTAATCTCATTGCTCCTGGCTCTACATTAAGGCAGCAATGAAATTACACTCATGGTAACACTAAAGTGACACCCACAGCCTGTTATCTCCTCCCTGGAGACAGCAGGAGAGCTAAAGCTCTCCTAAGTTCTCCTAAAGGAGAGCTTAAGCTATACCAACCTTTTTCTTTTCACGCAGCAACATGATCTTGATTTCTGTTACTTTTCTCTTGATTCTTGTTCTCTGTTGTTCTTACACTCGGTTAATGTCTCTCAGGTAATACGTTGTGCAGCAATGGAAACCAGACTCTTTGTGCCATGAAACCAAAGCTGCCTTGAGGGAGAGGGTTCCTGTCCGGCTCCAAGTTACTCTGGAGTGATTGCAATGGTTTTGCTGCTGCACCATACTGAAAACTTGCATTTAAGAAGAGCATGCAGAAGAATCACCATGTTAAACCAAACTATTAACACTTATTCTGCTACCTGCTCTATGGCAGCGGTCAGTATGGAGAGCATGATTGTCAGCTTTGGGTTATCTGCCTGCCAAGGGGTGCCTGGATGTATAACTACATGGCTCTGGCTGCTTCAGAAACAGTATCTCTTTTCCCTTGTGTAATATAGTCTCTTGTTATAGTGATGAAGATGTTGGTTGCTCTAAATTCATAGAATCGTAGAATCATTTACGTTAGAAAAGACCTTTAAGATCATTGAGTCAAAGCACTAATCTAGCACTGCCAAGTCCACCACCAAGCCATGTCCCTAAGTGCCACATCTACATGTCTTTTAAATACCTCCAGGGATGGTGACTCAACCACTTCCCTGGACAGCCTGTCTATTCTCATTTAGTACGTGTTTCATTTTCAGCATGGCAATGACATGATGTTGCTGACGAGGTCCAGAAGTGAGAACACTAGCTCCTCCAGCATTGCTGCCTGAGTTGCTCGTGGCCCTTCTCACATCTCTAGCCAAACCAGAGTCAACCTGGAGGAAGCTTCAGGAAGTGTGACACTGGATTTTTGACCCGTAGCAACACTCCCCTCCTCACCTGGCTCTGCAGAGCCACTAACAGCCTCTGTGTGAAGGTGGACCACAGCTGTCATAGTCAGGCTAGTGGTCCTTCATCTGGTCGTCTCTTAATGCTTTTAACAGTTCTAAGGTATTGCATAAAGCAAGCTGATTAGACCTTATCAACTTAATATTTTTCCACATGCTTTTGTCTCTGGTTTTTTATTTTTATTTCAGTCTATGTAGATACAAGACAATCGTCCCAACTGCACATTTTGAATACAGGTACAGCTTTCAGGCAACATCTGTCCAGCCCCCAGGTCACTTGGCTGCAAGATTCCTACAGAAATGCTCCTTTCCAGGTTTATCCCCACCATTTCTCAACTGCCTCTGCAAAGTTCCTTAAGTTAATGAACAGGGATAAATAAGAGCTTTTGTGTAAAAGGAAGATAAAGTACCACATAAAATCAATTCAGAGAGTCTTCCTTATGCACAGGACTAAATAAGCGTACACTTAAGCTTTTTGTAGTTCTATATCCCAAACCTAATTCCCATAACTAGTTGGTTTGCTGCAGTTTGCGTCAGACAAGCAAGACCAGTCTAGGGCAGCAGACAGCTCTCAGTGTGTCCAGGTGAGGGAAGAAGGAATATCTGATGTTATTCACCATTTACTGCCCACATAACGATTTCCTCCCATCAAGAGCTCAAAGTGATTTTCATTGAATCTGATTTCCAAAATGCATATTAGCCTGCATTTTTTCCCTTTTTTGATTTCTTTATTTCAGCATTACGAGTACTGCAATTTTAATAATATCCACTGTTTTAAGATTGAGATTGATGCATGACATAGACTGGTGAAATGCATATTATTCATCTGCCATGCTGGGATGGCTATCAGCTCCGATGTATTAATAAGTTTACATATATTTAAGGTATTACTGTCCTTCCTGGTCAATGCTATAAAAACAGCAGAATATTCTACCAGAAAATGAGGAGATACTTTGTGCCCTGGACTTTTCCATTTTTTAAATCCCTTTTGCAGACATGCTTATAGTATTTGACATTTATTCAAAAAGCTGAACTGTTTTTAAGAAGAACTCTGTGATTCTTACACTGCATTTATGGGTTATTTAAAGCTGGGAAAAAATTAGAGTAAATTTCCTACATTAACTTATTCCTACACATTTTTGCAACTCGTGTTACATTGCATACCGTGTAAATCAGGAGACAACATGCATCTCGGAATGAGATAAATGGATTACTTGTATTCTATGGGCTTGTCCTTCATTTCAAGCTGGTATCCCTACAGCTGAAATATGGGATGCTTTCTGTTTCATATTGTAAATATTTTTTGATTTAGCCAACACCTCTCAGACTCCCTGGGAGTAAGACAAAGGAATTCTGATGCTTCTGGCTTAAGTTATCCTATTCATTTGCATCTTTTCTGCGGTTAAGATGATCCTCAGCTGGTCCAGGCTTCATTCATTTACGGACTAAGAACATTTCTCAGGATGGTGGGAGTACTTCATAACCACTCTACTAATGATGAAAAGGACGAGATCCATCCCCTCACTTAGGTATATTTATGGTAGTTATGAGTATCAAACTGATCAAAAGTATTACAAAGTAGTATTTTGGTGCTCAGCATTGAAAACAATAATGGATCTGAATTATCTTCTTTCAGAAATATCTACCATTTCTGATTCACAAAGCAATCTGGAGCAAAGATTTTTACAAAAAAACCAAGGTAAAACTCTGAAAATTATCTTAATACAAAACCTTTCCAATTATGTTTTAAGATATTAATTTAGCCTCTGAGCAGTTTTACTTTTTCCCCAAAAAGAGAAAGCAGGGACATTGTAGCTGGGTAGGAATATCCTGGAGCTGCGACACTGGTGCGATAACACAGTAGCACAGGGTGAAAGCAGCAGATTACTTGGCGACAAGGAACTCCTCAGGGTGCTCTGAAAGTGCAGTTGTGTACAGTCGCTCAGTAGCCAGGGTGAGGCCAATTTACACATAGCGTTAAGTATAGTGTATTTGCTGTGTTTCACTGGAGGTGGAACACTTCCGATGGTGTTGAGTCCACTTCACGTTTTCATACACTAACAAAGTTTAAAAAACCACAGGAAAACAATGAAGAAGTTCCTCTGAATTCCATAAGTTCTCGTCCCATTTTCTAAATCTGATCCTGATGCCCTTGGAGCAACAATTTGTGTGAGTTGCAGCAGCAGTTTTCCATTTCTGTCCATCCATCCACCCATCCACTTCCATACATCTCCCTGCACTGAACAGACCAGATCCCATGTGGTTTTTTCCCTGTCAGATTGAACTATGCAATAACTTGAGAGAAAAGATGCAGAAGTGCAGGTTCCTTTCATAAATAGCTCACAAATGATGAGTAAACCATTAGGGGAAATTAATTAGGGTGATATGTAACAGAGATAATTTATCATGACTAATTAATCTGAAAAAAAGAATTAGTAGGTCTAATTTTGATGGTGTAAATAGTTACAACTTGGTTGGTGTAGTCACATCTGAAGTGAGTTACTTTTTAGTTTTACCCATTGGGTCATTCCAGGGGAGCTGATAACCTGCAAAGTGTCAGCATATAAATGCATTTTCAGATATTTCCTTAGTTCTTCAGAAAATAATCACAGTCATTACACTTAAATGTCTTCTCCTTCTGTCTCAAAACAAGTTAGTTTACTTTCTGTTGAATGCCCTCCCTTATATAAAAAATTTTAGATCAGTTTGCTGATAGAACTGCTCAAGGCAGTGCTGCTCTGCAGTGCTGAGGCCAGTAAGGGCATTTTGCAGAGCTGGACACAGCTCCGGTGTGCCCAGAGTCAGCACTGTGTCCCATGTAGTGTCCTTTGGACACCCTTGCCTGGAGGTGACACAGGAAAGACTTTCAGAACTTTTGCACCACGCAGAGTTTTCTTGCTCAGCAGGCAAACCTGCTCTGCAAGCATGAAGATGTCCAAGGACCAAATAAACAAAACAAAACGAAACAAAAACCCACCAAACACCTAGCATAAAAAAAAAATAATAATTATGAACTGGTGAAATGGGTACATTGGTACATCTGCTGGGTCCTAAAAAGAAATTTACAGCCTTAGGAAAAGCCACTCAGCTTTCAAAGGACATAGAGATCATTTATTGCTTCTTGTCTTTAAGTAAACAGTATTTTATGGTGTCTTCCTCCTTCCACATATCCCTTCATAGCGGGAATTGGGTGACAGCTGATATTTACAGGCATTAACTAGATCATGAAAGCAATGTTTCTTGAGCCCTCCCTTTGAAATCTGATGGAATTCACAGTAACTTAATTAGAAACATGGAGAAATGAGATCAGAAGAAGCAGCTGACCTCCGAAAACATTGTGATAAAATAACCTATTTTATTAAATGTCGTAAACCAAAAAGATTTTCTGAAAAGGAACAATACTAAGATTTAGGAGATGCATTTATGTTCCCGGCTCTGCCATAGCTCCCTGTGACCCAGGTCAAGACATAAAGTCTGTCTTCCTTGTGCTGTAAGACAGGTAATGATCCACTCACTCCTCCACAACGCCTCTCCTCACCCAGCATGTTACACACTCGTCAGGACATTTGCTTTCCTTCCTTTGCACAGCTCATGTAATTCAGCAGGTCCCTGACATCAGATGTTGTCCACAGGGCTCCCACCACTGACTTTACAGAGCTAATACGCTGAGATTTTTAGTAGCTGAAGGATGTGGTGAAGGCCAAAAAGCATTAGCGAGTGGAGAAGGGGTTTGCAGATGTGTGGATGCTGCATTTACTAGTACCAGTCAGGACAGAGCCTCCAGCACAGTCAGCCACCAATCTTCTGGGTCTAAGGAGCTGGAAAGCTCACGCTGGCCTGACCTTACCCTAAAAAATTACTACTGGCCAGGTCAAGAACAAGACACTGGCTCTGGTCCAGCCCTACATGACCTTAGATTGCCTCTTACCCTAATGCGAGGTTGATGGAAGAACGTGCCTATTTTTTGCTTGTTTAGTGGGGGTGGTCTCAAAGATGCAGGCAAAGGCAGAAGAGCTTATGGAGAGCCCCTGACCAAGGGTCATCACAGGGTCTGTAGATCCCTTAGCACCCAGAGAGAGGCAGGACCAGCACCAGCGACTCAAGGAGCAATGTTGTGTTGTTCTTAGCTGATGTGTTGAGCTACTGGTTGGGTACTGATCAATGCAACCTCTGAGCATGAAGCCTTGTCAGAAGAATAAGGGCAACTAAAACTGTGTCCTCTAAGCTGGGGGGGAAAATTGCAATTACTTCTGGATGCCTGTTTCTACGACTTCAGAGGACGACGGAGCATAACTTACAGCCTATGTCTCTTACAGGGACTTTTTAAGAAGGAAACCTCCATGTAGGAAGTAAAATTCTGAAAGTTTCAATGTTCTCAGAAAAGAAAAGATTCTTAAAGGAAAAAAAAACCCTGAATATTTACAATGGCTCCAGCTGCAGATTGAAATTACTGCCCTAAATTAAATCCAAGGGCAAGTAGGAAGGCAGATTTTAGCAGTATTGCTGTTAAACTGTCAGCAGTACGCGGGTGGTCAATGAGCAGCTATGGGTGAAGAGAGAGTCACATCAGAGATGGGTTCATTACTTTAGTCTTGTGTTGCAGGTTTTCTAGTGCTCTTGAACTTCTACTTGTTCTGTTGGGGTGCTGCCTACTCCCTGCTGCATGTAGGGCTTGAAGAACTGTATTGAAATTCATTTCTTACTTGAGGCTGTTTTAGTGAACTCTTGAAGAAATGAACCCAAATATCAATCATACCTTTCATCCTCGCATGCACAACAATATCAAGGTTCTTCAGTAGTACTAGGATCTGCATTTTGCAGGTTAAAGAATTGCTCACAGACTATCATTTTTTATTAACGGCTTGATTTTTTTTTCTTTGGCATTTTTGAATGAAAACATGCAATGAATATTTCAAAGAAAGCCATAGGACTGCTACAGCCTGATGCTCCTTTTACATCACTCTTTTTCATAAAGAATATAGCACCTTGATTGCTAAAAGTTAATTGCTAGGTGCACTCCTTAGTTTTATATCAGTTGGGTGAATTATTGTAGCAAGCTGCCATTTGTTTCCAGGGTTTATTTCTCATGATAAATGTAAATTACTCTTTAGATTGATGACACCATCCTGGCACCTTGTTCCTCAGTGTCACCCTTAGGGCAGCCCCGGGAATACTGCTGCTAGTTACTGGTGCGTTTCCCTATGTTCAGATGTTTTAAGAATGACACTAATCAGAACTGCAGCTTTCTTCCATCAGGTTCTCTTTCATATTTCAAGAGGCAGCCAAGAAACACACAGCATGATTGCTTTTGCCCTAATGATGCTATTTATTAAAATTCTTTGTCTTTCCATTTTGTGAATACTTTTTTTTTTCCTCCTGACAAGGTTCATAAAATAAAATATGTCTGCTGTGGGACTTCAGACCCTTTTTAAATGGTAAGCTCCTCTGTCAGGACTTGTGACTGGGGGCAATACTGTGGTCTGTACCTGTAGAAGCCACATGTACTTCCTGGGTTCCCATGTCTGGATGTACCTCCCAGTCTCATCCTGACTCCATGTGGGAGAAGGTTTGGGTGTCCACCCTGCCTTTCCCACTTCACACAGGGAAGCAAATGTGTTCAACACACAATTTCTGAGTCAAAGCAAGGACAGGACTTCCACCAGCCGTGGACCGATCATTTAGGGTCTTAAAAACAGCACTGCAACACTCAGAGTGGTGCTGTCCCAGACTAAAGTTTTGGTAGTAGCTACGGCAGAAGCCTACTGGTCAAATTAGTTCATATTTGAGTCATTCACTTGACTGGTTTGGGATTAAAAAAAATACCAGTGGGCACTCCTCTGCACGGCCTGCTGCAGATGTGCCTCACCTTGTGATTTATAAGAGGGAAAGCATACTACCCCCTCATCTTGGAGCAGGGTTGCAAATCCCTGAACATACATGAAAAGACTAAGACACCACTGGGAGTTGTTCTACAAAAGCTTCAAAGGGCAAAGATAAATCTGTGAAGCCACACGGCTCTGGAGAGAGGGCAAGCGGCGACGCGAGGAGCACGATGGCAGTGCCAGGAGATACTGCAACTCTTTCTCCAAACGCTGAGCGGGGCCAGAGGGAAAACAAATGCACATGTGATCCCAACATCAACAACGGAAGGGCTGGATCCAGCCCGTGCTTGCAACTTTAATTATGGCATTTTCTGATATTTGGCTTGGCAGCATTTAAACGGCTTTTTGGGGCCAGAGTCAGTCTTCATACCACTGCTCACGCCAGCTGAGCTGTGCCGCAGTCAGCAGCCACCCTTGGGGAGAGGGAGCAACGCGCGCTGTGCACAAGCACAAGCGAATCTGGGCCACAGCTATTTCATATCAAAATACATTGCATTAATCAGCTGGTATTTAATTAATAGAAAAGATCTGTCTGATTAAATTTCAATTAAGCCCTTAGCAGTGACACTTCGGATGTTGTTGGACAACCTTGCTGACCACACAGATGGCAGGCAATGAAAACATTAGCCAAATATTTTTACCATGACTGGTTGAACAAAATAAAGTACATCCATTATAATGAGCCATGTTATAGCACAACCCCCTGTAGTACAGCAAGCAGTGAAATTACTACCATAACAGATTGCTGCTCACTCTAACATATGCTGACTCTCTAACTTATTCTGTATTTCAGTGCACAAACAAGGATATACAGATGAATTAAGTTCTTTGATCTGTAATGAGTGCCATGAATCCACAGGTTCCCAAAGAACAGCACAGAGAATCCAGTAGTTATTATATTATTAAAATAAGGTGATTTTTCCCCCCCCCTCTGTCTTTCTGCGTTCTCATTAAAATACCTTTCCAGAGGAAAGTTATTAAAGAGCCTGTTTCACTAATTCATCAATAAGAAAACAGCAGCCAAAAAAAAGTCACCCTCAGTACTTAGGCACATAGACATTCATCGCAGTGACAAAGCTTGAACATAATTACTTAGCTGTGTGATGTCTTTATTATATGAATCTGCATTAATCTGACTTTGAATTGACAAATTTCACAGCAGTTTATTGGGATATGACGGCTAAATGACTGATATGACAACGACATGTATAGTAATCATAACCTCCTAACACAGTTGTACTTTTTTATCTCCCAGATGTAGCCCTCATCATGATGCTTCAACTGATTCCAGGAACCTAAAAAAATTTTACTGTATTGTACTGATTATAAACTTGCTAAAAGCTTGTTGGTTTGGTGTTTTTTTTAAACACAGTAGACTCACGCTACACTGTACTGTGAAACTACACTAGTGGGTATTGATGTTCAAAGTATCACCATGGGGGTTTACAGTATAATTAAGCAATAATGTTAATAGAATAAGACCCTGCAAGAGTAGCGGTAGCAGCCTTTACCACTGGTAGGTAAATGCAGGGCAAAGCCATTTACTTTTGAAGTGACTGAACTCGTTGCTGAAGTATACTGTTATATGGCCTGGAGGCCTCAACAAACCTGAGATGTCCCAGTTGCTCTCTCCAAACTCTCTGTGTGTGCTGAAGAACTGTCATAAAGCCAGAGCAAAGCCTGAAGGTGGGACGGGAGCAAGAGCAGTCACTGTGCTCAGTCTCTTTGGATGGCACAGAGCTGTCACCCTCTTGCTCCCCTTGCTCTGAATGGCCCCAATTCAAGAATGAAGTCAGCTGAAATGCTGCTCTGGACAGCAGTGGGTGACGACTTCAGAGGTGGCGCTTCCTAGGAGCATGGAGGCATCTGTCCTACCTTGGGCTGTGCCAGCTTCTTCACCCTGGGGAGAGGGTAAAAGGAAGAGTCATGCATGAAAACATTTACATTAGACCACTCCTCTCCACGACAAACTTCTTTCCAGTCTCCCCTTGTTAATAATACCTTCTGCAGATTGGAAGGAATAACCTTGAGGATCCAAAAGAGCCCCTGTACCACTCACTGCAAGACCTTCTGTCCTGCCCGCTTGCTGCCATCATTGCCTCCTCTTCCACTCCAGACATTCCAAGTGCCACATTTTGGAAGTTATGGCGTATTGGGGTGCACCTGTATGGAGTAGGGCATCCAATGGGGCAGCCCATTGGGCATCACCAGGGCTTTGCAAATAAAGTAGAAGACAGTTTCTGTGTGGAGCAGGCACAAAACCTCTTATCATACCAGGTCTAGTGCAGGGGAATTAGTTCTATATGTAGTTGAAATTTTCATTGCTGCTGTACCTGTAAAAGAGCGTTAGTATCCTCATTATTCAATTAGACAGATACGCTGGCAATAAAATATTCATTTTTTGCAGCAGAAGCTGAATGATATTTCCTTGAATACCTGCAGACATATTTCCTAATTGTTGCCTCATATATCTCAACTGTATTATTTCTGATTTGCAAGTGTAAATAAATGTACTGCTTGGGATGATCATATTTCACACCAATTTATTTGAATGACATTAATGAGTTCCCTCTACCAGTGAGACCTTGCTTTGAGAGCCAGGCTGTGTTTTGCTACCCATAATTTAATATAAGATGGTTTCCCACCATCATATATTAAAATTAAATAAATAAATAAAAATCAGCCATGGGAATGCCTGAAAGGAATTAATTTTGTTAGTTATTTGCATTCCTCAGTTATGAGCCTGTGACACCATTAACAAAAAATAATTTTAGTAAAATTCTGGGGACTTGGAAGTGATCTTGATGTATTTGAAGGTTACAATTGCTAACAAGACCCACTTTGCTGTTGGAAGTATTCCACAGTTATGGCAAATTTAATATTTTACTCCTGGAAGGCACGAACAGTGACATTTGGCTAGTTTCAAAAAAAGGGCGTACATTGAAAGAAGGAAGAGATGTTTCGTTTACTATACTTGGTATTTCTAAAATATTACATAATTGTTGCCTGAAGACCTAAATCACATTCACGTTCACCATAGCTGCTTACCAGAATTGTCTCAGCAGAGTTCCCCTCGCATTTGCCTCTCAGTTTACATCATTCCCTTAAAAATACATCTGGAAATCACCACCTTTTAAGACCCTCCACAGTGATCTGTATATTTCCCCATGCCACGAAGAGGTGTTTCCAGGGCTACATGTACCTGCAGCTCTTTCTCATCATCTTTCTGCTGATGCTTTAGACATCACTTCGATGCTGGAGCAGGGTCACGATGCCAAGCAAACGAAAGGCTGCGCAAATAAAGGTACCAAGTTTACATGCTGTGGTACAGAAACTGAAGAGCCTGACTTCGGAAAGGGATTCTCTGTGATGACTCCAGACGTGAGCGATGCAGGAGCTGATTGGGGTATTAATGGAGATGCAGGGCTTGGGGTTCAATTGCTGTGCTTCTTTCAGCGGGATTTTGTGCTGTTGTCTCAGACTCAGGGATTTTAGGTGTGTAAGTAGGCATGTTTGAGGGCCAGGGCCTCAAAGACCTCTGAGGAAGGGGGTCTAAGACAGGAAGGATGAATTGCCCTCTGAAAGGGCCTTTTGCTCTACTTTATATCTATGGGTGAAGCCGTGGTTGATCATTGAGCCTAAATCCCTGGCTGTTAAATCCCTTGGATGCTGAGGTGATACAAGATCACTCACCTTTTTCTGTCCGCTGCACTGCCCTGTCTCAAAGGGGTGTGATTATAAATACATTAAAGACTGGGAAGTCTCCATATTTTATATTAATCAGTGTCTGTAACTACCGCTGTGAGGCAGGTTGGCTCTAGAGGGTCGGTTATGTCAAAGCCAGCATTTTTACCCATTCCAATTTCTTCTAGAAAACCCCCATCGCTGTGGGAAACGCCACTCCTTTTGGAACCATCCTCGTGAACATGTGCTGGTGGCAGCAACGGCTCAGTGACCTTCACCCCATGCTCTGCTCCGTTTGCTCCATCATCCACCTCAGAACTTAGTTGGGGGCTTTCCTCCCATGTGCAAAAGAAGCCTTAAATAAGTGAGATGGTTGCACAGACCATGTGGGGTTCATTTGTACCTAAAACCGAGAGATCTTGCTCGACTGAGTGGGTGTCGCTGGGCAGCCTCTGGGTAGCCAGGATCTTTTAGTATAATTGTAAAGACATCTCCCCAGACTAGTCCTTCCTTTACGGACCTGCAAGGTTGTTCCTCTAACATTGTTTATCGGTGCGGCATTTCCGCAGGGCGTCTGCATCAACACTCCTGTGCCAGCAGCCTGCCTGCTGAAGCATAGTATATTCTCCACTTTATATTCAAGGCAGCTGAGTGATCCTCCTTACTTTGAGTGGCACACTGCCACCCATACATTACAGAGAGAGCAAAACTCTGAGGAATCGTTGAAGCTAACCATACATTACATGCATGATGGGCTTACCAGATGTCATTTCTTACATTGTTATGGTTTCATAAACTACACTGACATTGTCATTATGCTCAAAAATTTGATCCCACTCTGCTGTTCTTAAAATGGATGATTCTGAAGGTTGTTGCATTAACAAATAAGAGTTTGCAGGAAGGCGGATTTGCAACAGGAGTTTGTGAATGACTGGGTTATGACATTTGCTGGAAAATGGCATGACAATTGATTCATTGCTGGAGACAGTAACAAAAAAGGCAATGCTAATTCAAAGGTTAGAAGATCCATAAAGCTTTAAAAACAGATTTATTACAGTAGGTGGACTTATTTTGCTCAGAAACTGGAATTGCAGCTGTCTTCCCTGTATTTATGAGACATTTAATTAATCAGTCATAATAAGTACGTTAAAAACTAAATCCCTCTTACTAAGATCTACATTAGCCTTGGTGCTTTCTCTATTGTGGCTTGTTTGCGGCAGCAGACAAACTCATTTCAGATACATGAAGAAGGGTAAGTCCTCTCCAGCAGAGTCTGCAGCCAAGAGCACACAGAACTTGGGAACAAGGGAGAAGAAACAACAGGGGAATTATCCTTAACATGCAGGGAAACGCTGTGCTGGCTTCCATTTGGAGTGGAAAGTGGAGCTCGGGCTGCGGCTGTTTGGGAGGGAGGCAGGTGGGCAGGTGAGGCCAGGAGCAGCAGCAGCAGCAGTGCGGAGTTGCTCTTCACTAGAAATGGTGAATTTGAAGCAGGAAGGTGCAGAGACACTGCTAAGTGGTGCTAACAGGCACCTCAGACAACTACAGCTGGAAACTCTTGCTGCATTTTCCAGTTACACATCACAGAAATGTCTGTCAACCCCCTGACCTCCGTGGAAACTGGAGGTACTCAGCATCTCTAAAATAAGACAGGGATGCCTGCAGGCAATGGGCAGACTCAGAACTGGGGCCAGTTTCTCAACAGGCTTGTCTTTAAAAAAAGCATTGATTTCATCAGGGCCTTGCCCGTTTACACAGCTGAGGAATATGGCCTTGTCCCTTTCTATGAGGACAAGTACCAGGTATTTAGGCTTCTTTTCTTTTTTCTCTTCTTTCTTGACTGGCTTCCTCCCTCCCTTGTCTCACAATGAACACACAGAGGACTGCGACAAGAAAAGCAGAGACAATAGAGGACCCCAACAGCATACATTATTAACCATGTCTGCATTCTTTAGTGCCCTTGCTGCTAAAATTAACACAGCCCACGTGGCACCCTGCCAAACTGAGCAAAGTGCATGTCATAAACAATACAGGTGGGCGCGACGTGGGCGCGACGGATAACCATTTGTCTGTTCCTGTAAATGTCCCATCCCGTCACGTCCTTCTCAGCTTAATAATGCCCTAGCTAACTAAACTGAGTGATAGTTTTCACAGGCTAATAATGTCTCATTTGTCACAAAGTCTGACTTTCATTTGCAATAGCATCGTAAATTTTCTGCGCTATACGGCATGCCTGAAAAGCAAATGCTTTTCTTCCCTCCTCTTGTAACCGTGGTAACATGTAGGCTTTTTTTGCAGGTGTCCAAAAAAAAAAAAAAAAAATTTTTGAAAAATCCTACCTCAAGAGAAGAACAGAAGCAAACTCCACTGCCTTATGACAAAAGACAGAATAAGCCCAGTAAACTCTTTATTTCTGGAAATGCAGACTTGAGTCTGTTAGGGAAGCTGGAACAGAGGAAGGTACCAAAACAGGTATGAAAAAGGGCTTACATCCCATTTTTTCGGTCCTTTCCACCATGCTTTGCTCCTGAGGTTTCACTGGGGAAAAGCAGCCTGTGTTTGTTTTCTGTTAACTCATGGACATCATCTTTGAGCTTGGTCACTCCAGGATAAACCAGGTGATATTTCCTTCCTCCCACTCAGCTGCTTGCTCTGCAGAGGCCACCATTCATTACTCCTCCAGGGCTTGTCACAGGACAGCCTTGCTCTGCCTTCGGGTCTCCAGGTGCAGTCCTAGGGGACACCCCTCTCCTCACGGGACCTGCCCCCAGTTAGAAATAGGGGAGGACTCAGGAGTGGTTTTAGGCTCAATTGCAAGTGCACCCACTGTGTCCTGCCTCCAGGGTGGAGCAATAGCACATCCCGGCATCCTCCTTTCCCAAATGTCCCTGTTTAAACGTAAAGGAAAATTGGGTCCCAAGGCCAGCTGGGAGCCAGGTCTTCTCTGAGCAGGTCCAGTGCTGGGTGATGCACGGTGCAGGACCCCTAACGTGCCTGAAGTTTGTTGATTTTTGGAAGTGTCCCACCTGGCCAGGAAGGAGGTGCAAGCAGGGAGTGTTCACAAACCCCGTAAGCCAAAACTATTGAATTCCATGCATGCACATGCACCAAAGGCAGAGGAGTGATCTGTGAGTCATGTAATGAAAAACTGCAGGAGGTGCATGGACACCTGTGCATAAAACAGAAAATGTTATCAGAAAATAACCTGTAAGGGTAAGTTCTTCTTGTGCCTCCCAGACATCTATCCCTTGTTCAGATTTTCTTCCCCCTGTTTCACAGGTGCTGATGCATCTGTATAAAAGGAAAAGATGTTAAACATAATCTGTCAGCCTGGTCTGACACGTGTTTCCCAGCTGTTGATCTCTACCTGTTCTTATCATCAGGGATGAAAGGTAGAGAGGGATGTTGAAGATCAGACCTGGACGAGTGGGGAGGAGTTGTTCCCTGGAGCACCTTCAGAAGAGTTAGGGAGCCATTTCCATCCCTGTGCAAAACCACACACTCCTGAAGCTCTCGGGGCTTGAATTACTGCACTCATTTCAGGCTCAGCGAACCATGCTTAATCAACCTACACCCTCCGGCTCTGGGAGAGTTTAGGGCTCCCTGGACAGGCAAAGGACATCCGAGGTAAGAGATATGCTGATTGATGAAGTTGAAGGATGCTACCCAGGCTTCAGGGACAGAGAAACTGTCCTTGGTCTTTGCTGTCAGACAGGGCATTATCAAATGGAAGACTTGAGCTTCTAAGCAGTAAATATCAGAATTCGCATTAAATTAGCGGGATGAATATTGATTTCAGTCAATCAAGAATAGGATTTAAAGGTTTTACCATACTGTTGTATATCCTGCAGTCTATGCATAATACAAGGAATAACAAATCACATACAAACACATTACATTTAGGTACATGATCTCTGAATTATCTTAAGAAAACAGAATACTCCACAAGTGTATTCAGACATTTATTTCTATTATAGCAGAGCATCATGGAATTTAAAGAAGGTGAAAATTATGCGTGATGGCACTCCTTTAAACAGCAACACACCTTGACTCTTCCCAAAAGAAGCCTCATGGTAGCAAAGGACTTAGCAGTTTTTAAGCCACAGAAGCTAAGCAGGTGCAAATGGGAAAAGCTTCCCTGAAATCTGAGATGTCCCTGAGTTCATTCCAAGAGGATCTAGACTATATTTTATCAAATACCGGGGACTATTCATTAGCCTTACTTGTGCTGTATATACTACTCCTTAATATCCACTGCTCTTTAAAAAAAAATAATAATCATGTAAGTCGTAGACCCAGGACAGGGTCACTCAGGTCCTTCTGGGCAGCAACTCTTCCTCTGTTTTCTAAAGATGGAGAAGAGGCTCAGCCTGCCTCTTTGCACTGCAGCTTACATTGGAAAGCACAAGGGACTCTCCTGTTTCATTTGCTGTATCTCACTTGCAAAGCATCTATCAGTCCTCAGGGAAGCAGGAAGGAAGTGTAAAAATATAATTAAAAAAACAACAAAACAAACAACACTGAACTTTCCGTTTGTTGCAAGGAATAAAGGAGAAAGGGAAAGGCATGATTTAAAACCTTGTTCTGCCTGGGAACAAGCAAAGCAGGTTATTTAACTGTTTGGGCTTGGTTAAACTTTCAGTAAGGATAACGAGTTGATGCCTATGCTAGGCATGGGAAAGAGTTGTAAATTTTTTCTGTGATCTTATAGAAGGGACAACGTTTCATAGCATCACAACATTAAGCCAAGATACTATATGAATTGTCCGTAAAACTCAGTATCATTAATTACTGACCAAGGTGACATGGCTGTTGCAGCTGGTAAAGCTCCGTACTCTGTTTCCAGATCACTGTCACCTTGCAAAGGATTTCAGCCTTTGTGTAACTTTGAATTCCTAGGACTACATCAATCTCTTCAGTTTCTCAAGTCATTTCAGCAAAATTACACTAAATTTGACATTGGCCCGTCTTCTAAATATTCTTCTCTGAAAGATTAGCAAGACCCTGGCTTTATCCTACTGTCATGAGAAAGCTCCAGTCCCGTCTTGTCCAGTAATTGCTGGAAATAATTCTCTGGCTGTTGCCCTCCTTGCTTTTGATCTCTTTGTCTGATCATCCCATTAGTCATTTTCTTCTTCTATAACGTGAATGTCCAGTTCAATTTCATTCCTATGCAGCTGATACCTAACATTATTTCTCATTCCGTACCATATTGCCCTTCAGAGCTCTCTATGAACTTCTATGGCCCCCTACCATTAGTAATTGAATATCTCTAAATTTTTAAAATTCTTCCCTTTTGTGCTGTAGAAGTGAGATGACCCTCACTTTCCACTGGAGTGCTTTCCACACATGATTTGCACTTGTTCTGAACAAGGGACTTCGTCTCTTGCAGCAAAAGCTAATTATATACAATCCAGGATGAGTTAATCATTGGAGAAGAAAGATTTGTCAGGTCAGCTGGTGTAGCCTTTGCAATATTGCTCTGATTAGAAATTGCCTGAGCTGGATTTCCAAGAAAGTTTTTAATTTAATTCAATTCAGTTTATTACTTGGTGACTAAGGGTGTCTAGAAATGTGGTATTTATGGGTATCGGATGATGGTGATTTGTTGGCTTGGAAGCTTGGTAGACTACAAGGAGAATACAGAAAAGGCAACCTTTCAGTTCTTGAGAAAAAACTTTACTCTATGGTGCAGTGAAATAGTTACCTATCCTGTAAGCTTTGAAGGAAATTAACCCTTCAAATGCCTTTACTGAAATCTGAGTGGAAAGAGAAAAGACGGCAACAGAAATCACCTTACATCAGTCCATCTACACGGGAAAATCCACTGACAGCCAATACACGTGGCTGGGATTTCCTGTATTCAATAGTCTTCTGATCACCTAAATAGAGTCATATACCGGCGTGCACCTTGAGCAAGCTGTGTCCAGTCTCATGTTTCTGCTGACGGTTGTGTTTTTCTTTTCTCCCCTGGAAAGAACCCTTTCTTATATATAGCATTTGCTAGTCAGAATATATATTTTACCATTTTATGAAAAAATCTTGTGATTGACTCAGGCTTATAGCAAAAAGAGCCACCCATTTATTTGTTTCCACAGAGTCATCTCTACCAACATGCAAATTAGCATTCAGTTTATTCATTTAAAGCACAGGTTGGGGAAGGAATATGCAACAGCTCTCGAATTTTGTAGGCACAAGAATATATAATATGCTAAAAATTTCTTACTCTGTGACACAAAAGGTAACATACATGTGAACGTGTTTGAAGGATGTTTGGGCCACAAGCACTAAAGAAATTTTGCATTTATTCTAAGATTGTGGAGGTTCTTGGAGAAACGTTTCTTCTATTTCCTCATAATGTACCTGCAGTTTTGCTTAGGAACACTTGAACCTTTCACAGTGATAGGCTAATCTCTTGCTGCTTGTCATGTATTTTTAATAAAGTCTGGAGAAAGCCACAGCTGAATTTTGTTATTGAAGAAGGCTGGGCAGAATGATTTAACACAAGATATTTAGTAAATCAAGCCTTGGGAAGCAGCGGAAAGGATCGGAGAGCCGAGCGAAGGTTCATTTCCACATCAGAGTGCCAAGAAATGAACAATGATAAGGCAGAGTTTAATTTAGTAATGAACAGAAGTTATCAATAACCTACTGGTTTTACACCAGCAATAACAATATAATTAGATTTGAAATCAAAAGCTGGAGATGAAAAAACTCAATTAGTAAGATAAAAAATGTAAATGGTGGAAAGTGCAGTTTACTGGATTAAAGGAAGTATGAAAGGTTAATTGGGAGCAAGAACTGAAGGAAAACTATTAGCAAGAATCTGGAAATGTTCAAAACAGTGCTGGGAAAATTACAAGATAAAGCTAGGAACTGCACACCTAGGAAAGATAAGGAAATTACACACTGCCATCCTGCTCCACATGGACTATGGAGGAAAGACATTATACAGTAAAAATTCTATTTATGGTGAGCAGAAGGTGGCAAAGCGCCCAGCCAGTGAGGAGCACTGCACTGGGCACCGAAGGTGCCTCGTCCTCCTTCTGCAAACCCCACCGTGATGATGTCCCTCAGCCCTGATGGGGCCCCCATGCTACTAAACAGCTTTACTGGGGTGGGGACACGTCCCACATCTTCTCCCAGCAGGACGTTCATACTGGGAGCTTGAATCATCTGCCCTGGAATCAGGCCAGAACCAATGTGCCCGAAAAGCTGCGAAGGTGACTGCAGCTGGCGGGGGGACGCAGCTCAGGTATACGAAGTAGCTCAATTTCTTCCTTGTATCCTCTTAACTTTGTTTCCCTTCCCTTTTGTTAAAACACAAACGACTGAAGGAAGAGGGGAAGTGCAAGGAACAGAAGATTTGAAGCTTTGAAACTATCTTTTTTTGGGGGGAAAAAAAAAATAAAATATTATCATCGCCTTTGCAAAGCTGCCCAAGGAAACAGTCTTTCCGAGTGGAAATCTTTCACAAGAATACTGAAAATTGTTATTATTATTATTTTCCAGCCTACAGAAAACTCATTTCACATAGTGTGGGAAAAATCAACACACAGCTGAACTGAAGTTTCTGGTTCTCAGCTGATGAGAAAGGCAAAAAATTAAATCAGTCAAATCGGATGTTCATAGGAGAGAAATTCATCTTACCGTGGCTTCCATTTGGCTTAGAAATGAGTCCTCGTGTACGACTGGAACTGGACATAATGTGTGTGGGGCTTACAATAAAATAAACTTCCAGTCTACCCATGAAGCTCTAACTATAGTTATGGTTCGAATTTGTGGACTGCAACCTTAGCATATAATGCAAAATTGTGAACTTATTTCATACGTCTTGGCTACCAAAAAAAAATTACCTATACAAATAAAGTGCAGATTCACTTCAGTCATGAAAAGAAATAAAAAAGTAAATGTTCCCTGTAACTCACACATTCTTAGAGTTACTTTGCAGGTATTTCTCATGTTAAGATGCACTTTTTAAGCTTAAAAACCTCAAACGCATAGAACTAGTCTCAATGTTCACATAAAGAAGTACTGTTTCTGATGACAAGAATTTATAATAGATGCCTCAAAGGGAGGCTAGAGCCTGAAATAAACAGATGAGGAATAATCCACTCCACAAATGAGTTTTTACCTTTGTAGCTAGGGATTGCTTTGAGCGGTAAAACGTGAATTTTCATCTCTTCTAGAGTATTTTTGTTATGACTAATTGCAGCCACTCTGGATATTCCTAATATTCATCCTTGCCACTAATTCTAGGTCTTGCCGTGTTCTTCATTTCATTGACTCACTGAAGTGGCGATTTCCATGGGGAAATCACTGTTTTGCATATAAAAACATTTTTCTTTTTGATTTCTTTTAATGTCTTTATGTTGAGAGGGGGGAGGCAGAGTTTCCCAAGCTACCTTCTCCAGGCATTTTGTTACCTGCTAAATGCTGATATTCCCATGCCACTTGTCTCTTTTTCTAGGTAATCAGCCCTCATTTTTTCAGCCTTTGCTCACCAAATCTGTTCTTTCCAAGCTAGAATGTTTTTTTACCTGCTTTCCTTAAATTCGTGCTGATTTTGGATTTTCCATCTGCCATGAGCCGTGACAGGTGCATTCCAGATGAGTCTCACCAATATTAAGCTCAAAAGTTTTTGATACTTTGCCTGGTTCAGCCTTCTCCATGACTCATTTCAACCTGTCTGCTTTGTGCACCACAAACAAGTATCGAGGCGATTTTTCTGCTGTATCTCCATGCAGTTTATGATAATGTTTTTAACTTCTCAAGTAATATAGAGATATATGGTAATTTTTAAGTGCTTTGCAAATGAGTGGAATATGATTGCCCAGATTTTTATATGATTTGTGTCAAAAGAAGGAATTGTAGTCATTTTCCAAATGAAGTGCCTATATTGTTACAGCATATTTTGTAGGTGTTCAATGTGTCCTTTCAGCATATAGAAGTTCGAGTGAATGTGGAGTGGGGAGACTAGTGTTTGAGCATAAATGAAACACATTCAAACATAACAGCTGTTACATATTCTCTTTTCTTTCACGTTATGAAGTACTTAGAAAATTCCTTCTGATGTCTTACTAAAACGCTGTGAGGAGCAGCTTTCTCTAGGTTTTTCTTTCGCATTAGTAAACTGTTTATTTTGCAAAGTTTTGTTTCCACATATTTCAGGCAAGACTGTCCCAGACATTAATTCTGTTAGTTTTTTTTGCACTGGTGTTCAGATTTGTCTTTCTTGAACTTAGGAGGCCACAATGAAACTGGAAATTTAAGTCAAGAGACCTCCATCCATAGAGCTGACAGCAGTTCTCAGAGCTTCTTGCATGGAGCAGGACGGACTAAACTCAGTGCCAGAAGCAGGGTAAGGCACATAACATTGGAGAAGACTGTTTCAAAGGAAAAAGGGGAGGGAAGAAATAGCACAATATTTTGAAGATGACAGCACGATGGCATTTACTTGCATGGATGTAGAAAATTTATAAGTGTCACTGTTCTATCTACATGCTTGACAAATAGAAGAGACACACAAAGGACCAAATCTACCAACCAAAGTGATTTTCCTCTTGACCCACTGGTCACCATCCCAACTCTGCAAACAGAGCTTCACTCGTCCTTAGGTAAGGAGCATCCACCCCATACAGCAGTGGCTTTGGTACATCAGATGTACCAGGGAGAGGTGACCACTCCTTTCCCAGGTCCACTTCAGGGATGTCACAGCTAAAGCAATTGCTACTTTGGATTACATTGAGGCAAATGTAAATTTGGGCCTAGTTAGTAAAACCTCTGTCTTGTTTCTTCTGCAGACATTGCAAATACATTTAAAGAAGAAAAAACATAAATTATGTCATTATACATGGATATACTAAGCTTAAATAAATGCAAAACCCAGTGTGCGTTGCAACAGGCAATTCTTTCATTATTTAGTTGGACCTGTTGGCTATTTACATTTAATTTGTCCTTTTTCTGGTAGACAGTAATTAACCCAGGCAGCCTTGCCAACCAAGTAGCGAGGACTTTGTACTGGAGCAGAGCAAATTAAACTTTGATGTGACGATGATGACTGCCAGCTACTTAAAGGTGAATCATAAAGGCTTTAAAAAACCTGCCTGCAAAATTCTCAAATGTGAACAGAAGCCTTTGGCTTTAAATGGTAATTAGCACTGTAGTTAAACAGAATTTGAAATTAAAATGAGGACCCACACATTTTCCTGGAAGTTGATCTTCACTTCTCTGGCCAAGACGACTATTTCATAATAAACCTGCTGGAGTTTGAACAGCTGTTCATTCCCAGCCCAGTATTTTCCATGCCTGGGGAGTAAATCCTTCGGTTGTGTTAGTCTTTGGTCTTTTAGGACCAGCTGCTCACTTAATCTGAGCAGCAGCCCATAGCGCACAGTGATTCCTTGCTTTACGCTAACGGGCTCTGCAGAATTGGGTATAGGCTGGGGAATTTTCAAGAGCAATCTAAGAGCCACCCTCCCCTCCCACCTCTGCACAGCCAGGCAGCCGAAGGGCCACTGCTTAAACCTAGCACATGTGGCCTGTCAGAGTGGAAGACACGTTGCACAGAAATGACATTTTGACTGCGTGATTCCTGGCCTCGTGTCTGTGCTGCACTCCCTTCAGATGCCCTCAAAGGCAGGATTACTGATTTGCATGTACCAAGGCTCCAGATACAGCAAACGAGGCCATCAATATGCACAGAGTTGCCACAAGTAAGAGTTTTACATGTGGCTATTGTAACCATTTTGACTCTTCTGAGAGCAGCACTGCAGTAAGACCCAGATGTTTGTTTCCAGGCAGGCTGTCACTCTCTCCCCGTGTGGGACTTGCAGGGCTTGCAGATTTCTGGGTGGAAACCTCATCTCCTGCTCTTACTGCCTGACTTGGGCTAGCCAAGCAGGTAATCTAAATAGACGTCATTACTAACAAGGTTATGTATAAAGTGACAGTTCGCACACTCTGCGAGTCTTCCATGAATACTGCTGCCTTTGCTATGCAACAAATATATACCTCACAGTTTAATGAATGATAGCTGAGTGTGGCAAAGAAGACAGCACAGTCAGCTGGGAGACAGCTTGCTTAATCTCCCGTGTGTTGTAATTTCCTTTGGCCTCACAGTCTTTAATATTATCTGGGATGATAATAGCATCTGAGAATATTTTTAGTATTCTTTTGTTACTCTGGTAGTGTTAGGACTATGTTTCTTTTTCTTGTTCACTGCTTTCCATCCAAAACTTTGTGCTGAAGGCAGTTTGGAATTAATATTGTACTTATTTCTTGAAACTTTCACTAAGATTGTGCCAGGATCTGTTCAAGTGAATGCATTGGAAAGAATAGCACCCATCACCTGAAGATCCAGTCCTGCAAGTATTTCTGCGTGCACTGGGCTCTGTTTTGAGTTTTGGAGACCAAGCAGTTGCAGTCCTAAGCTCAGAAGCAATTATGGCCCATGATGGATTTCAGACCCAAAGGGAACTCATTGGCCAAAGTGGCTGCCACAACAGCAGAGTCCAGAAAGAAAACTGGAACTGGTGTCCTTGATTAAAAAGAAGTCTGCTTTAGGAACAGTAGTCTTCAAAAGTCTAAGGAGTAGGTGAGAAAGCAGATGAATGCAAAGTTGGCTACAGCACCTTTCTGTGTTGGAGCTTTCCAGGACAGTGGGCAGGTGAGGTCAAGCTGGACCACAAGCCTTTGAACTCTGTTTGCAAAGGCAGCTCTGTTGAACTGTCCCTTGATTTTCTGTGAATGAGAGTTTCAGCGTTAGAGCCAAAAAGGGCAACAATAAGGTAAAGAAAAGGTATGCAAGCCTCTTTGAAAAACAGCTATTTGCCAGTGCCAGCCAAGCAGAGCCAGTCACTGGAGATTGCCTCGAAGCTTCCAAATCCTGCAGAAACCTCCAGGAGGTCCCCTTTGGCATCACACCTACCTTTGTCTGACCTGCTGCTCAACCCCATCTCACCCCAGATCCTGCGGTGTCAAGCAAAGGCTCCAAGATATATGCGGGTTGACAGGACCTTCGCTACGTTCCAAGGCTGCTTGTGCATCTATACCAAGCATTTCACATGGACCCATTTGCATTTTTTCCAGTGTACTCCGTAAAGAAGACTTTCTAGAGAAGGTAATTCTCAGACTGTTTCCCAAAACAGACTTTAAATCTGACAAGTGAAATATACTGAGAGTTGTATACCATAAATTTCAGTGATTTACAACATGTACTCTGGGCTGGCTGGGCTCCAAGAACATTCGAAAAAGATTAAGGTACACAAAAGAATTAACAGCGATACAGGACATAGCAGCTTACTCCTGCCTTGAAGCTGAGGTTTGACATATATCACCAGGGTGTGGGTTGTTCATTTGTTGGGGGTTTTTTTCATTCTTCTTTGCAGTTCTTGAGAGTCAGCAGAGTTCCTGCATCATTTAAGTCACCAGAAACCACACTAGTCTGAGACACAACAGTGACCTTAATGTCAACATTTACGGTTTTTCCACTGCTTACTTCAGTCAGGACTCATCCTATGAAGGACCACTCTCCCACAGCCCGTTGTTGCAGTGCGGTGCTCTGTGCAGCTCTGCGTGAGGTTTGCTGAACAACATCAGTATAAAAGCTGCCTGCGTTGCCCCCCTGGGTGCTGCAGTGCCCAAGTGCAGTCACCGACTCAGCACTGCCTTTTCATGGCTCATTTTCCTATGAGCTTCTGGAAGCTGTCTGCAGTCATCTTCTCTGCAGCTCTAGCGCTGTGGAACAAAACTTTTTGTTCCCTCATTGCTCCCTGAAGTCACAGCACTCATGCACCAGAGGCTCACTGCGGGGAGAAGCAAATGTTTGTTCCCAGCTGATCACTTTTGCCCTTTGGCTGAATAGCAGAGCTCATTAGCAGGTAGGATGGAGCCTGAGCCCCCAGCTTGCTCCAAGCAGGTGTGATCTTTTCTAGGTGTTGAGTATTTCAGGGATCTGCTCCCAAAGGACATAATTTTTGGGATCTGCAAGGCATCCCAAAGGTAAGAGGGAAATGCTTGCTAATCCCAGAGAAGACATCACTGCACCAGAGTGTCTTTTATAGTATTATATAGTATATATGGAGTATTATTTATTTATCTTTATTATAATATCCATCATATTGTGGGATCAAAGAGCAATGCCACAACCAAGGTGAAAGCTTCTTACACCTCTTCATCAAGAAGGCTGCTACTCAGTGTGTTTGCAGCAGTGGGCTTCCTTGCACCCATGCTTGGGTGGTTTTGCCTAGATTTGATCCATGTTCACTGATACGCACCAACAGCCTCATACCCTGAGGGCAGAGCGCCTTTCAGCATTAAACACCCATTAACTAACATTTTCCACTTACAGTCAAGGCCAACCCTTGTTCAGTAGGAACTAGACTACAACCACAAATAGGGTTCACAGAGTTTATGCAACATCCATTAGTACCTCAGTCTACTGCTTAGACCATGTGCATTGCAGCTAGAGATCCAGACATTACAAAATAAAACTCTCCCACATTATCAGCTCCCGTGATCTAACATCCTCTTTCACGCTGCTCTGCCTTATGATGTCTGCTCTAAGGTCAGTATTTAGTGTTCATCATTGTAGTCTAGCAATACCCTGAATTATCCTTTACTTTCACGCTAATGATCTTTGGAACTGGCTCTTGGGAGATAAAAATACCAATTTAAATACATTCTTTCTGTCTGTGGCTTTCAGAAACAAAAGCTTTGCAGTTTTAGTGACTTGCTTGCCCCCCACTATTTAAACCAACTTATGGATTATTTTTTTTTTTGCCTCAGGAGCTCATGACAACTGTAATTCTTGGTTTTAAACACAGATTTCCTTACAGGTGAAGATAATTTAAAGTGTCTATCTGAGGTCTGTGGGATGAAATTACTTGCAAACAAACAGTAAGTGAGAATTGAATTTACCTCAGGATAGCTGAGAACTGTGGTTATCTCCCATACACATGACTTTTGTGCCACCTCCAGTGTTGCTTTTGCTTAGAAAATGCATGTTGCACCTTTAACTACCTCTTGTTCCATTTTGTCCCCACCTTTTACTGGGTGTAGGATAATTTAACTAACAAGTTCACTTACATATATTTCTCAAAGCTCTTGCCCCTACTTTTGGTAATTGAAGCATCCAACCAAAAATGAATCGGGATATTATTTCCTAATTTTGATCTTGTTTTCACTTTGACTTGAACGCTTCCGCTATCACCTATATAACAGCCACTTCATCACAGCTTCTTTCATTAGGGGTTGAACAGTATTTTCCTAATTGAAAAGTATTTGTTTGCCTAATTGTTTTTCATTGCTTTATTTGAAAAGAGAATACAAGCATAAAGTAATGCAACTGTTTTATTAGCTATCCATTCTAATAGGAACAGCATTTACTATTCATAGCAATATTCATAAACTTACTTACCCTAATTCCTCAATCATCCCTTATGCAAATGCTTGGAAAATGAACGAACTCATTAAGTAGATGTTAGCGGAACAAGGACTTTGGGGCTCTCTTTGAACAAGGAGAACATACAGCTCATTAAAGCTCTATGTTTTAAGCATGGCTGGGGGACATGCCTGCTCCCTGAGAGAATCTACAGTGTCTCTTCCTAAGGTATCGTCACAGCACAGAGAATGTGGCATCAGGAGAACACCACTAGCACCTGCAATAGCTAAATAGCTCTGCTGAATAACAGAAAGCCTCCCTAAGCATCCTCGGGCTGCCTAACTTAAAAGAAGAGATGTTTGATCCCAAAGACAATTACAGATTATTTTACAGCTGGTCTCACAGTCCAAACTACGGATAGCACTTACTGCACTGGAAAAACCTCAAGTAGTCGTAGAGCCATTTAGGTTGGAAAAGACCTTTAAGATCAGAGTCCAAGCGCTAACCCAGCACTGCCAAGCCCACCACTAAACCATGCCCCTAAGCATCACATCTACATGTCTTTCTAGATACCTCCAGGGATGAGTGAAAGAGAAGGGGATTTAAAACACAGGAGGACAGCAGCTTCTCTAGGTTTGCTCTACAAATTTCTGGAGGTAATCAGAGCCAAGGGAGGAAAAGCATGACAGCTGTTGTTTCAGCATAAATACTCCCCAGCTTTTGTTCTACTTGCTAAGGACAAACATGGATGAAGGAGGGTGACAAGTCACCCATCCCCATGCCCAGCACCACCATCAGCCTGGCACCTAGGTTGGCACAGGCTGCAAGCACAGCTGGGGACTCCTCAGAAAGATCCACAGAGAAATGGACACCCAACTCATTTCCACAATCAGAAATCCCTATAGGTGTCATCTCACCAGTAACCTTTACATCTTCAAACTAGATTTAGAGACAGCTAAAATAAACTTCCAGAGTGACTATAACATCTCCCAGAGCAACCCTGTAGCTTAGCTATTCTGCTTACCAGGAATAGCTGCTCCCATTGAGAAGAAACAACACCCATCTCCACCAGCCTGCAGAACAGGCTCCCTCAAAGCCACATAACGGGGCATTATAGCTGTTTCACCCCACCTCCTGTGGGCTTTGGCCAACAGCTGATGAGGGGATGGCTTTAATACAGGTTGCTAATTAACTCTTTCTGAAGGCAGCTTTTTTATTTCCTCTTGTGGCTGAAGATGCTACAAATAAATCCAGTGTAAGGTTGTCCTCAGAAGAGTCATCTTGGCAGCCTCAATTCTCTCTTTAGTCAGTGGAAAGAAAACATGTTTAATGTGCTTTTCTGTTTCCTGTGTCTGCATTGGGATGAGAAGCATTTTATGATGGGATTACTCATTCTCCTGATTCTAATGGAAATCTAGACAACAAGGTATGGTGTGTGTGTGTGTGTATATATATATATATATTCAATGTGATATATGCATATATGTAGGCATCTCTTTTTGATCAGACGAATCCCAAATCTTGTGCTTGATAGTGGTACTTAGACGCCATAAATCTTCTGAGAATTGTCCTTGATAGGAACACACTTTAATGTAGGATCAGGAGACCTCTAAAGATGAGGATCTGTCTTAAAGCTGAACATGAAGAAACCTGTAACTTTCCATAACCCACGATAACTCTTTGGCAGAACTCACCCACATGTACACACCACTAAAACAAACTAAGAACAGTACATAGTTCTTTCCAGCCCACAGACCACAAAAAAGAAAAGGCAATAGATACTGGAAACTAGTAAAATAGACATTAAAGAAATCATAAGATATAAAATTGTGAGGGCAACTCAAAGAAAAGTATGACCACCTTCTTTTAGCTGCTGTCTGGGCATCGCATCTGGGAGTTCATCAAAGTGCCTGGGAAGTGCAGCCTGGAGACAAGGACTTCAGCATCTTTCCAAAAGATCACTCAGCTTCTGCAAAGGGATGCTGTCATAGCAAAGAGGAAGTGGGCTGACTGATAAAATATTCGAAATGCCACAGATAATTGAATAGTTAATATGCTCATTTACTCAAGTTCTGTAAGTCTCAAAATAGCGTTCTCAAGTGTTTTCATTTTTCCTTCATCAGTTTCACATAGGCTCCTTCTTGGGCTCAAATACCTGCTAAAGTGAGAGTGTTTAAGGGGAATGAGTGGTTTTCTGAGCCTATGACTGCACAACCATGCCCACATGGAGCTGCAATTGCAGCCTTCTCTGACCTGCTGCTCTCCGGTGAAGGTCCATGTAGTTTGGTGCTCTGCTCAGAGGGTCAAAGGGATTCATTGCACACAGCTTTTCAGAGTTAAATTCTTCCATGAGGGATGTGAATAGGTTTCCCAAATTTTATTTCACTTTTACCTGTGCACATAAAATTCCCACTTGCATGTGAAGATAAAGTAACTGTGCTTTGATGTAGCACTTCCATGTGTGGATGCTTCTTAAGCATGCACTTACCAGGCTGCTCCTCACCAGCAAGCACATTTCCTTAATCTCACGTGTCTATTAATGGCAATATAAAGCACAAATGGAATATATTTAACACTTTGTCATAGAGAATTATTATCTTAAGGTGTCTGAGGCAATGCTCTCTTGTTTTGCAGTGCTTTGCAGGCAGTCATGCTAGGAGCATGAACATTCATCACCTCTCAGTGTGCCTGTGTCTCTGATTCCTGACTGCCTCCTGAGGGTTTAACCAATTGAGATAAGGAGATTATGCTGTAAAACTGAGGTCCCTGTTCCTTTTTGGAGTGGAGCTACAGCTGAGGCCATGGCTGGGCTTTTTTGCTCCTCTCCTCCGGACCGGTGCCCCACAGTGATGCTGGCACTCCCCAGGGTTCGCACCACCCGGGGATGATGGTTAATACTCTCCTTTCAGCAATCAAGTGTCTGGTTTTGAGCAGCCAAATATCAGAGGAAACATTTCTTGCAGAAAACACCACATACTTGTGGAGCATGCATTCCCACCCCCTAAAACCTGTAAACTGGTGTAAAGCTAAGGAGATTTAACAAAAAAAACCCCATCAAATTTATTCCCTTTTATCTGCCTCATTCTACTTGTGACAAATACAGTTTCCATTTGCAAACTTTTCTCTGTCCAAAAGCAGAGGTTCAGGCAAAAATGTGACTCCAAAAGCAAGAGCTCTGAGGAAGAAAAACATCTCTTTACTTCCCAGGTGACTCCCGGTAACTTGTGAATGCAAGCAAGGCAGAAGGGCTTAGTGCCAGTGTGCTATTCACAGGAAGGTTAATAACATTTGGGGATGTATCAGGCTGAGAGCTGTAAGATTCACCTGGCACAAATTCAAATTGGATTTAAGGGCTTACACCAGATAGAGCTGGTGAACGATCCCAGCCTGGGTCCTTTGCACAAGGAAGAGCTTCAGCTCTAAAGCCAAATGCCTCCAAAGTTTCGTCCAGCTACAAATCTGAGTAATATTAATGTCTTCAGATGCTCTGGTGCAAAGGGAAAGAAACATTCCCTTCTATGCTTCTGTAAGAGATTTCCTTCTACCCTGATGGCATAAAGATATGTAGAGAGCCATAAAGGAGGACGGATGTGCTTCAGCACAAGGCAAACCCAGCAGAAAGCTATTGGCAAACCCTGCTCTCCGTGCCTCTCCATCTTTCTCTTGCATTGATTGCTGAGGATCGCTAACTACAGCTTAATGCCCTGGTTAAGAGGTAAAGAGCATTGACTCTGCCGGCAGTGGTGCTCTCCTGGGCTTTGAATTCCTGGAATAGTTCAGTGCAAGAGAATTTTGCTGTGTGTAAATATTTACCTGTCTATTCTCCTGCTTGGCAGGTGAAAATTAAACCAGCAGCCTGTGTGTATACCGCAAGTCTCCAGGGTCTTTTACTCTTCATACAAGGCTTGTCTGTGAAACAAGTGGCTCGTGTAAAGACATTTTACTCGCAGCATGGAGGAGGGATAGGTTAACCAGCCAGAGAACAAGCCTCTGAGAAGTATGCCCAGCCCCTCTCCTAGCCCCCGCGGCCATCAACACCATGAATCAGTTGCAACCCTGCTCTGCCGGGGGGAAGCACCGGAGATGCCCATGGCACAGCTTCTGCTCCCAAGCCCAGAGCCACCTCCAGGCATTAAGGAAAGGTCCCCCTGCACACAGGTTTAATGAAAGAAAGGTATTTTCAGCCTCTGGCACAGCTCAGTAGCATCTCACTTGGGAGAAGCCTTCGAGGAGATCAGATCAGGCCTTAGGCACTGAAATATGTGAATACAGGCAGCAATTTCCCTTGCTTCAGCTTCTCTGTGGTTTTTCTGCATGGGTGTGTGTTTGCATGAGGTGTCAAATGCAAAGGAAAAGGCCATACAACATGCTCAAGGTAAGAGCAAGTCTGCCCAACAACAGGGGCACCCACAGCTCAATCTTCAGGGCAGGATTTCTGCAGACAAATTCTTTCTCTCCTGGGAAAGGACCTTAATCCCTGTCCAGCTGAACTCAAGTGGTCCTCTTCCCATCTCCCAATGAATGTCCAAGGAATGATGCTCACCGTACACCCAGCTGGTGAAGCCCTTCAAATGCTCCCTTACAACAGGCAAATTGGAACAGTCTGAAGAGAGAAATTCAATCTTTTTCTCATCGCTCATCTCCTTGGAGTATGAAGGGGGAAGAACTCTCCTACCATGTAATGAATTATGCCAAAATGATTGCTCAAAAATTGTGCAAATAATTGAAATAGTTAATGCTAGAAATGACAAACTGTATTGCATTCTCATGTCCAGGATTCATGTTCATGTTTTGCACAGAATCATACAATCATAGAACGTTTAGGCTGGAAAAGACCTTTAAGGTCATTGAGTCCGAGCATTAACCCAGCACTGCCAAGCCCACCACTAAACCATGTCCCTAAGTACCACATCTATGTGTCTTTCGAATACCTCCTGGGATGGTGATTCCACCACTTCCCTGGGCAGCCTGTTCCAATGCCTGGCTACCCTTTCAGTGAAAAAATTTTTCCATATCCAATCTAAATCTCCCCTGGTACAACTTGAAGCCATTTCCTCTTGTCCTGTCACTTGTTACTTGGGAGAAGAGACCAGCAGACATGATCTGCTGAATTCAGCCCGAATTGGCAAATAGCTTTGGCCACTCCATGATTGCATTCTTCTCTGAGAGTAAATGATAAATGAGGAAATAAAAAACATCCAGCTGCACTAAGGAGATGAGGTTTGTGCTCTGGAGCTGAACACAGAGCTGCTCTGCGACTCTGCGGGATGGTCAGCCTTGCCGCAGCAGGCATGCAAACTGCTGCTGGCAGTCAGGCTCCAGTGGCTGATGGATATCAGGACTGCACATTCAAGCCCCTTATTTTTATTATCATGGTTTTTCATGTATTATAATTTCTATTATTTAGTCCTTGCAGGGAGCAGAGAGCAGAGCGATTGTTAATAGGAGCAACTTCCTGAAGCCTTTTGCTTGAGTCGTGGAAAAAAATGCCTTAAACAATATCAAACCAGGTTCCTGCTGTGATTTTCAGGGCTTATTTAAAACAAAATTACCAAACCCTCATGCACAGGAAACTGCACCTTCTTTGCCCCAAAAGGCTGAGGTGCAGGCAGCCTTGGGACACAGGACCCCACAGGGGAACCTCTGCTTCACTCTCCACCAACTTGATATCGAGGAAGATTCGTGTCCTGAACTTTTCATAGGACAAAGACAATGGCATGCTCTGAAACACAAATCACAAGCAATACTGGAAGGAGGGCCTCAGACTTTGGACTTTTGTTGCTGCTACTTAATATGGGTTTTCTCTTACACATCCCCTCTAACTCACCAGTCCTGCCTAGACAACAGACCTGGATAGCTCCAAGTATCGTGCGTAGGATGGGACAACAACAGGGTTTGGGCATCTCTGTTCAAATCCCTATTTGCTTCTACGCATAACTGCAAATAACCATGCCAATCCTCACTGTTGTCAACCTACTTCCCTTCGAATGAAGGGCTAGCTTCTTCCTCCTAAAACAGTTTGCAGTGAAAAATATGTCCCTGAGACCAAGATTCTCAGAGACACTTCTGGCAGTAAGGTATGCAGATCCCCCCAGATTTCACCTTACCCCATCAGACTTGATTGACAAGCATCATCATGCCGCCAACACTGTGATTCACATGGTAACACTCAATGTGGTGCTTTTGGATCCGCTGGCTAATGCAGACACTTTTTAAGAGAAGTAGGCATCTCAAGGGTGATCTGTGTCTGCATATTTGCGTGAAATTTAGAGATCAGGTAGAAAGACCTAGGTCAATAAACACACCTGGAAAACAGAGGCAGAATCGTTACATATTGTTAGAAATTGTGTGATTTCTCCCCTGGGATTTTACCTGGGAACAACCAGCTGGGGAAGGAGACACATAGGAACTGGCTGATCAGTGTCAACCTGCTTCAGACTAATCATCAGGCTGATTTTTCTCACTGCTGTCACAGGGAATACGAGATATTGGATCTCGATTTCATTGGAATAGTTGTACAGTTAATCAGCCATTAGAAATCTTCCTGCTCATAAATGACGATGATGACCATGATGTCTATTATTGTTATTAGTGATCATGGTTCTATTTTATTATTATACCTCTAAGAGCAGTAGAAAAATACAGCTCTTGTCCTGTATTTCTTATGATCTTAATGTAAAACACAAGAGAGCAAGAGGATATACCAAGAAAGGGTGGGAAAAGGAAGACAGGTCATTAACAATATTAATAAATTGAGAATAGATGTAAGTGTCCTCCAAAGCTTGTGCTAATGTACTACAATGCTTCCTTTTGACTTCAATGGTATTTTCTCCAGAGCTTTGTATCCCTGGGTGGATCCAGGCACACTTCTGAGCACTCTGAATAATAATAGCTAATAATAGCCAGATTGAAAAGCTCTGAAAAAGGGGAAAAGTAGTTCATTGTGTTCACTCCTCATCAGGTATTATTAGAATATGCCATTGATAATGCAAGAAAAGATCTTCAACTACAGAAAAGATGAAACAAATCTGAATGTGGAAGGGATAAGCATAATACCAAATGCTTATAGTGTGCTGGAGCCTCATATAACACCACACAAAGTAGCACCTGGAAATTGGCTCTGCTATAAGACTACAGAAAGCAGCAGCAGTGCCACCTCCAGCATGCTGAAGGAGTCCTGGACTCACCTATGCCTTAGTCTTGCTACGACCTGCATTAGCATTTGCTTTCCAGGTTACTGAAGTAATAGTCATGGCAGGACTCGGAGCTTAGAAACAGGCATTTCTGGAGCCTTAACCAGCCATCTCCAGTAAGAACCATTTCAGGTGGCTGCAGCTGTGCTGATGCTCATTTAGCAGAAGAGGAGGGGGCTGTCGGGCAGTGATGTTCTTGGCAGTCCCCACCAGTCACCATTCAACAGTGTCAACCAAGCGACTGTTGGACAGGCGTGCCATAATGTACCCAGTCTCAAGAAAAAGATAGTTATTACACCTTCCGTGAGACTGACAACCAGGACTATGCAAAGCAGGGATTTGCCTCGTATAAGTGCTCACATCTCATTCCAAAACACAGATAAAAGCCTGACATTTCCTCCAACCCCATGATTTTATACAGATCCCAGGAACTTACCCTTCAGATAGCTGTGCTACATGCTGATGAGTCAATCTGTTGCATTGGATGTCTTTGGAGAAGGACAGAAATAATGCTCCCACTGTCCCGTGAAGAGAGCTAGAGAGGAAATGTCAGCCAACGGCATATGCGGGGTACTGAGCATGCAGGCACTGCTGCCGCATGGGGACCAGACGGGCCCGGGCATCTGCTTGCAAAGATGAGGCCAGGCAGAAATGAATCCTGGCAGATGGCTGGATGGGGTGCTTCATCCTCTCCCTGTCTGATGGCCTTGCCAGCCACATTGAAGCACAGAGCAGAGTCTCTGGGAGACTAAGAAATGAAGCAGTTCAGTGCTAGGAATGCGTTGCTCCTGCCATGGGCACGATGGGTCAATTATTTAGCATTCATATTCTAAGGCTGAGCACAAATGTGCGTGCTACAATGTTGTTTGGCTTACAGGAAATTGTTTTCTTGAGTGACACATTGAAGGTCATGGCTTATCCATCATGTACAAGGTAGAGATGATACAGTTGGTTGTAGCAGCTTCCTCCTCTAAAACACATTCCAAGGGGAAATGATTGGGTTTGCCATGTTCTGTGGGAAAAGTGATAGACTAAGATCACTCTGTTCCTTCCAATTGTGCTTTTAGCTCCTCACTGTCTTTCCAAATTTATTTCATACTTTCTGTGTCTGGATCCTCCGTATACAAAGCAACATGTTGTAAATATTTTTAAATATTTATCCATGTTTCCTTCTGCAGTTACTTTTAAAATCTTAGTGTCTTGCCTGGCAGTGATCTAAGTGACGATGCAAACCTCTCATACCTAAAATAGTACATCAAGGCAAAACCTTCGGAGCAGTCAGTAGCTGAGATGATGAAAATATGAAGCTTAACAAGAAAAGTCTCCTTGAATAATTAATTCCAGCATGGAACAAAAAGAAATCAGAGTGATCCATGTTCAAGAAGGGACCCCTGTGAGAAGTCTGTGTGGTGATGGAAAACTGGGATAGTTACAGAAATGGCAAAGAAATGTGAAACTCTGTTTGCATTCATATGGCCAAGAGGCAAGAGGTTTTTTTCTTGACCTTTGCTCTAAGGGGTTTTTCTTTGCTTTCCATATATTCTTGTGTGCAGAGAGAAGAACTAACAATGTCAAGACCATGAACATATTTTAGTGTACTACTTGCATCCCATCAGGTTCTTATTTCTTGCAGATAGTGCTTAAGAAGTAGAAGTACTTAAGAAGAGAAGAACATGTTGATTTTCTGGCTTCCACAAATTTCTTTTCCGAACCTGATGATACTTTGAACATGCTCAGCAAGGGATGCTGATATTCACAGGAGATCTTATATCAGTTTCTGCTCTGGCATTCATCAGGAGTTTCAAGGAGTACAAGTCACATCACAGTTAGGGCATTATCTCCAAACCTATGCAGGCCCTTAAATAGCGTCCTCTGTGTGAGGACTTCACCAATGTGGATGGATTCTTACCTCACAGGAATAGCCCAAGACACATCCCCGTGGTATTGACACCAGTCTACAACTGAAAAAAAAAACCAAATAAACCACAAACTACAATATGTTCTAATTGTCTGACTTCATGAATAACACAGCCATTTGGTCTTCCTTTCTTTATTTCCTGTGAGAATACAGTGTATTATTCAGTAAAGACTGTAGTCTCATTTTAGAAATTTGCAGTGATGGGGAATCCAACAAAACTCTTCTGAAATTGTTGCAG
This sequence comes from Ibycter americanus, assembly GCA_035590275.1. NCBI lineage: Eukaryota > Metazoa > Chordata > Aves > Falconiformes > Falconidae > Ibycter > Ibycter americanus. The sequence goes on from JAVJGI010000063.1 coordinate 26,494,196, forward strand.
GATTAATCACATCACCTCTTAAAAGTTCTTCCATATTTCTAAATCTGCCTTTTTCATATTCTAGCTATTCATATTCTAGCTATCGGAATTAACAGAACAACTCTTCCACAGAAATTCAAGGAATATCCCACATGAAGGGCTGGCATACATTCTTTGTTCTTCAATGTCTGAGAATTTATTAGGCTGTGTTAAGTCATTCAATGTTTGCTTTTACCTTTTTTTAACAATCATTGCAAAAGCTACTCATTAGCACCCTGTTCTCTTTGTAATTTACTACTCTCCTAATTAATGTCATCTGCAATCTTAATTAGTGATAATTTTTGGTTATTGTTTCAAATAGCCACTTAGTTAAGATGCAATATTAAAGATATCAGCTAGATAATAACTCCCTGATAGCTAGAAGGGCTTTAATTCACACAGTAACTGCCATGCCAACTGTGCAGCATCCTAGCCACTGCCCTGAAGGTCAGGTGGTACAAAATGCTTTATGGAAATCTAAGGATACATCAATATAAGCAGTTGTATAACCATTAGCTAGCTCAGATATTTCTAGCAAGGTAACCACAGAAGCTTTTGTCATGGTTTAACCCCAGTCAATAACAAAGTACCACCCAGCTGCTTATTCACTGCCTCCCCCAACCCCACCCCAGGGGTGGCAAGGAGAATCAGGAAGGAATATAAAACTCAAGGGTTGAGATAAGAACAATTTACTGTTTAATAATTAAAACAAAATGGGAAAAAAACCCCAATATAATAATAATAATGACAATAACAGCAGCAATTATAATGAAAAGGAGGGAGAAGGGGAGAGGAATAAATTCCAAAGGGAAGGGAGAAAAAAACCAAGTGATGCACAGTACAGCTGCTGACCACCCGCTGACCGATGCCCAGCCAGCCCCTGAGCAGGAATCAGCTGGCCCTGGCCAACTCCCCGTTTATATCCTCAGTGGGACATTCTATGGTCTGGGACATCCCTTTCGCTAGTTCAGGTCAGCTGTCCTGGCTGTGCCCCCTCCCAGTTCCTTGTGCCCCCCCAGCCCTCTTGCCAGCAGGGCCCGAGAAACTGAAAGGTCCTTGGCTTAGTACAAACATCACCCAGCAACAACCAAACCCACCCGTGTGCTGTCAGCATTGCTCTCACACCACATCCAAACCACAGCGCTGCACCAGCTGCTCAGAACAAAATTAACTCCATCCCAGCTAAACCAGGACAGTTATGAAGTTTACCAAGTAGGCTGGCTCCACATTCAGATCACTATCCTCTCGGTTTTTAATAGTCTAGTTACTGCTGAAATATAGTTGGAAGGGAAAATATTTAATCATTATGTGATAAAGTACAAGACTAGCTAGTTATCGGTTGGGTGGTGAGATTTTTTTAACATTAATGAAAAATCACCTACCACTGCTGCTGCCTGAGGGTTGGCAGGGGACAGGATTGAAGATGGTGGTGGGTGAGCAAAGTGTGCAAGGTCACAACAGCAGATCATTCATATGCAGTCAATTTAAAGTTTGTATCCCAAACTATGATTCTATCCATCTGTTCATCCGGCTAAGATCCTTGTCAAGTCAGCTCACTCACTCATTGGAAATAAAGAACAACCTGAATTTCTGAAACATTTGTAATTCTCAAGCCGATGGAAATCAGGATGCTATACTCAGACCTTACATTTCAGCAATATCCCCACATACCAAACTCACATCCACCAGCTAATTCTGGTGATTCTCGGTGCAAACAAGAACTCGGTGTGTGCATGTTGTCTCTATGTGGAGCACTCTTTTTCTTCAGCTGTGTGCCACCGCAGGTCAAAGGTTTGAAAGTTACCCGTGCAAACCTCTCCAAACTTCATGAGAGAAGAAGAGAGATGTCAAAGCTAATTGATTGCCAGAGCATGGCCCAAAAGCCCCTAACCACGATGAGCCTAGAGCTCAGACAATACCAGTCAAATGGCAGATTTTAGACACTGGTGGGGCAACCTTCTCCCGGGAGACATCTTGGCAAGCTTATTATGTCCTCTGTGATAAATGAAGGCAAGCGTCATGCCCATGCGCTCCAGAGTCCTTCTTCTGAGATGTTCAGCATCCTTTGTGTGGCGGCAAGCAGGCTGTGTTTGCACCACGGAGGAGTGTGAAGTTTCAGGCATTTCCTAGCCTGCTTCATAAGTAAAGTCCCACCATACAGTTCAGACACCTGACACAGCTGCCATGGCCCCACCACGTGTCCGGCCCTTTGCTAAGGTAAAGCAGACACGAGGAATACCCTTCCATCTGACCAGCATTAGGTTTTTTCCTGCAGTCCTCCCCCTCCTGTTTGCAAACTGATCAACATAAAGACTCTATTCTTGGCAATACATGTATCCAGGGGTGTTTTCCTTGTAGGAGGTATCTTCTGCCTATAATAACAGTTAAAAGGCTGTCTTTTCCATCCCTCGCATGCCATTGTAGCATAGTTCACGGGGGTATGCCATATTCCCAGCATGGATACATTGACTGATTCTTTCTAAAAGCAAAAGGACAAGATTCCTCATTGAAATAGATCCATTGAGTCAAAGGAGGTGATGCGATCCACAACATGACAGAGTTTTCACCAGGGTGAAATGGTTAGGATTGGAGTGAAAAGGACCTGAAAAAGTCAGATGCCTCTTATCTTAATTGTGGATTGAAGAGTCTATGGGAAGGGGACCAGCCCTGCCTGCATGTCTGCATTGTGCTAAACGCAGCTGGGTACTTGCCTCCAGGTGCAATTAATATACAAGGATGAAATGGTAATCACTTCAGTGAGATAGTGTGGGAAGGGAGCCTGTTTTCCTCTAAAAACCACAACAACTTCCTATCTGTTCAGGTTTGAAAACCTGCTTACAGTTTGGGGGTTTTTTTTCTGTTGGGCTGTTTCCCCACCCCACCCCCACCCCGCCCTCCCCCAACAGCCTAGTTTAATCCTTATTAAAATTCTCTCCAAAAAGTTGGAGGTATTAATTTCATTTCCCCCCTGCCAGATATGACATTTATCCCTTGGCAAGTCAGAAAACCTCAGGCAGTTCTAATGAGGGGTGCATTTTAGTTTCATGCAATGTAAGAGGCATTATGTTGTGGTCCATTTCAAGACGGACTTGTTTTCAAGCTTTCTAAAGCAGAATTAATCAATAATTACAGCCATCGTCAGCATGTGAGCCCCTGGAGTTTTATTTATACTCCACTCACACTGCTCTGTGACCTACAGCAATATACAGTAGTTTCGCCTGTTGGAAAATAAATCATATTACATTTTTGCATGCACATATAGTTGAGGCTTATCTTCTTTAGTCATGAAGGAACAGAAATTTCTTCTGGAATTGCCTCTTTCATCTACATTTAGTAATCTTAATATTTGGGACACAAAATTATTTCCAAGCCATGTTTGCCAGTTGGGTTTAATCCTTTGAGTTTTTAATTTTGAAAACTATATGACTATGTTAATTTGCAAAAGTGAGATTAAAATAAAAACATCTTTGTGTTTGTACTCAAAGTGAAGAGATTTCCATGCCTGAATATCTGAATGAATAAATACATCTTCATTTGAATTTCTGATCAGGAAATTTTCCACAATGGGGCAAGTCTCCTTTCTGATTAACTTTCTGAAATGAGTTCAAGTGTATAGTCAGGATAGGAAGTTAAATGTTTTAAAGCTGCTTTTCCAAATGTTGGGGATGGGGAACCAGGAAAAAGAAGGCAAAGAAGTTGTTGCTGCCACAGAAAGCACCTTCATGCTGAAAGAGAACTGGAAGTGTTGCAAGAAGTGACAAATTTGAAAGTGAGTGATAGGTTTTAGTGTTGTCTCTGTTTCAGATATAGATATAAATAATGTGTAATGGATGTAATAGCAGTAGATGTCTATCTTATTGCGTTACCAGAGATGAAGCTCAGTACTACCTACATTGAAATACATTGTAGGAGCCTTAGTGGGCTCTTCACGGTCATTGCCAAGGACAAGGTTGATAAAAGAGCGATAATAACAACGAGACAGATGGCATTGGTCTTAGGCTCCAGTCCCTGCAAAATGTCAAGTACTTATGCCTACTAGAGAGGCTAGCCCTACTCCAGCATGGACAGAAGCAGTACCAGGACAGGGACCCAAACCTGTTGCTGTAACAGTGGCTTTCCCTTTCACCGCTGCCCTGACAACCCAGAGGTATGTTTGCTCTTTTGCAACACCGGTATTGCCATGGAGCTAGAGGAGAAGAAGGAAACTGCCAGGGAGCTGTTTCCTGAATACTGGATATATCAGAGGAAAGTTACTAATCTTGAAAGCAGCTATTCCAGGTGACTTCTTGTTAGCTTAGCCAGGCACTTCGAGGTTTCTTACATTTAAAAAAAAAAAATCGTGTGCTCCTCTTCTGTTTGATGACTTGTGCATTCTGCTTTGTTTTGGCCTTTTGTGGAGGGAGTGCTCTTCTGTAATGTGAATGAAACTGGGTGGCCCAGAAAGGACTGTGATCTCATCCCATGCTGGTAGTATTTCATGATCCTGTATCATGACTGCATTGTACAGGCTACTGCTTTCATCTCTATGTTGACACTCTTGCTGTGAAACCAGGAGTAATCAGAGCCTCTGATGCTGAGGCTTTTTCACACTGTGTAAGTCTTCAAAACAGCAGCTGGATGGCAGCTGTGATAGTCGTGACCACATAATTCCCCAGGTGACTCATCGGGGTCTGTGTCAGCAGCCCGGGACACCTGCTGGTTCCTGGTGGGGAGGACTCTGGTCGTCAGAGCAGACAGGACTTCTGCAGGAAGATCTGAAAGAGGCAGGGAGTTTCTGCCATGCATAAGTGACACTGAGAAGCAGAGGGAGTCATCCATACCCAAATGAGATCAAACATGGAAAGATGCAAACAGCTGCATCTGCAGAGATATGTCCCAGCAGAGATAGCTGGTGAGATGTCATTTGCAGAGAACTCTGCTTTCCCTTAAAAGGTCTCAGGCTGACAGTGGTTAGCAAACTGTCTGCAATGTCACAGCAAGATACACGACTTCCTGATGGCTTAAACAGGCTATGAATAAACTCAGGGTGCAGATTACAAAGAGGTTTGTAACACCAAGAGCAGCGAGGACCTTGAAGAGCTTCCCAGTGACACCACCAGTGAGACCAAAATCAAAGCACCTTTGAAATGCAGTATGGCCAATTTATGATCTCAATGGCTCACCGCCTGGGACTTCAAGGGACCTTATGCAGTCCTCGAAAGGCTCCTTGCACCCACTCTGCTCTTCCCAGTCTGCACCAGGCTCATAAGGCTGCACCAACACAAGCCACCACAGCGAGCAACCCATCTGCTGGGACCTACAGTGAGCACCCAGCATGAGAAAGTCAAGGAGCTAAATGTCTTTTGTGGTTTTCAGCAGCACCAGTGACAGAATATGCCCCCACCAGATGAAAATAAAGACTGCAGGTGCCCAGGAAAAAGTGTATCTGTTCCACTCTTGCATCACCCACTAGCACCACTGAAATGATGTCCCCCTCCCTGTTATGGCCAACAGAGAGGTGAGCAGCCTTGCGTGCCTCTCCTTGTGCTCTTGCTAGAGAGGGAAGCCCAGAGCATCACCTCTGCAGGGATAGTGACCACTCATGTGGAAGAGCAGTGGTTTTGAATATTGGCACTGCAGCAGTGGGAGATTCTTTGCTGGATGGAAATGTAATATCGGGGACTAATTAGACAGGCTTGACTGGCTTGTGTAGCAGCCCCCTAGGCTGAGCTTAGACAGTTCTGTACTACTGTGATTAGAGCTGCTCAAGCCATGCCGCAGCAGAGAAAAGTCTCCAACAAAAGTGTTTCACCCTAGAAAAATGTTCACTCCCTTCACATTAGCAACCCTTCACTAGTGCAGCTTACCCTTCCTTCGTCAAACCGGCACACTGAACTTTACACCTTATCATGACGCTCTTCTAGCAAAAGAATGTAGATTTCCTACACTATAAATACTTTGGGGCAGAGTATGTCTTTCCTTGTAATTTATTCTGCACTAGATTGATTTCCATAAATTAGGTGCCAAACACACAGGCAATATTAAAAATAAAAAAAAAGTAATCAACTAGTCATAAAAATTAGGAAGGGTGATATATTTTGTTAGGTCATATGATAAAAAGCTCATCTGCACACCCTCATAGGAGCAGGGGGAGCAATGATGTGGGGGGGCCCAGATAACACTCTGCTCAGCTAGCTGCCCCCAGGTCTATGCCAGGAGCCATCAGCCATCCAGGCCCACCTCCACAAGCCGAGAGGACCACCAGAGAACAAAGGCAGGTGAGGGGAACCCAAATTAAAGCTGAGTGCGAGAGATGAGCCACCCTGTCCAGACCGTCCCTGGGCAGACCCAGGGCATCCTCAGCCCCAGGGGGTCAGAGGTGACATCCCTGAGGAGGAGTCAATGCTGGAGCATCGTTGGAACTGAGACGTCACTGCCCAGAGGTGTGGGACATGTTAGGGGGTGCAGGGGAAATGCATTTGGGGATTGCACAGGGCTGATTATGGGATGTTCAGGGAAGGAACCAAGGGTAGGGGAAGGGACAGATTTAGGTGATTTGGGGAGGAAGAAGCATGAGAAAATAGAGGCATAAGGGGATAGAAAAGGCCAGTTGCATGTTGGCTGGTCAGCATGCTGGTCTGGCCGTGCCCTACATCTGGCCAGCATAGTCTGTCCTGCCTTCTTACCACAATCCATGAAACTCCTAACTCTTGTCCCGGGTGAGGGACCCTCTAGTCTGTGTGCACGTGAGTGCATGGGGGTCTGAGTGCAGCAGCTGGTGAGGGCCCATGTGTCCTTGGTGCACCACACACTTGAATGAAATACTTTGATTCAGATATGTTTACATGAGGGGTATGCAGCTCATACGCAACATTTAAGTGGAAAGCCCTGTTGCAGTGTGCTCATCTCTGAGACGAGCAGCTGCGCATCATGGAAGGCTGCCTTTGAGGCCGCTAGCATCACGCATTAGTGCAATCACAGGCACCACAAGGACAATGTAAAAAACACTACTTTTAAAAAAGTAAATCTTTATTGTTATTATTCTTTTTATTTATTAATCTGGATGTGTAGTTCTCCCCCACATAACCCCGAAAAAAGCAAGAAGCAAACCAAAACCAAAATGCCAAGTCAGAAACCCAGTTTTTTTCACTAAGAAAAGGATTTTCCTGGACTGAAAAATATGCTACTTTGTAAATAATCCCCTTGACAAAAAAATATGGTGCTACAGTGTTTGAATCAAACCTGTGAAATCTGGCCCTAAACCAACTGGCATGTACATGGGTAGCTGAGATACCCTAATCTAAAAATAAGCAGATTTGATAGGAAGGCTGTACACCCTCCTCTTTACAGGTATCAAATCAATGTGTCACTATTTGAAGCTTTGGAGCTTCCCAGCAGCTCTCTTCAGGTGATCCTCTGGTCCATGATAAACCTGTTGCAAAGTACTTTTTAACTTTTTTCTGGGGGTGGAGTTTACAGGCTTGGTTATCATTGTTTTCCTTTGTTTTTTAAGGAACTTGCCCTCTAAGAAGGGCAAATAAATTTTCACATTTGACAATATGAATAGCTGGATTTGCTATAATGCTCACCTAATCTGGGCTATGCACAATCATTAATGCTATCACCAAATGCCTTGATTTAATATAACTTATGAAAAGAAGCTTAGTTATCGATATACATTTTTTTCAGTAGATTAAAGCCTTCTGTGCTTCAGGAGTATCACTACATAAAAGTTAATGTGGAATACATGATTCAATATCCTACAGCAAGTGTAGGAGCAAACAATGCCTAAATATTTAAAAAGCAGGAAGATAAGAATACCAAAGCACACTAATATGTTATGCACATATCCCATATCTCTGATCCATATTCTTTAAGCCTGTAAAAATAGCTATGAATTCTTTCATTTACCAGTTTAAGAGAGAGCTTCACAAAACCTGATGTAACTACTAAATGCTGAATGAAAATCTTTGTAGGGGTTATTTTTAGAAACTCGTATTTATCTTCAAGCAAAGGCCAAAATTCCTCTTTTCTGCGCTTTCCAAAAGAATTAAAAGAAGTCTGTGCTGTATGTTTTCAAGCGCCTGGAAAGTAACTGAGGGTAGCTGATACAGGGTCTTCCCCGCAGGGTCTGTGCCACCCCTGGTAGCACTAGAGGAAGCTTGTACATCTGATATTCCTTTCACCACCTTTTTTCTCAGTGTCTTCCAAGTCACTGTAATTTATTACAATGGTCAGACAGAGCTTGAGTAGAAGGGAGACTTTTTATGCTGCATTGATCCTGCACCGGCTAAGAAGGAAAACCAAGTTTTTACTCAAAGAACAAGCTTGTGCTACAGCACTAAACAGACACCCAAAGAGCCAAGCAAGTGCAATAGGATTTCCACCTGCGTGACCTCTGAGAAGTTGTTTTCTCTGTCTTCATCACCTGTTAGGAAATGGAGGTGGCATTAATTCCTACATCTCTTCCATGGGTGTGAGCTGTTGATTAGTAGGGCACTGCTGGGTTATTCATACAATAGGTAGCACTGTTGGGAACAGCTCTGTGTTTAACCCTGTACCTGCCACTGAAAAAAAAGCCAAAACACCAAGCAGTAACAAAACCCTGCTTGGCCCATATGGCAAGGCTGTTTCCCAGGTAAGAAAACCATACAGAAGACTTGGGAGGCAAAAGTTCTGCCAGCTTCTGAAGCTGCAGATTCTCTACCCATAGCACTGGTGCTGCAGCTGGGTTTGGTGGGAGCACATAGGCTGCACAGCACTTCATGCACTGGCGGGGAGTGGTGGGGCATAAGCAACAACACACCTGAGCACTGTGTTCTGCCTATGGAAAGGAGCTAATTCATCATAGGAAGGGAGGCCTCAGGATTGCTTGGCTGACTCCCAGTAACACACAGTGTCCTTTGAGTCAATGCATTTTTTTAAATACCTGCTTACTTGCACAGCCAGGAAAGGTAGGAGTGCCTTTGTAGCTACAACAAATCAAAGAGCTATAAGAAATCAAAGTCTGCTTATCTCTGTGAAACCAAAATTATAGTGCAATGAGCTGGGTGTTTGCCTCCACTTTGCCCCTCAAAGGTGGGTGGTTTCTGTTGCAGTTGCTTGCTGGGAGAGGAGGCAGCAGTTGGTGCAACACAGCATGGACAGGACCAGCAGCTCACAGCTGAGCTTCCCCCTGGAGCAGGACACTCACCCAGGGAAGACCCTGTGCCCTCTCACAGCACTGCCAGAAGCCCAGGAGGGCAGTCTCAGAAGGCTCAACGTTTGGTCATCTCAATCACATTGGCAGTCAGGAGCAAATTTGACACATCACTGCGGAACCTTATCCCAGGAAAATCTCAGTTCTGCTTTAAACAGGTGCTGCTTTTAAGGGTACGTGTTTCATCCTAATCAATGTCAAAGTTGCATATTTCATGAAACGTATTGGCAAAAGCTTGCAAAGGAAATAAATGTTAAATGAGGTTTCTGAGAAGTGCAATTTTTACATTTTCCTTCCAACACACTTAGTGACGAGAACACCTTTGGAAATGCCTGCATGTTTACAGTTCCCATCTACCACACTGGTTCCCTGAATCTTTCAGAGACAGCAAGTCCAGCTTTGGAAGATGAGCCCAAACCACTTGTGAAACAGATGGTTGTAAACAATACTAAGCGCTTTTACTCTGCTCTTCTGAGCTCTAAGTTGATCGTGACGTTTGGCAACTAAACCATGTAGGACACATTTCACCTCAGAAACTTTCTTAAGAATGAAGTCACAAAGATGTGAATAAGTGCCATTTATAAAGAAAATACTGCTGCTCCTAATATGGGCTATTTGAACAAGAAAAGATCAAAAGATCTTTCAGACTCTCAATCTACTTGCATCTTGTGGGTGGCTGTATTTTTTTAAAATGTAGTGGGATTTTTTTTTTTTGCTTCCTTTTGATGTTGGACTATTTTCTTCTGGCCAATGTCCTTATTTAGCCAAAGATAATTCAGACACTGCTAGCTTTCATTTCTGGAATTACAGAATTGAGTGCAAATGTGTCTCGATAACTGAAATGCCATCAGAGGTGATGAGGGACTTGCTTGGGAGCAGGCAGAGCTTGTAATTGCCAAGTTCTCCTCTCTGTGAGTTGTTGCACCGTGCCTTGCTATTCTGATGAAAGTCAGTTTACTGATGTGCCAGGCAATAATCTGTCTGCAAAGGAGGGCATGGTGGTGACCACTCGTGGGCACATATAACTCCAACACACACTGTTACCAGAGCTCCTCGGGCCGGGGTTCAAGCTGATTAAACACTGGGGTGTCTCCATTACAGCCAGCTGAGCCCCTGCTCCCTGGTCTTCTGGTTAAACCATCCATGCCTCTGTTTTTGTGGTACTGTAATTAGGAGATCTGGTTCAATGATGCTTCACCCAGGTCAGAAATGCAGAACTCCACATTGGCTCAGTTGCTGTTGAAGAGTTTTGTTAAGGGATGATCAGCAACGGAGCAAAGCCCATGAGATGGCCTTCTAAGAGGCTTTAAGTAATGAGTCAGTAAAAAAAGGCTTGGTTTTGTTAAAGGAGAGCTGTGAAGTGCTCCAGTCTCTTTATTGTTGCTATTTTTAGTTCATAGGTGTTCTGATTAAACTCCAGAAGCCTATATATCTTGGGAATATTTAACAAGAAGCAATCAAGTCTGGAGCAGCAAACTTTATTTCTAGCAGTCTTTTCTGGTGCCAGGGAAGGTTTCAGCTCTCAGCTATGATTCCCCAAAGTAATGAAGTGATGACTCACCACATGGATGCATGACAATGAACCCTTAAAAAAACAATCATTGAGAAACTCGTGCCTAGTAGTTTGCAATAGCGGATGGATGGTGGCTGGCGGTTGTTGAGTTCAAAGGAAATTTTCAAATAGATTTAAGAAAAAAACAACAGGAAAGAAGAAAGAAATAACCATTTCTCCATTCCCAAGAAGGCTCTAACAAGAATAAATAGTTTTCACTTGCTGAAAGGAAGATTTGTGCTAGGCATTGGGAAAAAACTTTCTGGTGTGAAGGGTAACAGTGGTAGAAAAGACGGGTGGAGGCAGTCACATCTCTGTGCTGGCAGTCTTGGAGCACAAGTTAGATGCATATCTGTCTGAAAAGTGTTATCTATGTCCTTTCTTGAACTACAGGCACGGATTACATGGCTTCCATTCAGTTTTGTGATACAGGACAAAATCACAAGATCATGGGACTCTGGGTTCATCTTTGCTGATTCATCTGGAGATTTTCCTTAAATCTTCAGCCTTTAAGTACGATTTGAGATCTCTGAGACTTTTGAAAGTCCGTCTGAGCTGAAAACGAAGTAGTCTCCCTTTGATCAAAACAGAAATATTTCGTTATTCGTTTTTCTAATGCCAAAACTGCCACCACATATTGTTCCCAGAATGAGCTGAAAAGCCTGGAGACCTTAAAAGGCACATTTTCAAAATACCTCTCAGTGCGTACAGCGATGCCACAGGAGCCCTTGCTTGCACCGATACCGACCGCGTTGTTCGAGCCCCTGGGGCACGTATTCCAATTGCTTTTTGCTTTGACAATGAGCTGATAAAACTCCCTGATTGCTGCTTACAGCTCCTCTCTTATTAACAGCAACGTTGTCGCTGGGCTTCCTTCATTGTGCTCAGCCCTGGAAATACAGAACTGTATTTCAGATCCCAGTGATTTCGTGTGTTGCGTGCTCGTCTTTGAACAATGCTATCACTCTGCTCATCCGCTTCGGGTGTCACCGGAGACCACAACTCATCTTTATGGAGCGCTCATTCTTGTATTCCCCCCATCCCCCACCTCCGAAAACATTACCTTTTTTTTTTTTTTTTTTTGGCTCAAAGGCTACATTGCCTCACAGTTTTTGATGCCAGCTGGAGCAGGTATTCATTCCCAAACATCCGAGAACTGTGCTCTACTGTCAGAACATATTACTCAGGAGCTGAAATGGGCCTGCTACAACGTGGATTTAAGCGGAGGGTTCCCAGGCAGTTGTAACAGGACTCTTCACCCACCATTGCACATCCCCATGGCAGTCACACTCAGCTCTCCTCTTCCTCACGGAGTGAAAGAAGTGCCCTGGGAGCATTTCATCATGCTTTTGGATGAAGGGACTTCACCAAAAATGCCTGTTTCTCTCTGTAGATTATGAAAGGAGCCTTGATAATTAGCTCAGGATGCCAGCCAGCATCCACATTTACAAGTGAATCCCACCCTAAGCATCCCTCTTACTAGTCAGAGCAGTTGTTAAGTGGTACTAAATGGCATCATGCCAGTGCACACAGGGATATAAAGTAGCTGGTGATGGGGAGGCAGAGGAAGGGGATTCAGTCAGTGGGTTGCTTTTAATCCTACTGATGGTTTTTCTTTGGTTGATGTGCCCAAGGCATTTTGGGCAGCTTTAGTCTTAATGTAAATCAGTGTCATTTCTTTGCAGATAATGGATGTGCTCTGATTTACGTTTATGGAGGAACCGGTCCTATATGTGTAAAGAAACAGGGTGAGAAATGTCATCCATCAAATGTTCTGGAAGATTTTAATGGTTTGTTCTCCTGGACAAACCGGGGGCACCGGCTATCCCAGCGGCTGGCAGGCGCTGCTCAGCCATGGCAAAGCTCACAGACCAGTGGCACTCTCGGCAGGGTGGGCAGGAAGGTTTTCCACCAGTTCTGGGCTTTGAATCCCACCCTGAGACCAGCCTAGATGCTGCAAGCCCCAGAGGATGCCTCTACTGCAAGGTCATGATTTTTTTAAAAAATTATAATTCTGTGGTGGAACTTCCCAGGTAGATGGGCTTTTTCATTTTGCCTTTGTTTTAATGTATAGACAGGTGGCTCACCTGTAGGGGCTGTAAGGTATACATGGGCTGAGGCCAAAGTACCCAGATAAGTGAGTGGTGTCAAGCTGTCTCCAAAAAAGCCAAATGGACCATAATGGGACTGGGAACACAGTTAAAACCAGGCATTAATTCAAAGGCTTAATTCTAAGCATCTGTTAAAGCATCTCATTAAATGTTGGCCTTGATACTAATATGTATATACTGTATATGACAGTATGTGTGTGTATACACGTGCATTTTATTTATTAATCACATTATAAAACTCTACAAATAATCGAGTGACCTGGATGGCAATATTAATTTAATGGAAATGGTTTATTTGATTTTCAGTGTAATAAAGAATGAATAATATTACAATCACTTGTATGTGAAAAGCAATGCAGATAAGATGTCATCTGTATGCTGTTTTAACTAAGCTAGGCAGAGTTTAAATTAGAGTCCAGCTACACACAAAGACTATTCCAATGAGAGAAATCTCGTCATCTAATATTCTTAGTTTTAAAGTCATACTGCATAGATACTTTATTACATATTTAATAACACTTTTTCATAATGAGGAAACAAATGCATATATATATAAAATACGTGCATTTAAAGAGCTGCTGACACGCCATGGGAAACTTTAAAGAATGTTCTATTTGGGAATTAATTTGGCTTGGGGCAAAATTCAGAAATAATGTTTAAATGGGGAGAGCTGAATACATTACGTGTTCCCACACAGGTCTGAAACAAAAGCCCAGGTTTCCTCCACCACTTGTTTCAAGTATAAAAGTATATTTCTATGCAGTCAATTCACATTGATACTGTTACAAAACAGTAGCTTACTGAATCAACAACTAAAGTGAAAATTAAAAGAAACGACCAGGTTCAGGCAGTATAATGGAGGATAAACATTAATTGTTAGGGGATTTTTATGTAAGTGCCACACAGAGAGCCCTCTGGGAGAACCAGGGAGGAAGTCACCATGTGATTTAACACTACAGAAAATATAGTGCTGGAAATTAGCCAGCTAGGCGAAAGCAACCATAAAACTTAAGGGTGTCAGTTTGACACATTTCAGTATCTTCTGAGAATTTGTTGTTATTGTTACTGCTACTGTTACTGTTAACACTGTTACTATCATTATTATTAATACAATGTAATATATAATAATAGCAATCGCAATCATAATATGTAATACTAATGCTAATAGTAATACTAGTAATAACGGTAAAAAGAAATAATAATAATAATAATAATAATAATAATAATAATAATAATAATAATAATAATAATGTGTAGCCTCATTTCATACACTAGTAGCAGTAGGAAAAAAGTCACATTGAGTGCAGGATGGGTACAAATGGACCAAAAACCTGCCGGACTGGATGAATACAAAGCGCTGGTCCAGCTCGCATGCAAACACCAAACTGTTTTACATTATAATATGGGTGAACCTGGAGATGTGGAGATAAACACGGTGGCCTGGAGAGGTGTTTGGTGCGAAGGACATTCACCTGGGCTTGGTTGCATTAAGCTTACACAGCCATCAGCTGGACTGTGCTGGGGCACCAGAAGCCCGGCCGCAGCTCTGCTAAACCATGGCAGCTCCTGAGACCTGCCAAGGGTGCAGGAGGGACCGGGGCCATCATCCTGACCACCTCCACCAGCCCCACGTCCCTGAGTGTGCAAATCCCTGGAAACACAGACAGGCTTTTACAAAGAGGAGACTTCGTGCCTACTGTGCGCAACTGCTTTTTCCTCCCAGGTGACTCTGTTTCCAGATATTTACCACTTCGTGCCCTTTTTTTTACCCCAGATTGTAGGAGCAGGCATTGAGTGGGCGATATAGTTTCATCTTGATTATCACTGGAAGTGTCAGATTTTTATCCCATTTGCAATGTTTTAAGAGCTTAGATACCTGATACCATAGTGCGCTCATTCAACAAGAGTAAAATACAAATTTTTTTTTTATTATTTTGAAAGCTGACACTAGACACACTTAAATGAGATATAATACACACATTTTTGATTATGTGAATAATTACTTTTTAGAACAAATATGGTGGGCTGTGGTGGTCAATAGCTTTAAATCCAGAAAGAATTTCTGATAGGTAAATATTCTTGCTTCACCTCAAAATTATGAGGGTTCATGGAGAAGCTGCCAGAGGGATTCTGATCACCTCTCATGCAGGAAACTGAGCTGCCTGACCAGGCAGGCTCCACAGCCATAAATCCATGAAATCAGAAGAAAACTGTGCTAGAAGTTGGCATTCATCTTCTGAACAAATAACATGATATAATTTATCAAGAACAATACATCACAGAGAAACGGCATGTTGTTTGCCTTTGGTTTGAACAAGCCATTAAGACAAATTAAAGAGAAACAGTGGCTACTTATTTAGGATAAGAGCCTCACATTGTACACAGACTGAGTAAACAACTCAGCTTGTTGGTGTGGGCAATCAGTAACCGACTGCTGATCCTTGTGACTCAGGTGCAGCCTTTTCTCCCAGCGAAATGAGATTCATAATCCCTCTGCAGTCCTGATCTGTGAAGTCCTCTAGTCAAATGCATCATTAATTTAAGAATAGTTTAAATGAGTATATTGGCATAATTAATTATTCATAATCTGGCCTAAAGTGAGTGGTAATGCATGAGTCCGTGTCAATTAAACTGTTAAACTGAGTTAAGGAGTGAGCCAAAATCACTTACATCAACAGGAGTCTGCTCAGATGCTCTCAAGCCACCTGTACTTACTCATTTTAGTGGTAAGGTGGGCACAGCATCCTTTGGGAAGGACAAAGCAGTTAGTGCTGCACATAGTCTTTCCCACTCAGCACATCAATAGTGCAGCTGCTCAAAATTTTTTTGAGGGGAGGGAATGGGATCATATTTTCAACAAAACATTTTAAAGTAAATATTTCTGTCCATCCCAAGATGTGCAGAACACCAAGTTTAGGAAGTTTGTCTCAAAAGCTGGGATTTCTATAGATATCAGTGACCATACAAAGTGTATGTGGGTAGAATTATATATGCAGGCTTCATTATAAATGATTCTGCCTCTTCCTTAGTATGCATGCTTCCTCTCACAACAGTGAAAAAAAACAGTTATAGACCAAAATGTATCATATCACCTCTACTATCATATCTGTTATATCACCTATGATTTCACCATGTAAAATCCTAAACCACAATTTTTGAAGTGGATATATAAATGTCATAACTCTCCTGAACATCCTTCGCACAATGCCTTCCATTCCGTTATTTTCAGTGTCATACAAGAAGTTTGCTATTGCTTCTCATTTCCGTGTGCTGCTTTTATTACAGGTCACACTATGCAGGCATTCTGCTGTGGGGGAAACAAAAGGCTACTCAAAGGAGATATATTATTCATATATTTTCATTGTTTATAAAATTGGACAGAAAAATCAATTTTAATGAACATTTTCAAAGCATTTCTAGTGCACTCATGAGATAAGAAACTGTTAGCAACAGGAGCTGGCAGATGTGAAATGACAGAGACACACATTTTCTCTAAATAATTATACAGATGCTAGATAAACCATCATCTTTACTTTAACAAATATTTTGCAGTGGGTTTCTATATACTGGATACTCCGGTAGGGGTGGTTTATCACTAGAAAAAAGAAGGCATATGAGAATGAACAGCTTGCACAGTAAAACTCCTTCTGCACCATGGATGGAAAAAGCAATTTGAACTAGACAACTATAAAATAAGAGTTGTGAGACAGTATTTTGAGAAACAGCCATATTTAGTTTTGGTTTAGTCTGGAACTTCCTAAAACATCTTGTTGCTGCCTTTTCTCTTTGTCAGGATTGAAGCATTGCAAGAAATGCCATGCTGGGGAACTCATTAAGCAATAGTTTCAAAGTGGGATTTAACTTGGATCCGTCTGTGTCTACTGCCTTTCTGTTTTTTGACTAAACGATGCAATTTTGAGTTTTACATATGACTTAAAATACTTTGAATTTAGTTAATTTTTTTTTTAACAGTTTGGATTTCTACCAATGAACAACAGACTCAAGAGATCATATCCCCTAGTAACAGAGGGATAATAGAAGTAGAGCAAAAGGCTTCTGATCACCCTAAGCAGAAAAACCTCTGTGTTGGGACTCCCTAAAGAGCCTGTGACAGCCCACATCTCAGGTCCTGTTAGGAACTGAGCACCAGACACTCAGCTCCATTGAAATGATGATGAGATAACGGTTGGTTTTAAATTCGAAAATTATAGTAGTTGAAATCATTATGGCCTTCCAAATCTTTGCATCTTCTCAGTTGCTTGAGGTGGACGTTTATGGAGTTGCCTGTGGTCCAATGCTCTGCAGGACAGCCAGGAAGGAGATCTTCCTTGTAGCTGAAATAAGTAACCTTTTAACAATTAATTCATGTCTGCATTAAAGAAACATCAACATTGTGGAAATGATCCCTACAGAGAAGGGCAAGATGGGTTTGCCCCCAGCTCTCTCTGCCAACCAGTCACTGCCTCCCTCGTCATTGAGAAACAGAGATGGAAAGCCATGAGCTGGAAGACCTGCTGCCCAGGCTGGCATACCTGTTGCTGGGGTTTTAGGGTAGCCCACTGACTGATCAGGCACCGAAAATTTGGAAATTTGGCTGGTTTCCCTGCTAAGCCCACTGCTGGCCCCTGCGGCTGCAGGCACAGGTACCCCAGGGAGCACAGGGACTGCTGAACTCATCCATCTTCCTGTCATTTTTCTGCAAAGTTTTCTGCTAAATCAGTGTTTTGAACAACAGGAGTCAGAAGACACCGTAAATACAAGGGCTAGATGGGGTCCAAGACTCACAGTCCTCAGATAAGCAGTTTATGAACTCTCCCATGGACTTGTAGCTCAAGATACGAGCTGCTGACATTGCAGTAGGCACCACAGATACTGCATTGATGCATCAACCTGTGGTCTCCAGAACCATCTGGACCTGTCATGGCCTTTGAGAATTTCAGGTTTTTTCAGCTGTGGCAGCAATTGTCAAACTGTCACAGAATTACTGCCAAAATACATTTTAGCTTTAGTTTAACTTCATATAATTATGTAGGTATGATGCATGCTGTTAATTAATAGGCAGCAACATGCAGTTATTCTGCATGGAGTGAACTACCTATGGCCCCTGGATCTGACCACCATTTTTTATCTTCCCATAAAATCCAGCACAGTGACTAGGACAGGGGTAGCCCCAGGGACAGCTGAAGTGAAGCTGTGGGTGCCACATCCCTGGAAGTGTTCAAGGCCAGGCTGGATGGGGCGTGGAGCAACCTGGGCTGGTGGGAGGTGTCCCTGCCCATGGCAGGTGGGGTGGAACGAGATGGTCTTTAAGGTCCCTTCCAACCCAAACCGTTCTGTGATTCTGTGATAAGTCAGTGGAAAGTCCCAGATTCCCAGTGTTCAGCTCCTGTAGCACCCGCAGCCCCAGCTGCCTTAAAGCTTGAGGACAGCAAAGTCCCACTAAGTTTTCTTCACGTTTCGGTTGTTATTTCATAGCGCAGGAAATTGCTGTTCAACCTCGAGAGAGGAGGTTATTACACGAACCCTCAAACCGAGCAGAGAGCACTAAAAAGTTATTGGAAGAATAATTTGTACTTTAATGTAAAAAATTGAGTAAGTGCAGAGGCAACAAGAAAGGAATTAAAACAACTTAGCCAACACCCATTCACACACAAAAACCCCTAAAAATAAAAATCCTGAAAGCAGTACAACAGAGCTGTTATATTGACAGGGAATCATTCCACAGCCCTAATCCAGCATCTGTTATCTCTAAAAACATGCTGCAATGAATTCCCTGTGCTCTGGAGGAAACTGTGATTTGAAAAATACCACTATCAATTGATTCCATAAATTAACTGCTAATCCAAGAGTCCTGATTATGATTAGTCTGCTAATCAATTTATTTGATAGAAAGCTTTTTAAATTTTCCAAATTACAGTTCAGCTCTTTTCTCTGTCTTTTTCACTTGTTTCATCTAATTAACTGTTTTTCCTAGCAGTGAAAGGCAAGATCTTCCTTTCTTAATTGCCTCTTGACCCTTTCTCACTCTCCAGTGTAGTTGCCTTTAGAGGTTCTTCATCATGAGAAAATTAAAATGCTATCAACGAATTAAAAATATTGTTTGGCCCAGAGGAAACTTCCCAGCATGTCTGTGAATCCTTTGGAGTTATATTTACACAGCTTTGCTGGGGAAAGTCTGACTCCCCAGTATACTGGATTGCCCTTCAGTTAATACATGCAGATGAACAACCTCCCTGGTAACTCTGCAAAAAATGGTTCGGTAATTGCTGATTGCAACACCAGCAATGAGAAGTCTGCAGTGCATGAGCGACCTGTGCTGCCACTGGAGCAGTGCAGATGTCCCTAGCTAGCCCGGGAGTCATGGGGAATATGTCTCAGCAGGTTGCAGGACTGACCTCAGATATGGTCTGTGTGTGCTGGAAAGCTGGGGCAGCAAGGAGGAAAAGTAAGCAGAAAGATAAGAAAAAAACAAAGCACGGTGCACAGCTGTCACATCCATGTCTGATGACTGGTGGTCACTCTCAGTTTCAGCCTGTACCAGATGGGTGAATATCCAGAGTACACTAAGGTTTTCCTTGCTGTTTCTCAAGGTGAAATTTCTGAAGGAACATGTTATGAAGTTAGGGAACAACCATGTTCTTACAGAGACTGTGCGTACTGCAACTTCCTCTCTGCTTGTCCATAGTTAAGGGTTGGCTGTGAATTACAAACTTAGAGGAATAAAAGAGAAAAAAAGTAAACCTCTACCTGGGTTGATAACGCTTGGAATGAGAAGATGGGACTGAATAACTCTCTTTTTCCTTCCCCTCACAGAGCATTCAAGCTGGAGAGCTAAATGCGTGGATGGATAGGTGGGGCTTGTCCATACTAGATCTTCAGGCACTTCTCCGTGTATATAAAACGCAGTTTGACATCCATGAATAGCAGCGTGAACTCCTACTCCTTTGTCACCAGGTCCCACGCAGTACACACAGGCATTTCTAACCTTTCCAGCCACCACGTCTGGCTCACGAGCGAGACTGTGACTGGTCTGGCTTCAGAATTTCCTATGCAGCCACTGCTCCCAGCATCATCAGACTGCAGCTCCGGTCTCTTAGTGTCATGCCTCTATCCATCACCATGTCTTGGATTTGCACCACCTGCTTACATATAGCACTAAACCTATGGAATATATATTGTCTTCCCATTACTTCATCAAAACTTCTGTTCTGAGCAGAACCCAGAAGGCTCAGCTATTCGGAGCTCACATCCTCACCAAGGGATACTTCATGTCTGTGAATATAGAATCATAGAACTCTTTAGGTTGGAAAAGACCCTTACGACCATCAAGTCCAACCATTAACCTAGCACCACCAAGTCCACCACTAAACCATGTCCCCAAGTGCCTACATATCTTATAAATGCCTCCAGAGATGGTGACTCAACCCTGGGCAGCTTATTATTA
Source organism: Ibycter americanus (assembly GCA_035590275.1). Classification (NCBI taxonomy): domain Eukaryota; kingdom Metazoa; phylum Chordata; class Aves; order Falconiformes; family Falconidae; genus Ibycter; species Ibycter americanus. Next base: position 26,514,499 of record JAVJGI010000063.1, read on the forward strand.
TCACTTGTTATTGAAATATCTCACAACTTCCAAGTGGTTTCACTGTGTAATTAGGTTATTTCTCCTCCCTTCCCGTCATCCTCCTTCTCTAGAGACTGGAAGATTTCCATTCAGCCTCCCCTGAACACTGACTTCTTCGGGAATCTTCCCAGGTCTGCCCAGCCCTCCTCTGCTCTTTGCACCAACAGAAGGACACTTGGTCAGAAATCCCTCCTTGATGCCTGCATCTTGTGCTTTCACCCCCGCAGACACCTTCCCTTTGTTTGGGTCCAGCCGATCTGAAGAGGGAGTCCTCAAGCACAAGGCACTGCTGTGTAATTACACCATGGAGCAACGCTGCGGCTGGAGTATAAGATCTTTGCCTCGAGAAGTGTTGTTCTTATGCACAGCAGCTGTTCAACAGGGCTGCAATCTTTTGGTGTCAGTTTGATGTAAGTCAGCGGTGACAATCATCATAATGAAAAGGCCTATGGATTTTTTCCAAAAGTACTAAGTACTCTCTCTCTTTTCTTTGCAAGTCATTTTATAGTAGGTGGGCAATTGAAAACCCATGTGAGAACTATATTTTATATATAAATACACATTTTAAAATAGCAGGTTTTTAACAGCTGAGTGATGCCAAGTTTATACCCATGGATTTCAGAATATTTAAAATATTCTCTTAGTGCAAAGGCAGGAAGGCCATGTTGTTTTCCCCATGAACGGAGAACACACATGCGCTCACAGCTGATGACAGGCACAGCGTTTAAGTACTCCGTGAGCAATCACAGCTGAATGGGAGTTGAGTCATCTGATAGCTATAAAAGTCATGCATTGCAGCAACGTGCCAAAAGGATTTTTTTCCTGTAGCGCACCAGCCAGTGAACCATGATGCACAGGTGAGCAAACTGTGGGACACGTTGCATTTATGCTTGCCAATCTGAGCCAGCTCTGACACTCTAGGAGGAAAATGGACTTTCTGAAAATAGTTTTCCGGCACAGATTTAAAAACAAGCGGCTTGGGGGACTGTTTGCCATAGGAACAGCAATGCACCTGGATGGACACCTTACCCGTAGCAGCTTGCCTTCCCTTCGGTCTTGACCTGTGTTGGCAGAGCCACTGGTGGTGGCCAGGCTTGCTTCTTCTCCAAGGCATTTCTTTCTCACCCTCCAGTTCTGCCTTCCTGTGGGCTAACCATGTCCAGCCTTCCCCATGGTGGTGTGGTACCCATGGTCCTTGCCACCTTTTGCCACATGTGACTTGCTCCCTGGAGCCTTCTCTCTTTGCTTCTCTGTCCCAGATTTTGCTTATTTCTTCTAAAATAAAAATGACAAATGGAAGATTAAGGTTCACCTTTTGTTTTCTTTCCTTCACTCACTGCTTTTGAAATGTGTCCCATTCTCTCGTGTGCTTTTCCCTGTCCTCTCCCTCCGCGTCACTGCCTCCCCTTTCTTACAACCCCAAGGTCTCCTCTGGCTCTTCACCCAGCAATACAAACAAGATTTCTTTTCTCCTGTCTTAAGACAAAGCAAAGCAAAATCATACCTCCGTCTCTGCTTGGTTTTCCTGCCACCACTTTGTGACTTTCCCCCCCGCCATTGCTTGCTTTCTTCTTTAGTGCTTTGCCTGCATAGACTGTAATTTCCTCAAGAAATATACAGGCCTTAGTTGGTATTTGTATAGATTCAAGTACGGCAACATTCGCTTTCCTGGGGCAAAGAGGTCTAATACTGGTAGTATACGGGATACCTCCAGGCTGTGACTGATTATCTTCTGTCTTCATCATTTTGTCATCGACTTCAACAGAACTCTGGGACTCATTACTTTTTCCATGAGAGGTCTTTAAAAAAAGATCTGGAAGGAGAAGATATTGCTCTAATACATTAAATACATTAGTTTAGAGCACGAATGACTAAGGTGTCATTTAAGATTAGCCTACACGTACAAACATGTTTTAAAATTCTAGTTGAGAACGACAAATTTACATTCCTCTCAGGCAATTTTCCACCCATCTACTTGTTTTCACCTCCCCTTAGTTTCAGCGTACAACCAAATGCTAGAGTTGCTGTAGCAAAGTATTCACCTTACGTAATGCTCAGGCAAGGTATTGGGTTTCCCATTAATGTTAGGACTGAAAAGCCACTCATTGATTTAGCTTCATTACAAAGATAATGACTAGATATTTTTCATTCAGAGATTTCTAATGAAAAATGGCTTTCCCATCCATTAAATTGTCAAATTCTAATGGGCCTGTATTTACAGGAATCTCATATACAAAAGCCCAACTCCCTGGCGTAGTTGCAGGTATACAATGCAGAGGATGCCACAAACAACAGCACGCACAGCCCTCCGTGAGCTTGCTTGGATCCTGGAGCAACAGCACATTAAAGGTGAATCCTGCCAAGGCCAATATACCCTGCCTCATCCTTCTCAGGTTGCACATTAGGGACACTGTAACTGATGGGATGAGATTGTAACTGGTTTGCCATGATCATGTTTGTTGTGCTCCAAATTAATTTATCTGAAAACCAAAATTAGCCTTTCCTACTATATTCAGGCTTGGAGTGGTGTGCCGGAATGTTGGGAGCCTGTCTATCTTGCTGTTGCATCAGCATCTGATGGGTAGAGACATATTCAAACACAAGCTCAAAATAAAAGTATCTGAAACATCAGTAACCTAGCAGGTTAGCAAATTATTTACCGAACACCTAAGGCTGTGAGGTCCAAACACATCTATGTACACCATCCCTCTGGATGAGGGGACCATGGGGTGATAGGCTGTCCTAATGGGATGGTTGCTGTTGGTGTCATCGATCAAAGGTATGTGATTTCACCATCTAGCCTAAAACGGAACTGAGGGTGGGAATCAGATAGAATCTCTCTCCATCATTTCTCTGCAAACCTTTACTTCATTTAAAAAAAAAAAAAAAACAAAACAAAAAACAAAAAAAAAAACCAAACACAAAAAAGCCCAACCAAAAAAACAACCCACAAAACAAACCAAAACAAAATACCCAAGGCCACTTTCCTCTGTTGCTGTCCCTTAGACAAAGAGCTGTCCACCCAAGGTTAATAACAGCCTGGCATGGGGGCTGGCCTTGGTTCAGCCACCACCACTTGGAGCAAGTGCACAGAGTAATGGTTTTAATCTTTTCGGCATTTTGAAACTGTAAACCCAGTATCAGCTACTGCGCAACTGGAGCAGAAAGCAATTTGATTTTCAATTTCTGGCCTTTGTAGCACGTTGACTAAAGAACTCTTTCCTGGGAGGAAATCCGTGCATGTACATACTGGCCCTGAATTTTACGAAGATCAGCAGTATTTCTGCCGAAGTCACTGGACCCAGACCAAGGCAGGGTTGGTGTTAATGAGAGGAAAATCCAGCAAAGCCTAAGGAAATGACCCAAATCCTCCAAATCCCCCATATTTCCAAAGGATATTAGTTGACTGAGATACCTTAAAAGCAGTGTTTTATGGAGAAAGTTGCAATTCTTTTCCTTTCTGTTCTTCCTTTTTCTTGCAGGGCAGTCTGTCCCTGAAGAGAAGAGGCAGGATCTCCTCTGGTCCCTCCGTGCCGACGATGACTGTCCTCTGTCCTGGGCATCACTTTGGTTTCTCTCTCCTCAGCTCTGTCACGATGGCAAATGCCCTCCTGGCCCTGAGCATGAAGTGCTCAGGGATCTGTCATGTTTTTCCAGACAATTTTGGAAATACTGCTATTTAAAAAAAAATAGCAAAGCATTCCAGGGAAATATGACTCCACAAATAAAAACCATTACTTTCCACAGAAGTCTCTTGTTCACTTGCTCTAATCTTGTCCTTACTGCAGCCCCTCTCAGCATCATGTAAGTCACGTTTCGTACCCAACTGCTTATGCCTATTTTGCATGCAGTCCTTTGCACTGAATTAAATCCCTTCTTACTCTGGTTTCTCTCTTCCTCACCTTTCCAGGCCTGTGTATTGCCCAGCAGCTCTTTCTCCCTCCTCAATTAACCTCATGTTATTTCTTTCCTTGGGCAAAAATACCTTATACTGCAAAACAAATGTCCCTTCTGATACTGTTTGCTCTTCTAATAATTACTTCATTAAACTTTTTTTTTCCCCTTTTATTTTTATGGGATGGTCAAAAAAACCATAGAAGCAATCTATCATTATTAATTAAATGTAGCCTTAAAGAAACAGTATAAATCTCTAATAATATTTTTATGGTAGAATTTAATTCTTATTGATTTTCAAGAAGGTTACGTCAGTAAGCAAAAGTGAGTTGCATGGGTTTTAATAAGAATTTTATTTTCTTGCCACGATGGTGGTCTAGAAATAGAGAAGATTCTACAGGAAATGTTTTGCTGACTTCTGGGGAAAAAAGAAAAAGTCACAAAAAATGCAAAACAACAGCAAACTTAAGAGTGAGGCAAAGTGAAAGAAAGAAATGAAACAAATAATGATGCTGCTCCGAAATATAGGTGGGAACCTAAATGTTTATTTGCATGCACAAGTTAAGTAAAAGCAGGAATAAGGTAAGGCATCAGGTTTTTTACTTGACTTTAATATAAGACCCACATGCAGTAACAAAAATAAGTAAATAAACCAAAAAGTAGCCTGTTGAGAAATTAATCAAAGTATTTTATAATTTAGGGAATAGTGCCATAGTATACTTTTAGGAGCACTAACACTTTGTATTTCAGGCATCTGGCCTTTTATGTGCTGCAATATTTTTACTTCCATCAACATTAATATATAAGCACAAGGAGAAGAGCAGCAGGGTGAGATATATTTAATGATTTGCATTAAGAGAAATACACCAAGTGATATTAGCTGAGGATTTGGTGCTCGAATCGTTATTCCTCTGTGCTATATATAAATATGTATACATGAGGACAGAGGTGATGTATATGCATTTATGAAAAGACCTGGATGTTAACTTCACAGAGACATAACAATTCACGCCAGCTGTGAATCTGCTTGTAGTAATATATGACAGTAATAAACATGTGAAATATGCTAAGGCTTTTCCCTAGAGTAAGCATTTAGGGGACAGCAGCATCAGACAGTGTAAATCCACGGAGCTGTACTGACAGCAGGGAGGCTAGCTATTAAAAACTGATATTAGCTGCAGTTTATTCAGGCTTTTAAACCAGGTTTCCAAGTTTGCGAAGGGGCACATGTCTGGGCTCTCAAAGTTGAGAATCTTGCTTTGAAAACCTGTAAGCTTTCTTAATATGTACTGGCTTCATTGCTAATCACATCATAGTGTTACTTAATTACCCACTGATTTATATACATGTATACCCATACATATATAAATATACATACACGGACACCCATCTGTATACACATAAATTCATATATATAATATATATATATGTATCTCCACACCTGCTGGTGGGTGTCTTAGCTGGTAGGCATGTTGAAAAGCTCCCACTTGGCTTCATCTCCTGAGAGCTTCCCATGTGGCTTGTGGGATCTGGGCTCGTGCTTTTGCAGCTGGGGGAACATTATAGCCTTCTTTGTGGCTATAGGTGAATGCTAAGAACCGCATTTCACTTTTAATTCATACATGCTGTCATAAAGCACACGCTGGGAAAGCATTTGCTATGCAAGCTGATGAGTGATTAGTTATACATGGATGTTTTTATACTTCTGAAGAGATGTTAGACAGAGTGGCTGCAACTGCATTTTGATTCGATAATTGGGTCTGAAGGACTCTTAAATCTATGAAAATGCTTTTCGGTCTTTAAAAAGGTGGTTTAAAACCCCTTTATGTTTGATTTTGACAGCTGCTGGGATCATTGCAGTAAGAGATCAGATAATCAACTGGGGAAGTTCTTGGGAAGTTTGATACTGTTTTTTACCAAGGAAATGCTGCCCAGCAAGCATGTCTCTTGTATTTCTTCCATATCCATATTACTTATTCACTACAATAAAAATGAGATTCTTTTTTGTCACAGAATCATAAAAAGGTTTGGGTGGGGAGGGAGCTTTACAGGCCATCTAGTCCGACCCCCCTGCAGCGAGCGGGGACATCTTCAACTCCATCAGGTCGCCCAGACCCCCGTCCAACCTGGCCTTGAACGTTTCCAGGGATGGAGCATCTACCACCTCTCTGGGCAATCTGTGCCAGTGCCTCATTGCCCTCATCATGGAAAATTTCATGAACAGGTCCAAAGGCCACATTGAAAAGCTTAGCTGTGCCCTGGTGAATAGCCACGTGCCATGAATGTGCCTGAGATCGGTGGCCCGGGACAGAGCAGCCCCCAGGAGCACCAAGGCAGGGCTCAAACTAAGGGTCTAGGGTTCCAGCTGCTCTCTGGGCAACTGCCTTGGCTACGCTGTGCATCTCCTTGACTCTTGGGCTAGCAGCTGGCACAGGCATTTTGGGTTTTTTTGGTCATGTGTGCAAGGGTGTGTGCAGAGAGAACAGGGCTAAAAAAACCCCTGTTTATCATAGAAATGTTGACTGGAAGGGACCTCTGGAGATGTCCAGTCCAACCTCCTGCTGGAAGTGGGACCACATCAACACTCGTCCAGGCCAGGGCCACCTTTTGTTTTGCTTACCTTACCTTTAGTTTAAGTGTCCCTAATAGCTTACTTTTCACCAAAAGCCCTTTAAAAACTGGAAAAAGACAAACCCATTGAATGGGATTAAGATATTATCACTAAAAAAAATTCCTTACATAATCAGAGTTACTTATCATTGATGATATATGTATGTAGGTAGTTTATTTACAGCGGACTGTGAGTGACCAGAACTCCTGGATGTTTTGCAGTCCTAGTGCCTCACCTCACCTTTCAGGGCTGTGAGAAGCCAGCCTTTAGAGAACTGGTTATTCTCATATACTGCTTGTAAAGGTAACTGTCCATTTATTTTCCTTACAATAGGTAAAGCTATGGATGCCTATTTGTGTGAGGAGTCACAGACATCAGGAGCCACAGGGACGGCAATGAAGATGTATCAGTGTGCTCTTGTGTGAGCATTATTATACAGCCCATTTCCAAGGGATGGGGCAGTACCTCTCAGGGTATGTTGTATGATAGAAAAATATCAAGTGTTTGGAGCTACGAATTCCCCTGATGGAGTTTTGCATTTGCTTTATACAGTGCAAACTCACACTTGGTAGTTCCTGTAGGTTTTCAGCTAGAACTACAGCCTTTCCATTACACTTTCTCATTTGAAAAAAACGGGATTCTTCTTCTTCCAAAAAGAACAGAACATCTCCAGACTGTGGGAGAGTTAGATCAGTAAGCCACATTGCATGGCCGAAATCATTGAATCTGGTCATGTTCAGACCCGTTGCATTGGGCTGCCAGCCGTCATGGAGGGACGGTTGCAAGAAGAGCCACCAGTGTGCTGTAAATCCCAAGGCAGGTGCAGAAACGTGACTTGGTTCCAAATCTTACAGGATCCGTGCCAGATCCTCAGCTGATTAAACCAGCAAAATTCATCAGCATCTCTGACAACAAGGTTGCCTGATACACTTGAAGTGAAGATGTTTGTGAAGTACCTTATGAGGGCTCCCAGTGGGTCTAGAGGCTCCAGCATGGAGAATGAGAGAAAGATCCTGAAGGTCAGCTCAAGGGCCTGAGCCTTACTGATGGACTAACCCCCCTGCCCGGGGACTGCACCTGGGGATGGGGAGCAGTCACCCACCAGTGACCTCCAGGAAAGAGCTGCGAAGAGGTCAGAGGCAATGCTTGGGCTAAGATTGCTGCTCTGGGTAGATTAGCTCAATAGCTCGTTTAGTGCTGAATTTCATGGACTAGCTGTTATTCTTAAAATCAAACATTAGGGAGGAAATCCTATCCAGGGGTAATATACTGCTTAAATCCTCAGAGAAAGGCCTATAATTTACCCCTTCTTTAGCTAGACAAATGTAGTGTATTTCTAAACATCGGAAAAGCATTCTAATGGTAAGATGGAAATTATTCTTATAAAATTACCTGGGGTGGCAGTAAAACTTCCATTGTCAATTAGCAGGAAAAACGACCAACAAGTATCTGTCAAGAATGACACAGGTGGAACCAGTTTTGCTGGAGGTAAGAGGGACAGAGAATGATGGACCACATACCTTTCTGAGGTACCTTCTGCATGCATCTCCTGGTGTTTTGCGTTGGGATTCCTACCAACAAATGCAAACTGAATAATCAAGAACAAAACAGGACTAAGCTGATGTCCTGTATGCTAGTTCTTTCTCAGTTGAGACCTTTAGAAGTTGTTTTATGTGTAAACAAAAGTCAGTATTTTATACAATTAGCAAGAAGAACATCTTTCTTTTCAATACTCATAGTCTAACCACCCACAAATCAGCTGAGGCGTGCATTATTTTATATTAACTGTATACTAGATGGATGTCTGGTCTGCCATCTTCCCGAGTCCTTGCACTGAAACGATCAAAAAGAACAGTTTGCCTTGCACACATTAAAGCAATAATGGCGCAGCCCTGGATCAGAATTTACATCAGCAAAAGCATTAAGAGTTTCTTTGCTTGTTTAACTTTTCTTGCTCCTCAGAATTAAACTCAAAACCAAATAAATTAGTTCCTTGGCTGTTAGGCTGTGTTCTTTCTCTGCATCTGCCAGCAGGACGAAAAAGGTTTCCCAGGTTTTGGCTCTGCACTGCTGTTCACTATAAAACTTTTTCTCGGCTTAATGAAAATGGTGCAACTAAGCAACTGCGAAGAGTGCTGGTGGGAACAGAGACCCAAAAACATGAATCAAAGCATGTGTTGCAGACTCTGTGCTCACTTCCCACTGACCTCCGAACAGAGAGGACAGCATGACCTTGCTGAAGGCTAGTGGCTGAAGTTCTTCTTCACACCCATCCCTTGGACTTCTCCACCAGGCTGGGCAGCCAGGGAACAGCTTTCCCCTGACTTGTCATTGTCCTTGAGAAGATTGCTGGGTACCAACCATTCCCCAGGTTCTTGGCTGGTTTTTTCCACAGAAAAGGGATGTATCATATGTTATATTTACCTTTTCCTCTAGCCCGGGTAAAGGTAAAAGTCAATGAAATCTATACTTGTCTAAAAAATATTGTCAACATATTTTAGGTAAAAACAAAAAAAAATCATTCACACATTTCACCTTCTCTGCCCAGTTCTTCCCTGTGTTCATGCCTATTCAGTCCTTAGCCCCAGCCCTGACCAAAGTATTTGTTTGGTTTTTAATTAAACCATGACATTAGTCTCCACACTCCCTCCTGATGAACATACTGGCTGTATCTTCCTACCTAGTTATCAACACAAACTGCTAGAAAACTTGCCTGATGCTTAAGGTACTATAAACACAGATTAGTGTTTTACGTGTCGGTTTAGCATATCACAGCAGCACATCTCTTTATTTGACAGGTGAGAATTATTTTTATATTTGAAGATTAAAATAAATTCAGGAAAATTCAGAAGATGATTTATGAGATTTTTTTGCCAAGGTTATCACAAAGGAGCTCTAAAAAAATTAATTTGGTTTTCTTTAAAATTGGATTCAATACTCTTGAGTGGGAATATAGCACCAACTGGTAGTGTAAGGCTGCGCTGCTCATTTTGAATCGTTTTTTACTTCAAAACTGTTTGCTGCTGCAGACAGTCATAGACAAGAAAATCTGTAAAACAATATTGGTATTTAGGAAGGTAGACTCCAGCTTGTCTGTTTTCTGTCTAAATCAAGACTAGACTTCGACATATTGTTACTAAGACACAATGTGTTGAACTAATTACACTCAGAAACAAGATACACTTATCCTCAGCGATGATAAAGAAATGTCTCTCACTCCTCTCTTACTTCGCTAACCCATGTATCGTGCAGTTTTGTAGCTGTTTTAATGGGCTTTGCTTCTTGGTGCCGAGCTATCAGTCAAACAGTCAATAACGGGCACATACATTTTGCCTTCAGTCTTCTGCCATCCTTGAAGAACAGCTTCACCAGCAATTCCTTGAAAAGTCATTAGGCAAATACTCTGTAGTTTCACAGTCCTGTTGCTGTGCCTGCAATCAGCCTCTTCAGTCTGTAGGCTTTGCCTTGAATTCAATTACACTGAACTGGTCTCTCAAGCCTTGTGCATATGATCTGAAAGATTTGATGACAATGTTAACAAGAAGGTCCACATCGTGTTCAAATAGTCCTGCTATTTCATTGTAATAGATCACTATTTTATTCTAAAGAATACTTAAAAATACTGATTCCAACATCTTCTCTTTTTATTTTTTAGCTGCAATTTAATGCAAACTCCATGAGTTGCGTGTTTCTTGCTGAAGTTGATTATTGTCCAAAGAATCAAGGCTGCTTTAATAATTTCATAACTCAGCATGAGCTAGCCATCAGCTGTTAGAAACAGCTTCACAAATACGTGACTCATGCAAAGAAAGGAAACGAGCACATTCTGGCATAAGACTAAAGAAAAGCTTTATGAAATTTTTTCACAGTCAAAATATCGCACCCTGCAGAGCATATGCTCCCCAGAGAATATTCAATACAAAGCCACTCAGTATGTGCTGTGCCTTCAGACTTGTCAAGTGTCCTAACACATTTGATGAGAGGGGAAACCAATTGATCCTGACAATCTGATGTAGATTTTCCTTTTACAAGAATTTTACCACCACTTCAAAACATATTGAACTCCAAGGCCATGACTGATGATGAAAAAAAACCCAAACAACCCACACACAAAAAACACAACATTCCATTGGTATTTTAATTAATTATTTATTGGAAACTGAAATTCAGGTGATAAAGATGACGTGTCTCTTGTATGGAGCCTATACAACATGAACAGTACTCAGATGAATACTCAAAATGAGCAATACTACTCGGTTAATGCAAAATATTTCTTCCTCTTTGGACAATAGATTCTCTTGCACTGAGTATTGTCTATCTCTCTGTACACATTCTTCTGTTTCTTTAAGCAACTGGTTATCTGAGAAGTGACTCCAGATTTTGCAGTCAAACTCCAGATTTCACAGACAAAATGCATTGTGATTCCCAATTGGATTGTCTCCACTAAGTTCAATATTTCTGGAGCCATGAAAAAAACCCCAGTCCATTGGAAATTGTTCAAACCATTAAAAATATTGCCGTTCATGACTGAATCATGTACTTTCCTTTTTAAATGACCTGCTTCTTTTTCTGCCCATCTCTGCATCTAAACACATTATTTTGACATTTGGGATATTTTTTATTTCTCCTTTCATTGGTAATTAGGAGCTTTTGTGCATACAATGCAATAAAAAGCATTCACAATTCACGGCTGTGATGTACGCTGCATTTTGCCCTTTTAAAATAGCTTTCATTAATATCTGATTTTCTAAACTCTGAAAAAAATGAGAGTGCATAGCTAAAGTTGCATTCTTCATTCCAGCAGATTTTTCCCTCCTCCAGTAGTCACAGATGATGCACCTGATTAAGCCAATTCCAATATAAAAACTCAATTTGACTTCAACAGATTTTTCTTTTCCATTTCTTTGGCTGTTTTCTTTTTCCCTTTTTGTGTGCCTACTCACATATGCTCTTGTCAAAAAGGTGATACGATGATATGCAAACGCTGATAAAAAAGCAGCAAAATAAGAATGATAATAGTCAGCTGTATATACTCTACGTGTTACTGGCAATGAGTAAATGACAGCAGGCTATGAGAGGATCCTTAGTAGCTTAATTTCCACAACTGGGTGTTTGCAATCATTTGATCATTAATACAGCATGAGCACATAGGGGTGCAATTTTCGTTCTTTGGGTAGTTTTGAGATTACACTTTTGGAATGCTGATGCACTCCTGGGGTCAGGGGCTAATCCTTTTGCTCTGCTCAGTGTGCTGGGTTATTTTTATTATGTATTTATAAACCAAATTTTTTTAGTTGTGCTAAGCAATATTTCCAAGTTTGTCTCAGAATGATGTTTTGGGAGTTTTTTTGAAGAGTTCACTTTATTTCTATTTTGGTCTACAACAGTAAATATGGCCCAGGCTCACCAAAACTCTGTATTGGTATTTCATGGCTGTCAAGTAATCCCATTGACTTATGGGTTTATTCACAATGTGTAAAACTAAATAAATAGCTAAATCCTGATTAACTGGTATCTAATTTGGAAGTAAGATGAAAGACCTTACACCATAATTATTGTAATGCTAGTGAAATAAAATGCTAGTTCTAGCTCTTTATGCAGGTGCTAAATAAGTATGGCTGTGAACATTTCTTCTACATCAGAATTTTATGGTTAGCAGCTAAAACAAGCAGGAAAGAAAAAGAGATAGCTTTCATAACTCCCCTGTCTTTTAAAGCTATTTTCTAACTGCTGTAGAATAGAATAAAACAAGCAAAAACTTTGGAAATATGCTTGCAGTTTCAAATTTCAAAGTATCGGTGAAGTCTCAAATCAGATTACAAATTTTTCTTCAAATTTTGGTGGCTTCTGGTTTCAGATGATCGATTTTTTTCTCTGCCCTCTTGTTCAGCAAGTTAATTATCTGCATACTGGCTTCATAATATGGTTTTTTTACCTCAAAGCAAATGACAACAGATTTACAAGATTCCTAGAGCAGTGCAAGTCACTGAGTTTCTATGTTTCTTGCTTCAGTTGCCAACTAAAGGACAATGTTTCATTTAATCTGGAGGTTTGCATATGCTGCCAACGTAGTCTGGCACTGAGGTTACTAGAACAAACAGTCCATGATCTCTCACTTCACTTCTTATATTGCGTGGTTTCTTCTCGGTTTGAGTACTTCAGAAATATTAGAGCTGGAAGACATCCTTCCCTTCCTATCCTCCAAGCATCTTCCTCTATAAGATCCATCTGCAAAATGGGAGGAAGAATGGAGAGGAGCAAATCACAAACAAGGAACATCTACTCGAATGTAAAACAATTTTATCCTAGCTGGTTTTGGAGTAGAAGATCACTCCAAACGACCAAATCAAAGCTAAATCTAAGCAAAGAGCCTGAAGAGATTTAAATAAAACTTGAGAATTTGCCTGGGGCAAGACTTGGAGCTGATAACCTGTGTTCAGTTGGTGTTGCACCACCAGCATGCAGCTATCGCTTTCAAGGGTGTCACCAAAAACATGGAGTGAAAGCAGTTATAAAAAAAATAGACTTTCACAGGAGCAACCATCTGTAAAACCATTTCAAATACACCAGTCAACTGGCAATGGGATCTTAACTCCTTCCTAATCACCATGGGCCAAACCAACCCGAAGTGCCCATGATCACCGCAGATGTTACCCTCACCTGGTGCCTGGAGATGTGTTAATCTGTCAATACTTCATAGGTGCACACCCAAAAATTCTTGCTATGATCCCATAAATATTGATCCAAAGGGATTTGCCCAAGAGCTCGTTTTTAAAGATCTGAGCTCCGTGTAAGAAATAATAACCTAAAATCAATGCTGTGTTAACATCCAAAAGTGGGTATATGTGCATGAGGATATGTGTCGATGTCTGTTTATGTATATATATATAAATAAAAGCATGTATGTGTGTGTTTGCCTTTACACACATGCAATGCAGCGCAATCTCAGTACTATTTCACATTCCCCAACACAGCCCTTGTTGAACACTTGTGTCAGTCTCAGTTTTCAGTTATTTTCAGGCTAGGGCCACCAAACTAACAATACTCCACCACATATTCGGAAACATCATGGGTTTCCAAGGAGTTTTAATTATTTTTTTTTCCTGACACAGATATAGATAAGAAATTCACTTTTCTCATGCCAACTGTATTTGTTTTTCAGGAAGTCTGAATGTGGTTTTTTTTCACTCTCCTCTTGTGATTGTTGAATAAGAAAGAAGATTAATGCAAAAAAGAAAATGAGATTGCTGCTGTTTCACATTTTGTGCCTTATTTATATTAATAATTGAATACATCTAAGATTACTTTTATTGAGGAAACGATAAATGTTTAATAAGTGAATGAGCAGTCCATCATAAAAGTAAGTGTTAGCCATAAGGCTTTTGAGGGGGGAGAACTGTTTTTGCTTTAAATCATCACAGGGACACTTTATTACCATTGCTGCGTCATTAACACCACACATTATTCTGCAGTGGGATGAGGTAACTACAAAGATATAATGAGATTTTAGTAGAGACAATATGCAGTATCATAAAATGTGTGAGCTTCGGTGCTCAAATTGAGCTTGGAGGCTGATATACAGTAATAAAGCTTTTTCCAGCCTGCAGATGCTTCAGCTTTCGTGCATGGATGGGTGGTACTGCCAATCTTAACCCGAGCTGCTTTTCAGGCTGGAATTAAGCAGACGTCTCTTGTCAGCGCATCGCATGAAAGGTCTGAGACCTTGATTCAGTGCAACAGCAATGTGGTTAAATAATTGAAGAGGTAAGGAAAACGTCAATACCTTGCTGAGACCTAGGCAGGCATTTGGATTTTGAACTGGCATTATTGTCAGAGAACAAAAGGATGAGCCACAGTCAAACAACGCAAGGAAAATAAATTAAAAGCATATTAGCAATGTAAAGGAATCAGAAACACACAGATAAGGGGAAAGCAAACATATTGGTGTTAAGTCCCTTGCTAATGCCTTGAATATGCTAGAAGGATTTGTCCTGTATGTTTAAACAACGACATAAAGAAAATACCCACTTCAGACAGCTCTTTGGTAAGAAGTGGATTCAGAAAGAAGAGGAGGTGGGTGTCATTAACTCACCCCTCTGTAATTAATGAAGTACCTAGTCAAGGATGAGCGAAGGACTTGCTCAAGGGGATTGATTTGTCCTATTAATTGGTTTTCAGCGTTTCATATGTTCCTTGTATGAACAAAACAGTCCTCAAGGATGATTGAAGGACCTGTTCAAGAGGTTCGATTGATCCTGTTAACTGATTTTCAGCATTTCACATGTTCCTCGTATGAACAAAACAGTCCACAAACCCATCCCTGGTGCTGCAGAAGGGTGGCTCTGACCAGGCTGCAGATGAGTGGCTCTGCCCAAGGGTGCAGGTTGGGAAGGGCACGTTTCTGCACACTCCAGGATGAAATGCTTTCTGCTTTTATGCTGCTGATGCCTCCAAGAGCAACAGTGGTGTGAGAATTAGGTCCACCAAGCCTCAGGCAGCCTATATGGTAGCAGCACTATGTGGCCAAAGGTGAAGATGCACGGTGACCACAAGGAGCCTTTAGCCTGGTGTCTGCAGACTGGGGGTATCTGGTACCACAAAAAGTACTTGAAAAGTGCTTTAGGTGCCTATTCTGACTTGACCCAAGGAAAACAAGTAAGAAGTTTGCTACCAGAGCTAATTGCTCAGGAAATTGCTGCCTAGGGTTGGATAGTTTAGAAAGCCAGCAACTTCCCAGCTAGAGAGAGAGAGAGGATAAGAGCAGTGATTAAAATAAAGCAGAAACTTCTCCCTGCTGCGTCTCCTCAGCAAAATGCTGAAAGGAATCAGGTCATAGCTCCATTTATGTTGTGCTGTCAGGGACGATGGGACCCCATCATGAGAGGACATGCTGTGAGCCTCTGCAAGAGGCATCAGAAGATCTCCTTGCTTGGCACTTTCATTACAGCAAGTTCTCTGATGAAAAGGTATCCCTGCATCATTCCCAGTTAAGAGCTTGGGCCTGATGATTTTGAAGGACTGGTTCATCCTTCAGTTTGCCAAGATTTTCTGATTGCAGCTGTCCAAGAATCACCTCTAAGAGGCAATGAAAGATCGTTGTGGAGGGCACATCTGGGATTAGGAAGATTAAATTCCTTTGGTGGGGGCCTCTGACTCCCAGGAAGCAGCAAATAAGGTAGTGAACCCTTATCTTCGAGTCATCAGTTTTCCAGTGAGCTAAAGCATTACTGAAACAGAAGCTTTAGAAGGAAAAAAATGTGCTTTTGTCCTATTTAAAGATGATTGCTGCAGCGCACTGCAGATCAATACTTACAGCACTTTCTTCTTGATCTGATTCAACAAAACCCATCTTCTACAGAAAGTCTTCTGTGGTCAAACAAAAGACAAAGTGGTCTTGTGGATCTGCAGCAGGTGAAACATGCATTTGTAGGGCAGATGTGGTACAGCCATGCCTGTCACCCTTCCAGGGCACTTTTGTCTCCTGTGACTCTCCTTTGCTGTGAACAAGGTGGACACTTGACTGTGTCCCTGCTGCCTCATGAGCACAATCCTTAGCCTGTGCTCAGACCTCAGATGTGTCAAGTCCTCCATGCCTGGAATCAAACCCACCCTCAAAAAATTTGGTGTGCAAGGCTGATTAGCATACATTCATTACTTTCCAATATGGGGCACCAAAAATGCCCTTTATTTGTGGTATGGATGCCACTTAGACCGATGCTGGGAGGCAGTTTTGCGGTGAAATCCCCCTTAGAAGGACCACTCAGCTTGTGCAGAAGTTGGTGGGATCTGCAGGAGCCTGTAAGTGCTTTGCACACCCTGGGGAGTCACACACGAGGAGTAAGTGTCCTGCCCATGGCAGCCATGGTCACGGAACGTTATCCTTAAACCCTGCCTGAAAGCCTCTGCTTTGCTGGGCACTGTGTGACAGCTCCCCTTCTCCCCCCATCAGTCAGTCTGGCTATTTCCTCCTGGCTTGGAAAGACTGTCCTCTCCCGTGATACCTTCTTTACATAATATATAAGTCAAAGCCTTCTGATGCAGTGGGAACACAAACACTTCTCTAAAAGCCCATCTTCGCACACACTTTCTTGGATGTGCCTTGCTTCCTGAACACTAATGCCAGATTAGATCTGCTTGGGAGGGCTGAAATTTGTGACAGATGCCTCCTGATGCTACGAACATGAGCCCACATATGCTGCTCCACAGGGACTTCTTCAATATACTCTCATCGCTTATGCCAGGTTCCAGATTTAACTACCAATACGGAGCTTTTAATGGATCCCATAAATATGATTTCATGGCCATCAAATGTTGCTATTGGTTTCTGTAGCTTTGGGAAGTAGTATAAGAGTGTTATGAAGAT
The DNA here is from genome assembly GCA_035590275.1 of Ibycter americanus. Classification (NCBI taxonomy): domain Eukaryota; kingdom Metazoa; phylum Chordata; class Aves; order Falconiformes; family Falconidae; genus Ibycter; species Ibycter americanus. The sequence goes on from JAVJGI010000063.1 coordinate 26,531,388, forward strand.
GATAAATCTGTAAATCTGCTGAACCATCTAAAAATGCTGGAAAAATAAGTAGATGTGATATATGCCTCCTCTTGCATAAGAATTCACTGCCCAGAATAGGTGCAAGTGCTGCTCATGGCTCCTTTTATCATTGCGGACTGCAGAAACCATATGGAAAAGGACCTAAAACTGACAGACAGAGCTGGTGTCTTCTGGCTTTTCCAGTTAGAAAGGCTGAGCTGCTCTGCTCTAGGTCCTCTTTTGCTCTCCAGTGTGTGGAGGAGAAAGCGAGGTTTGACTACAAAAGCCCTCTTTCCACCCCATTCCCCATCTCCAGGGCACTTGTTTGTAATCGTCCTCATGAGCTGCACTGCAGAGAGGTGTCACTTTCGCCTTTTTAGTATGTTGCCAAATTAACAAATTTCCAAGATAACCAACAAAGGAAAACCCAAAGCTTTATCCACTGCGACCCTTTATCCTGAGCAATTGCTGCGATGCAATATTTTGCGGGGGAGTGGGTAAATATCAGGACTGATATATAACAGGAATTGTGAGGAATCATCATTTTACTAATGCATAGTTCATCTTCCCTAAAATAAAATTAATTCATATGGCTTGCTAGACCACCAGGACTGGGAAAACAAGCTCTCCAATACAAGCTGTCTCCCACCACCGCCCTTCCAGAATGACCACTGAAGGACCAGAAGCTATTGCATTTGGAAAGCGTGCACATGATTCCCCACATGCACCACAGCTTCGTGCGTCGGCAGAAGGAAGCTTCTGGCTGCTGGGTATGACACGAGAGTGTCCCCACCAGCTTGTGACTTTGTATTGCTGATTTTCACACTTGTACCTTCTTCTTCCATTGCTGGTGCTGACTGCCATCAGAGGAAGGGCGCTGAACTGCAGCCCTGGTTCAGTCAGATCCCCCCAGACCCAAGAGGCAAAAGACATTTTTTTTTGATGAATTAAGACTACGCTTCTTTCCAGAATTTATTTGTGTTTCACAAATTACTTTCTAACATTCAGCATTAACAGATTCATACGCAAAAGTAAAATTCTGCCAGTTTGCCTCCTGCAGACAATTACTGAACGCAGTTACCTCCTATATTCATTACCTTTAAATCAATACAAGTGCTATGCCATTGGCCACCTCAATTGCTTGATAACATTCCTATGTTTGCTTCACCAGCTCCTTAACCCAGAAGGAGCTTTTGCAATTGCAGGTGTGGAGGTACCCGGTGTATGAGCGAAGGGCACTATGGGTGCGTGATAAAGTTCTTGTGATTGTCAGAATGTCTCCTGCACCCACAGGGATCTTTCATCTCCACTGTGTGGAAATATTTTTCTTTTCTGCCAATATCCATAATATTCAGAACTTCCTCATAATCCAAAGGGTGCCTGATCTAGGTGTTTATGGTCTCAAACCCAGCAAATATTTGCAATTGCTTTGATATTTGCATGTGGCTTTAGTTGCTAAATACAAGCAGTAGAGACATTACAGAAAGGTACATCGTGATGGATGTCAGCTACCTCAGGAGACGACGGAGGACAACAATGGATGCAACCTGGAAATGAAATTAGGAAATAGGTTTTAAAGATAATAAATTAAGATGCAAGTCATGCACAGGTGGAAGCTGGGTTTGTGGTGAGAGGAAATAGTGAATGAATATAATTATGGGCAGGATGATCTGCTCATGCCCCTTCTGACTCTGTTTTCTGAGACTGCGGATGCAAAGATGTTAGAGGCAAAGTTTCTGCTATTCCTATTACTAGTGTAAGTATGTGACTGTAACTATGACAATACAAAGTGATGGTGTTTTGACATGATGCTCTGACATGCAGTATCTTTTTTCCATAAGCTGTACCAGGAAAACCTCTTACATTGTGGACAGTCCACATAAAAGCATAAAGGGAAAAATTAGTTACTAGAGAGGATAGGAGTTTAGTGGGCCATATCCAGAAAGCCATGTGGTACTGTATTATACATAATTTCAGCCCTTCACACTTAGTAAGGATTTATGACCCAATATATCTCATTTCAACCTATTGGTTGGACTCTGAAAGATGGCAATAAATCTGGCATTGCTATTTTCATGTTTTGTGCTATGAACATGTATCTTTAGCAAATAGTAACCCAGCTTTGGAAATTGGAGTTTGAAGCGACAGAACAATGTTCAGAGAAGCTTGCAGGCATGGGCAGCTGGTTTTGGTTTGAAGGGCTGCCAAAACCAAAACGTTTTCAAAACTTGGCTCTTCCCAACCCCATATATCCTTCACAAGCTTTGCCTTCACTGCAGAAGTAAACAAAAAAGCTTCAATGAATTCAGTAACTTGAGGGATTATTTTAGTCAGGATAAAGTGGTATAATCCTCTCATATGAGTAACCAGTGCTATTAAAAGCTCAGCCAGGGCATTCATGTGAAATTTCCGATCTGTCCATCATTTACCTGGACTTTACCTCTAGGTAGGTTAATGCAAAAAAAAGTAACTCTGTCAAACATATGGAGAAGAGAAAATTCCTAAGAATTGACTGTGATATGTGAAGGATTTTGCCTGTCTCCTAGAGAATACGTAGCCCATCACCCTAATTTTGAATCCAAAATTCATGTATCCTGACCTCATTTCTGTATGTGGGGCTGCTGACTCTACAGCTGGAGCTGTGTTTTCCCTCAGGACATGTTCATTTATCCTTTTATTTTATATTTTATTTACATATCCATATTCATTTACATATCCAATATGTAACTCATTTTGGTTATATCCATGCATCGTATTTTCTGCCACAGCATTCTCAGTTTTCTTTCTGCACCAAGAACTGGTCCTTGCTGTGATTTATGAATTAGTCCTGTGATATCACGGGCATCTCTTCCACAGTGGCTCAGTCACAGCTGGCCTGAGCAAGAAATAAGATATTGTCTTCTTAAACTTAGTGTTTTTAATGCAAATCTTATGCTCCCTCCTCAAGGCTGGCAGGTTATTTTCTCCCTATCGTCTTCAGCCTCTGGAGTTTGACATTGTGGCTCCGTGGAGGTGGACCAGAGAGCTGATGGTGAGATTGTCCACAATACAACGCATTGTTAATGCTGGAAGCAGAGGAAGAAAGAGGTACGTTTCAGGAATTAGGTCTGCAGGAGGCTAACTTCAGGTACAAGTGGAAGCAGCCAATGTCTCTGGAGCAGCAGTAGTTGTCATTAAAAAATGTCACCTTCTGCCTTCTCAGCCAGGCACAGCTGGGGAGGGCAGGGAGCTGGCACAGCCCTGGCTCACCCATGCTGGGTGGGGGTCTATATCATGCATGTGCTGTCTCCACAGCATCAGTCATCTGAAATAATTTGAACAATCTGAAAAAGCCCGTCTTTGAAAAAGCCCTGCTTTTCTTTGCTCTGTTTAGTGGACTTGATGGCATTCCATCTCTGGCTGTTTCTGGATGGCATTGCTAGCTGCAGCAAAAAAGATGACTGACAATAACTTACACTGAAGCATTACTGAGGAACAGTGAATAAATTCACCGAGGAATGCTGAGGCATGTAAGCAGAGCTATCCCATGAGTTTGCTGACATAATTCAATCTCATTTCCAGAATGTAAGACATACAGTAATAGCCGACAATGACTGCTATGTGCTGGCCATGATTATTTTTCTCAAAAAGATGTTGACTGCATCCTATAGCCTTTTTTCCTCCGCCATGGAACACAATGGATAAACTAAAGTTAGGGTAAGTCAGTGATATGTACTCTTGGCTTCATTTAGTTCATGTCCTTGCAAGATTTTCTATTAAAAAAAGTACCGATTATTTTGGAGAGAAGTGTTACAGCAATCATATGACACAGGTTAGCTCTAAGAACATGCTTCAATGGCCACTACATCAGCATGAACCTTTTTTATTAAGTGCAACGAGCACCAAGTATGGCCTCGTGGCAGAATCTTTAATGTATTTTGGGTGCATCCAATCAACTTGGACGGAGTGCTTGCTCCTAGTCAATATCCTGTGCAATTCAGTTTTTGAGTTATGAAAAGAGATCATGTAAATTTTTGGTTGCTGATTTACATCACAAAGGTGCAGCTTTTCTTTGTGTCTCACTGAGATACAGAATTTCAGCGATTATGATGAATGAGAGGGGAGATTAGTCTATCTTGTCAGTCTATTTCACAAATAAGGTTGTAGCTACTTGTACATGGCAAACAATCAATTGTCATATAATTAGTTGCATTTTGCACCATTGGCATTAAAGTTCACCGGGTCTGAACTTCTTCCCTGTCCTTCCCTGTTCATTAGAGCTTCATTCACATTCCTCACAGAACAGCTTAGTTTGCTTTTTACTTTTAATTAAAAAGGCAAACTTTTGACATCTGCATGCTCTGAAAATGCAAACAGTTCTTAATTAAAGTGCAATATAGTGCCAAAAATAAGGATAATTAGTTGGGCAGTTCAGCGGTTAACAATGTGCTTCATTCTGTGTATACAAACCCACAAGAAACTGCAAAAACAGGAGCAGAGTTTAGTGAAAGGAATAAAATAACCATAATAAATCAGTGCTGCACAGTTTTAAAACCCTTATTTCCCTCGTTACAATGATTCCTATGAGAATCATATCCATTCTCTCATAGTGTTGCATTGAAATCTTGACAGTGTGTCTTCCTATTTTGTGTTGTTAATAATCATGCAACTGTGTATTTATCATTGCTTATTCACTCACATCTAATAGAAAACCTGCATGCTGACTGTGTTAGAGTGCTATATTACATTGTGTTATAGCAATGCCTGTAATTTCTGCTGTAGAAGATGGATCCAAAACTGAGATCTTGGAACTAAATTTCCAAAGCCCTTGATAGATGGATCCAAGGCTTTACTTGGACTTACCAGCATAATTTAAACACCTTTAAATGTGTCCTGGTTTTGGCTGGGGTAGAGTTAGTTTTCTTCCTAATAGCTGGCACAATGCTGTGGTTTGGATTTAGGATGAGAATAACGTTGATAACACGCTGATGGTTTAGTCGCTGCTGAGCGGTGCTTGCACAGAGCCAAGGGCTTTTCTGCACCTCCCCCCCCCAGCGAGCAGGCTGGGGGGCACCAGGAGCTGGCAGGGGACACGGCCGGGACAGCTGACCCCAGCTGGCCTCAGGGATATGCCATACCGTATGATGTTATGCTCAGTATATAAACTAGGGGGAAAGTCGGCCAAGGGGGACACTGCTCGGGAACTGGTTGGGCATCAGTTGGTTGGTGGTCAGCAATTGTCTTTCATTTGCATCACTTGTTTTTCTTGGGGTTTATTTCTCTCTTTTGTTTTTTACGTTCCTTTTCATTACAATTAATAACAACAAATACTGTTTTTATATTATATTATATTATAATATATTGTTCAACCATTCTCATCTCAACCCACAAGTTTTCTCACTTTTACCTTTTCAATTCTCTCCCCCATCCTGCTGGCAGGGGAGAGTGAGTGGCTTCTTAGTTGCCGGCTGCGGTTAAACCACTAAAATATGTTAAAGGTTGAATTTAACTTGGTTATCAAAAATCTGGGGATAATTGTTCATCTCCTCAAAAAGCAAAATCCTGTAGAAACTACATTATCTATCAGCCTTTAAATATGCAATTTAATTTTTAGGTTCTTCCAACTCTGAATTCAAACAACAGTAAAAATACCAAGATGACCTGGTCCTCCTATTTTCCCATTTTTCTTAAAGCAAAAATAACTTGTTCCAAACTCCTTTTTTCTTCATTTTTCCTTAGAGATAATTACACATGTGATCTAATATCTACTGAAGACAATGGAAAGGCTCTTACTGAGGGATGGACCCAGGCTCCCAAATTCCTCATGATCCCATTAAAAACATCTTGCCTGTTTCCATCCATCTTTCATTTGGCTATGAAAGAAAAAGGGAGCGTCTGAAAAATTCCTTCTGGAATGAGCATACTTTTTGTCCCAGTTGGTGCAATTTGCATCATTCCCCAGGCAGTGATGAAGGGATTTCTTTCTTGCCCTTGCCAAAAAATAAACAAACTTGTGAAGCAGCAATCTGCTACTAGATCGTGTGCTTCAGAAACAGCGGCAGCAGCACTGTGTTTGAAATTTCACGGTTTATTTGGTCATATTTTAATTAGATGTCTGCTCATTTTGAAGTTAATATGCTTGTCCAGCTCACATTCTGGTGAAAAGTATTTCTAATAGATGTACTGATTTAAGCCTGTAAATCTTGCTCTCGAGCTCTTTATGGGACTGACTGCAGAAAAGACAGAAGCCTAAAGACCAAATTATTTTTTGTATCTGTATTTTAACACTTAATATTTTCTGTTTGCAATTGCTGATAAGAATAAGGCTACTTGTGCATTCAAGAATGCCACTTGGCCATTTGAATTAATAATTGTCTGATTTACACATGCAAATGTAGATGTACAGAAGGGGTATCAGCTCTCAGATGCTTTGAGCAGGAAGCAAGGTCTGAAGGCCAGTCCAGCAGAAGTTAATTACTTAATTGATAAAGACATAAAAAGTCATAATCCAGCCATGATTTAAAAAAATAATTTACTAATTTTTATGGTGCTGAAGGAAGCAAAATGGAGCAAATAGCATATAACTCACACAGTCCTGTTTATATCCCAGTTTTTGTTTTTTAACACACATGACTCCCTGGGTCAAGCTAGTTCTTGTCTGCTCATTTTAAAGCAGTTATAAAAGAACAGTAAAGTTTCCTGCACAAATATTGCCATAGCCACCTGGCAGCTTTGGAAAGTGGAGAAAAACTGTACAAGGACAAACTAAGCACCTCTGTCTAGCACAAAAGAAATAACCTTCGGTGAGAACATTTAAAATATACTTTGCAAATCTACTGTTATGCATTGTTTAGCTAAGCCTCTTAATACAAACATTTCGGCATTATGGGAGGCTGGTTTGCAATTTAGCAGAACACAGAAATTGTCATCATCCCAGTAAAAATGCAAGGTAGAATAACAACCTAAACATATATTACTGCTTAGCATAAGACAACCTAAAATATAAAAGCACTCTCTAGCGGCACTGCCTTCTCTGCTTTTAGAAGAGCCTCTAAAAACGCAATAAAGTATTTCAGATGGGAGGCAGATTAAAAATAACTGCAGCACATACACTCCAGTCATATAGCATATCTCAACAGGGATACTGCCAGGTTTGTTGGGTATCTTCCCCTGGATGACTGGCATTTTCACTAGAGGATCCAGAAATGCCCATGATTTCCTCGCCTCCGAAATTCCTGCAGCTCTAGAGAAACTGTGGGTTAGGTTCAGAGCTCACAACGCCTCTTCTTCATCCTGCCTTCTCTTTCACAATTTCGTTCTTCCCTTGGCCCCAAGGAGGGGGCAGCGATTCTGAGCACTTCCATTAACTTTCTCCGCAGCATCAGCCAGCAGCACCGGGCTCTCCTGTGCAGCCCTTGCTCCAGGATGCCTCAGTCACCCTGTGGGGCTCGCAGACAGAGCCTGCTGGTTAATGTGGCTGGTTAATGCAGGTTTATAAATCTTCTGTCCTTCGACATGTCCTGGCCTTCCTGGCCTAAGAAAATACCCAAGGCCAAAGATTATCATCGGCTGCAAATGTACAGTGAGCAGGAGAGGGAAAGAAGCTTGGCATTGCAAGCTGGACTGGAAGCAGGATAAGGTGCTGGCAAAAGGAGGCAGAAAATGAAACCCAAACAAGTCTCTCCTAGTGCTGATCTGTCTGCATATTCTCCATTGCGCTCCTTTCTTTTTCACTGCACAAAAACAGCCTTTCCCACACAGTTATCTCTATCTAGCAGGTAACAGCAGAACCAGGGTGTGATTCTGCACTCTCTTAGTGAAAAATCCCAAACTGGCAATTTGCTCATGGCAGAACCTCAGTGCAAAGACCAAAATCTGGCCCTTAGCACTGAAAATGCAAGGATCTTGGCAAGATCATTGCCAGAGCTCAGTGCTGCTACTGCAATGTGGAGCTGTGAAGACTATCTCGAATTTTGACCCTCTCTGGATCGAATGAATTGTGCTGAAAGGGACGTGTCACTTCTCATGGCAATAAATCAAAGGGTTCTTCCCACTTGCTGTGTTGATAAAATCCACTCCTATGTCTATCTCACCTCTGAAAACGTCGTCTTCTCATCAATTAAACTAGTGAGCTAGAAAGCGGTTCAGCTCACACAATTTTGGCCAGCTGGCAGGTCGCAGGCTAATTTAAAATAGATATCTACCCTGCTTCTGCAGTCAGTGGAGAAACAGCAAAGATCATCAAAAACCAAGCAAAATAATCCCAATCTCTTGTGCTCCATCCTCTGACTCTTTTCAACATCCTTCCTGAATTGGTTAAGTCAAAGCCCAAAACATACAGTGCCGCCAAAGTTTTCTTGCCGTACTTGTGCTTCCAAATCCCCACTAAATTCTCAGCCTTACAAGGTTCTACTTTGTTTTCTTCTTCAATAATATAAAAGTTATTTTTGTGACTAGTCCTTGTCGTTACCTACTTTGTAAGCCATTCAGCATAACTCTTTGCTCTCCAAAAGTGATACGTGAACTGAATTGAATATTTCTGATTTGTCACCTCTGTCACAGAGTGTAGGCAAATATCTTGCGATGCCTCAAATCCAGTTGCTGTTGCGAGGGTTTGCACGGACAGTGCCGAAGTGCGCTCGCTGCAGGTAGCATTGCGAAGGCTCAGTGACTGCTAAGTGCTCTGGCATCGCACTGAACTTCCACGGAAAGAACTTCTCTGTTTGCTGCTTCCATGGGTTTTCTACAGGTAAACCTCCCTGGTAGGCTGCCTCTGGAATATGACCTTAAAGACTAAGCTGGATCCTGTTCATGCATAATATTCATTTAGGTGTATGTCTGGATGTATTTTCATAAAATTTGCCCTGCTTATCTCTAATACTGTGAACCTAGTATCTCATCTGATGCATGTGATGTGTAGTATTTAGTAGGTAAGCCAGTATTCCCCTGGGATGGGACTTAACGATGGAACATCTCTGGGCTGTATCATAGCTACTTGCTTCTAGGGCTGCTGAAAGGGGTTTTGAAAAGTTCTGATAGAGCAAGGAATAAAGAATATAAAACTGTGACTTTAGAGCTTGTATTTCTCTCTTGCTCAGTCCCTGTTTGTACAGGTAAGGCTTGTGGAAGCTGAATCTGTAGGATGCCAGACTAGTTCATGATATGCCTCTATCCCCAGTTTGGACTTCCAACAAATAATGACATAATCATAAAGTACCAAAAAGCCACAATCATCTCATTCTGCTACTGGTCAGGCTACTGTCTGGAGCTGAAAGTGCTTCCTATTTTGCTGACTCCTTTCATAAGAAGAAGCAGCGAAAGGACAGGAAAGTCACTGGAGAGGCCATGGGTTGAGAGACAAGGTCAGCACAGGTTTAAGCAGTCGATCTTTAGGCTTTTCAAAGACTCTGGTTCAAACCTCAGTTACACACCAGCCCCATTTTGTCGAATGCATTTTCGGTTGAGTCTTTTGTAGACAAACGTGCGTGTCACAAAACTGTTGATCTTGGGTATTCTTTACTTGGTAAACTCCCGAGATTGCTACCTCAATAGTGAAATTAATTAGGACTGAGTTATCAGTGTATGCGGTGACCTTGAAGTGTCTCTAAGCACACAAGCAAGGGCTAAGGAAGAGCAGAGTGTACTGCGTAATCTCAGCTCTTCCCAGCCCCGGTATTTCACACTGCAGCAGTCGCATACTGGTGGTGTTGGAAGCAGATAGAATACCTCTGAGTTTCATTCTTATATTTCTTTGAGGTAAAGGCACTCGGATAAATATGATGTATTCAGTGCACATCCTATGCTTACAACATTACCTAATCCTCTAAAATAATATAAATTGGGCTTGATCTTTGTTCTGAGATCTGGTGAGGAGTGGATCATGCCCATGGCCTTTTTCCATTTCTAGAGGTGCTTTGTCTTGGGAATGAGGACAAGGGGAGCACGCAGGCTGCTTGTGCAGCACACACAGGGAGCCTTGGTTCCCAGAGCACTGCTACACCACAGAGGGACCCATGCTGAAAACGCCATTTCTTGCTGTTCAAGGACAAGAGACAGAAGAGAATTTGACAGGTGCCAGCTACAACTCTACATCTCTTTCCCCTCTGGGAATGCAGAAGCAGAGATCCAGGGGCTCCCAGCACAGGAGATGGTCTCTGATGTCCCACCTTCTCCTTCTGGGACAAGGAGCTGAGAGGCAGTGACTTCCCATGCAGGAAGGAGAGGACCAGGGCAGGATTCGTGCCTTGGGGCACGACTCTGGAAGAAACCCAGGCTGACAGGCAGTGACAAAGGAGCACTCACCACACTATTACCCTGGACACCAAGCCCTGTGTCATGGCCTGGTGATGGTATCTATAAACTTAAGATAGCTTATTCTTACAAATTATTTCCTTAAAAAAAAAAGGCAGATAAAGATGAGGAAAAAATATCTTACATTTATCCTATATATGTAGTCCATTGCATAATTGGGTAGATTATCCTATGTGGAGTAATTGCCTGGTGCATGAAATAAATTAAATAAAAGCACTCTTAAATCTCACAAATGATATAACAGTGTTTCTGATGTGTCTCTGTTCTAAGAGAAAATGCCTGTGGGAAGTGAGTGTTTAGGTAAGAGCCCTGCAAGAGAAAAATCCTTCTGGGAGCAAGATGCTGCTTCTCTATACAAAACTCCTCAGAGCAAACTGTTTTTTAGTGAAATGTTTCTGTTGGTTATATGAACAGTAAGCTTTGCGAACCGTGATTCCTTTTTGGCTTCTTGGGGATTTTACAGGGGAAATTTTCAGAGACTGTGAGTGATCCAGGGGGGAGCACTGTTGAGACATCAGCCCTGCAGCTTCCATGCTGCTGAAAATGGGTCACTGAGATAAATGTTAATACAGGCTTCCCCTTTGGGAGTCTGTATCTATAGCTGTGCCACTAGAGAAATTGCATCACAGGAATGATGCAGTAAAATGGAGATACTTGAAGAAATGAGCAGGCCACTGGTAAATAGAAAAACCTCAGTGCCATCTAATCACCACACAAAGATAAACAAAACTGACAATTCATTTTGTTTCAGAAAAATAATTTGACAAGCCAAATATCATTTATCTGTCATCCTCCCAAACCAAGGCCCTGCCAGAGCTGGTGCTAATCGATATATGCAATACTTTACAGCAATTCCACAAAGAGAAAAAGGTGTTTAAGAAATTATCAAATAAAATCAGTCTCAGCCTGTTCCTCTCCTTCCTTTTATATGCATGCACTCCCTCCTCTCCTACATGTCTTCTTCCTTTCTAGACATCTGCTGAAGGAAGAAAAAACCCTGTTAGGTTATTAATGCAGAAGCATCCTTCTACTAAAAAAACAGAAGCAAACTAAAATTGAAACATATCCAGGATGCTTTGGCGCAGCTCCCAAGCTCTCATTCCACTTCTAGCTGATGATAGGATGCCACTTTGTTGAAATGATTAATCAGTGGCAAAAGGGCTCTTACCACCTAACCCTCAGCTAGACTCTCCACAGCCCACTCATAGGGGTTTGCCCAGCCTCTGAATCTTCTCTCCCCTCCTCCAAAGGACAATAGCTCCTGTGTTGCAGCACTACAAAACTATCACACTGCAACAAGGCTTTCCCACACAAGGTTCCAGAAGTTCTTCTACTGTCTGTGCTGTTTCTTCATCCTCTTCAGGCCAGTCCACCCTGCTTCTTGCCTCTGCTGCATCCAGGTTCCT
>JAVJGI010000063.1:26543183-26565739 GCA_035590275.1 Ibycter americanus
GGCTCCTCAGTGCTATTTAGCTACTCAGCAGGAACAAGCCACAGCTGCACATTATCCACATCAGCCAACCCACTGCCCCAGAAGCAAGCCCACAACTGGATATTATCAATGTTAATTAACCCTCTACAGTTCCTCTACACTCCTGCTTGAAAGTCTCATAGGTCTTGTTCCTTCTTCCAGTAAGCAGTGCAGTCCTGAACCCTTCGGACCAGGCATAACCTGCAAGAGCTCTTCCACTTCGCTGCAAATGTGCAGACCGGGATATGCATATTATGCCCCAGCAGGTCTCCTGCAGGCGTGTCAAACGCAGCTCACCGCAGAGCACCACAGATTTGTTACACCTCTCAGCTGATCACGGTGAATTCCTTACATTGGACCATGCTGAGCATTTTGGTATCAAGCCCGGGCCTTTCCTTTTGCGCAGTCACTATTTTAGGAAAGTAAATATTTAGTATGCATTCTGTGGAGAAGGTGCTCTCCTATCATCAGGCAAGAAGGAGGTCGTTGCTCGTGCAGATCAGACACTGGTCTGAGCAGAAGCGCGAGTCCTTTGCAGGAGTTTCGTTAATGCAGTTGAGGCATGTTTTCAATTGGGTTCATACAAAATATTTCTGTTTTTAAATTCTGTAGTGGCTTTTTCAAGTGTAATTTAAGTCTAAGAGTAATTTAAGTTGACTCTGGAGCCAACATAGTATTGAGAGCTTTTTAAAAAAAACACCTTCCTGGATGTAGGAAAAAGATTAACTCCATTGTTGGATATTCTTTGTGATACCTATCCATAACATACAATAATCAATATATTTATAGCGAGACCCTCAGGTCACACTCCCCACTGGCGCAGACTGACACAGTTCTCTGAGTGTCAGCAGAGCAGAGCAGGCTGGATTATAACAGCCTGTTGCAAGGAACGTGCCCAGACCGTCATTGCTGATGTCAAGATTGGGAAGCACCTTCTCTTCTTTCATCATGCCTACTCTCAGACCTGTGAGACTCCTCTTCTCTGGCTTCCTGGAGGAAATGACATTAAAAGATGTCTGAGGGTCTGTGCTGTGTGATATTATGGCCCTGCTATATATTTATGGACAAACCTATTTGCTGAGTAAGTTCTCACGGAAGGGCTCTCTTCCTGCACGTGTCTTACAGTGGCCTGGATGCGCAAAGTTTTTTCTGCAACTCCTGCCCTAACACTTAAAGAGTCTCTGAAGTGTTTTGAGGAGTGCAGATGGACGTGGGATGCTCTTATGCAGACAGGCCTTCAGGTTAATTTTCATCTTGTCTTTCTAGCAGTTTCCTATTTCCACAGCTTGTCTGTCAGGCTATACATTTTAAGTGTTTCATTGACACCCCAATAACTAAAGCAACGTGGTCCACGGATTCCCTCTGACCTTGGGTGCAAGCCCACATGGCTGCAGTAGGGCTCTTGCAAAGCAGCCTGCTGAAAGCTTTGTGGTCTTTCCCAGGTAGAGACTTTTTGGCCTCAATTCTGCCAGCACTTGACACTCCATGCCAAAATGCAGCCAAGAGCTTGGAGTTGAGCACAGTCACTTCTGAGATGCCTTCTGGGACTGTGAGCCCATGGGAGAAGCGAGCCCCAACCCCAGGGACCACAATCCCTCTGCGTCTCCAAAGAGATGGGTGCCACACCAATGGGATGTGGGATCTAGGGGACATCTTCTCCTGGGTTTCTGTATTTGGATTATGCTAAATCCAGTAAGAAAAAGCTCAGATTGAGATCTTTACCACAGTTTAGATATTCAGTATACATCTTTCTCTTGCTTTGTTCCGTTATATGTGGATCTCAGTATTCTGGGTCCCAAAACACTGATCTTACACAGCAGCTTGTCCTCCAGTCACTGTAGATCTTGGTGAGCACCTTGTCCTGAGGCTATAGAGCTACGTGGCATGCAAGGGAGGGAAGCTGTCTTCGGCCCTCTTTAAAGGAAGGCACAGAAAGGGGAAAAATGAGACAATTCCAGCAATGCATTTGGGAGGTTCACCTGAAAGTGGGTAGAAATGGGTTTTTGTTTTCAGCTATATGCAATTATATTCCATATCTGTTTGGCAGCTCCTTCAAATCCAAGAAAGTAATTTCTGAAAGCACTTTTGGATTTTCACAATAAAATTTCTGATGAAGAAAATGTAAAAAAAAAGAAAAACAACTACTAAAATGTCGTTGCTTATGAAAGTCTCATAATTTGCTGTCATATGCTTCAGCTTTCAAAATGTTCTTTCCAAAGTAAATGCTTTTACCAATAAAAGCTTCATGTTTCATTGAAAAGCTAGATAATTTCTGCCCAAGTGGAATTTTCATTGTTTCAATGAGTTATTTCTAACTTTAAAAAATCTGTATATGAAGCTGAAAATCAATTTCAAATGTAGATAAAAGAAGAATGTAAATAAAATAAAGAAAAAGAAACCTTCACATAGTAACAGCATTGTTCAATAACATTTGCCACTATATAGGATAAATTAATTCATGAGAAAATAACGTTTTAATTTGGTCCTTTCTTACAATCTTTTGCACGTTTCTGAGAAGATACCCAAATTGTGCAGTCCAGTCCCATTAGCATTGTGTGAAAACACAGAGTGAAAACTGAGCTGATTAAAACCAACAGGTGTTTAATTGTTGTCTTTACTGGAGCCCCAGTTTTGACTATAAACTACACCAGGCATTAAGAGTAAGGCTGTTAAGACCAGATTTTTGGGTTGTGGGAGTTTCATAATTCAAATACCAGCAGAGAGAAAAAACCCAAAGATCTTTCTTATTCACTGTGTATCAAAACATCCCGCTCTCCAGTTGCAATTCAGATCAATTGCCATACTTTGTACTGCTTGTTCCATCCTATTTTTTCTTTTTAATTTCTTCTAAAAGTAGAAAAAGGAGAAGTCCTTTCAAAACTGCCAGTCTAAAAGCTCCCTTTGAAAAAAGATTTTGGTGGATTGTTCTGACCTTTTCAAAACACTTTTCTTCTTCCCCATTCCTGTTTCAAACCGCATATTTTTTTTAATATGTGACAAATTTCCGTGCAATGCTTTTTGATGAACAGAGACTTTCTGACTCCCAAACATTTCACTGGAAATTTTCCAAGCAGCTACAACAGCCTCTGTAGCCCGTGGGATATGTATAGATGATGGTCGCTCCTCCAGTGAGCAGACATGGTTGAATCAGGCCATGCATTAGCCTATATGTGAACTTTCTGAAAAGTTCGTCACCCCAATCATTTTTTCTTGAGTTTGTTCTTCATCTCCTTTCCATTTTTAATATGCTGTGACCAGAGTCACAGAAGGCTGAGCAACTTGAGCAAGCAGAGCACAGGGAATGTAGCTTCTGCGGTGGTGAGCACCACTGCAAGTCTGTCCATCCTTCCTTCCTTCCTTCCTTCCTTCCTTCCTTCCTTCCTTCCTTCCTTCCTTCTTGCTCTCCTGCTTTCAAGCAGTAAAACCCATGGCAAAAACAGAGCAGCCTTTGATTCATTCACAAAGCAGCAAATGTTCCTGGTTCTCTGTGAATTATGAAGAAACTATTTATTCCACCTGGCTCTTCCTCCAGAAGAGCTGGTTTTATCTCTCAGATTATAATAAGGATTTATTTTTAAATCCTTTGTTTATTCTTACCCTGCAGGACACAGCTGTAATCTCTCCCAGTTTTGTGTTCAGTGTGTGGGGTAGTAACATGAAAAGACTTCCAGAACTCTAAAACTAAACTGCTTTTTTACTAGACAAATTATTTACCGAAATGCTTCGATAGGATTTGCATTCTGACCGCGTTCCCACAGTCTCCTGCAAGCCCTTCTCTGCCATCTGTGCTTCTCCCTCCATGCTCCATGTGGGCTGCTCCATCTTGTCATTTAGCAACTGTTGTTGTGTCTTTTGTGCCAGCTTTTGTTACCTTTATGGGGCAGGAGTTGGTAATAAATTGCTGAACCTCAAGCACTGGTTTTCAACCTCTTCTCCAAGAATACCTGCTCTGGAGTGCTTTGGGAAAAACAGTTAAGGGAAGGCAGCATGAACATCTTTCTGCACAATCTGTGCAACTGCAGTTTCTAAAAGGACCCATGCCTCCACCAGAAGCTTCTCGGTCATTCAACACAGTAAGAAAAGGGTTGAAAATTGCTGTTGGGGAAAATGAGCCTTTACCTTGTCTTTGCACCACTGAAGGCTCCCAGTGCAAGTTTTCATTGCAGTCAGAGCTATCTCTGTGGCGGACATCGATGTACCAGTCTGAGTTAATAAACTCACCACAGCTCGGATCATGGCAGCTCCCAAGTATTTATGGAGCCCACAGGGAAGCTGGTTTCTGTCCTGCAGGTTCCCAGGCTGCGGTGCATTATAGCCGATTGTGATTGTAAAGGAGGCATTTTCTCTTCTGTGCCATAATCCAGGATGGGAGAGGTGCTTTTGCACTATTACTCTGTGGCCCCAGAGCCACCATTTATCATGCATAACATGAAACACTATGGAATATTTGACTGAAATACACGTTACAAAAATGCACAGGTAACATGGCTTTCTCTGGATCACACCACCTAGATGTTTTTCCAGATGCCCAGCAATCCTCAGCTGCCAGATGTCTGGAAAAATTACTAATGTGCACATAATGATATTTCATGTACTCACTGTAGATCCAAACCTAAACTCATCTGCCTGCAGTATGTACATGGAGCCACAATATCACTTGAACAGCAGGCCTTCCACTTCTCATTCAGTACACATATCAATTTATCTTTCTGGGACCGCCACCAGTTTCAGCATTTAAAATCTGGCAGCCCAGTGTGACCCATTGTCTAAACATAATGTCAAGTACATTAAGCAGAATGTACCTTCAGCTTCTGGCTCGCGGGTCTTGCCAAGAATATGGAGCATCAGTCCATCATGACAGGATAGTGCCAGCTGTAAGAAGTGGACAGATCACGAGGCTGAGTGGGCTGTTAAAAAGTGAAATGTCTCCTTCAGTATTTGTTCTTCATACTCCCATCTTGCTCTCATCCACATGCATGTGCGTATTCATTTTGCGGGTAAGCTGCGTGCTTCATCCCAGGCTTCCTTCTGTCCCCAGGCACAAAGGATGTATTGCCCTTGTGATATAAAATCCTGAAGTCTGTTGGAATTATTCCTCAGTCCTCTTTCTATAGTACCCCATTTTCCATACCTTGTTTATCTCTGCAGTCAAATGCTATGGGCTCCTGGCACAGCAGTACTGCTGCAGTAAGGCTTCCTTCACAGGTGACAGCTTCCTTCTGGTGACAGCTTCCCTCTCCGCTGGCCCCTGGCCAGCCTGCTGACAAGGCTCACTGCTGAGGAATCAACACACTCTTGCTGTGGCCGGCACATGTTTTTAGATCCCTTTAAATGAGTCATCTCACCATCCCATCCCGGCATCCAAGATTCGTTCACATGGCAGAGCCCGTCTCCCTGCAGGATGAGGCCTCACTAGCCATTGTGCTGAAAAGCTTTTATAAGAAGTCCCCTTTGCATGGATGATTACATCATTATCGTTTCCTAACAAACTGGTGGAGTCCCAAACTTCTTAACCTTTCTATTTCCAGGACTGGCCTCTTCAAAGCTTCACAGATAATGTCCACAACCACCCTCAGACCCTTCCACTGGCCCTTTCCAATCCCCAGCCTTCAGCCAAACGCAATCGGCCACAAGCATAGGTGAGCTAGGAATCAAAATTATGTTTGCTGGATCAATTTTCTTTCCACTGTAAAACAAAGCATGTAGGAACCACAGATCCAGTAGACAGATCATTGTCAAGCTGGCCATTCCTTAACACAGTGATTGCATTCTCACCATTTAAATCTCTCTCCTCCTTGACGCATGGTCTTAGAAATGTTCTCTTTACCTTTCTAGATGGGTCTATGATCCCTGGTTCTTTTTGCCGTGGTACATGTTAATTGAGAGGATTGCAATTATGTGATATAGCAGCTGATACCTGATAGCAGAAGAAAGGTTATCTCTTTTTGCATGGGTATGGTAAGTGAAAAGAAATTAGCTGAGGTGCAAAATCTGGGCCTTATCTTGCACTACCATAATAGGGAGAGAATTGGGGATTCTACACACAGCAGCTAATCCCTAAATACATAACCTACAATCATCACAGTATCTTATCTTTCTCAGATGTTGTTTGGGAAACAGAGAGTCCAGTGTATTTTGCTAGAAGAGCTATTCAGACTTTGTTAGCATGCTAG
The DNA here is from genome assembly GCA_035590275.1 of Ibycter americanus. NCBI lineage: Eukaryota > Metazoa > Chordata > Aves > Falconiformes > Falconidae > Ibycter > Ibycter americanus. Next base: position 26,549,375 of record JAVJGI010000063.1, read on the forward strand.
AAGCCCTTGAAATACATTACCTAGGATGTAGAAGCAAAAAGGCAAAAGTAGAAGGGCATTTGCTATCACAAAAGTAGTGAGTTTGTGGGGAAGAAAGGATTTGTGAGCCTTAAAAATGAAGAGGCGTTTACACTAGTAAATACCAGCTGTTCTTGCGCTACAAGTAACTTAGGGTAAAGACTTGCACTATTATTATTTTGTACCAAACCCAAGACACCGGAGTTCTGGTCTGTGTTTAGAGTGCATAGATGCCATCGCAAGTTTTTTGTCTTGAGTGAACTGAAGAGCCGTGATTTTTCCCTGCCAAGCCTGGTATTAGATCCCAAATCTAGTTATGCTTTCTTTTTCATTATTCTGGTTGGAGAGGTATCCCTGTAAGAGTCTTTATGATTCATTGCTTGTGACCACTATCACTGTCACTGAGTCATTGCATGACCTCTGATGTCTATTTATCAAACTGTTTTTACATGTCTTCTTGAAGACACCTCCCCTCTAGGACTCATTTCCCTTCCCAACCTAGATTCTGTCAATCATGAAGTAACAAATTCAGACCAATGGTTTTTTGATTCTGCACCTGTATTGGCAATATCTGGTTAGTATTTCACTTTCTAGTCACAGAGATAATTTATTCTATGTATAAAATGTATGTGATTTGCAAAAACATCCCCAGCTGAGGAAAACATGCTGGCACGAGATAACCAGTTTTGCTGGTTTTGTAGTTCCAGGTTCCAAACATTCTCTGGAGTCTGCATTCACACCTTCAGGCTGGGCCAGTTGAGTTTGCTTGGGAACTCACTGTGTGCTGAAATCTTCTGATAATTTATGTTCTCATCAGCTAGATGGTTTATGAAGATTAGATGGACACCAGTCAGCCCTTGTGGTTTTGCTGCCTAAAAGGACTGGCCATGTTGCCCAAGTGCCTCTGTCGAGGCAGCCAGCTCAGGGACAGTTCCCTTGTGGTTCTGTTTCCAATTGCAACAGTGAGGTTTTCTCTTCTGTCATCCTTCACGTGGTTGGATATAATCACCAAGGGCTACATGCTAAAGCAGCATACCAGAACCTGTTTCTGTACATGTGTGAAATTCTCTGAACATGCTCTGGCACTCAGCTTTGTCCCTAAGCACACGCTTACCCCTCTGTAATACAAAGCAGAGTCTAAAACTAACCCCAGAAGAAGGAAAAAAGATATATAGCAAAGGCTAATGATTGTGCCGGGCCCTCTGCATTTTATAAGGTCTTTTCAAATTATGTTGACCTTTTGTTTTCCCCATCTTTCTTCCAACTTGTCCAAAAAGGTCATGGCAGGATGGAGAACCAAAGCAAGTGAATGAGGCTAATTTGGTCTATAAATTAAATGAAAATCGAACACTGGTTCATATAGAATTCAGATTCAATACAAATCATACCCATATCTGGTGCAATCCCAATCCACTAAGGTGGATGACCCACAGGGATTCCATCAAGAAGAACACAAGCAATCAATTCAGAGTTGAGTTCTGGCACAGGGAATCAAGCTAACTGGAGAAATTGGATGGGTGAAATGTACAACGTGGTTGTAGGCAAAAGGTTATCACCAAACAAGTAATGTTTGGACCTATTAATTGATTGGAATTGTCAGGTTTGGCTTAAATGTCTCACAAATAAGTTTAGAAGAGTAATGCAAAGCATGAGGATTGCTCACAACAGCCACCCACAGGAAAAAGGGACATGCAGTGGAGACGTCTATGAATATACCTGTTATTATCCTAAAAGTACTTAGGTATGTAAGACACGAGAAGAGTCTGAACAGGGACCTCAAGCCACAAGACTTCAACCACTTCAAATGTGTGTCAGTCCTGGAATTCTTCTTCAAGCTGTGACAGCGCTTCGGAAACACATGGTGCTTTGTGCTGCTGAGGTCTCACGTTGCACCAGTGGACTCCAGGATATTTGCATGTTTTTAGCCCCAGAGTTTCCATGGATGGTTCTTCAAAATGTCAACTCAAGCCCTTCTTCCAACCCAACAAAAAAGAGAAGAAAGAAACCAAAATCACTGCATAAAATTCAGAAATGTTGAAGGAGGCAGGATCCAGAGTCCAGGTGCCTTTTTCCCTAGACCTATACCTGCAGCATTATGCTCACTGCTCTTTGACTTCTCCTTTTCTTCTTCCTCTCCCATGAATCTTGCTTTCTTTTCAGCCTTGTGGTACTATTTCAACACATAGGATTTGGGCCATTTTGCTGTGTTTCTGGTTCCTGCAGGCTCAGACTGGGGCTACCTGGATATGGCACCAAGGCAGATTTGCTGTAGCTGGAGAGTTTTCCAAATACAAACAGGAATCCCAAGTGAATTTAAGATGCACGGGGCTTTTTTGGACTGTATGCTTGAGTTAAGAAACCAATATCAATTTAAAGAATTGTTTAGGAAACTGTGACCCTTGGTTTGGTCTCAGTCATGATTCATGAGGGTCTTACTGGAAGCAGCCTCTGTACAAGGACAGCGATGCATAGTCACTGTCCACTACCACTTTACAGTCGTAGCAAAGCTTTGACGTTACCTTCCGTCTCCTGGGGTAGAGCAAGAGGGGAAGGGAGGAACCAAAAAAAGCTTTAAATGCATATCTCAAAAACAGGCGTTTGGGTGTGAGCTTGCCATACTCCATAGGCAAAAGGCTTTATTTGTGTTGGCTGTTCCCCATACCCATTATTTTTCGCATATATTTTTGGTCTAAGGCCAGTAGCTTCCTGGTTAACCTACAAAATTTAATTAGGAGAGCTGATTATCAGGGGTTCCTGGGAGATTTGGACTTTACAAAATGAGATTGCTTCTTTAAATATCTTGGTAGTGAGGGAGGATGCCTCATTTCTCAGGTGAAAGTTTTTGGCCTAAAATTTTCCTTTGCATTTGGCTGCAGGGAAGCAAATTTAGCCAAGCTTTTCTTGCAGCATTTCTCTATCCGCCAGAACAGCCTGCTGGGGCTGATGGAGTTACATGCAATGAAAAGTGCTCTCGTGGCTGCTTGGCTCCTACACAGAAAGCACCCAAATCATAACCGACCGAGCAGTTGCCATCACCTCCTGGATGTCCCAGTTGGAACAGTATGCATTTTATTTCCAGTTTGAGACCAGAATTGTAGGTGCTAAAAGCTTCCCCCTGCCAGGGTCTGCTCAGGCAGTAAGGTCTAAAGGGAGCGGCCACATGATTTCTTGAGGTCCTTTCCAATCCTTTTTTCTGCTATTCCCTCAACATTTCTAACGAAGGATGTTGCTCTCATCCTCTCACAGATATGACACTCTGACTGACGGAACAGTCTTTGATTTCTTCTTGTCATGTAGAGGGAGAAAAGCCAGACCTAAATTTAAATTAAGTTATGCAGTGTTATGCAGCAATTCTCTATCATTAGATGTCTAATTCTGTTCCTTTGGAATAAAAGTGGTGTTGTTACAGAAGCCTCCAATGTGATGAGAAGTGAAGAAATTATGCTGTTGGTCAAATAATTTTTAGCACAAGAGCATGTTTCTTTGGCGGGAGCGGGGGGAAGAAGTGGCTCTGCTAAATAAAGCCACAAGGTGTAGCACTGGGACAAACAGAAAGATGTGAGACGTCACCCTACCTCCGTGCTCAGCTTCCCACCGATCGCTGATGCGAGCCAAAGGGGCCATCGGGACCGTGCAGTCTCGGCTTTTGTGTAGCACAGGCTGCAGGACTTCCCTGAAGTATTTCCATTTTGAATTAAAGCACAGCATTTACAAAATAATTATCCAGTCCTGATTTAAAATTGCCGACGACAGAGGAACCACAACATCCTCTGAGGGGCTGCTCCAGTGGTTAATTACCTTCATTATTAACAATGTTCGCTTTATTGCTAGCCTGAAATTTTCTCTAGCTCTGAGCTGTATCCACTGGAGTGCCTCACACCTTTAGTTTTTGGATTGAGTAGCCCATTAGTACCTTTTGTTCCACTTGTAGATGACCTGTTTCTTTTACTATTTTTCACTGAAACAGCTTTAACTCAGTGAGTTTTCAACCAGAGATACATATTCAAGCCTTCTGTAGGGCTCTTTCCCATTTATCAATGTTGTGAATTTGCAGACTGTAGAGCAGGATGCAGCAATCCGGAAAACCTCTCCTGCTGCACGCTTGTATTTCCAGACATATTCTGCTGACACCATCATTTGATTTTTTTTTATTTTATTTATTTGTTTCTTATTTGAAGTTTTCCCTTTCTGTAACTCATTTTCTTTGCCCTGGAATGAAATGCTGGACTGACTGAGGAAATGTGACTTTCTTCTGATTTCAACAGATTGCAATTTCACCTGTTTTAGACAAGTGGGGAAAGAATGAATGCCAGGGATTAGAATCAGTCTAGTCTTTACACCCAGCATAATTCCCTCTTCCTATAGAAGCTCCGTGTAAAATGCCTTTCAGACCAACCATCCACTACAAAGAGATGGCAAAGACAGAGGGAGAGCAGGCAGACCTACGTGGCACCTATTATGATTATGGATCATTAGAGAAGTGTCTTAATTCTTTACATCTACATCTGACTGATGAAAGTCATGCCAGGAAGATTTAAAAATTGTTTGCCAATTACTGTTGGGAGTCCAAAACATTTTTAAATACCTTTTTGAGAGCCTATGCATATCTTATCAGACCTGTAAGGCAAATTTGTACATTATTTAAAACTTATATCTTCCGAGAGCTAATAAATTACTAATGTATTATATGATCCTTCCAGGCAGCCTTGTGTCCCTTGTCATAAGAGGCATTTCCTTTGCCAGCAGAGACCTCGAGCAGGAAGGACATGTCACACTGCTGGCATTTTTCAAGTGGCAGAACATCTTTTCATGCCTGATAAGGTGGGAGAAACACCTGAAACTCTATTAAATATTTGATATCCCTCTTGCTGCAGCATGGTGCAGAGCACCAAGCTTGACTCTAAAACAGTCCAGTTGAGGAGAGTGGGGAGGAAGGAAGGCAAAGATAAAGAAATGTAATGAGCCAAAGAGTGGGTCTTTCTTCAAAAATCCCACACCCACAAGTATCTGCATGCCTGCACACATATGTAAGAAACATTTCCATCAGGGCAAGGATGTCCTGCCAGAGCATTTCAGACTCCTCACGTCCAAGTGAAAAAAGGCCCTCAATAACAAGTGAGGGAATACATAGAAATCTTCCCTCTCCTTGTGCCACAGATGTGGGGTTGTCAGCAAACCCTTCCCCTTCCTCTTCTGCGTACACACATGCTCCTGCTGGCAGCCATCACCAGCATCCCACATATCACAAGCACCTATGCCATGCTATGCCATGCCATGCCATGCCATGCCATCCCATCCCATCCCATCCCTGACATCAGTGTCCCAATATCTGCACAGCAAGCAACGGGGCCCTCCAGCACTTGGGATTTGCTGGACTCCAAGAGAAAGGAGAAGGACCATGTATGATGCATCACCCACTGCCAACAACCACCCAGCTGGTTCCTCCCCAGGGTCCCCCACTTCTGCTGGGCTCTGGGCTAAGGTGTGCCAAAGAGGTGTCTAACATTGCTCCCCGAGCACAGGTTGCAGAGGACATATATCCCGGTCCTTGGGAAGCCATTGGAGGGACTCACAGAAAACAATGTCGGTGAGGTCCCACCACTGCCGTGGGCCCAGATGTAGACTGGTGACCCAGTGCCTCCCACAACCCCATCTGAGTGCCAGGCACTGCAAAGCAGCTGCAGTCCATGAGGACAGCAGCAGGCAAGAGCCCTAACCAGGCAATATTTAACAGTGTTAAAAAATTGTGAAATGTGGCAGGTACAGGGGGAAAGGGTGGGGATTCGGGGAGGAAAAGAGAAGCAACAAGAACAAAGGAATCTTTCATAAAACCACAATGTTGGTAGTAGGCATTCAGTATGTAAATTAAAAAAGATGATCTGACATAACCACAGCAGTAAGGACTTCTAAAAGACTCATTACAAGAACGGGAGTTCCACCTTATGGAAGGCAAAGGGCTTAGAAAATTCAAGCTTCAAACTATACGGAATTCCCTTTAATGTCAGAGCCAATAATTTGGACACAGAAGCATCAGTGGGGAAAGAAACCTGCCTGATTCTCAGGCTGATGGAGCTGGTCAAGAAAACCCCAAAGAGCAGGAGTTCTGTACAGCATCTCCACTCCATGGAAAAGCGATGTTTTTACACAGCTTCAGCGTGGAAGGATAAAGTCCTGGATGGACAAGGAGAGAAACCAAAAGCTTCTGGTGACTTTATTACAGTCCTTGGTAAGCTGGAGGCAGGCTGCTCTGGCCCAGTAACTGGGATTATTACGTTACAAATTGCACCTCTGTCTACTTTCCGGTATCATTGTATCCCAGATGATGCATTAATGGGTTTCTGTCTTGTTCCCCTCAATGCTCATGACCTTCCCATGTGTTACCATATCATATGGAAGAGCCCCTCTGGATTTCACAAAGCTATTCCAAAACCTCCTTTCATATTCCACATTTAACAAAAAATTTATTTTGTCTTCCACTAGAATTCATCTCAATAATGTTTAGTAACAAGTCACGATTTGAGGGAAGAATACAATTGGGTTGTTTTGGTTTTTTTAATAAACCTTTTGATAAGAAAGGAAATAAGAGAAGCTTTGAGCCATACAAACCCTTCTTCATGTCTGAAATAGAAGCATAATTTCCTAAACTAAATTGGGGTTGAGAGCAATTGTTTTGAATTGGACTAGATATGTTGACCGCAGCCTTGACTTGAGGCAGGCAGCCTTGTTGGGTAGATGGGCAAGCTCATCGCTGTGAAAGTATTAACGGAGTTATCTTTACAAAGAGGCTGAAAGCAGAAGCAAATGCTGTGTGCTCCAGCATTCATGTCTGGTGGGATGTGCCATTAATGAAATGACTTGTGCCTTGCTTCAATCTGTACTTGGAAGAATTTCAGTGGAACTTTTCCTGTACTTAAATGAAGGCAGAAGCTTAAGTGTTTAGTTAGATCAGGGTTGTTTACGAAAACAAAGATTTAGACCCTAGTGTAAAAGAATTTTTTTTAAAAAAATTGAAATACTTAAGCACATGTTCAATTCCCATACCAGACCTTGACATTTAATAGTTGGTGCATAGGACATAATCAGTGCTGAGTTTCTAATTGCAAATTATCAAAATAGTCATAAAGGCAGAACAGTGAGAGTGATAACCTTTTCCAGCTTAAGTGTAGATGCTCTGCTTGCCTTTGTTTTCCCGGCGCCCTACTATGCAGTATAATTTAGAAGACTACAAGATAATCATTATGGGACTTTCTTCTGATGAAATAAAAAAAACAAAGGCCAAACTGCTTCTCACCTTAACAACCTTAATTTTGTGCAAATACGTGCTGGTGTGGCTATTTGCCTTTTTCCAATATTTATTTTTTAATCTAGTTTTTTGCTTTCAGGTCACAAAACATATTTGATACTTAGGCCATTCTGGGGTTAGAAGAGAGACCACATCTGGTATTGCATGATGGAAATCCCTTGTCTACTGGGTTTATTCCTCTTCCCTAAATGGCTGCTTCTGACGTCTGGGGGTGGCTATAATTTCAGGCTTAGTGTTGGAATAACCTTTTAGAGAAATATCTGAGTAGGAGAATGTTCATGTCTACTTTTCTCACACTACCCTCCCATCATGTTAGCACAGTCATTACAGGGGTATGGACATGGGCCCTGACCTCTGAGTCCTTGGAGGGAAAGGCTTGCAAACAGCTAACAAGGTAAAAAGCCATTAAAGGGGCAGGTCAGCATTTCAGAGAGAGTATTAAGGAGAAAGTTATGTCAGTGACTTTAATCCAGACTTTGTATGGTATACATAGTCCCACATTTACCCCATTTCATATATGTTTGAAGTGCCTTCACTCAGGGGTAAGCTATTGCACACTAATTCACATTAAATCTTCAAGGACAGATACTGCTAAGCAGCTTGCATGTGGCACCTTTTTTGTGCCTCAAAACCCTACCTACATATCTTACAATATTTAGATTAATTTTTCTTGCAATCTCCTTTAGGGAGTGCAGAACAGCACCCTCGGGCAATGAAGGACAAACTTCTGCTGTCTCACCTGAAGCTGGTGCTGATACAGAAAAAGGATTCAGGATCCCACAAACTGGCATCCAGCTCACCCCCTAAACCATGCAGGGTTTAGTCCCTTACACCTGAGTACATCAAACCATCCCCTACAAAAGGCGATCCCCGAAAGTGAGACAATCTGCTTTATGCAGAAAATTACATTACAGAGCCCACCCACTCACCAGGACCCTTTTTTTCAAATGTTTCCATATGGGGAATGTTATATGGGGATATCCATAAAAGTAATAGTGCCTTTAATCAATCAAAATCAGAAGATCCCTTGAGGACTTAATTATATATTTTGGTTGAATGAATCTGTCAGTCTTGGATTATATTCCCTAGTGCTGTCACTTGGAATAGCTCGCATCTGCAAACGTCATTCTCAGACTGAAATGATGCTTGGGAGGGCAGAAGGAGACCATGCTATCGGAACATTGTCCTTCAGCAAAGCCTTACGGCATCCTCCTGTCCCACAGGTTGGCCTGGCAGCAGAAGAGCCAGCCCTGACACAACTGAAGGGCAAGTTGATATACAGAGTCTGTGTACTCATTCTTCTATTCACAAATAAATGGAATATTTGACCCAACCCATCAGAAGAGAAATGACTCGACAAATGATCTGGTCACACACACAGACAATTAAGATAGTGATAATTCTTTACCCATCAGTGTCAGAAAACTATATGGATATATATTAAGACTGAATTTTCTCAGGATTGCTTCATATCTGTGTACATCTACATAGCTCTGTGGACTTTGACAAAGTGCAATGTTTGCCTCTGCAGAGAGCGAGTACCCAGGGTGCTTCTGACCCTGCAAATCACTATCCTGAAAATTCAGCAGATACCCAAAATGAACATAGCTATTTTTTGGCCCAGAGCCTAGAACAGGTAGGAAGGAGCATAAATAGGGAGCCTGACCCTGGAGAGAAGAATTGATGGAGAAAGGGAAATTTTACAAATCAGATACGGTTTTATTTAGATTTTTAAAAGCTGAAACTTTGTCTAAAAACTAGGTGTTCCAATTTGTTACATTTTAGAGATAGTATCAAGATAGAATGCAATTTAAGTAATTTCATTTTATTGAGTCTAAAGAGTACTAGTTTAGGAATTTGAAGACGAGGTTGATTTCAATTCTACTCTCAATCATCTCTCCTTACACCAGGACAATCTGTTATTCTTAACCAATCAACAGTTTATTCACTCATGTAGAGCTACATGCATATATAATCAACCTTTCATCAGGATACAATTACACTCTGAAATATTTTCAGTGAATACTAAAACTGAAAGAAGAAAGATTCTCCCTAGGCTTCTTCAAACCTGATGTCAGTTGCCAGAAGTTCTCGTCTGGTTTAACCAGCAGCCCCTGAAGCTAACAAAAAGAGATGAGCATCCACATGGGACAGTTTATTCCAGTTTAGGACAAATGCCTAAAATAGGTGGGACGAGTCATCTTTGGGCAGTGTCTGTTTTGTTCCATTGTCTATAAAGGAAAGGTAAATGATAATTTAAAATAGATGTCTATCTTGCAGGCAGCTAAAATTCTGTGCAATGCATATTTTATTTTTTGTTGTGGTTTTTTTTTCTTTGTTTTTGTTTTTTTTTTTTTTCTTATTTTGTTTTACCTGATATTAAATAAGACCAAAATTGGCACAATAATTTATCTGGGGAGAAGGAACAATTTTTGCAGGGAAGAGCAACCTTAGGATGCCCAAGAGTCTGGGACAAATCCAGGCCATATAGAGACTAGATTTGAAAATGAGCTTAACTCTAATTAGAGCACTAATTATTAGGTAGAAGGGCTTTTCGAGATGAACAGTCACTTTTGTTGAGATCGCTTCAGACTGTATGAATTATTTAATAACTGGTCACTGGGACAAAGAAAGTGAGCAAGACCGCTCTCCAAGCTGTACACTTACACATGTTGCTCTGTGAAGGGACTTCCAGTGGTTTTTCGCTTATTTTAATGGATTAGAAGGAGTTAATGTTGACTGAAAGACAATACTCCTGCTCAGAGAAGTACCATGTAGACTCATGTACTTTCCTGGAGAATATGGATTCAGTTTCTGAGGAGAGAAACCGTCCAGGATCTGCGGTACTGGGCTGTGGGCGAAGTCAATGCCTTACCACCAACCCCTTTCTGAGCATGGCTCTGTATTTCTCTTCTTATGCTTTGGGGCAAAGAAAGCACAAAGTTGTTAGATTCCACTTGAAAAAATAAAGGAGAAAAATCTGTTTGGTCCAAAAAGCCTTTTGATTCCTTTTTCCTGGTTTCAGTGCTAGAAACTTGAGAAGTGCATGCAGTGGGGACAGTAGTGATGTCCCACTCAGCGTGCCCATGGACCACTGGGAGTCATGAGTGCATAGAGGCCAGCTTCTGACACGAAACTCATTCTCCTCCAGACTTCCTTGAGTAACCCCCAGCAAGGGAGACCCTACTGATGACAGTCGCCATCCATAAGAGAAACTCAGCCTCACACCTCCTTTTTCTGCAGTGACCATCTCCCTGTATCCTGGGATGATGGTGGGGATGGGAAACAGTTCACAGCATTTTGAAAACCGCAAAATATGTGGGACCATGACCTTGAGTTTGGTGCCCTAGGGGTTTCCAAGCTCTGTAGCTGTCCTTGCTGTTCTCCCAGTGGCCCCAGAAGCCTCCGAGATCTCCTCTCTCCCACGTTCTCCTGCTGCAGCTCAAAGCCAGTAGATGGCGACAGGATATAAAACATATTCTTAATTCTTCCATGAATTGGCGGGGTTTTATGTTCAATTCATTTTAATAATCCCCCTTTCAAATAAATTTATTTTCATATTTCAAAGTCATGTGTGCATTTGAGTTCATTTATCTTTCAGTATTCTCTTTTGCTTCTCACGCCATACAGTTCATTTCACATTGAGAGTCGCAGCCAACCTCCTCCTGCTCTTGCACGTTTGGAAGAACTACTCTACGTGTTTCTTGATACTGTAGTAATCTAATACCCCAGGACAAGGGATGCCATCAATGTCATCATTTAGGGATTTTTGATCCGTCTGTTTTCACTTCTAAGTCTATGGCCCTACTTCTGAGATCCGTAACTGATTTTCATGACCTTCTGTAAGATTCCTATAGCCATATGGAAGGTCAGCCACCACGTTGTTAGGGCTCAGAAGACCGCCCTACCTGTAGCCCTACCCTACTTACCTTAAGCACATAAGTACCATTTACCCATGAAAAATCAGTCTCTTTGATTCTGAAAGTGGTGAGCCTATAGGATGAGAAAATAGGGAAAATCTAGCAAATCTGGATGTTGTAGATCCCATGGAATGTTCCACTCTGGAATTGCAACATATTAAAATAGCAATGCAATCCCATAACTGCAATCCCTAATTCCCTTCAAGGATATCTATCCGAGTGCAAATCATGGACATCCCCACTGAGTTATTTGGAAGGGACTCTCAAGAAATACAGTTTTCAACACAGTTTGCTTAAGTTTTGTCATTCGATGTACCTCTCAATTTGGGATACACATTTTCTGCCACTGTGTCTACCTTGTTTAGGACGAAGCATCATCAGCAACAAGCACTGAGGTGATTTCTGAAACCCTGGTTGTCATGGAGACAGGAACAGGCTGACCGCCTCCTGGTTGCAGGAGAGAGTGTGCTACAGCAACTTTTCACCAAGAGATATTCCAAATACTTGACATCTGCAAGTCTGACATAGAAATACTTCTTTATCATGAAGGGCAGTTAAACTATAACTCCCTGAGGCACTTGCTGTAGTAATGCAAAAGCACTTAAAAAAACCACAATAATATGTCTTATCTTTTATTCAGCACTCTTGACCAGTTTGATTACTTCAGAGGAAAGGAAGAATGCCACACATATTTATCCTCTTAATAACAAACATCCAGCCAAGACAGCAGTAATGACCTTCATTAGATACCCTGTGTTCCTTGGGGTAACACAAAGAATCAGAGGGCATGTCCGTGTAAAATTCTAACTCCTCCCTTTATAGGAAAGACCAACTCACATGTTTCAGAAAACCTAATGAAAGTAGCTAATAACCAGATCTCCTGAGCACAGAAGGGTATGTCAGGCCATTAGCCAGTTAATTGTGGTAATTGATACACCAATAAGTACAATTTTTCCCAACATTAATATAGACAGTATCTAGAGAGATTTATTGATTTCTTTTTTTCTTCAAAAGCAGGTGAAAGCTCTTATGGAAAGCTTTATTGAAAACTTATTCACCGTCTGGAAGCAGAGAAGCTGTTTAACTTTCCCTTAAGTAGAAAAAAAATAATCCTTACTCCTCGTTTTCCAACGCTGCTTTGCAATGCATGGCCTTGGGTGTCACAAACCTATGTGTTGTAGAGACACCCATCTGGCAGCAGTCTACCAGCTCCCAGGGTAGGATAGGTGCCCATCTCAGGTGCCATGTGACTCAGGATTTTGGGGAATATGGCCTTAAGCAAAAATTAGCACCTCAAATAGACCTCTCTGAGCATTAAAGATGCAGCTCTTTCTGATAGAAACTTGCACTGCATCTGAATCTGTGACAAGCTGGCAGAACCAGAGGTCTGTGTGGACCAATCCACTGAGTGCCCTCTGCCAGTCCTGGTAGACAAAGGTGCTTGTTGGCACTGTCCGTGTGAATGCAAGCCCTGGAATGCTACCTGTGAATTTTTGGTGCTACCATAACTGCTCTTTTTTTGACCAAACGCAAAAGAAACTGCTCACACCTTCTAGAGCAGTCAGGAAGACCCATGCTTCAACAACTTAAAGCAACCTATGCTTTGCTGACTGAAGGCAACCCATATTTAACAAATCAAAGCAACCCATACTTTAAGAAAGCAACCTCTGAACAAACACGTAGTTACTCCATATGGATGAAAAGATGTGCACCAGGCACCTACTGATAAATTACTCTGCTAGTTACAGTGTAGCAGCAGCCTCTTTGCTGTAATGGGTGTGTTAACCCAGCTCCTGAACCACTTGAGCCATAACTGCACTCAGTTTTTATCCCCAAAGCTTTCCTTTCCAGCCAAGATCCCACTCCTCTCTCCCTTCTACCATCATTATTATTAGTGACTCATCCTGGTAAAGACTGAACCTTCCTGGCTGATGTTGAAAAACTCAGCTGCAAGGGACAAGTGAACTTAAGCACAAGAAGAACACAAGGCAGACTAGACTACCACATAGGTGAAGCCAACCAAAGTAAGAAGAAAAAGAGGAGAGAGAGGGAGTGTTTCGATGTGCTGCAATTTGAAATACAGATCAAATAATTCTCTGGGTAGTTTACAGATCATAGATCTTGGAGCGGTACTGTTGGCCTGACAGGTGCGTGCTGAGGTTTAAAAGACATTTTTCTGATGCAGCCAGCTTTTCTGACTTCGAATGCTAATTGCATGTTGCATTTAGCATGAAGCCTCTTCTGTTGCCTGGGTTGAAGTGCCTTTGCTTGATGACCTCTGCTGCTGCATCAGCCTCCTGTGGGAAGTTCCCAGACCTAGAGAGGAGAGGAATTTCTCTGCTAATCTCAGAGAAGATTTTCTTGAGAAATAGGATCTCACATTTCCAAAAGTTTGGAATTTGTAGTGGAAAAGAGATGCTTTCTGTTTACAAGGCTGAGTTAATGCAACCGTTTCTCTGCAGAAAAGTGCAGACAGATATAGTAAAGAAATGAAAGGAACAATAAAAGTGGAACAAAAGCAGATGGAGAAACGGTTGAAGTGATTAATTGTGAATCAAGGAGTGGCAATTCATTTGTGCGTGTAATCTGCAATTTACATAATCTTATACTGAAAGCCAAATTGTTCAACCATTATGCATATTCATGCTTGATTCAGGCAAAGACTCAACTTCAAGATCTGAGCACCTGCTTATGAGATTTTTCTGAGCAGGGGTGGGATAATTCGTGTGTTTAAAGTTAAGCGTGTCATTTGCTTAAAGAACAGTCATTTGCAATGGTATTTGGAGAGATTCTATCTGATCTGACTATCTGGATGGTAAAATCAGGTGAGTATAAGTTCCTCTTTCTCCCTTCTAGTACAGAACTTGTCCCAAGTAAATGGGTGAGGTTGGGAGGCTGAGAGAAGAAAGCCTTCACTCTTTTCCCTAAAGCTTTATGGGAAAAAAAACAAACCATAAAACCAGAACCAAACAACACCAACAACAAAAATACCACCCAACAAACTGGTGTGAGACAGGACTACGTTTCCTGAATCAAAACCTCAGTCCAGCCTGCAAGTCCAGTCTTAGACATGAAATATCAGCCTTTGTGCAGCAGTGCTGTGATAAATCTCAAAATAGTTTGTGCTTGAAAAAACACTTATGACTTTAAAGAATTAAGCTGAATTGGAACCAATATTTGAGCTTAAAAATGGGTTTCATCAAGGAACCAAGCTGCAGTCCCTTGTTTTGTCATTGCTATTCAGTGCAATCAGGAAAAAAAATAAACAGAAGAGTCCAGTTACTGTGCTGGAAAGCAGGATGTTATGGGAATGGTGGAGCATGTTAAGGGCAGGTTTGTACCCAGGCTGGGGTGAAAATAAATCCTCTTGTTTATCCCTTGAAGGACTATTGTAATATGCTATAGTCAATTAAAATATAACAACAAAAGCAAAAATCCACTTACTTTTCAATAAAATAATCACTTGTTAAACAATTTTTACAAAGTACAGATGTCATCACCAGGGAGAAATATAATGAAGTGCCATTGCTTCAGTTCTTGATGGACTCTTTCTAAAGGGAATTAAGATTCTGGAAGACAGCTGAAGCATCGTGTGGAAAATAAAAATCTTCTGCTGTCCTAGATTGACCATCCAGTGTACTATAACCCTAACGGTTGATTACTTTGTGTGTTTAGTTACTGTCGACAATATCAGTCACTGCACTATTGAACCCAATGTTTTAACATGACTGAGATATGTATAACAGTATTTAGTGTGAGTTTTGACAGGTTAACTGTCTATGAAATTCCCAGTGTGCTCCTGTCTTTAAAATTTCTTAAAATATTCAACCCAGAGGCACAATAGCTCGATTATTTTATTGTGGTTTTCTTTTGCTTATGGGTGCTGCGAGAGCAAATTTTACAGTAAAAAGCTGTGAAATTCTGGTGTTATTTAATCTGAAATAATCAAGAATTACCACTGATTGTGTTGAGGAAAAATTGGATCCAAAATAGTAATCTGCAGGATTGAGGGAAGCTAGAACCAAAGTCTGCCTCTTCCAGCCTTTTGGAAGGAAGCTGGTGCATGTAATAATTTATTAGATAAGAGCTGGAAATTGTGTTATTGCCCCATGTCGGTACGTCTAGTACCAATGTGAAGCAGTTGCGTGTGATTGTGTCTTGTATTTAACATAGCCCAGAGGGAGCAGACATGACCCTTTCCTGGTTCTCTATTCAGATTTAATCCGGTAACCCGACCACGACATTCGCAGCAGAGTATAACAGCCTCATCTCTGTCTTGCAGCGCCACTGGTTGATGAAACTGTGCTGTGAGACCTTGTCTGATTTGAAGGACTCAGGCTATGAATTTAGAGTTTGTAAGAGCCATGGCAAAAAAACAGAATAAATTGTTCTGTAGTTCACCTCCATGCCAATGCAAAATTATTCCCTGTGTATTCTCCATGATGCATTGACTAGGCAGAGCTGTCATATCTTTTTTCCCCATGTCATACAATCATAGAATCATGAAATGGTTTGGGTTGTAAAGGACCGTAAAGATCACCTAGTTCTAACCCCCCTGCAACGGGCAGGGACACCTTCTACTAGACCAGGTCACTCAGAGCCCCATCCAGCCTGGCCTTGAGCACTGCCAGGGATGGGGCACCCACAGCTGCTCTGGGCAGCCTGTGCCAGCACCTCACCGCCCTCACAGTGAATAATTTCTTCCTAATATCTCATCTAAATCTACCCTCTTTCAGTTTAAAGCCATTCCCTCTTGTCCTATCACTCCATGCCCTTGTAAAAAGTCCCTCTCCAGCTTCCTTGTGGGCTCTTGTAGTGGGGCATCTCACCATTTCTCTTTTGCATCTTTTCCAGAGCCCTTGCCAAAAGTTTCAAAGCTTAGGGATTCAACATCATTCCTTCAGGACAAGAAGCAATTTCATGTTGGGCTCCTCTGTAAGCTTTTGCTGGGGTGCATTTTGTCAGGTAGGCTGCTTCCTGAGGACAAGGCTGAGAAACCCACTACTGCTGTGGGATATCAGCATGTTTTTGTTGAAAGCTGTAGTTGCTGTTCCTGTCTCAGACACCTCTCAAAGCCTTGGGTAAGTAGGGCACCTATTGTATCGAGCCTTTATCTTTACTTGA
>JAVJGI010000063.1:26565749-26707306 GCA_035590275.1 Ibycter americanus
AATCTGTACTTTTGCAGAATTCATTTATATAAATAAACTGATTCATTTTTCTTATTTTTGTTTTGAAAAAAAAAAAAAAAAAAAAAAAAGGCAGCACAATGAAAAAAGAATGAAGGATGCTCCAAAATACTGTCTAGGTTTCTTCATCTCTTTGGCATTTCTCTCTATCTTCAAGTCAACCTGACGGCGACAGACTTGGAAACACAACAGGACCTAAGACAAATAGAAAGATCTCTCTCCATCACTCTCACTTCCTTCTCTCCTTCCAAAGACTTTTGTTTTGATCAGTTATAATAATAATACTTGTAGAAAAACCTGAAGAAGAATAGCCCTGACTGATGTGCAACCTTCATGTCAGTCATGTCCCAATAAAGACAGCTGACATTGTTGGGAGTTTTCATTATCAATTAACTTTAAGAAACCTCAAGTCCCATTGTGCCTTTGAATAAACATTGATTATCTATCAGTGGTGGGTTTTGTTCATGAGCTTTGACTTTCAAACCAGAAAACCAAAATCCTTTCCCTTCCCTTTGCTAATGTAGCTGTCCAAGGGCAGAGAGCTCTTGAGATGGTCTGTGACCTGACCTCTGGCTGTAATTAACCAGGAGACTGTAATTAATCCCCTTGGGGAAGTCCCCTGAGTGGACAGTTGAAAGTAATAATCCACATAAGACCCCCATTACATCAAAAGCACATGCAACTGATTTGGATGCCCCACCCTGTCCACGACATGACCTGAGAATATGGTCAGTGCCCAGGAATGGGGAGCATTTCCCTGTGAACAGCAGAAACTTGATGGCTCATTGCCAGAATATTCCCAGGGAAGAAAGTTCACCAGGATGTCATGTAAACAAGGAAACAGAAGCTTATTTTTTCACAGTAAAGGCAGCAGGCCCTGTGGCTGTACATGAGGAAAAATATCTTTACCGTGAGGGTGCCGGAGCCCTGGGATGGGCTGCCCAGAGAGGTGGTGGGGTCTTCTTCTCTGGAGACATCCAAACCCGCCTGGACATGGCTCTGTGCAACCTGTTCTGGGAGACCCTGCTTGAGCAGGGGGTTGGGCTGGTCAAGCTCCAAAGATGCCTTCCAACTCCCACCATTCCATGATTCCATGATCATCATAGCCCATGGACATCAGTGTAGTTATTCTGATTAGCAGCCCTAGTGGAGTCTTGCAGCTCTGCAAGAAGACTGCCAGGGATCTGCCAGGGAGTTTCCAAGAGCTCTGTACTGCTCCCCAAAAACACAACGCTGCTGCCACCCCAGCTGTTGTCACGGTCCCAGCCTCCCAGCCAGCCCCATGTCTGCTGGCTGCAGCTGCCCACCCACCAGGCGAGCAGGTCTCTGTGGGCTGAGGACACAACTGGAGATCAGTTGGCCTCTTCAGTCCAGCCTGTGGCTGCAAGAGGCCCCATCCTATTTATTACATTTATGGGAAATTTGGTTTTAGTCCAGCCATAAAGAACCAATTTTTTAACTCCACCTGTGCTCTTTGAGATCATTCCCAGACCTACCCCTCTGTTGCTTAGCCCAGCTAACGTCAAGGCATTTCACCATCTGGATGCATGGAAATGGCAGTAGCACCTCTCCCTGGCTGTCTGGCGTTTCATAGTAAAGCATTTATTTTTAATTGCTTATGGCTTTGTCTTTTTTTTTCCCCCTTTTTTTTCCCATGAGAAGATTAAAAGAAGAATGTTTCCACCGCCAGGCCACATCAACAAATGGTGTGAGGGTGAGCAGAGTAAACCAAGGGGAAGGAAAGAGGTAATGATAAGAAAAATCTGTTTCCCAGTCTCATTCAAGTAGTCTGGACCAGTTTAAAGGTACAAAAGTTACCTTATAACTCTAACAGATTAATCAGGCCAATCAGTTTTGCAGAACACGTATATATTTGTCTGAAATGTTTGTAAATCAGGTAAAGGAGATCTTTCTAGCATCATCTCTATTTATAAGACATTAGCAACACCAGACTGTGATCTTTTCCAAGTTATCTTTAGCAACATTTTGATTCTGGTGATGTTATAATGTTACTGCAACATTAATCAATAGGACAAGTCATATACTAAGCATATCATGAAGTTACTAATCAATTACTGTTGCTTGAAATGCACATAGGTATTATGTAGTTTATGGATTAAAATATCATGTTCACGAAGAAAAGGTAATGCTTTCTGGATAAGAGATCCTTGACACCCGTGCTTTATCTTGTATTCAAAGCCAGAAAGATCAGCTGTAAATAAAGGAACAACATAGGATTTGGCTTTTGTTAGAAAATTTAATCCATGATTCCTAATAAAGGATTCTGAACAGCTGTTCTGTCAACATAGAGTATTTTCTGTAATGTTAATATTTCTATGACGTTATCAAAAGGATGAATCCAGTTAAAGATTTTGTATTTAACTGGGTTTTGGATTTATCTAAATCTGGCTGTTGATAAGCCTGGTTGTTAAAACCAAAGGGAGTTAGGGAGCACGGATTTAAATCCCATCAGGCTGCCATGAAACTCAGACATGTCTCTGGTGTATCCTGGCGAAGGCTCTCCCCCCACACAAGGCTGCTGCAATCTCGGCAGCCCTTTGCCTCCCCCTCTCCCAGACATGTTGGCACACAGTCTCAGGGCACATTTAGTCAGAAAACAGCAAATCAGGAGCACAGATAGATGCAAATTGCTGAATTCATGAGTAAGCCCAAAGAGAGGTGGGATTCAGGAGATCAGCCTTGATCTCAGTTTCTTTCCTTTTGGTTGTGCTGTAAATAAGGGCTGCTGAGACTTAAGGTACTTAAGAGAACATGCAGGTACCTAGTTTCCTGGTTTAGCTTTCTCTCCTCACACCAGATACATAAAATTAGGCTCTGCACCTGGGAATCTATGCTTTCTCATCAAATTAGCTCGGCTCCCACGCTTTCTGCAGGTGGTCACTGTTTGTGCAATCCTTGTTTTCCAGGTACCAGAGTGAGACCCTGGAGACTGGTTTGTAAATACGCTGAGTATTCACAGCTGCAGCTGAAGTCGGAGGGAACCACACTACTTTGAATAAAAAGTGCCAAATCCAACTAAGCACCCTGAAATATCAGATCCAAGGTGTCCTAGCCTGGGTATCCAAAAGCAGTGAATAAGTGTAAATGTAATCTTATTGTGCCTCACTTCCTTGTCTGAAAACAAGGGTTAATAATTGCCTCTTATCTCACTGAGGTGGCAAGAAAATAGCCAGATTGAATTTGTGAACTGTTCAGCCACTGTAGCAAGACGCATCAGAGAAAAAGCCTACAGGAAATTAATAATTCTGTCTTCAGAGCAAGGTTTGAAATGTGTGGAGCAAATCGAGCCTGGCTGACACACGGAGAAACAAGAGAAAACAAAATATAGAATATCTGCTCAGCCAGTGAAGAGCAGTCCATCCTTGGAGTGAAATGGAGAAAAATGTTGTGTGATTTTATGAGGACACACATAGAGATGAACAGATGAAGACTGTCCTAAGGGGCCCGAGCCAGGTCTTCTTTCCCAGCCTTAACATGAAGGGCTCTATTTTGCAGTTTTAAAATATATTATTGAAATTTAGGGATAGCTGTGTGCATGTGAGTAGTTCTATATCTGCATCTATCTTCTTCAGCGAGTCTAGGGAGAGGGGTTATGTCCCAGAGCAATTTGTGCTGTTCCAAGATCACTGTCTAAAAGATGGATAACTCATCTGTAGAGCATGATGACTCCTTCTGCAGAGGTCCCTGACTCTCCTGCCCATTAACAAGGCAGGTCAGATGATTAGCTGAGGAAAGGTACTTAACTTCTTTCAGCCAAAGTTATGGGAGATGAACCACCACCTGTGTGGTTTCATAAATCATTTTTAATTTACTGTATGTGTCAATGTTTGGTGGGTATTTGAAGTAACTCATCAATGAACATTCTTATTCATAAGTATAAAAATATACTCATACTAGCAAGGTGAAGGCTTTGACTTCTAGGCAGACATAAAACATGATTCGGTTGATGATTTGTGCGGTTTATAATAACGAATGCATTACTGATGTCAAAGGTAAGCAATACAACCCATTCAAAATGTTTTCCAACAGTGCCAGCTACTTCAGACCTTGAAGGTTGTGTATGAAGTTGTGTATTCCTGAATGATACCAGCAGCAAAGACAAATGGTCTTTGACAGGTGCCCAGAGGGAGAAAGATCCTCAGAAACTCCAGTCCCCTCATTTCAATAGGAATTCTGGCAACAAGAGACCTTATTCCCTCCAGGCTACCTGTGCCCTTCCTTTTCATAAGCAAATGTTTTAATTTGCTTTGATGCAATTCCAACTAATTTCTCAGGATTCTGCATGTGGGTCCCTTTGTAATGAGTAATTTACACCTGCCATTGAGTATTTTAAGGTCTTGAGTAGCCCTTTGCACCTTACTTAGGAATGGTCTTAATGCCTTGTAAGGGGTTTTTCTTCTGGTCAGTGGAAAGCCATGGTCTGGGCTGACTTTCAGACACTGTTTAGGTCAGGGCAGATTTTGAAATGGAGCTTCAGCATCTATCCTGAAACCTTACAGAGGAAGAAGGCATTTTGTACAAGGCAAGGAGGGCAGCTCGTAAGGCTTTCTTCTTGTCTGGCATTACAGTAAAAACTGCGGTAGCGCAAGTGCTCACAAATGGACTAGCAAAGTCGGGAGGAAAAAGATTTCACAGTGACTGAGTCCTATTCAAGACCGCTGTAGTTACACCAAGGAACCTATTCATCTAAGCTGATAATAAATAAAGTATATTATACCATTTCCTGACACCTCATCTGATTCATTACATAAGATTTTAATGATAGTGGTAAAGCCAATTTCTCCCTTCCTGACAGTACTTATGCACAAACTGTGAAAATTATACACCAGTGACTTGATTCAGTTGTAAATCATGAGGCAATTTATCAATTTTTATTTTTCTCTTTAAAGAGACTGAATGCGTTCTACCACCATTGCTAAAGAGAAAAGCATATGCACGTCTCCAGTACACGAGAGAGCAAAAATCCCTTTCCTATGAAATACAGCTTTAGTGATAGATCCTCTCATCCAGCAGCTTCAGACCCGCCCAGCTGTGCTTTTTTAGGCTCTATAAGATCCTTGTGCTTCAAACATTAGAGCCAGCTGTAGTGCTTGTTCGCTAGGAGCTGCTGGAAGATGTAAGACTGCGTGCCTGGTCCCACACCGGGCATGCAGGAGCTACTGTTGGCAGCTTCGCGGCGCAGAGACATGCAGACCTTACCCCTCCAGGCAAAGCTGTTTTCTTTGGTGCTTCCAGTTCCCAGTTTTATACTAAAGATTCATCACGGTCTGAGGTCTTGCACAATCTTCTCTTAAACCAGCACCTGGGCACATGGAAGACTCGATAAGGCTTAGTACTCAGTAAATGCTGCTAAAAAAATGAAACTGGAATCTCCCGATGCCTTCTCCTATGGGGAACTTGCAGGCCGTGCTGTCAAGGAGTGAAATTCCCCCCTTTAGGGATAGTAGCACATTAAAGGGTCTAAAATGCCCTTCCTGGGTGCAGACACCGTTAAATCGGGTAACTTTTCTGGAGAGCTGAAGAGCATGATGGCAAACAAGCAGCTGC
Organism: Ibycter americanus; assembly: GCA_035590275.1. Taxonomy (NCBI): domain Eukaryota; kingdom Metazoa; phylum Chordata; class Aves; order Falconiformes; family Falconidae; genus Ibycter; species Ibycter americanus. The sequence goes on from JAVJGI010000063.1 coordinate 26,571,336, forward strand.
ACAATGATCCTTGTGCCGTGCAGAGTGAGCCCGGTGTCGGTGAAGGGCTGGCAGTCAGGGACAACAAACCGTTTGCCTTGGAAGAGAAAGCCTCCAGAAGTCAAAGCGCAGGTTAGATGATCAGGCAGGCAGGCTCCTTTTCATGGTGAGTCACGGCAAAGCCACAGCAACATGCCTGAAGCCTCCGCACAGGAGGGAAGTCCTTCAGAGGTGCATCTGGATGCTCACGCTTGCCATCTGGGTGGCAAACAAACCTCCTCTGCCTTCATTGTCTTTACGATGCACCTACAAGATTGTTCAAGAGAACCAATTCTAAATTATAAAAGAAAAAAAAACACTATTGCATTTGCTGTTAGATTAGGAACAGAGCAATAAAAGGGACCTCAGGGGTCATCAAGCCCACTTCTGTGGTATTGCAAGTGACCACACAATATTGCTTGCTTCAATAAATGTGTATCTCTGACTTCCCAAGGCTGTAAGCTAATAGCTATAAATTGAACTTTTTTTATTGGAAGGTTTGTAATCAGTCTTTAAATGAGTTAGAGATGTTTTGAATATTTATGTCAATGTTCATTCACAGACCGAAAGGAATATGGCTATTCCTCTGGTTACATCAAAGTCTCAGTCTCTTAGGATGCTCTTCCGAAATTTGGACCAAAAATCTAATGGAGTAGAGATTCACAGTGAAAATCGCTTTACATCCTCTTAAGCAATGTTACAGATCCCAACGAAGCAGCGAGTCCGTCCTAGGTCAGTCATGATACACCCGTGCTGACCTGACAGTGAATGAGATGCACTCTCTCCAAACAGCAGTTGAGGCAAGAACAAGATTAAATGACTGTGTATGTGATATATACTGAGCTTTGGCCTTAAATTTTCTTTCATTTATCTTCCACAAATAAAGACACACTCTTCTCCTTCTCTAGAACTTTGTCCTGGAAGACGAGAGCTGTCATTTCGTGGTACAACACGAAATACCCAACCAACCCTCCAGACATTAACTTTGATTAAAAGAAAAGTTGTTACCAGGTAGCTTGACGCAAAAGCATTATTTTATTTCATCCAAACATACTCTCCTTTCCAACCCTTACTTCTTTTCCTTTTGCAGAGAGGCAACATCCCTAGAGCTGCTTTCTTTAGCAACAGGATGAGGTCCGCAGTGTCTTAGGGCAGTAAGGCTCAGAAACACAGCACATTACTCTGTTTGCCAACGAAATTACACTATACCGTGTACTTTCTCACAAAGAGAAGATCTCAAGCATTTGTCTCGCATCCAGTTAAAGCAATGTCTTCACTGTAGTGGACAAATGCAATAAATAAATTGAAATCCGTTTATTCTAGACCGAATGTAGGTGGTCATACTAATCCTCCACATCATTTAAAATAATAGCTGCAGATCAAATTAGACTTGACCTTGATTATATTAATTTTTCTTTATAAAAAATATACTCTTGTCCTATGCCAGATACCATAACTTGTGTCATGTAACATCTATCATTTGAATCAATTTGGTATTGAGAAGCTGATACAGAATTAAATTAACCCCTTTTATTACCATTCCTTTCTATGCCATATTTACGCTTTAGATTTGTAAATTACAAAATAAAGCCTTCAAGCTCTGAAGAGGGTTGATCTCAACATGTCCTCAGAGTTGTGATGTTTTCCTTGAGTTATCTACACCTTTCCCAGAATGCAGATGCAAGAATAAAAATCTGTCCCCATGCAGAGCTCATTCCAGTGCATTTGGGCAAATAGTTTTGACACATTTCGTGCATGTTTTTAAAACATAATTGGATTGAACCACCAGCAAAACAGGCAATTGGGGTAAAAAGCCTTCATCACAAGACCACAGGTTATAAAACCTATGGTCGAAAGCATTTGAGCTCTGGCTCTTGAAATTCATTAAATGCTCTTCTAATTATCCTCTCTATAATCAACATGTCATCCTGCACATCAGACTCCGCACACACCCTCCAGCTAAGGCTTACCTTCACATGCGAGCAGCTTTCTGACATGAAGGAAATGGAGACAATAGCTTTGAAATCAAACTAGCATTTTAATCATCTATTGATCTGTTGTAGTAATGATGTGAAGCTACATCTTACACCATGACCATCTGTAGCTGGCTGTTGAGAAATCCGAAATCATTTTGACTGCAAATTCTTTTTTGAGAAGGCAATTACAGAGGGGACAAGAAGCTTTTTTGTCATTTCCTTGTTTAATAATAAAAAACAGATGTAGAACGAAAGGTGAACAGGATTAAACCACATTATGAAAGCCTCTGAAGTAATTAATCTGGTGTTTGGGGGGATTTGCAACCTGAATTAGATCAAGACAATCTTTTCCTTTCCCTCCTTTACACTGTCAGCAGCTAGAAACAGCAGATATCATCCCCAAACCCTGTTTAAACATATACTGAAGGGTGTGGAGGAGACCCATCATTCTTTCCAGCGTGGGGCCAGGCATGTGGTTACCTAGAGGAGTAAGTTTTGAGGCTTTTCAGCCCTCTTGCTATGCATTTATAGTCCAGCAGGTAACAGCAGAGCAATTCAGCTGATTCACCAAAGATTGCTACCATGCAAATGTTGTCTCATGCCGAAAAGCAATCATATTTGCATGTGTTTGGATTCAAGTAAATTAGCACAGGCAGCTGCCAGTCCCACAGGTCAGATCTTGTGTGTGAAGTCTGGTGGGAATACTGCACCTTTGTCCACCCAGGGCTCCTTTGCAGAAATAAGACATCAGAGACAGCACCAAGCTGTGAATCAGGAAAATCTGCCTTCCAGTTTCAGTTCTGTTACCCATTTTTTAATTAACCTGCACCGTTTTCAGCAACCTTTTCCACATACTTTCTGCAACAGGTATGCAGACTGCAAGTCTGTTGGAGCAGGGTGTGCATCGCTGCATCTGTTAACACACAGCATTTAGTTCACATCAACGCTTAAAGCCTTGCTCACTGCTTTCATGGAAATTATGGTGGTGGTGTCTGTCCTGAAATCAAATGCCATCCACAGTTATTTCCAAAATCCAGCATCGCACATGTCAATTAGAGGGCATCCTAGTGCTGGGAGAGATCCTGGCCCTAGCACTGAAACTGGCAATGAGATTTCAGCTGAGCAACTCCATGGGACACAGTGAAAAAGGCATGAAAAGGCATTGAATTTCCTATCAGATATTCCAGAGTTATTGATACAGAGATACTTGCTAGCCATGTCTGCCTCCTCCATCCCTATCACCAGGGACTTTCCCAAGGGAGGAGTGCCTGGCTCATTACTAATGTCTGTGCTATTGTATTACCAGCTCGAAGGAGAAGCAGTATTTTAGAGAAACTACTAAAGGGTGATCTTGCCTTTAGAGACTTTCAAGCTAAATCAAAAATGAGACACTGCACGTGAACACAGTGGATGGAAGAGCACAGGTCAAGACAGGGACAACGCTCACCACCACCTGAGCAATTATCCCTGTGAGACACAAAATAATTTGGTTCCTTCCAGGTATGGCAGCGCGTTACTGTGACTTGCCCATGGCATCTCCAGTCTGAATGTTAGCATATTAAGTGATGAAATTGTAAATACTGTATTTATTGGAGCATTATTTGATTTTATGGTAGGAAATGGACTGGAAAATGTGCAGAAAATGAGAATAAAACTGTTTTATATTTTCAGATACAATGGGATCACACTGTAAAGTTGACATGATAGCCTCATTACCTTCTTTCTCTTGCAAGGGTTATTTTACCAACTGCTAGGAGTTAGTTAATTGGTTACTGTGGCCTACTGCAGATTATTCCTTGATTATTTCTGTCTCTCTCATTTTAGGAAAGTGAGACACAACCTGCTTGAGGCCTGTGGCTTCTTCTCTGGGAGGCCTGTGCGGATACCTTTTGGGTGGGAGAAGCTTTCAGAAAATAATACCAGCCTGCTGTTGCTGTGCAATTAAGTGCGCGCTATAAAAATACGGTGTATTGTCATGGTCATTTGTTCAATCACAAAAATCCAAGAAAACTGCCTTACTATTTTGCATACCACCTTCTTCAAAAACCTATTTATTGGAGAGTTTTTGCCTGCTCTGAAGGTGAACTGAAGTTCACCCTGAGTCTGTAAAAGTTGCCTGATGCCCAGCCCAGAGGGCAGAGATGACCAGCTGTGTCACCCGCAGCAGTGGTGGCTTTGTGAAAAGCCTTAGCCTTGAAGTTCTTGATGCCAGCAAGCACTGTGATGAAGAGGATGGTCTGAAAGCTTAGGTGTGGGGAAGGACCACAAGATCTGTTCTTCCTTCAGCCAAGCTATATGCAATGCTTGCGCCTCACTGAGCAAAAGCCATACCCAATTTTCACATGGGAGTCTCTTCTTTTTGTGTGTCTTTTTTTTTTTTTTTTTTTTTTTTAAATCGCTCGGTTTCCCTGTCTCCTGTGATTCTCACAAACCAGTGCCAATCACCCCCATCCCTGGGCCTCCTTTTCACTGAAAACTCATCAGCTCTGTGTGGGACAGATCCAGCTCTGGCTTAAGCTGCATGATTCAAATGATACGGCAACTTCATTTACGCCAGGGCTGAATGCAGCTGTAATTGTCTGGAGGTGATGAATAGGGGACACCATGCTGTGGCAATGCGGGTTGTGTTTTGGAAGATGGATAACTCTTTCCATCTAATAGCTCAAGTACAGCAGTTTAACCCTGGAGTGCATTTTCCAATTGTTATACCTTGCTTTAGCCACATGATCCAATTGACTTTAATAGTAGTTGAGCAGCTAAAACTTCTGTGAAGCTCAGAAAATGTATCCTCTGATGTCAAAAGAGAACGTGTGATACTGAAAGAAAATTAGGTATTCATCCAAACCACTTGAAATATGAAAAAACATACAAAAAGAAGGATAATTTTGATCTTTTTTCCCACAGGAATCTACAGAGCAAAGCAAAAGAGTAAACCTGGCTTTCATCAGCAAAGCCATTGTAACTGTTCACAAATAAGAATTGTACTAATGAGTTCATCAAAATCCCAACCCTCCACTATATTTAAACACCACATATATCTATGGCAGCTTTTAATTAGACATTTAATCAATGACTTTTAATGGAAGAGGATTGCAATTATGCGGTATTAACAGCTACCTCAGCGTATCAGACTTTTCCTACAACTGGTGCAACAAGGCAGTTTTGAATCAATTTTTACTTTCTGGGTTTAATGTTTATTCATAAAAATGGGTCATCTGAAATACCAGTTGGTCCTTTGCATAAATGGTAGTTTTGCAAAAAAAGCTATAATTTTGGCCCTACCACAAAAGGCTTTGCAGGAGGAAGGGCACATCTACTGCTCATTGAAGTCAACAGGAGAGGCACTACCTGCCGTGATCATGATGAAAGACCTGAGGAATAGAGAGAGGAGGGGACAGAGATGACAGAAAAAAGGCATAGCAGAGCGGACAAAAATAATGGGGTTGAACTCGACAGGAAAGACAAGTAGGAAAAGCAATGACAGCTAAGGAGAGCTCTTTTGCATGCCAAGTGAAGAGGGACAGAGCAGGGGGGCTGAGATTATAGAAAAGAAAGCAACAGCTCTAAAGCATCAGAGAGAGAGACCTGGGTCTTTGTAGAAAAGTCTTTATAACCAATAATGTAATACATTGCAACCAAGTCTTCTGTGACCCATCCACTTGAACCAAGTGGCTTTCACAGGCATCAGACTACCATGGACCAGATCTATCATACCACCTGCTTGAAATGTAAAAAAAATGCAAAAGAAAAGATAATTTTGAACTTTTTTCCCACAGGAAACTACAGAGCAAACAAAAGAGTAAACGTGGCTTTGATTAGCAAAGCCATTGTAACTGTTCACGAGCAAGATTTCTATTAATGACAACAACCTGTCCATTTGCAGCAGAACTTAGAAGCCCATGTGCTGTTTTCTAAGTGATCTGGAAGACAAATTATGTTTTTTAAAAACAGGTTGTTTTGGTTTTTTTTTCTTTGATGGGGGGGTAAGTCAGGAATGGACAGCCAAGGCATCCCATCATTATTATTATTATTAACAACAATATGTTTATTATTAATACGATCATTATTATTATCATCATCACTATTATTATTGCTGTTGCCATTATAGTTAACATTGTAATTTATTTTAACATGCACAATTTACTGTGCCTTGAAAACATGATCAAATACAACGGTGAATACGTATATATACCATATAACAAAGCAACTTCAGCAGTCAGAAATCAGCACAGTTTGTCTTAAGCCAACTCTAGTTCTGGCAGCTGAGGGCTTGACTCTTTACATGCAGAGTCTTAAAAAAATTAAGAACTTCATAATTTCTTCGAAACACATTTCACATCATCTATGTTTGACCTGGAATAGTTTCATTCCCAAACACAACCACCATTTTGGACTCTTTGAGAAATACTCCGGCAAACTGCATCACCTTGAGGATCATGTATAGGAAGAAGTGTTTTGTTCTGTTTGTTCATTCTACAATGTTTAGCCTCAGAGAGGACCCCTTTGTTGCACCTTATTGTTTGCTGTCAAACACCCTCGCTTGACAGATCATCATCTGCTAGGGATATCGATCATTTTGACTAAATGAAATGAGCCGTTTCAATTTTTCAGACATCAAGAGATGGACACAGAAGGAATTGAGTGTTTATGTGCATGTCATGGGTTTAAGAAACTTAGGAAAATCCCTAAAACAGTAATGTTAATGTAAGAAGAACTGGAGAGTGAAATGAATCTTTATAATGGAAGATAAGTGCCAGCCTCCGTGGGCAGCTAACAGGATTAAAAGTTCAGAAAACAGTAAATTTAGCATCAACCCAGAGGGTCCAGAAGGTAAGCAGCAGCTCTACGTGGAGATGTCCCCCTGACACCACACACTTAAAACACAGCACTTGGGAAAGCGCCCTGCTGTCTGCCACAACCATCAATTTTTCACTCACATGGACAACCCTGGACAAAGATCCGTGCTGATGGTGCTGGCTCCCTTGGTGAGACACCTGGACTGCTTGGCTCTCTACCCCACCAGCTTGGTGGAGAAAGGGGGAAGGACCAGCTCGCTTCTGCACAGGTCGCGCACTTTGCAGGAAGCTTTGGCATGGCCGCGCACTGGGTGCAATTGCCTTCTCCACTGTGCCAGCTGGCCAGCAGGACAGAGGACGGACCTGGGGTTTTCCCATGTCCTCTCCCTTCCAATCATGATGTGTTTCTGAAAAGAAAGGCTACACTGTGTGCCCAAAAGCTACAGAAACCAGCGAAGACTTCTCCAGAGATCAAAAACTGTTTCATCAGGGGCTGCAATCAATTACAAGACACCAATCTATGGGAAAGAGCCTTTCGTTCATGCTCTGTGTTACATGGATTCATTTAACTTTCCCGTTTAACATATTGCCACCCTGCATTTACTTCCTTCTGCCACACTTTTGTATTAACCATGTATCTGATAAGGCAATTCTGGCTGGCAGGATCGCCCGAGTGATACCTGTCCTCTCCTTCCACAGAATTTCAAACCCTAAACAACAATCATTCAGAATGGGCTGAAATGTGTGAGAACCAGTCAGCACCAATTAATGTGCAGTCTTTTTTGTGGTGTTGATAGGATTCTGATTTTGTTGAATAATATCAGGACCTTTGATCATTTGCCTTAATGCACAGCCTGACAGTACCTCATCAGCACCACCACTGGCACTGAAGGCTTCTTGTGAGCTGGATGCTGTTCCTCTTATGGTTGCCCTGTGCTTTGATTCCTGGAGTAAACTGGTCCAGCCTTGGATCAGAGACCACATCCTTGATTATATTCCTCTTCACAGTGTCTTGGAAAGGGTTGTGAAAACCTGTTCAGTTTGTCCCAGCCTGCAGCTATCCCAATACAACAAAATATAGACTTATATTTAGTCTTTATAGCCTATATAGACCTAGATTTGATTTCATCCTTTGTCTGGTCTGGGTCGTAAACCTGAACCTTACTGAGATCAGATGCAAAGCAAGGTTCTGCGCTGTGTAAGGAAGGATCTCTAGCTAGCATCACCCAAAACCCCACCACTGCGGCATGCACACTGGGTGAGCTTTCACCGCTGGGTGGGGGCTGGAAGCAGCACCAGTACCACTGAGGCAGCGCGGCCAGGGCACGAGCTCCCCAGCTGCCCCCATGCTGGAGGGCTGCCATGGGACTGCGGGAGGTGGAAGATGCAAGGGAAGAGAAGGCAACATGCAGTTAAGATGACATTTAATGGTGAGGCAGCAAGGAAGCAAGGTGTTTCCTGAAGTAGCACAAAAAGCCAGGTTTGCTCCCTTACTGCAGCAGCAGAGGGCTCGCCGCCCCGGGGAGCCCAGCAGCAGAGCAGTGATTCCCCCTGTGCAGTGCAGCGCGTGGAGCTGAGGCACGTGATAAAAACATATTGCAATAAAGTGTCATTGACCCCACCTCACAGACACTGCTGCATATTCCCGAGTGCCATCTGCTGGTACTTCATCTGCTTCTTTTGTATGCAACCATAGTCCAATGTGGATGTTATCGAGCGATCTGACAGCTGCAAGCTTATCCTGTGCTTGCAGTTCCCTTCCCTGCACGCCCAGGCACAATCTAAGGTATCCGTTAACGTTAGATGGCATTTTCATTTCATCATGTTTTGAGGTTTCAAAATTTGGTCATGTTCAACATTGGATAGAAATGTGCACAAAGGGTCAGATTCTGCTTCTCTTCCCTTTCCCTCATCCATACATGTGCACCAGTACACCCACAGCTAGGGAGGAAGCCTCCGAGTCACCCATTAGTAATTGCTCTCCTGTCTTTCCACTCCTGCTCCCCTCAAGTGAGGGCCACGGCTCAAGCTGCATCTGGCTTAGCAATGCACTTAATAATATGCTTTAACTTTTGGTCAGCCCTGAAGTGGTCAGGCAGTTGGACTGGATGATCATTGTGGATCCCTTCCAACGGAAAGGGAAAAAAAAAAAAAAGCACTTCAGCTGACTTTGTAAGACAGTTACTCTTGTTAGATGGATATGAAGTCAGTCTGGACTTCCCATCAAAAATGTCACAGAAATCAATAAGTCTTCGTGAAACAGTCTGGCTTCAACAAAATGTCATGGTCTGATGAAAACAGTCCTGAAAGCTCCTGCATTAGTCTTTGTAAGTGAGGACATTAGACTGCTACAATTATTTCTGCTTCTTAATAGCTAGAGTTTGCTATTACTCTTACACCTCAGCAGGCAGCAGCTGGAGCTGGGTTGGCTACCCTTACCCAAAGCAGCCCCTGAGCACAGCATCACCTGTTGCAAGCTGAGCAGTGCAGGTGCCATCAGGCCCAGGAGACACCCCCAGGGAGCTCCCACAAAAGCAGTACTTGGGGAGTAATGGCTCATTCTGCTGGAGCAGCTTCAAGGCCAGAGAATGCAGTGGTGAATGTAGTAAAGAGGAAGGGTGAGAGGAGGAAGGCCATGTCGAAGTGACCAAGCTTTTTCTACCAGAGCCTTTTGCCATGTTCACTGAAGTCCATGGCCAAGCTCCCACCAACTTCAGAGGCAGCAGGGAAAGGCTCCAGGCGTTGCATTGCCCTTATTGCACCTCAGAGTGCACTCGCCCAGAGCATTCATCCATGGTACCCACCCCACGTCTCCTGGCACTAGGCCTGGGCACACGATGGCCAGTGGCCACCAGGAAATCCAAGAAATTGTACGTGAGCAACCACCACTGAGCGTGGGTGAGGGAAACAAGAGCATGCATTTGCAAGGCGGCGTTTAAGCTGTGGGACATGTACAAGAATGTGGGGGTGTGTGAAATGGCAGCACTGGGCAGTATCCAGATGGATGAAACGGGCAGGTCAGCTATTGAGATAGAGAGTTGTTTTATGGTGGTTGAAAGAGAGCAGAATAAAGCTTTAAGAAAGCTATAAAATATTTAATTACTTCAGATTCTTATTTGAGTCAGTGAAGAGTTACATTCTCAAGTCCATCTGCCCACATTTCCATTAATAAAATAATTCAAAAAGTCATTTGAGAGAGAAAACGCCAGTGCAAAGCCAAAACCAAAGAACGGCTCAGCAGTGACCCAATAATTAATTTCTTTCCTCCCACTTCCCCTTAAACAAACTCTAGCTAAAAATCAACATGCATCTGGCTCAGCCTTGGAGTTGTGAGCAAGAGCTGCAGCCAATAAACTGATATGCTGCTCGGAAGCACCTTTAGAAAATGCCACCCTTCAGGTGCCCGCACAAATATCAGCAGGTACTGTACAATTATTTTACCCCAGATGGTTAGGACTCAGTGACTACTTGTTTACTTCTTTTTCTGGAGCTGAATGCCATTTGCAGTCACTGAAATGAAAAAAATAAAAATTGAATCTGGATGGCTTCTTATTCATTAGATGCTGTAACATGCATGGCTGAGTCTAACACAAGGGAGACAACCTACCAACAGACGATATCTGAGAGGCTGAAGTGCCAGGTGAGGGACTACTTGGAAGATGGATGTGTTTGTCCTCATGGGGACAGAAGTACAATTCTGGGCACCCCAGATCAAAGATGTTGAGAAACTGAAAAGTAGCCAGTGGAGGACTAGCAAAAATGGCTGGATGTTAGGACTTATAATCTTAAAGGACAAGCTGAGGAAACCTAACACATTAAACCCCTTTTCATTACAACAGTAGTGTAGACCCCGGACAAGTGATAGTCTCACTTCAGACAGGATGTTGTGTTCAGTTTTGGGACCCTCAATGTTCAGTTGTGGTCTTCTTTTCCATGCCTTTTCCAACCCAAATGCCTGTATGATTCCATCAGTGGTCTAGGTCATTTCGCTACAGCAGCTTCTGAGTGGCAAGGGAGTAAGCCTGCGGAAGGATGCTGCCTGCTTTCAGCACTGTTGTCATTGGAATTGACATTCCAAGTGTCAGAAAAGTCAGTTCTGATGAGTTGAGACATACGGTAATTAATTTCAAGTACAATTTTGTATTATAATGAAAATTCATGCTAGAGAGGCTGGCAACAGAATATTTTAATTACAATAATCTACCAAACTGCAGCAAAAGAGTTACTTTCCCCCAACAATTATCCAGTTGTACACACTTCAGAAATGCTGTGAGCTTTTAAACTTTGTTGGTGTCACCTAGGGTCTCTCTCTCCTTTTTTTTTCTTTTTTTAAGACTACTTTTAAGTAGGTTCTGTGCGGTTGAGGTGAAGAAAAAAATCATTCTAATTATAAATGTATTTACTTTTGGATTGTCCTTTAAACTGCAAATTTCCAACTCATCATACCTATATAAAAAAATTTACATCCTGCACTAAGGTTTATAATAGTTGCGATACTGGTGCCTTCATTTTCAGGTCACACTTTTATCTCAGCTCATCTTGCCAGTGAAAGGATCATTTAAAACTGAGTGGAAGATTATATTATTCAGGAGCAAACATCAGGAGTTTTGTTTAATATTGGTTCTTTCATTTGCTGAAAACATCGTTACAAATATAAATTTTTTAAAAAATGCATTTTGACCTTCTGTGTAATACCTGAAATGTATAATTTTAGACTGAAGTTTTAAGAGGAATAGATTATTATTTTACGTATTTCAAAATCCTGAAAATATAAAAAGGTGACCTTTATTTGAGAAAAGGAAAGAAATTTACTACCTTTTGGTTGCAGTCCTCTCTCCTTTTTAGATCGGCTATGTATGTGCTGAGTTTTCATCTTTAATTGAAACTTCCAACAAAAATTGAAGGATAAATATTGATGCAAAATTTCCACTTTCATCCAAATTAGTGGCAAAAACACTACATGATTCAAAGGAAAAAATTTAAAAGGTGGGCATTTCATATCACAATATTCAAGTCTAACTTTTAGTGCACTTCAAAAGGTTCTTTATCCTGAATTAAAAAAAACACTGAAATTTTTTACTCTGGCTTTTTTTTTTTCCCCCTCAGGCCTTTAGTGTGTGTTATGTTGAAAAAGTTTAACGAATCAAAGACCAGAAAAAAAGTTTTTATGCAATCTATTCTATTTTCATCAGAAATAATATAACTGCAGAAACTGGCTAGTTGAAATGCTGCTTGTACCATAGCTTGGTTCTGCTTGGTGAAATTTCTCAAATGCTAATACTGAAAGCTCTAAATTTCATTTTGTCAGATACAAGGATAAGCAGAAGAATCTGTAATTATATTTTTGTGTGTGATTTGTAGCAGTTGTAGAAAATAGCTGGCAAGATCATTTTCAGTGCAAATTATTTATGCTGCAGGGGCAAAGCTATATTATACTTATGAAATTCCTGACCATTGCCTAATTTTTAATATAACTATGGATTTGTTTATTTACTAATGTATAGTGGGAAGTATATCTGCCTGGTAGAATAAGGTGAAAGGCAAAGCTTCGACTTGGGGACAGTCAGAGTGAAAAACAATCACTGCAACTCAGTGGTCCAGTTAAAATGAAGGACGGGCACAACACTGCAAAGATCGTAGTCAAAAGGATGAAAGCCCCTAAGTCACTTAGGTATTCTTGGAAAACTGTGACACCAAAGCTTGAATACTCTCAAATGATGGAAACTGAACCAACCACAGAACAGATTCAGTCCACAGAAATGCCAGTAGGAGCAGTGTCAGGAGTGCTAGACTGACTGTAGAGATACTAAAGCTGATGCTTTGAAATACATGTCTTTGGAAAGATGAGAAATTTTAAATGATGCCCTGTTGGTAGGAATAAGTAATGTTTTTTATTAGACCATCTGATGGTCTCAAGTCTGATAAAGACCAACGTAAAAAGTAGGGATATGTTGGAAGTGCAAACTACCCTTCAAGGCGTCCTCATTGCGTGGAAAGGGAAACGCCATTCTGAAGCACCAGGGCTTTGGTTTCTAAGTCATTCAGGACTTGCCTACCCCATAGCCATAAAAATAACATTTCCTTTCAAGGGTAGATCAAGCTATCCCAAATACCAAACAGTATCTGGACAAGCTGCTTTGAAATTTGCTCTTTAGTTGCTACACTACTGTGCATACCCAGTCTTGGACACATTTAGAAGTTCATTCTATAATATTTGTTTCTTCCTATCCTCTGAACTACCAGACCTGTCAAATTTTAGATTTCCCCGGTTACTTTTTCCATCTGCACTTTCCAAAGTGTTACTCTGCCGTAATTTGCATAGTTTTAGGGAATGCTTAAACATAACACTTTCTTCAGTTAATAATCTTTGCAAAATAAAGAAGTTGGAAATGTGCATAATTTTCTGATATTAGTTAGAAGATTAAACAATTCTCTCAGATGTCTGGAGAAGATATGAATATTCACTCCTTGTCTTGAATTATGAGTGTGATAAAGAGATTGGCATTTCCACGAGTCCTCTAATGACTTCCTTCTGGAGAAAAAAAACCACATCCACCACAGACTGACATAGAGTATGTCAGCACTGAATGGGCGCAATAAGGGTTTTCTGGCGTGCAAACAAGGCTGCTTTGTTGGCATCACCTTGGTCCTCTTGTAATAAGATCTTTTAGATTTAGGAGAGTAAGTCAGTCTATCACTGATAGGTTTAAACAAAATGAAAGCCTGCGACAAAAAGCTGAAAGGAGAGTTCATGTGGCAGACTCTCACTAGCACTAGGCACTCCCAGAAATGTTATATATTTTCCTTTTCTCTGATAACTGAAAGCCAGGATTTTCACTATGGATGCTGCTGGGAAACAGAAAAGCAGCAGAAAGGAAAAAGTCCAGTGAAATGTTTTATGAAGGGTCAAAAGAGAGAGTCTAAAAGAAAAGCAACCAGCAAAGAGTGCTTTAAGTGCTTCTGAAGGGTAATAAAGATTTGTTGTAAAACAGATATCATTTTGAACTCTAAGTGTGCTGCTCCATGGAAAAATTATTTGGGAGACTGCCCAGGGGGGTTACAGGGAGCCTTAGCATCATAAATTTAAGTCCTACAGGAGCTGGCCAAGGGAGTGAAGGAAGCATGTGTTTTCACCAGATGAAGGCAAATGTATGAGCAGAGAGCACACTAACCAGCATCTTTGGAAACCACTGAGGAGACAAACTGAAACCATTGTAAGGATTAGAAATAGTCCATTCCCAAATCCTTGTACAGAAGGAATCACCCAAGTGAGGAGCACTAAGGTTGACCGTGCTTATAACCCATATGCTGTCCCTGGTACGGATCTGGCCAATTGCCGCTGGTATCTCCCAATGAACCTGTGGGCACTTCCCAATGAATTTGTGATTGGAAGATAGAATGGGCCAGGGAACATTTCCCATCATAGCCTGTAGCCACTCTGTCTCTGGGGTTAATATGACTCAAGGGGCTTAAGATGGGTAAGATATGTCCCTTTCCATGTCAGCTAGTGTCAGGGCCTGGAAATGCTCCTGGGCACATTTAATGTTGTCCTGAGAGTCAGGCATAAAGCTAATAAACCTGGAGTCTGGTTTGGTTTATGCCCATGGTTCATATGTAAAACAATGTTCTGCAAAAATGTTGGTTTACTTGCTATATTTAACATTGGCAGCTTTATCGGCACAAAAATGAAGAGAAAGAGAGATCTGCAGGACCATCAGAAGGAGCAGTGCAGGTCACCGTCCCCTAACCCTCTTTTCGTTGTTCAGACAGAACCAAGTGGTAATGTATATGACATTGGCTTACGGAAGCTGTCTCCATGCACAGCTAAGACACCATAATCTAATCAATGATGATGATATCAATAGGGAAATAAGCTTCAGTCTTAAATAACAACAACAAAAAAAAAGTCTTGGTTTCTCAGAACAATCTAGATAAAACGGAAGAAATTCTAACAGTATCTGAATTATCACCAGATATTATTCTGACAATAGCTTCCTTCTTTTTCTAGCCCACCTTGGCCAATATTTTTATGTCTCTCCAAAACACCTCAGGAGATCACCCTATGGGTAGTACCACAAGACGGAGAATTCTCCAAGCTGGAGCTGGAGTCCGCTCTGCAAGTGCATCATTTGTCCTTACTACACCAAGGACTAGCAGAGAGTTTGTGGAGTTATTCTCCCAAGTCACAAATACTCACAAATCTTGCTAAGTATACCTTGATTAGCCCTGAAACCTTTTGGTAATGGTCACAGAAGACTCACGGACATCCACTTGTCTTTGTAGGGGGCATATATACTTCAGTCCATTTAACTTACATGCAAATCTGTGACAAAGCATATAGAACTTACATTCTTCCATATGGGCTCCAACTGAATCTATGTTTGGGTATACATATGCACGTGCTTGGGTGATGAGCGAGGCAGAGGACTTAAGCAATACACATTTGGCAAAAAATATTTTGCTCAAATTTCTTTAGAACATTTTGGATGACAGTAATGCTAGACTTACTTGGAGCCAGTCAAAGTTACACAACTTGTTCACCTCCATGTGGCTTCATCCTATAATTACTCTGCAAGAATACATTCCTGAAAGGTGGGAGGTGTTAAACGCCGATTTGGCAATAACGTGGCCTTTAGTGCTCCTCTGGTTTTGCTACTCTGCAGACCATTACCAAAACAAATACCTTTTTGCTTTGTCACAGGGAATTACAGCCTGATGCTGAACTACATTTCAAGCCTCTCTGATAGAACATTTTCAGTGTATTGAGTACATTTAACAAGTGATGGCTGGAATAAAAAGTGTGTTTGCAAAGAACATTCAGTTGGATATCCAATATTTAGTAATGAAGTTAAAGTTAGCCTCTAGTTTTAAGATGCCTTGATGTTTTGGGTACTTAACCTCTACATTTTCATCCCGTAAATGGTGTGCAGGAAGGGTTGAGGAAAAGATTCATTTCACTGCCTTCCTGTTTTGACAGTTCATAATCCATTCTCACCGTCATTACCGTGCAAGCAAACCTCTGAAAATCCTCAGGCAAGACATCGTGAATGGTGATTTCTTTCCCCTCTACAATCTATTTACTGGATTCACATTAACAGATGCCCACTGAGCTCTGGTTGGCTGACATTATCCCTAAAAGTGCATAAGTACAAATGTTTGTAAAAAACTTTTCTTTCTGGGAGTGCTGCAGCTTTTGGAAAAAGCAGAGGTTTCTAGAGCTATTCACCGGTGAGCAACCTGAAAAAAAAATATTTTCAATGTCACCCCCCAACTTCTGCCTGTCAGCCTTTCAGACCACCTCTCACGATCGTTTTCTCCTCCACCTCCACAGCTCTTTCTCCTCTTCTCAACTCCTTGCTTGCTTTTTCCTTCGCCATCCCACCGCCCACCCACCTGACATGCTGAAAGGGTAACTTCCCTCTCGTGTCAGCTCATCCCCAATCTTTTTTTAGAAGACAGAGCAGAGCAACACCAATTAGTCCCACAAATTCTTGCAGGAGTATAATTTAGTGTGGAAAGAAGCTTCTAATTAAACATTTGTATGTACCTTCCCTCCTATTGTAACACTTCATCAGAACTTTCCTATCTTAAAATAAAGTAACTGGTGACTAACGGTGAGAGGGAGAGATTCAGCTGAAATTTGCCTGGTTTTGTTTTCAGGGCTATTACTCTAGACAACACCACCATTTTCCTTCTTCATTAGAAAAGTGGATGAAGTTAGAGATACCCCACCCTACCCTATCTGCAGTAACTGAGGAGGGGGTAACATCTACTGAGTGCTGGATTTGAAGTAGCTTGAATATGTATGGTTTCAAATACTTCATGAATCAGCATAAACAAGTATGCTGTTAGTAATGGTCATTATGTAGATAAGGACATGAAATGCTTAGAAGAGATAAAATTTGTGCAAAGAAGCCAAGTTGTGAGTTTAGAGGGACTTTTTTTTAATCTCATCTCAAGATTGTTTATGCTCAACAGTTATTCTCAAGTAAAACCCAGTAGAAATTTGGATCTCCTCAGTATGCTATATATTTTATAGAAAACAGATTAGCTATATATAACAGTGTCTTCTTCTTGTGGTCTCCTGTGTCTAAAACATGACTATTCACCAACTATTCAAGACTGGAGCAATAAGGAAGCCAAGACAATCATTTTAGTCCCTGGTGTAAGGATATAAACCACCTGCATCCTGAATTTGATGGTGATGAGATGGAGTATAACATTTACCTGGCCTGAGCCTGAATATTGCCTCTTGGTATGTCAAATTAGAGACTAGACAACAAGGAAGCTGTATTTGAAAAGCAGGAGACATCTTTACTGTTGGTGTGTTCCCTTTTTAAATGAAGCTTCCCGGTGCCATTTGGAGGAAGCAGGCTCTGCAAAGATAGGTTGGATGTAGATGCAGCTGCAAGTAAGCAATTAAGTAAACTACAGCTTCACATAACAATAAATCGTAAGCTGTCCCTTAATTTTAACATGTAACTTTTTTCAAGTAGGGTATGTTTGCTTCTGCTTAAGAAAACAAGCCCTTTAAATAACATCACATATGAATAGTCCAGATATTAGATTTTTTTTAAAAAAACTATCCTGATGAGTTCTGGTAATAAAGACTTCTTGTATGACTGGTTTATACTACCGTGGTTTAGAGAATTCATAGAAAAAACCATATTCTTCAGGATCTTCATCCTCATTCCAGTTACACATCAAGAGAAAATCCTTAAATCTCCTCATGCCTGATTACAGTGCCTTAAATTCATCATAATTTTAAGGTCACTGAAGTTATTTGAGGGAGATCAGGTCTTCATTGAGAGATCAAATATTTCAGGTAGTCTGCAGATGAGCATTACTAACAGCAGAAACAATGCCACTGAGGCAGGCAAAAGCAATTTCAGTAACTGCTCTAGGTGGTAGACAGCCTGTTCTGTTTTATTTTTGTGAAAATGTGTACTTACCAAATTATATATGAAATAAAGGAATATTATAGATTCCTTTTTTATGTCCAGTATCCATTAAAAAAAAAAATAAATTGCAAATTACATGGTAGTAAAAATATAAAGGGGGGGAAAAAAAGGGAAAAAATGGGAAGTATCATAATTTCTTTTCTTAATGTTCTGTTGAACATTATGGATTTATGACAGCAAATTAGGCAACTTGTAAGATCAAATATTAAGCTGTGTTTGATTTGAAATACATAAAGCAATATTATTATTATGTTTGGTTCTTGGTTTTTATGTAGTGATATGTGATAGCATAGATCAGTACGCCACAATTAGATGATTTACAAATGAAACTGCAGTTTCTTTTAGACAATTTTATTCTATTTTACATGTCTATTATATTTTAGGAGAATTACAAAGACACATCTACGACAAATGTAGATGATTTTTAATCCTGAAAGCATTTGTGATCTTCTATGTATTCACAGAATCAATCATTTTAATGATTTGGATAAGACATGGTATTAATTCTGAAGACTTGCATTCTGAATAGAAAAGAGACCTCATGTTTAAGCCTGCCATCGCTGTTACTGGGAAAGTGACAGGTCCCAGTTGCTCCTGGGAGTTGCTGTTACTGGGAATTCAGTGCCTGGATGACAGAAGCCCCCACAGACCACTGTGTTATGCTGTCTGCAAGAGCTCTTGCCCTCAGATACTTTCCAGCTGCTCACACTTTTTTGTGTTTGCTGTAGGACTAACTATAGAGAAGCAGGCAACTTTAGAAAAGAACCTCATTTCCAATAGTACAAGACTGGCTGGAAGCCTGACTGCTGGATGACTAATTTCTCTGGGAAAACCTTTGGTCACATTCTAACTCTGGATATTTCTTCTAAATTATTTATTTATATAGAAAATTCATTAAAAATGGATTTGGCAGTTCTTCCTCCCTGTCTTATCTCTGTCTTTTCCACAGGAGACTCTGTGCTGCAAAGCAGCTTTTGTACCGTGAGGCCAGCATCTGAACACGGGCTCTCAGCAGTGCCCAGCTCCTCCTGAGGCACTGGGACTCTCTGTGTCAGAAAAACAGGGCTGGTAAAGAGATATCCTGGCTGTGGGTGTTAGCAAGCGACTGAGTCCCTCCTTCTGAAATAGCCGTCTAGCTGATAGAGTTGTTTTCTCCACATGACCTTGCGGTAGCTACATGTTCCCATGAAAATAAAGCTTTCTTTCTGCAGCACTCCAAGGTCCCCTCCTGTAAGCTCCAGTACTTACAAACACCCGTTCAAATCATCACTGTTACCACAGGTGAGTGACAGAACATCTGATCCATCATAAAAAATTTGCTTTGTCAAGAAACCACAACCCTTCTGACCGCAAGAGACCTAGAGCCAACCTAAGTCTGGCACACAAGGCTGGTAGCCGAACGTAACTCTGCATTTCCCTTGAAAATCTCCTCTGATTTGCATCTCTTCACAGGGCCAAGTGGTGATGCTCAAGCCCTGAGACCACCAGGATAAAGTGTGCTGGCTGCTTACCCTTCGTTCTCCAGGACTAGACCCATCAATGTGTAGAGAAGTGCATCAGTGCTGCCTGGAGCTGCAAGAGCTCCTTTGCCAGGCAGTGATGCAAGATGGGATCGACCTGGAGACCCCAAGTTTTCCTTTGTTCAGTGGCCTGGGGTGCAACACAGCCACAGTTCAAGGAAATATGAGCCAGCTGACTCTCAGTTTCTACTTATGTTCTTCATCACCAAAAATCACACCCCTTAATCCCTCTATATTCCATAACAGAAAAGAAGGGAACCTTAAAAAATTTTAAAACATTTGTTAGATCTGACTGCTTTCAATAAACTGTTAAAAGAATACTGTAACTCGCTACTCTCCAAGCTTTAAAAATAAAGCAATGAGGTATAATTCACATCTACAATCTTTACACATGGCTATGAAACCCAATTTATTTTCATCTCCAATTTAAAAACACGCTGCTGCAGAATTCATTCTCCTAGGTACTTCTAGATGTGATGCTTTCAGAGATCTTTTAAAAACAATTTGTCCTGTAAAACAAACAAAAAAGAAAGGGAAAGGAGAGGCCAATATTTCTATTTTCCTTGGCAGGAAAAGCGATAGTAAATTGCAGAGTGCTCTACTTGAGCTAGCTTTCCCCACGCTGCTGTGAACCCCGGTCGCTGGTGCAATTTCTGAGCTGTGGATGCTCCAGCTGCTACTGAGCTCCGAGTACCAGGTGCATTGCAAATTATTCATCTCTCTTCTCATCTGAACGTTACCCCTTACAGTGCCTTTGCCATTGTCAAGCCTTAAGTCTAGTGTAAGTGAATGTTTCTCTGTGAAGAGCTATTCATTTTTTTCCCAGAGATTGCTTTGACTGCTTGTACCTCTTTTGTGTTTGCTTTCAGTTCTTGACCGAACAAACACATTTACAGGCAAAGAAGTCTATTCTAACAATGAGCGTGAAATGAATATCGTTTCAAATTGCTCCAGTAATCACCAGCATTTTCAGGGGAAACTTCAGCCTTAGACTCATTCGGTCAGTGGACAAGAATAATACCATGCCACAGAAGAGCCCTGTGAAACACCTCATGTTCCAGAAGGCAAATATTGAATTCCCAGCATTGTATTTGCAGTAAATGGTGTGTGAGCTGAAACATGTTTGATTTATACATTGAAGCTTTGAGCCATAGCTGTTTTAGAGTATCTTTGCACTGCTTCAGCACACACAGACATCTCTCTCTCTCTCTGTCTTTTTTTTTTTTTGGCTAAATAGTCGGTGAGGCAAAGGTCACCCACAGCAGGAGAAACCCTGGTTCCTGCAACCCTTGGTAGAAGGCATTGTGGTGTCCCTCATCCATCTCCCACTACTACCAGGCATGGCTGGGGAGTCTTCTGTCACAGCAGCGGCATCTGGTACCTGCGGAGCCTTAATCCCCCAGCTCCATCCCAGTAACCTGTAACCCACCCAGTAAGTCGTCTACAAGGAAACAACCAGATGTATCACAGCCCAACCACCCAAACATAGTAACATGACTACATTTGGTGCAGCTAATTTCAAGCCAACATCTCCACATCACCCCACTCTACCAACTCTAGCACGGTGGCTGAACAGGGCCAGGAGCAGGACACTTGTCATGAGTCCACGCTGTCACAAAGAACATGCCAGTCCACTTATTTGGACAAAATTATATGAATGAATCCTGCACTTTGATGTTAGAAAATTTTACTTGGTTGACAGTATTTGTTCTGCTGGATGGCATTCAGCAATATCCCTCCTGATCCCCTTGAGCACCTAGCACTCGTCCAACCTATTTTCTTAGGAATGACCAGAGACATGTACGTCTGCAGTAATAATTTCTTGGCAACCACAAATGCACTCAGGAACTATTTTTCTTGCTTAGGGTTTAGCTTTTCTATTAAACAACATAGAACTGGTTCCTGCGGAAGGGTGACCCCCAATGTTTTGGAGGCTTTTTTGCTTTGTTTGGATTTTCTCTGGAAAGTCTCCTAAAAAAGCCTCAGTATATTTGCTTTGAAAAATTGTGTTTATAAAGCTGTTAGGGTCTCCAGTGTTCATGAAGCCCAGGATCTAGCTGGTACCCAGTGAATCTCTGCCTGCGTAAGGGAGTGGTGCCCAACACGTGCTATCCCTCAGATCCTTCAGCTTTTCCTGGACACGTCGCTGTCCACAGCTCCAAAAAGGTTGGAAACCACAGCTCTACAGTACTCCTAGAGTATGATCAGAGTATGTTTGTTGACATGTAAATCTGTATTACTTGCAATAGGAGCAGAATAAGGCACAGGGGCTTCACAGGGGCACAGACATCTGACCGTGCTCCATCAGCACTATCCCCCAGCCACCAGCACTGACTTGCACGAAATAAATCGTGCGGGAGCTGACTCTGCTCAGACTAGAGCAGGATTACAAGTTCAGGGGTGCATCCACAGAAGACCTGGCTCTAACAAAAGGCTGTAAGTAATTGCGTGACAGTGTTGACACATTGGTTCAGCTGCACATGACCTCCTTGGGTCTGGAAGCAGTCAACTTATCTTTGCACGGTGTTGCTAATAAGCTCTGCTTCCCAATCTGAGCTGAAGATTTACTAGTCATCTGACCAGTAAATCTGGTTTGCTTAAATTTAATCCTGGCTCAGCCTCAGGAAGGCTTTGGATTATCAGATCCATACTCCATTGAACAGTGCTGTCATCTCCCATAGCCATGAAGTGCTGATTTTCTCCCTCATAATGACAAATAAGAAAATGAGTCACAGAAAATATTTCCTTTGCCTTATCTCTGATAAAGAAAAATCAGACTGAAAATGTTCAGTCTGTATCCTTATATGAAGTAGCAGTATTTATCAACAGGAATGCTGTTTCTCATCAGCTAGACTTACCCACCATTTCTAAATGCAGCTGCTCTTAAATAAACAAGCCCTGACATTTATGTATGGTTAGTGTTTCTCTTCCTATTACACGCTGTTCCTGGCTTTTCCATCACTAATGTTAAAGCCAGACAAAGACATACCTGAAAACCAGAATTTCTAAATTTTTGGTGTATGCAGCTAAGGTGCTTGGGAACATAACTGATAAGTAACTGCTGAACACGCAGCTGAGCAAGGTATTGACAGTCATTTAAAGAAATGATGCATATTTAAGGACACACCTGTGACATTGTGTTTTTTGATGTGCAGACTACAAATGCCCAAATTAGCTTTCAAATTTTTATCATTTCCAAGGTGTGAATTATGTATATTTAAAGAGAGCGGGGAATTAGTTATGTTCTTTGGATTCAAGCTGCACTGCTTGATCACAAGTACACAGTAACCTCTTGCTACCTGTGCTGTTCTCTGAACAAAGGAACTTGGATGATTAATGTGTTTTGAATCAATTCTGTTGTTAGAGGAAAGTGGGTAGGTCAGGATCTCTGGTTTATTGGCCAGGCTGTCTCTGGAGCATTTGGTATTAGTACTGCCCAGTGGAGTACCCAAGAGTTCATCAGGATGAACAGAAATAACAATCGATGGGAAAACGAGGCTTGGGAAGAAGAAATTAGCAAAGATATTTTTATAAGCCAGTAGAAACAAGAATCATATCCCCATTCTCAGCTGGTTTGCATTCACTGGTGCTCGCTGTCAGGGTGCAGAGATGCAGGTAACCATGGTAATTAAGGCTAGCTGCAGTTTTGAGAAGAACGAGACAAATTTGGGTAGAAATGGTTTCCCTTCACAACCCATATGGAAAAGATGATTCATTCAGGAGGAAAAAAAAGGATCTCAGGACAAAAACAAGGCGGTAATGCACAGGAAGAAATCTCAGCGCTTCAGCCATGAGACCTCTAACCACTGCTCCGAATCCAAACCTCTGACTTTCGTAGGCACCCACAGCTGAGCCAAAAGCCAAGAAGACTACAGTAGGTTAAAGCTTGCAGTTTATGCTGATCTGCTGTCAAGGAGTAGCTGATTAGAGCACATCAAGCTTTTGATGGAACAGTCAAGGGAAATTTTCCCGATTAGCTCATTAGTACAAATCCCATCGGTCTGCCAGTTTTGGCATCATAAACAGAGGCAGAAACAAAGTCTGTGACTCTGCTTGTTTGTTTGAAGTTGCATCTATTTTATATGTTTCCTGAATTTTTCACGCTCAACCAGTGGTTTAAAGAGCCAAGTGACTGAGAAACACCTGGAGAAGTGTGAGTGCAAGCACCTCTTTGCAGAGCAACCTGTGCAACACTGAAGCTACTGCTGTGTTTCCTCTTAATCCTGGGGGCTGCGGCTGACCATGTATCTGTCAACCAATGCCACATTTTCCTCCCAAATTAAAGAACCCGTTAGACCTGAGGAGCTCTCAGACTCTGTGGACAGCCCAGTATTTTAGGGTAGAAATTCTGACAGCCTGCCAGCTTGGTGGGCCCAAATCTGGAAGCTACTTTTGTCCTTCAGAGAGTTGTGCCTCTGGATGGATTTCTCATTAGAGTAAGCCCTCTGATGAAATCAGTCATAGAAAATTCCTTCCTCATGCTTGCAGCTCTGTTTCCCATATTTTGCTGTTACAGGAGTTTTCTCTAGCTATGATTATTTCAAGGGGATTTACTGGAGCCATAGCACTCCCCTTATATCTTCATTAGTATCACTCATTACAGCACAAGTTGCCAGGTCATTTGATGCAAAGAGATTAAGCAATTGTGTCGTCCCTTCTCATTTACAGCGTGCCTGCACATGAATCTGAAACCTTCCCATCACACATGGTAGTGTTAGCAGACTGAGCAATTAAAAGCCAACCTGGTTTCCCTGTATTCATTATGTATTGCCCTTCAGCAAAGAGAAGCTTGTTGCATTTCGTGGATCTGGTCAGAAGCTGATCTCCCACCATGTCCCTTTCCACGCTAGAGCAACCACCCTTATTCTCTGTACTTACGGTCTGATGTAATTGGCATTAACAGAGCGTTAACAAATTGCCAAGGGCCATCCAAACACTCTCCATTAACCAGCATGAGGACTTCAGGGTGCATGTACAAAACGGAATTAAAAGGATTTCAAATAAAACTCATTCCTAGCATGGCAGTCTGATTAAGCAAATACTTGTGTCAGAAGCCACTTCGCCTTGGGGGAAAAGTCGATGCACTGTCCTGGAAATGTCAGAAGAATAGACATGAGCTGCACCTTGTTGCAGACTCTTGGCACCAGCTACAGCTGCTCCTCCAGGAGACTGGCTTTTTCTGGGGGAGGACCAGCTCCCTGCTCCCAGAAGATTTTCATCAGTTGAAAATCTGTCCGAAGGAAGCCACATGGGAGCAGTTTCTCTTGTTCCTTGAACATGCATAGCCTGGGAAGGATGTCTTCAATTTAAACAAAAAAATCAAAGGTTGTCTGTTGAAGAAGTTAGCAATAGGAGCAACATATTTGCCAGCCAAAAGTATCCTTAGTACAGAAGCAAGAAGACACCCAAGGTGCCCCCTATATTTTTACTTCATACCAGGACACTTTATTACCTTTCTTTTGCTAACAAGGATGCCATCTAAATCCTTTCCTCTGCAATAACTATTTCTAGTTGCTGTCTTTGTTATAGATGCTATGTGTAACCCTAGATGGGTCACTTTATAGACGTGCACCTTTTTGGTACAGTGAGGATAAGAAGGTACAATTTGCTGGGTCTGCAATGCCCCAACTTACTCTGTGTATCTGTGTGTGTGCATCTAAACACCAGGTAGTAGAGCTCTTTCGTGGGGACTCTAGAGGTATTACAACATTTGTATTGTAAACAATACTGATGAGCTTGCAGCTGCCATGGCGTGGTTGCATGGCAGTTGCTAGACTGTCATGCTTTTAAGATCTGCTATTGAAAAGAACCCTGAGCAAGTTGTACTGCTACTGCATGCTAATGAGAGCCAGGGCAGATACACTGGCAGCATGAGGCCTTTTTCTGTGTGACGTATATGCAGGCTGGCTCGGTCCAAGTGTCATTACAAAACTGCTCTCTCAACAGCCCCTTGAGACCTGCCCCCCCCAAGAAAGAAAACGTAAGGCTCCACCTGCACAACAAGCAAGCAGTGTGCAGGGATTCAAGCACCATAAAGAAGTCATCTTGAAAAATCCCTGGAGTGTATCAGCTATTTGCAAAGCTCTTATACAGTTACAGATGCTTCACTCAATATTACTGCATACATGGCCCAGCTGCCGTAGGCACTGAGCTCTCGGTGTGCACAGCTGTGCCTTCTTGGGCAGCCTCCAGAAGGTCAGCTGGGTGCTGTGTCTCTGAACACATCAAGTCCTTCTGAACTGGGCCTGGCATCCTTTAATTAAATCTCTGACTTTTTTCCTTTGAGATGCTAATCAAGCTTTCAGGTTCCATGTTTGATCTGAAATCAGTAGCCTTAGGCCTGTGAACAGAAAGCATGTGTGCAAAGACAGCCATTTGTCACACACACTACAGCCAGTCCTTGAACATCTCCTTTTCCAGCAGAGATGCATAGCATTGGCTAGCATGTTTCCCAAACTGGCCGACATTTGGCAACCTTTAAAAACTCCTCACTAAATTTTTCCCATGGGTTCCTGTATATTTACAACACTTGATCTATTGAAGAGGAGCCTTCTGATTACAAAGATGCAACGGATTTTCTCTAAATCACAGTTCATGCATTCAGGTATTAGTTTCCTTTAATTTTTGGCATGCTTTCATGACGTATTGTAGGTCCCAGAAAATGTCTAGGCTGAGCTGGGAATGCAGAGATGCTAGAAGCTGGAATTTGCATTAGGTTGTTACTGGACGCACATCTGAAGTTCAAAGCTGAAATCTTTCAACGTATGAGATTAAGGTGCGTATAGGAAAGGTGAATCTATTTGTGCCCATAACATCTCAAAAAATGGGTAAAATGAGTTTTCAGAAGGCAACAGATTAAAATCTTGATTTAGGTAGGATCATGTTAGTGGTGGCCAGACACCAAAGTTTTAACCTGATCAAAACCTACACTGAGAATGGGACTCATCTCATCCAACCCAAACTGTTTGGATCCTGACATCTGATCTGAGCTGGTGATCTGGGCTGGCCATCTGTCCATGGTGTCTCTGGAAGGTGACTCAACCACTTCAGACTTGAGCGTAGGCTTTTTTGTTCCTTGGAAGTGTCCATCTCTCTTGCTGTGACTGTTGAGGGAGTTACAACATCTGCTGTTGCAAGGCTAAACCCCAAAGTTTCAGTCAGTTGTCTTTCAGATGGCTGTGGTTAGGTGGGATGAACACCAGTTTTACAGATCCCTGATGAAATTTAACCTGTATCCTAGGGCAGATTAAAACCTAGTGCAACCAGACAAAAGACTAATATATTAAACTCTTACGCGGCATACAAATCATTTTACATTCCTATTTAAATTACTAGGGTATTTCATTATAAAAATTGAAGAGAAATGCCATACTTATGCCATTATCACAAGCAGTTTCTTATATCCACATTTCATGTTGGCAATTCAGATATAAATTATTACAACATTAGTGGACCGGCTCTGCTATCTGATCTTTTCTTCATGTCTGAAAGTCAATACTAAATGATGTAGCATTTGAGAAAGCTATGGTTTGTAAATGTATGATTTCTCCTGGCATTAGGAAGAAAGGAAAGAGGCACAGTGATTTCACTATTTAACCTTCCCTTCATTTCCTTTTTCCTTGGGAAATCCAAGTAAGCTGGCAAACTGTCAGACAGTGCTATGCCAACTCACAAGGGAAAAAGCACGCGTATATAATTAAGTATGTAAGCATTCCTACTGAATGCGACAACATTAATTGCATGCT
Organism: Ibycter americanus; assembly: GCA_035590275.1. Classification (NCBI taxonomy): domain Eukaryota; kingdom Metazoa; phylum Chordata; class Aves; order Falconiformes; family Falconidae; genus Ibycter; species Ibycter americanus. Next base: position 26,598,352 of record JAVJGI010000063.1, read on the forward strand.
CAGAGATGAGGAACACTCCGGTTCTTCCTGTAAGATTATGAGCTGCTGGAGCTGAAGCACAATTAGTTGTGTCACCGAACAGATTACATTCTTTTTCCACTTTTTCTGTGACTTGAATATTAGCTCAGGTGACCGAAGACTAATATATTTACTCTTAAAGGTCTTCTTTTTCTCAGTACTCTCAGGATTGTAGCAAATACTTCTCCATTTTTGAGGACACATTCTCATTTTATACTAGACCTGAATGAATGCTATTGGAAATACAGAGTGCATCTCTCCATAGCACAGCTAACCACCTTGCCTCTGGCTACCAACTTTAAAACAGTCTTGGAAGTGTTTTAATGCCAGTTAAGCAGATTTTCCCACAGTGTAAGACAAGTTCCCTAACGTGGCCTTTCCCAGTCTGTTCTCCCCTGTACAGACAGGATTTCATTAGTAAATACCTCCTCCTGGTAGCTCTGGAAAGGAGGGCTGACAGCATGAGCAATGCCCACAGGATCCCCCTGCAGCACGATGTCTTCAGCAGAGGCTGGATGATGCCCCATAGTGCAAAGGAGATCTTGTTCCCACCTAGGCTGACTGTGGACTGAAGGTGGGATAACACTCCAAGTGGCATCACCAGACAACACTTGCTCTACGTCTTGTGTCCCTGATCACTCTCCTCCAAAGACCACCAGTCTAGGAGGACCTCCAAGCAAACCCAGCATAGCCATTGCTATGTTGGCACGGGCAGCTGTATTTGCTGTTGGAGGTTTGCTGGTCACCAGCTCTATGACTTTTATGATAACACCAAGCCGAGAAGCTGTGATGGTGGGGTCAGGGGAGGATGGAAATAGGAAAGGTGAAAAAGGATGTTTTTGAACAGATGAGAGACCACTACCCACTCCACTTGTGAGCCTAATGTACATTAAATGTAGACTGAGAGAATCAGTTGTCTGATCTGCACCTTGGAAAAACTTCTAACGACCTGAACTCCTGCTTTGCAAGAAGCATGCTCACTTCCAACTGCGCCCCCAAACCCGCATGCCCTCCTGTCTGCTGGCAACATCACTGCAGGCCAGGACAAGGCAGACGGTGTGTTTTCATCATTCAGATCAGTTTTTACAAATGTTTATCTGCTTTGACGCTCATAGTTGATGATGTTCTAACTTTTTTTTAATTTTATCTATACTTTCATACAACATCCTAATTGTTTGCCTTCTAAAAACATGGTTTCATTAATTTAATCTTGTGCTGCAGAAAATTTTATGAGATCTTAAAGAAACTTCATACTGTGCATTAATTTCTTTCCACATAATTGTATTTATATTTCAACAAATAGACTTGAAGTACATTATTATTCTAAAATGAGTGCTAATGGGTTTCAGCACTTTCATGCAGCTAATCGTGCATTTATTTCACAGCTTTGATGGCTCACAAAGACTTCCATTTCTTCATTTACATGAAACAACTGTGAAGGATAAATTAAATGGCTGGTTATTTCATCTACAGATATTTTCCTGAAAACTCTACACAAACAGTCCACTGTTGGTGTACAACAAAAAATTCCTTTGAAAGATGCAGACCTTTTTCAGGAAGACAGTTCCATAAATGAAAAACACAAATCTTCATCCACCCCCAACCTGAAAAAGACAAAAAGACCAAAATATTTCTCCTCTTTGCATCATGCCAGCACACAAAAATTAACACGTTTTGCATAGCAGGGTAAACACCAACTTGCTGCAATTTGCTTTCAAGCTGGATCTCAAAGGACTGCACAAGGAGGGAGGAATGCAAATGTTCAAGAGAAGGTTGTGCATGACCCATAAGCTGCAGAGATGTTGTGCTTCAAAGCTTGTGGTAAATGGGTACTGCGCTTAGCCCTGAAGACCATGGAGTAGCTGGTTCTTTATGTACCCGTACCAGGTGTCCTGAGCACTGATATCCTACAGGGCAGGCTTGGCAATGGGGACCTTAAATAAACAATTGCCTGTCAAGGCAAAAGAATACACTCCAAATGAGCAGGTGCTGACTTTATGGCCCGTTTTGCCAATGCAGAGGCACCAGATGCATGGAGGGAACGGGGAGGCACAATTTGAACAACATCTGGACTAGAAACCTTGATGGCAGTCTGGGGACATACCAGCTGGGACTTACAAGGAGAAAAGAGAGATGGAGGGAGTTGGGGGTCTCCACTCCCTGCTGGTCCATTCCAGAAACTCCCTGAACATCCATCCCTTGCTTCCTTGCCTTTTTGGCCTGCCATTGTTATTGATGAGCTTTAAACAGTCTGGGACTTTCTGTTTCGTGCTTGTTTGGTGCCCAGGCCCAGATGTCTCAATCCCAGCTGAGACGACTGGCTATGCCCAGACAACTGAGCTTTGTCCAAAGGGTACTCATGCCAGCAGATGCAGAGAGGGTGTCCTCCTGTGGGACAACTGAGCTAAACCAACCTGAATCTAAAGACAGTAAAAACCAAACAAACCAGCTTACTCTTGGGTAAGTTCCACAAATGTTACTCTACCCTACAAAAAGCAAAGGAATATGACTTGTCTGGAAGGCCCTTTCAGTATGAGCTGGGGCATCTCTTTCTCCTGCCCCAGATGTCAGTAACTGGATCATTGAGCCCCGGGGTGGAGAGATGCCTGAGCCTGAGACACTTTCAGGGGGATCACTGAGGCCAACCCTGACTCTGAAGGGGAGTTCCAAGGAGTTTCCTTCTTTGGGCAGGGAAATGGGAGATTGTGCAACATCACCAGCAGCAAAATAGCTGCCATTACACTCCTCCAATAACTGACAACATGGTTCTGATCTCCTTGTGCTTATGGACTGATGGCAGTATACCAGGAGACATGGACCTTCCTCTGAAATGCGGCAGGACTAATGCTTGTGCTGCTCTGGAGAGGGAAGGAAGGTCCCAGCCCACAGGTTGCTTCCTTCAGACCACCCTCCCTCCTAAAATAGCCCCACAAAGGCCACATTTGGGGTGCTTCTAAAGTTTGCTCATGCCATAGAATCATCTGGCTTCTATTAAAATGGCCAAGCTTTTAACCTGGTAGCATGCTGCCACCTGGATTGAGTTCTCCCTTTCACAGCCAGTTTTCTTCCAAGGAACTGAAATATTTCATATCAGATAATGATTTTTTTTTTCTTGAAGAAAAGTGGAGAGAATGAATTAATCCACAACAGCATTGATGAGGGGAAGAAAAGTTAATTGAAAAATATAATGAAAAGACTGAGCTTATTCCACCCTGTGTATGCAATGGAAACATTGATATTGACAAAGAAAAATTAAAATTTGTTACAGAGTTCAAACACACTGTTAATATATGTATGATGATAATGCACAGAATCCTTGGCAAGGAGCCTTAGGGCACATGCTATGCTTATGCAAATTTTATGGGAAACTACAATATTAAATACTACACATTCTACTTTTTTTTAAGCAAACTGAGTCTGGTAAATACTTTGGCCCAAGTTCTACTTCAATTTAGGGCTGTTTTCATGCTATCAGGAGAAATAAAAGGTGCTGAAAGTGGAAGCCTACTGGGAAGGAAGAGCTTTTTTCTGGTAGAGAGCAGCTCTCCCACATCCCACACAATGCACCTGACTGTGGCCAGCGGGGCTGTGCCAGATGGTGTTCCTCTGTTCACAGCATGATGAACATGGACCCTTAGGCCACTGTTCCACAGCACAATCCAGCAGAGCCTTTGGACTGCCATAAAGCATTCAAAGGGCCAGATGGGAAGGTGTTGAAGTAATCAGTCTTCCCTATCCAACTTCTAGGGCATGCTCCTGGCCAGAGCTAAGAAAAGTAAAGGACCAGAATTAAAGAACACTGCCAAAACTGGATCCAGAAGCTCTCTAGGTTTGTCTTGTGTGTGCAGTTACATGAGCACTCGTGTGTTGTATTTGGGTGCTGAGATCCAGATTCATCCTCTCTCCTTAGGCTCCTCACTGAGATGCTGAAGCAGGTGATTTATCTGTCCAGCTTCTTTCCAGGTCCAGGGAGAGGAGCAACGATGTTCAGAATGACTTGTCTGAAGAGACTTCTGTCTTCCCTGGCAGTGCTCAAGGCCAAGCTGGATGGGGCTTTGAGCAACCTGGTCTAGTGGAAGGTGTCCCTGCCTGTGGCAGGGGGGTTGGAACTAAATGATTAATGTCCCTTCCAACCCAAACCATTCTACAATTCTATGATAGGATTCTGTCACTCCATTCACTACAGCAGTGACTATAACTCAGGTGACTAAACCTCTAATGTAATGCTTGGTGTTAGGTGGTATTACCCAGGATCTTCATGTACTGGGGTGGCGGGGGAGGGGGTGGGTCGTTGTTGTGCTCAGAAATGCCCCATCCTCCAGCTGGCACACTGGCAGTTTTGTTCCAAACAGGCAAAGCTGGTGAATGAACCATCTTAACATCAAGAGAATTCGGAGGAATAAGCCAAAACCCACTCTTGATCCAGTGTAAAATGCAGGCAGAAGTGTCCGGGATGCTGCAGTGAGTCCTGGGGTGAAGCACCCGCTTGTCCCTACAGGGGGTGGGAAGACCATGCGTGCACTCTGCTCACTTCATGCTCCTACACGCAAAAGCTTTGGTCAGTAAGTGCCTGCCCACAGCAAGCCCCTGGGGCCGTGCTGCAGCGATAAGCCACATTTCCCACCAAGCTTAGTCCTAAAACAACAGTTTTTCCTTTCTCATTCTAAATTGGCTTTGAAGCACTCCTTTAATTTTGAATATAAAGCATCATCATTGCTGGCTGTATGCCTATGACATACAGGGAGATAAAAGCAATAAGCCTTTCTCCACACAACCTCTCTCATTGACTCCTATAATGTCTGAGTTGGATATTTTGTAACCCTGCCCAATTAATTTTGTGCTCAGTGGCTTTTTCTGAACACAGAGACTTAAAAAAGATCTGCTAAGAAATTCATTAACTTCACAATGAGGTTGGACCTACTCCAGCCAAATTATTACATTTCTATAATGCTAAAAATAAAGAAAAGCACTGTATAATTGAAACAACCCACACACAGAGGAAGATTTCTCTCTGAGAGTCTGCATGGAAGCCAAACGCTGGTTAATCTGCACCACGCAATACAGTGTTTCCCATGATTAATACATAATATGAAATGTTACATATTTTCAAATAGATTCCCCGCAGGTAATAAATTGTGTGTCACCACTGCATGTTTGACGGTTGACACTATTACACATTTAATCGGTAAATGCAAAATGACAATTTTTAAGCTGTAGCACAACTGCACTTTGACGGGCTCGGGCCAGTGATTTCTCTCCAATCTGTCTCTGCCTTTTTCCTATGAGCTACAAAACACCTAAGTGCAGAGCCTGTATTTACAACATTTCTATTTCATTTGTCATCTCTGTAAAAATCTTTCCTCTTCTTCGAATGCTCTCTCGTGTCAGATGGCATAGCTCGCAATTACGTTCTTTGTAGTAGCCTGCCTCCCTACCGTACCCTTCAAAGCCGATACCTCACATGCCCAGCTGTGCCACTGCAGCATTATCAGCACCTATTTAATCTTTGGCTTGGTTCGTCAAAGTATCTTATAAAATCATAGGATTCTTGGCTCGGATTTCCAAAGGAGTTTAAGGGAGTTAGGATCTCATATCCTATTAAAAAGAAAAGCTATATGAATGCCTGATGTCTCTAGCATTTTATTTTCCTTTTATTCTTCTTTTTCTTTTTTTTGAAACCACAGCCTTTGTGGCAGTGTACCTCTCTACCCATTAGGACATTCACTCTGCCACACAGCATATCAGAGATGCCATTTCACTCAAACAGATAATTAGTGTAATGACAGATTGCACTCTATCAAAGGATCTATTGTAAAGAGATATAACATGAAAGAAAAATCGTTTTCTCTGGGCTGCTATTCTTTTTGCCGGGCAGGTGGGTGAAAATTGACGAAATCATCCCAATGTACGGGTGAAGTGTTCATTTTTTAAGCCAGTCAAATATCATCCAATGTCAAACAGAACTATCTGCTTTGCGTTTCTGACTTTCCTGCCTCATTACTTCCAGCTTAACTAAAGTAAAACTGTAACCGGTAGGTATATTTCCTGTCCTAAGTGTATTTTCAAAATATTTCTTTTTTAAATCTGATACTCTACATTAACGTTACTTCATTAATCCCTGCATCTTCCTTTAGTAATTACACCCAAATTATATTTAAAATAATTTACAACCCTTTTTTATTCATTAAGATCACCTCTGTCTGAGTCTTGCATGTTTTCTCACTGTTTCCTCATCTTAAACCATAATGGTGCCTAGCCCTGAACTTTTTTTCTTGACCATGGGGAATCTAGCAGCTGAACCATTTCCAGATTTTGTTAGTGTTTCCCACTTCAGGCTTGTAGTCTCAGCCAGTTAGGCTGACTGCTGTTATAAGCTCTGGGGAAGCAGCTTTCTAACAGTTCTGAGTATACACATTACTGCTCAGTGCCATATTCTGTTTGCACAAAGCAAATGCAGCAAGACCACAGCTATCACTTCCCAGGTGCATACTTACTTTCAAGCCAGTGATAAATGTATTTCGACCCCACCAACAAATTGGATCTCCAGCCTAGATTTACCCAGCCCAGCACAGAAGTGCAATTATTTTTAAAATTCTCATTATGGTCTACATGGAATGCAGCAAACTGTTCCATGTCAAAGACTTCGTGTGCCAGCCCTGGTTTTTTCCTCCAATATGCTGTGAGGAGATGCTTAGGAAGTCACCTTCTGCTATCGTAATAAATAACACTTTGCCTAGCATTTTTAGCTATATCTACTAGAGCCTCAGTGCATAAATCTCAGGGTGTTGTGACCATGAATGGTCTGCAACTAGAACAGGGGTGGTGTTTCTGGACAGCCAACCCAGAAAGCCTTTATTCTTGGTATGGGGGAAATTAATGTGCTGTAACAGCTCTCCCTTCCAATAATCGCTTGGCTCCTTGCTCGTATACAGTGTTTGCTGCCCTCTTGCTAAAGGGTCAGCATGGATTTCTGAGGCATTTATGTAAGTATTGCTCTCTTTCTGCTTCCTTTCATGTTTAGTAAGCCTTGCAGGCTAGTGGATTTGTGCTGGGAGGATTACAGATAGTTCAGTATGACTCGTCACCAAATGCCTTTCTTAGGCTCAAGATACTTCTTATTTCTCAGTGATGCCCTTCATTCCAGGAAGACACTGTTTGTCCATTTGTCTCCAGCCCACAGGGGAACATCCCACGCCTTTTTCACAAGGAGTCCTCAGAGAGGAGCGTGTTCCCATGGCAGTTTCAGGTGGTTTTCTGAGCTCATCTGTGTTCGGCTGAGCAACAGCTTTCAGTTGCTTTTTCTGCTCCCTGCAGGACCTTTTGTCTAGTTGGTCCTTCATTATGCTGCTTTCAACGATCTAACTCAGCACATAGCAGTAATTTGGATCATTCACCTTCCAGCTTATCCTTGGCGTTCTGCTGATTCTGGTGGTCTGCATATTGCTGTCCTTATTTCTCAATGTCACTGGCCTTTAGTGCCTCCCCTGTGAGAGCAGGAGCTGTAGTAAACGCTCTGGGAATGTTTTGTGATATTTCACCAGGTAGTCTTCTGTTCCTCAGGACTTTGAAACGTAATGTGCAATGCAAGTTTGGTTCACAGGCAAAGGGCTCCTTGTCTCTCTAGGAAAAACTCGGAGTATTCCATATCTGCTATATACCACAGTAGAGAGGAGTTGCTCTCCATCCATTGTTACTGGAGGCAGGGCAGGGGGAAATGAAGTTTCCAGATTTCTTCTTGGTCATTTCTGATGTTGGCTGTTTGCTGTTACTGTTCAAACAACCTCTGCCTCATTGGGCTTAATGCTGGCCTTTCCTTCCACTTCGTTAAAGGTTATCCAGCAAACTCACAGATCAAATTCAAACGTGGCAGCCCGGCCACACACCTGGAACAAAGCATTCAAGAATCAGAGCTGCTTTCCAAAAATCAATGGTAAGAGGCCCAGAGGAACTGCTGGTTCAGTCACCTGAAAGGCCCAGGATCAACACTCTGCTCCTGAGAGCAAAACCTGGAAGTGGTCAGTCACCATGGAGCTGCTGCCTGGCCAGCATCCTGCTGTGCTCCCGGACCTACCTCAGCATCCCTCCTAACTTATACCAATATCTGCCTTTTACGAAACACCTTTCATTAAGCCTCATTAAGTTCCTGTTTGCTTTCAGGTTTTGCTGCTGTGTTGAAAATAAGTAGCAAGGCAAGGGCTGACTTATGTGCAGGGTAGACACCAAATGAAATACTTGGTCCAAATGCAGTCAGAACAATAAACTTGTCAGAAGCAGCATGGGAAGGGAAAGTAAAATATACATTGAGAAGTGGAATACTGTTGAAGAGGGAGGTAATATAGAGAAGAATGAGCTAAAATTGTGCTGAATTAAGTTTCTCTGGACTTCTGGAAACTGCTGTTCTGGATATCAGACATGCCATCAGCTGCCTGTATGTGAGCACAGAACACAAGGCTCTCCCTGCCATACAACCCTGCCAAATCTTTAGGTATTCTACCAGTAAGTCCTTAGTGCATCATCACGAATGCACAGCTTGTAAGGCTGTATATATACAGTCCAAGGAGACCAATTCTCACAGTAGCTCCTTATTTTGTGTCAAAGTAAGAGTTACTGCAAAAGAAAAGAAAGCTGCATGCGATAGGACTGTATCTATTAGCATCTGTAAGTAAACTATGAAAACAGTGTGAGAACTGAAAAGTGATCTTGCAAAGAATATTTCAATACAAAGAATAAACATCCAGATGGTCTGGACCGAAGCAAGTTCCCTTGGCTATTAAAGGAGACTGGAATGGAAGAATAAAATTATGATGATGGAAGATGGACAAGTGCTGCAAGAGAAAAAAAAAGGGGAAATTCTGAAGAAAATGTGTCTGGGGGCTTTGAAAACTGCTCAGGAGGGACAGTTTGTGCTGCAACCCAACAGCCTGGCAGCAACAGCCAGCCCACCTCTTTGCACACAAGGGAAACCATAGTCTGCTGAGAGCTGGTTATTAGACTTGCTGTTTCCAAATGACTCAGCTAAACAATGCCTCAGTCAGACACCTGCCTTCCATATGAAAAGCAGTGTTTAACACAAATGCTTTCAATGAACTGGTTTCAATTCATTTGACTAAGCCACAATTCTAAGGAATTTTAAGCATTTGCAAAGGTGGATAATTCACACAATGAGAAATCTCTACATTATGAAAAAAGCTTTCAGAAAGATAAGGAGATACCGAAGAACAGGACCAAATGCCTTTGTACGTTTCTCTAGACTCAGGAATCCTCTCCAGAAGAGGTCAGGCTCAGAGGGTTCCCATCCGTTCTGGTTTTGCACAACTCTAGTTTAACACCCAGCGCTGTGAATTTCCACAAACTAAACCCTAGTTTGGTGTATGAATGAAGGATAAAGAAGTGTTACTGCAATTAAAATGCAGAAGATGCTCTAGTCTAATGGTAAGGATCCAAGTAGCCACTGGTAGTTTGACTGGTACTCGAACCAACATGACAATCCAGGTTACATGAACAGAAACTAGCAGTGAATTTAGGTCAAGTTGGAAATGCTCAAGTTGTCTCCTATTAATGTAACCTCACCTTTCAATGAAATATGACGGAGCTGAAATGGCAACTGAAGTCATAACAAATTCTTAAGGTGATACAGTTTGCAGAGAGGAAAGATAACCCAGGTCGAATCAATGTGAGGACCATCGTAAGGTGGTGTCAGGGATGCATCTTCCTGAAACATTGTCTCTATGTATGGGAAATTATTCAAACGGATAGGATGCAAAGGCTGATAAGCATCCTGGTACATTAGAAACGGCATGTTCAGACTTCTTACTGAGTGGGAGCATTGGCTGTATGAACAGAGAGGTAATTAGCTCACTTTTCACTTGAGAAAGATGCAGTGCTTCCAGGGTACTGCTTTTTCATTGCATGGTTTGTAAGCTTGGAGTTGCACTGTCCAGAGCAGATGTGGTTAGACAGGGCTTGTCAATAAACCCTCCCATGGGTTAAATAAACCATGGGTTGATGAACCCATGATTCTGTGCAGACATTTATTCCCTTAAATAGGCAAAAAACAGTCCCTCCTTTGTAAACATACATATAGAAGTATGCAATAAGGAGCAGTCAGGAGGAAGGGTTAAAATGCTTTCAGCTATCTATTCTGACAACAGAGACCATATTTTTGCTCCCCCAAGATAGGGCTTGAACACACATCGCATGAGACAGAAAAAGAAACTGGCTCAATGTCTCCTTTTGCCAGAACTTCATTAGAAAAACAGAAGAGGTTACTCCACTTTTCTGTCTTGCTCCTACTGTTTGGTCTCCATTTGAACCCTTCTTCTCAGCAAATCTTTCTGTTTAGACTGGCATTTATCAGATTTAATTAAGGAAATGTTAGAGGGAAAAGAAAAGCAAGAAGTCTGAAAGGTATTTTTAGTGCTTTCACTCCATTTCCCAGCTGCTTTTGGCATTTGTGAGGAGAGCAGAAGCTGGGGGTTTGAGCTTTTATTTTTGAAAGATGCTTTCTTTACTGACCAAAGAAAGAGCTCACAGAGCCGTTAAAGCTAATACTTTCTATAAGCAATCCATGAGGACAGACCAACCACAGATCATTCACTGAAAAAAATTTTAAATCTCAGAACTCACCAGTAAATCACTAACAGGCAAATTGTCAAAGTTCAGCACTTTGGGTTGTTGGGTTGGGATTTTTTTCAAATGGTTTCCCCAGATCTGTTTTAGGATGAGATCTGTCAGCAACTCCCTGGGGTACTCCTGTTTCTTTGGATTTGCAATGGGAAACATCAACATGAGGCAAAAACTTCAATATACTGCTTATTATACACAACCCCTGAGTACAATGAGCAAGTAGCTTCTGCAATGCTGGGCTGCTATTCAGGCAAACTCCCTATAAACTGGCAAGCAATTTGTTTGACTGTCAAAAGACAAAGATGTCAAGCTGATCAAAGCTCTTCTGTTAAGCTCATAAATATCCGTTATTCGAAGCAACCAGAAATAGACTGGGAATGGACATGTAATATGGCAAACAGACTCCTATAAGCCAGGCTGCACCCAAACTAAAAAAAAAAAAATTTCAAATTAACATCCTTGCAAATGTTCCATGTCTTGCACAGGAATAACAGAGCCAAACAAAGGGAAACTAAAAATAACTACCACCAAGGGCCAGTGTGATGCAGAATCACTTTATAGCAGTACACCAAATTATTTAGTCAGATAAATATGCTTAATTAATCGTGCCAGAGTTGCAGAGAAAACAATAGCTTTGTTGCTTAGTTATTTTTGAAAGGCTGTTATTGTGGCCATACTTTGTTCCATAGAAATTTTCTGTTGTCAGTCCATTTTAGGTCTGATTCTCCAGAGGCAGGGGTCGATGCACTAATTACAGTGCAACTTTTGAGAATACCATGAGCTAAGTGTCTTTTACACGATTTCTAAGTACATTGAAACGCAGAAATACTTTAGGAAAAGCAATCTGATTTCTAAAGCAGTTTCTGCTTTTACTTATATTGACTTGGAAGCAAAGAGGATTTTGGAGAGTTTTTTGCATACAACCATTGGCATCAGGAGTCTGCCCAAACCAAGTTGTGATGTCCGATGTTGCATTCTCTTTCAGTTTACCCAAGCGTCCTGTGATCTGATGCAATTTCCTCACTATCGTTTAAAAGGACCAATGATACAGCACGAAGCGGGCATCGAATCAGACCCACAAAGATCATCTCTAAGTGTACAAAATGGCTTCAAGACTTAAAAAAATTATCTCAAGAGGTGCGATGCAGAAAGAATCAAAGCACAGCTGCTGCTGTGCTACAGGTCAACACTGACCTTTGCAGAGCTGCACAAAAGAGAAGAGGAAAGGCGATGCACACAGAAGCAAGATGGTAGGCTCCGCATGGATAAAAGAAAAGTACAAGAAGCTTGACTGCATGGTTTTCCTGTGCTGTAACACAGGCTAAAGCTCTAATAAAAGCCAAGCATTTATGCAAAAGACAATTTTTAACCATCTTTTTTAAAGCTTGTTATGCATAGGCTTTTTCTATGGATAGAGTTTAAGTGTACTGGATTGGGGGGAAAAAAGTAAATGTGGAAAGCAGAAAGCAGAAAATGAGAACCAGAAGGGAAAATTAGTACCTGCTGTGAAACATCTGCAGGACACATTTAGGAGACCCAAAGGGAAAGTGATGCAATGGTTTGGCCATTCAGAGCTTGGGCAGATATGTACCATCATCATGACATCTTGCTTGAAGCCACTTGGGTCATTCAGGTCTGTGATTGCAGCATAGTGCACTTTTCTTCCCCAGCCCTCCCCTCTTCTGGTTGTCACCCTTCCTATTCTGAAATTAAAGAAGTCTCAAAATTACTGGTTCCAAGTGAGGTATCTCCTTAATCATCACCAACAACATGACAGAAACAAGGAGGGAAAGTTCTCTAATCGTACTCATACTGGGACAACTTGATTTTTGCTTCTCCCTCCCACGGCACTGCCAATTGCTCCAGTGAGCAATCAATGTACAAAAATAAGTGGATTTAAGGTGACCTTGACTCCTCATAGGCTGAAATAAGAAAGTTCCTGGCAGGTAGGGAAGAGATTTTCTGGAATAGTTTTCCCTACTAGCAGGAAGGAAAAGCAGACCTAGCTGTCCTCATGTCATGCTTGATAGTCTGAGGATGGATCACATTCATTAATCCAGGATTTCCCTTTCAGTCCAGTGATCTTACCACACAACTGGAGGTCAGGATCTAGTACCTTGCCCTAGACAGTCAACGAGGTGAGCACTAGCCTGCACCGTACCCTGTGCCCACCAAATTTCTCTTGACTAATCCTAATCCCAGCCAAATCTGGAGGGATGGGAGCAGAATCGCACAGACCTTTTCTTGGCCAGAGAAGAGATGATACAGAAGGAGCAGTGGGTTTTTCCTTCATTAAGAGGTTTCTCATATGGTATTTCCAATACCAATATAGCAAGAGAGATGGGACCTTGGCAATGTTACACTCACTGCAATGCAGCATCCAGACAGCAAGTACTTCACTGCCATCACCTCCAGGGGAGTCCCTTAGTGGTCCTGAGCTTCTTTTCTGTCATCTTGTCTTGATCTCCAGTGGGTAAATGCTGGCTCAGGATGCTCCTCGCTGTGTTTTCCGTACATCAGTCTTAGCATAACACTGAATCTGTTTCCAGACTGGCGCCAGGCTCTCCAAAAGCAAAACGAGTTTAAGACCCATCAGGTATGCAGTTTTCTGAGGTTTGTTCCCTGAAACAGGTGTGCCTGTTTTTCTTTAATCCCACTAAGTGACTATACACATGCAGCAATTACATCCAGCAAGCGGGGCACTCCAACTTGCTTTGAATTTAGCCTGGGCCGGCAGTTATCCAGACTGAATCAGTCAAAGTAATGACAGCAAAGGAGATTAAAAAAGAAAGCATGAGGAGGAGGATGACACCCCAGGAGATAATTGAGGAACTATGAGAATGTTCATTGAGTTTTACAATTTCAGGCTAAAAGGCTTCTGTCCTAGCAGATATTTTATGTCTCACTTAACCCTTCACATCTCACTTCCCTGCTCAGTCCCACATCAACCACTGGGAGTTCCCAAAGTACCCCAACAGAGGTCTGTACAGCAAGTTATTGCTGACCCTGGTGAGTCACTCCAGGTGAGCAGTTATTGGTCACCCAAGAACGGGAAATCCACCCTTCTCCAAATGCCCAGTCCATCACAAGGCAACTAAGGTCACATTGACCCAGATCCCAGGCACACTTCTCCTAAGAGGATGGCCTGAGGTGGACCAGTCAAGAACCATCAATTGAGTATAAAATCCCCAGTGAAGCCTGCTGTGGGCAGTTGTGTGGGGAGGAGGGTTCCTACCTGGTCTCAGGTCATCTTGCTGTGCTAGCCTTAATTGATTAGAGGCCTCTCTGGAGAGATGAGTCCCACATGGTGTGATGACTCCCCATATGAAGAGTTAAAGGAACAAGCATCTTAAATTATTTACTGATTGCTGGCTTCTTTTTTTTGTAGCTCCCATCCTGCTCTTGGCCCTTCCTGGTCTGATCTTTGTGGCTTTTGCTTTTTTGCGGATTTCTTTCTCATGTGCTGATGACACCTAATAGCTGTCTTAAAATAATTCCTACAATGTTTGGGATAGACTTCTCTGTAGCTGTAGGGTTTTTCTTTCCTTTTCCATACCTAGGGAGCCTGCCAGAGTCAGTTTCTACTGCCTCTTAAGCATAATCTTCCTCTTCTATTTTTCTTACATATTGCTAAACTGCTCTGTAGCTAGATGGCTTCGAGTGGAATATTTCAGACTGTACTGATGAACTCTAAATGCGTCTGGGGTAGGGTCTGATAAATACAATGATGAACAATTCTAATATATTCTGGAACCGTCAGTTCAGCATACCGAGCACACGGCTATATCCAACATATACATAAACAAGTCAACCGGAGGGGCTGGCTTTTACAGCAAATCACTCAAGTCTTGAGTTCTCTGCTGCTCTTTCAGCACTGCAGAAGCACAGAGATCTCAAGGTGACAGGGAGTTTGGGTGATCTGAGCTGTGCATTGACTAATTACTAAGCAAACTGAAGAAATAATACAGAGAAATGAAAGCTGACTTTTATCTTTGTGAGTGCAAAAGAGCGCCCTAATTAGATGGGTGAAATCATGTTCAGGTCTGTGGAGGGAAGGAGCACTCCTCTGTTATTCTGGTACTCGCAACCTGGGCCTTCATCCCAGCTCTTACCGGGTGTTAGTAGGTTGGACTACTCCTATGGTGAGGTTTCAGGATTAGTCCCCTGCCCAGCTGCCGCATTTATACAGACAAATCCAGGGAGCTGTTAGTTTGAGTGGAAGAGGTGATTTCTCCTGAAGAAGTGTTGCAAATGAGGAAAATAAGTCAAATACAGGCACAGCACGTTCTACCACAAAAGGACGTCTCAACAGTCTCTGTACGTTGATGATCCTTGATGAAAAGTCTCAGCTCACAGAGAAGCCCTAGAAATAAATCTGCACACAGAAATTATTTAGGCCCTGATCCGGCACCGCCAGAATGCGGTGGCAAGGATCCTCCTGTACGCATAGTCTGCAAATCAGGTGCTCTGTGCTAGGCTTTCAAGCTGTGCTACAGCTCAGTAACTTTATAATTCAGGAGACCGTGAATTTAAAGTTTGGAGTAACTGGATTACCCCAGGGACCCTTCTGGCCCTACATTGTTATAATCCTTTCCATTCAGGGACAATGGACCTTCTACACAAGCTTCCCTGACCTAGGAGTGGTTCTGATTTGAGCCAGCCTGAACACATACAAAATTGTTAAACTGAGCAGGCAGTTGACTACTATATTCAGGGTTGGCTTCCCTACATCAATTATTTTAAAGATCACTATCTCCAAATTCTGCTTCCATAGCTACTCTTTAATATGATTCATCTACAGAAAAAAACAAGCGTCAGCAAATGGAATCTGGCAAGAAATGAATCAAATAAACTTAAAATAGTGTCATGGTGCCTATATTAAATTTCATTTGACTGAAGCTGTGCATCTGAGAACCCTACTGTTTGTAGCTAAAAGAGAAAAGAATTGATGACATCAGCAATTTACCTCATTATATCACTATAGGATGATAAATAATATTTTCTCCAAGTCCTTCTGAGTTCATCTAAAGTGGTTTTAAACATTGTACACAGTGTATTTGTACTTAAATTATTCTACTTTCAAAATCTTGGAGAGCTGAGACAGCAGGAGATAATTTGTAGGACAGCTTGAGACACTTTTCTAACAGTTTTAATATTGCTGCAATTGTCTTCTTGCTTCCTACAAGGCACAAAACTAATGTTGCATTTAAGGCCGTCTCACTGAGCATGCTTATCGTCCTCCTCCTCAAGATGGAGATTTTTGTAGGAGGGAAAGCTTCCCCTGAAATCTGGGAGGTTTTTGTCATTGGTCTCAGTGACAGCAGCACCAGGAGCACAGGGTCTTCTTCTTGTTTGTCCTTACCAGGCCTGTTTAGCTACTTCTCCTCCTGTTGACCAAACCCAGTTTAGTTGTCTGCTGGAGTTTTGTTTGTTTGCACTCAGCTCGACATTGGTGTGTGCCCTTTTGTTGGTTTTCTTTTAATGCTCCAGATAAGCCTGCTTTTGCCGCAGGACCCAGGTGGGCTCACGTTCTGCTCTGGTGTCTGAGTTACCACCGCTGCAGGACAGATAAGAGACTGATTGCTGCTCTAGCCTGGACCTTCAAGGGATTCATGGTAAGGGTCGTTCCTGCAGAACCAGCATTTATAAAAACCAGGCTGAGGGAAAAACGGTGGTGGATAAGACAGGGCCAATGCTGAAGGTGCTCCATCTCTTCATACACTGTTGCTGTTACCCTCATCCAAACCAGGTCCAGCTGCAGCAGGTGGCATTGCAACTGCATTTTATTGGAATGAAACACAGCTTTGATATCTAGCCTCACAGTGAACCTTAACACCTCAGACTTTTCTGAAAATGGTCTAGAAATGTAAATCCATCACAGAAATTCCTCCCAGTTAAACGTTACATGACCAATGCGTGTAACCTTTCAAATGTGGTTGACCGAATCATCATCTCAAATTATCAGGATTTGTTCATTTAAATTGCTAGTTCAAATGGTCAGATTTTTTCAAGTTCTCACCCTTGCAAAGCTGAAAGTCTTTGATCAGCTAAGGAAGTAATACACTGACAGTAATATTAACCCTGTTTCTTTCTTTCCCTCTTTCTTCCAAGTCTTTCAAACTTTACCCTGGGCTGACAGCATGAGCTGGACTGCAAAAATGAGCAACTTTTAGAGAAAGATTAATATTTTTGGAAGGAGCTTCTCTCCACCCCCACCCACCCTCCAAGCCCAAACAAACAAACATTTCCTTGTTCCCTGTGGTCAAGGAGTAGACAACCCTTGGGTGTCACAGAGCTGAGTCTTTTGGGGGCAGGCAGATTTCCATGTAATTTGTTAAATGGTGAGAAGTTTCTCAGATCAGAGTTGGGCCCCTCGGTATGTATTGAGATGCCCCAAACTGAAGTCTTTGTCACTGTCCTTGAACATCTCTTTATCTCCTTTCTCTCCACCATTGCGACAGGGGACTTGCTCTCATCTCCATCACAGAAAAGTTCTTACCTGATGCACTCCAGCCTTCAAGGGTGGGAAGAGGGCTGGTTCTTCATTGCAACATACAGGGCGAGCACGTTCACAAGTACGAGTGTGGTCTTGCTCTGCTAATTCCAACAGCATCCCCTGTGCTTTGAAATGGAATAATTTAGGAATCAGCAGTTTCCTAAAACAAGAGGTTTTATTTTTCAAACAGATGCACTGTTTCTCTACAGTCTGCAAATCAAACTTTACTAAACTTGTAACAGTGCCCATTACTCTTTGGTTTCTGGGAATTAATTTCTAAAATTTCTTCAGTGTTCTTATTAGATATATCGCATTAAGTGTCCCTTTACCTGAATCAAATCAGACTTTCCTTAGAGCAGAATGCCAAAGGGAAAAGCGCACCAGAGGCTGTAACACTTCTACAAGATTATGTGCTAATATAACTATTTCAGTCTTTCAACGTGCTGCTTCTCTCTTTAGTCTAAACAGTTTGGTATTTCTTAAAACACAAAACAGCCTGGATTTTTAACAATGTGCAGTACAAAGAGCTTTTACATTTTCTTTTCAAGCAAAACTAAAGAGTGGAAGCAGCAGCGTCACATTGCTCAGACACTTTCATTTCTGTTAAAAGGAACTGGCAGTTTGTTTTCCTTAGCAAGCTGCAAACCCTTGTTATCGAGCTTGCACACCAGCAGTGAAAGCCTGGGAGAAAAATCTCAGCCCGTTGATGAAAGTGGCTTTCAATTTTTGATGAAAACGCAAATGGGAGCATCAAAACAGAGTTACACTCTCTGGGAGTGAAAAGGGAAACATTCTTGCAGGAAAATGGTGAAAAAGGAATGTTTTCTGCCACAAAAACCCTCCCTTTACTGGTGAAAACTGTGAAACAGTGCTGGAGAAGATTCACAGCCTCTCAAAAAAATGTCAGTATTGAAGTATTAAGAGAAAAATTACTAGTTTTCTCAGAGATCTCATCTGTGTATAGTTTCCATCACTTAGGAGACATAAATAAATGCACATACAACACCGTGTATATGTTTATAAATAAATATATGTATATAATTTATGTGAAGGATATGAGTTCTGTGTTTTTCCTATTAACTCAGAATATATTCACCTTCATTATTGTTCTATTACTGGTTTCCAGACTACACATTTCTCACTTCCATAATTTAACTTATCGTGGAGTTAAATTTTTTTAGACTACAATTCTTGTTACAAGTCAGGCTATTTTTCAAGAAAATGGAACTCTTTCATTAAGGGGAAAAAATGCCTTTTCACCCATTGATTGTTGGTTTAAGTCCTGACTAGCGCCAGTAAGCAAGGACCTCCCTTAAGTACAATGCCTTTACTTGACTAGTACAGACTCTTTTTTAATCCAGAGAAAATTAGTTTCATCAATTAATGCAGAATCACGGAATATAAATCTGAACAAGAAGTTTTCAAAAAAATTACTAGCTTTAAATAAAGGGCGGGGGGGGGGGCGGGGGAAATAATGGATTTTCCAAAATGTTCTCTTTGGCTTTGATTCAGGGCCTGGGACATGCCCTTACCCCACTCCCACCCCCACCCCCACCCCCCAGCAAAGTTCGGTGCAGGACTGTGTTTGTGCAAAAAGTCGTAGCTTTGTGACGGTCAAAGTTAATTGCTGGATTGAAATTGTCCTGTCTGGGAGCTGAAAACGTTTCAAGCAAGAAAATAGCCTAACAGAAATGTACTGCCATCTTAACAAAGATACTCAGCGCTGTGTAAAAGAAATCTCTGCCTATGAATGTAACTTCAGTCTTCTGGAAGACTGAGATCAAGTCTGCATTAGTTGTTTAGTCTCTGTTTACAGTTAATGGATGGAGATGACATCTATCAGAATTCAACTCATCTTATTAAGAAAGATGCCCATCTTATTCCACTCATCTGGAAGGCGGCTTTAATGTTGGTTGTCTAACTTGCAAGATAAACGTGGTGAAAGAAGTGCAACTACCTAGCTCACAAATCAGAACATTTGTCCTTCTAAATGATCTGTTCTAGGCTGGGTTTAATAAGTTAAAAGAATCACTAGAATTTGCCCAAGTCATGCAAGATATCGGACAAGATTACAGTAATTGCTGTTCTTGCCTAAAAAAACATCTGAAACTGTGGTCATGCATTCGTATTCTGTAGATACATTCATTGGCAGTGACTGAATTTCTGTTGGTTTTAATAAGCAGCCAAAGCACGGACCAGGTCCCACAGGACAGTGAGGCAGAGGGGATCCAGACACAGCCACACGGTTTTCTCTAGCAGCTGGGAATTCACTGTGTGCCCCTGTGATTTCCCAGCCCCCCCGGAGGCAGGGCTCGCAGGCACCGTGCAGAGAGCACTCCAGCACCTCTGCAGAACTAGGAACTGCTGACACCATCCTCATAAAGAGCTGGGTCAGCACTGAATTGACTGACCAATGGCCAACAGCTGCCAAAATATCTTAAAAGCATTGGACACATCCACATCCAATTCAAAAAGTAGCAAGAGAAGTCATCATTTATAAATAAAAATCAGTCATCCCATTTGTAAATAGATCCATTCCAAAGATCATCAGAAGTGCCTTTGACACTGAGAGCTACCTCTATATATAGTTCTAAATTATAAAGGTTTGATCCTTCAACAGCAAGAATAGACAGATCTTCTGTATCTCTGCTGTGGATTGTGTGGGTCATGAAGACATCTTTTCCTCCCTTCCCCGTGCTCCATGCAATTTCTGCTTTGGACCGTGGTGGGTTGGAAATGCCTGAAGACAACCAGCATGACAGCAACAAGTTGTTCTACAGTGAGGTGCAACCAAAGGGCAAAAACCAGTGTGGTCACAGGGCTGCAGACCTGACATGAGAAGTAGCACGTGCAGAAGCAGATGGCAGGGGAGATGGTTGGGAGGGGAGAAAGCCCAAATTGTCTTGGGTTGTGGCTAATTAGCTCATTGCCTTCCACCAGCTGAGTGCTGTTAATTAGCCACCTACGTGGTCTCCAACCACCCACATGGGATGCCAAATGTCTTCCCTTTACCTTGAGGAAGGTGAACTGTGTCCTGCTGTGCCACTGAGGCCAGCAAAGACCTCCAGCATGACCAGCCACCACCATCCAGCAAGCCTCAATAAACAACCAACAGCCATATTGAGTTTTGAACAGTAATTATGTAGCTTTCAGACTACTTGGCTGACTAGCACAAATTCTTGTGGCTGTTGTTTCTTCTTTTCTTTTCCCCTAGACAAGCCATGCCTCTTCACGTTTGCAAAGTGACCTGTGGGTAAAAACTCACCGTGCATCAGCTGAGCTGTGACAATTTTCTACATGCATCCTGTTAGCCTGAAGCAAATGCAAGATAAATGGGCTAGTTTCGCCCTCCTTCATGAGCTCACAGCAGAACAGTTACTGCAGATGAGGCTGTGCATAGTATCTCCTGATGGGAAAATAAGGCAACTCCGTGACAGTTTTGTGTAACCAAATCCTTCAGTGAAAGAACACATCACATTCTGAGGACAGTTTGATGCGCTGTGCTATTTATGCCACTAAATCTAGGCATAGTGTCAGTTTCTGCATCTGAGACAGGTAAACGTTCAATTATTAAAATTTCAGAGCTGTGGGTGCTTGACCACACCGAGCAGATGATGGCAGAGGCATCAACTCCGCAGCATTTTGAGCTCAGTATCTTTCAAGATCACAGAGGCAAAACCGTGTTTTCCAGACTTCTCTGTCACATTGTCAACAGCATTTGTGTATGCATCCAATTTCAGAATCTGCAGCTGAGTCTTTATAGGGAGAACACCTTTTTACATTGCCAAGTCTTTCATGCACAAGTTGTTTTTGTTTAATCTTCAGGCTGACCTTCCAATCCAAAGCAGTCTTGCATTAACTTTCCAAAGGTCGTATCTGCAGAATGCCGAGTCAGTGGATCTTGCAGAGTATATTTTTTATTGAATTCTAGGCCTTGATTATACTTGGTTTATTCTGCATGAGATCAACAAGGCAGGTGGAAAATCATCCTCACAGGGCAGCTGATGATTCTCCACAAATACGATAAACAAGAATGACAGCTGCATATGGATTTTTACCCGCCAGTGAGGAGAAGGGATGTGTAACGTGGGTCAATACAGCTGACTTGGCTCTGTTAAGCTAGATGTACCATCTGAGTGGCCATCTAGGCTTCTCGGTGGCCAGTGGCCAAAAAGGCACCTCCAGGGCATGGCTTGCACCTTAGGAGGGAACAGACCTCTCTCCATCTATTATAGGGAGACCAGAAAACCTTTTTGAAGATTTACCTTTGCACATGCAGATTGAACTGGTATGATGTTTACTTTTTGGGTCTTGGGGTGTTTTTCTCCCTTCTGTCTTACTTTGCACACCCTTTGTGGGGCAACTGCAAAATCCTGACCTGAAGCAGCTCCTCTAGATTGATCTGGGAGCAGAGAGAGCACCCAGACTGCTCAAGACAAAGGGAAGAGAACAAAACACCTTGCCTCCCTTTAATCTCCTGCTATAATGGGAAGGCAGTAGCAAAAGTCTTTTGTACCCCGATAGATCCCTTACTGACTCTGAAATAGGATTCAGCATCTCCCACTTGCATCAACTGCCAAAATAACTGTGGTGTGGATGTCAAAACAAATGCAGATATATCTAGATCTTCCAGGCTTCCTACAGAAGGCTTGCCATGAGTCTCTAACGTACAATAAGAAATACTGCAGCTCTGTCTTGCATGTGCTTCTCTAGACAGCTCTGGTCTTCATGGTGCTTGTCTGTTTTAGCTGGGAATCCCCAAGCGACTGAGTATACTGTGGACTGCGCCATTGCATTTTATACCATCATATATGCCACTCAACATGGTTGAACTACAACGGCTGTATCATCCTAACTTAGTCTGTAAATCAAACAAGTGATATGCAACTGTCCACACCCGATGGTTGTGGCATTCAATCACCCACCGTGCAATAAAAGCTTGCTATTCCAGACCAGGTATTCTGACCTGGGGTTTACTGGTGTATAGCTGAAGTACCTCGACAAGACATCACTCTATCCTTAATCTATTATCATGCCCCTCATCTTGCCAATGCCTGTGCCTATATGAATGGAAATGAGCACCTCGTTTCCATCTGTACAATTTCTAGGGCATGTAATGGAAACAAATTTTTGAGAATGATGAGACAGTTGCTCTGGCTTCTGATATGAATACAAAAAGAAGTAAAGAATTAAGACCTTCATCATTTGGCATGCTCAAGATACACTTTAGAGGACCATAGAACTAAATCACCTTCACTCAGTCTGCATCATGTAGCTGCATCAGCCCACAGCAGCTAGAGATCCACCTGTATGTTCTCTAAAATACAGTGTTAGCTTGATTCCTACACCAGCGTAAATCAGGCGTGAATCCAGAAGATACTTGCACTGCTGTAATGAATGGCTGTTCAGGTGTGCATCTTACTCTTACTTCTGTGGTCTCACACTGGGATAAATCTTTGATTTCAAAGTCTGGTCCATTGCTTATTAAGTTATAAGAGAAGAGAAAATAGAATATGTCTCAAAACAAAATCAAATCCAACATCTGAGAAACAAGAGATACCGAGCCTTTCATTATGCTATACAAGGTATTTTACAGCACTTTTCAGTATTATATGTAGTTTTTTATAATTTTTGATATAGTGAGACTGATGTTGTTTCCATAAACTGAGCACAGGAAAGCAGTATTAATCTCATGCTCCTCTTCTTTTCAGAGAAAGCGTAAGGTCATTTTTGTCTCCACAACTCTGGCAGAGCAGAACTGCAGTGAGAAGCCAATTCTAATAACACTTTATAGAGGTAATAGAAGAGGAAGAAAATGGGAAGAAGAGAAAGTAGAGAACAGTAACAAAAATTATAACTTCATCTGATGAAACCCAGCAATTGGAGGATTTTCCACTCTCTTTTATTAAGCACTTTTTAATTAAAGCAACCGCAATAAACCCCACACTGATCATCAACATGACACTGACCAATATATCATTGTAGCCCAAATTAAACACTCTAAAAGGTTACATTCTGACTTTGATTTTGGGATAATACAGGAAGGTTGGCCCCGATACAAAAACACATGGTGCTCATAAATCTTCCATGGATTCTGGCTCTGTTGTATGAATTCAAGTCTTTTAAATTGTTCTATGTATTTGCTGACCTTAAAACAGGATTTTGATGCAAATTCTGACCTACTCTTTAGCATGTGAAGGAGTCCAGAATTGGTCAAATGTTAGAGCAGCTAGGCTGTATCTAGGGTGATTTCATCTAGATGGCCTGGCTACCAAATGAGAAAATCCTTGGAAACAGGGTTTCTGATCTAATAGAGCCCTTTGGCAGTTTTTGAGTTGGTATTAACAAGCCTTGGACTCAGTGCCTGTGGCCTCCAGTGTTTCTGCAGTGCTGTAGGAGAGGAAAATGGAAACAGGCCAAGATTTGTTCTGACTAAGAAAGTTAAAAAACCCAGATTGTATAGGTAGAATAAAGCAGGGCTGGACTGGTAGAGGTGGAGTTGAGGATAATTACTTGTTCTTTAGGTGTTATCACCTCCCCAGGCTCTCATCTTTGCCTGATAGCAGAGGATGTAAGGCTTGGAAAAGCTCTCCTGCTTCCCCGAAGCCTTGCCCACACTTTGTGCAGATGCAGCCGTGGCAGCGGCGGAGCAGAGCAGGACCCCAGCTGGGCTGGACACTCCTCGTGTCGCTCCCCACTACTTCTCCTGAAGGAGAGAAGTAAGAAGGGTATGGGCAAACAGAAAGAAGTGCCATGGGCAACCTCCTGAGAACCTCCCCCGGACAGGTAGTGATCACAGCGGTCTCACTGCTGTTGAGTGCGAGAGGTTTGCCGCCTCAGGTGTGTGAGCAGCAAAGCTTACAAGAATTTGCAGCCCATACGGGACAGGACTTCTTCTCCAGAATGGAGCACCTGCAACTCCCTCATGGAGGAATGGGAGTGGGGACAGAGCTGAGGGCAGCAGAGACATGCTATTCCAGCTTCAAGACAATGTAAAAAAGCTGAAAGTAAACCCAAAATTCCCTTGAGAAGTATATACCAATTCAGCCCTACCACAGGTTGTTTCCCCTACTCTGACCACGGGAATGTGATTTGCTTTTTCTGGTGACTTTGCTCTTCCAAGCCAGAGGGTCATGTTGACCTTTATTTCAGTAATCAGTTTCTATAACGAGCACACTTTAAGCACATGCACACGTGGAGAAAATTAAGTGAGGCTATGCTACTATGTTTGTATTTAGACATCCCAGAGGCACAAAGCAAGTTGCTGATTTTCTGTGAAAATTCTCTTTCCAGACAAACCTATCTGCATCTGTTGCACAGTGAATGATTCAGACCACAGTCCTGCAAGCGATAGCCACCCCTGCCTGTTTAGCAGGGCTCGCACAAAGCCGCAGCTTGTAACAGTGATTGCAGTCCACTCAGGGGAAATCGCCTTTACGCTTTCTATTTGCTTTTTCAATAAGGGAAAGATTTAAGAAAAAAGGAACACAGGCAGTGCTCCCTGCGACTTCTTCATTTGTTATCAAATGCATGTCTGTAGCAGGCTGTGGAGAGCCGAACCTTGTGAAAAATCTGCCCAAGAGCATAAAAGCAAAGGGTTCCTAGGACTGCTCTTTCAACATGAAAGAAAAAACTTTAATGAAGAGTTTCTTTAGGAAAAGACTCTCCTTTTCAGAGCCTGAGAGCTGGTGGAGACATGATTACAGTTCCCCGGCTCTGCTCTTTCTTTAGATCAAAGTTGAAAGTAATTAGACATCATAAATTGTTGTTACCACTTTTCTTCTATTGTTTCTGCTTATGAGCGCACAAGGGTTCAGCCACACCTTAAATTAAAAAAATAAAACAAACCACTTCTTATTTTTTTTAATGGGGATTTGGATATAAGGGATAGGAACCGAAAACCCTGTGGGCTAAAGCTGATGGAGAATTTGAATATAATGTCCCTTGTTCTGTGGATTCAGATGCAAAACTCCCCTGAATATATTAGATTACAGCCCTGGCCAAGTCTTCAAAGTGAGTTTCACAGCATGCAAGGACAAGTGTGCTTTAGGCTGACTGCTGTCACAGGGACAAACCCCATCCAATTATACTCTGAGGAAAATCAAATAAATTGATAAGCACTTAAATAGGAACAAGTGCAGAGATTTCCACCCATGGGACCACGTGGATTCACAACTGAAATTGCTCACAACGTGATTTATCTCATCTACTTTTGCAATCTCATAGTTAGCATGTCCCCAAACGTTCACCTTGGCTGTCCCCTCTGCGTGCTCCGTCTGTGGAGAGGGATGGGCACCATCCCCGGCATGGGATGAATGTCCTCTCACAAGTTATTTTCTCTCATTTTTGGCTACAGACACTGCTCTACTTGGAAAATCATAAAGCCTGTGTGTAATCACTTTGCATGGGAGATGCGCAGCCACGTGGCTTCAGCGAGCAGCCATACGACTGGAACGAGAAATTCAGAGATCGCACGCAGGCAAATGTGGTGCAAGCGGCTCACATCAAGCATTCGCAGGACAAATAACACCCTGGCAAGCTCACAGGTTTTGCATCTGGTACCGCTGAGAAAGGGACACACTTGTCAGCAAAACTGCTCATGAAAAATAATTTCAGCAGGAAATGATAATTAATGCTGGAATAATTTTTGAACAAAAAAATTTTCAGCCGTACATGTAGATAGCAATGTTATTTCGCCAATTTCTAACATTGTGTCAAATTTCTCACGCCAGATGAAGTCTGAAAATAGGTTTGCACAGTGAAAGACAGATTTTGTTTTGACCAACCAAATGAAATGTTTTGATTTTTCTGCTTTTCTAGTGTTTTTTTTTAATTGTCTTTCCATTTGTGTGATTAAAATTTCCTCTCAGTCAGAAGGAAACATTAGCCTGGATTCAGATAAACCAGATAGTTAAATATATAATTTGGAATTATTTTAAAGAAAAGGGTTTAGTTCAATAATTTAAAAAGTTTTCAATCAGTCTGGTACACTCAAAATACTGAACGGTGAAACAGCCAAACAAAGGGGAAAATCTGTTGTTTTCATAATTCTACAATTGAATAACAGCACGTCTTGCAGTTTTAGCTAAATGGTTTTCATGCACTATTTTGGTTTCATGTTTTCAGATAAATATCTCTAGTCGCAACTGCATGCTGTGTACACAAATTGTAACTACTTCCAACAGCAATGGGTATCTGATTATGATTCATATGCCGTATGCTTCAAGGAAACATAAGGAAAAAAAGCATTAAAACACATTGTCTTTAATTACTGTTTCTAGTTGTGGCAGTGACATAATTGTGATTTCTGGCAATATAGTGTGAAAAGTGGAATTGTGATTTACATGCACATAAATCATCGAAGGCGGACAAAATGCCTTTCTCTTATCTCTAAGTGGGTCATCACCTGAAATTCTGAACCAACCAAAACCACAGCCCTAAAAAGTTAATGTCTATAGTTTTACGATTATTTCAATTCTAGTTTTTCTTGCTTCCCATATGTCTTGATAGAAGAATGATGATTTGATGCAAATGAAGATTACCAACCATTACTATTTACATATAAAATTGTATTCTTTTTTATAAGAGGAAAAAAGAACTTACAAAATTAATCAATCAAAGAAGAAATTCATTCTTTTTAAAAAAAGGTGGCTAAGTCAGTTTGAGAAGACAAGAGGCTTTGGAAAGCAACCACTTCCCAGTGTCTATTTTCACAAGAATGTCTCTTGTCATTTTGCTCCTGTAAAAAAACATTAAGAAATCACGAAGTTGTGAGGACAAAAAAGTCCTTGAAAGATAAAGCCCATCTTTCAACAAGCATGACTGTCCTCCCTGAACTCCTCCACCACAGCATTACATGGTTTGGTTAGATGATAAAGGAGCTCAAAAAAATAGTTAAATATTACATAGCGATGACAACTGCCTCCAAGTTAATTTTTTTAGGAATTGAAATGGGGGGTGGGGATTCCCTTTGCTTTTTGGTATGGCCATGGCAAAACCACCTTGTCCCTGTAAAGCTGACGGCTGGTTTCTGTTACTGCTGCTCATGCAATGCAGCCCGGTGCACATGGCATACACTCCATCGCCTTCCCGCCCACCCAGCTTATGCCATGGCCAGGAAAATGCTCTAGCAACGCACAAGATAATCTATCTGAAATCAATGCCATGGTCTAGGAGTAATTTGTCATTACATGTTGTGCCTCAGTTCGTGTTGGTTATTGAATTAAAATGAAACTAATATGGTCTTAAGCAAGACTGAACAAACAAGATCATCAAGCAGTTAAAGAGATCATCAGAAACTAATTTTGCATTGTTAAAATTATTGAATTAGGATTATTAAAACTGTTGGCAAAATCCGATCCCTCTATCAGGCTCAATTGTCAGCAGACTCCCAGCACTCATTCAGAAACTGGGAGGCACGCAGCTACTTTAAAAGTGAAATGGCAATGGGTTTTGTCTATTCCTTCCCATCAAACCTTTCTGTATTTGCTAATTCAGTACCAATGAGGCACTGCAGTGAAACTCATTGTGCTTTGCTACCTGGAAGTTTTCTATAGTGAAGATGAAAGAGACGATTCTGGAAATCTTTTTGGGTTCTTTTTTTTTTTTTTTTGTTTAGCAAAAATAAATTAGATTTTTTTTTAAATTTAATATAATAGTAGAGTAGTGATCATATAACACACATATAGTTTTCTAATTGCTTTGCATATCCGGAGCTTTGAAGTCAGTCCATATAAATATCTCTGAGATTTAACAAATACTTCATTTGATTTCTACCCGAGGCAAAACAAACAATTTTATTCTCTAGTGTGGATGTATTCTGCATTGTGCTGCATGCTAGGAAAACCTCAGAAACAAAAATTCATATCCAGCTGCTCTCTCTAGTGCAGAAATTCAAAAAAGAAAATAGAAACAATCTGTAATTCAGAATTTATTGGCAATTTGCTAGCGCACTTATCTGCAACAACACAAGAAACGTGAACAATCAGAGCATAGAGCTGTTTGGTCTGGAGGCCTTAAGAAAAGGATGTTTCAGAATGTGTGAATAAATCGAGGCTATAAAAAAAGCAGCAAAAGCACTAAGCTAAGTAGGACTAGAGCCGTTAACTTGGCAAAGGGAGCAAAGTCAGACTACTCTTCTCCTTGCAAGTAAAGCCACTGCTGGAAGGCTGAAGGGAAAAATCCCAAGCACAGCTGGAGAATAATGGAATTGTATTTTCTTTTTTAAATGAAGCTTCTGTTTTTAAATCATAGTAAATACCTCATCTATAATTCTTTGAGAAATTCTTCTAAAATACAGCTGTGTTCTGAATTTCCCGGGCGTTGGAGCCTAGCCACATTATCCTATTTAAACAGATGTGGTTTGTAAATATACTTACTATGGCACTTTGACTGCATTGTCGGGTGGCTGTGGAGATGAGGCCAGCTGTGTTCCCTCACTGGTTTAGCTCCCCAAACAGATGCTTTCCCTCATGGGAAGGGAACGTCTTGCAAATCACCATCCTTGAGAAGTGCCACCTTGGAAAAACATCGAGACATCCATCACCTTAACATTTTCTTTTCCTACCTGAGAGAAAAACTGTATGAGCATCTAAGTTATGGGACAGATCCAACTCACATCTACTCTAGGCTGAATCAGGGAAAAACTGACTTTAAGCCACCTTGCCGTCATGCAAGGCCAGGCTGGATGGGGCTTGGAGCAACCTGGTCTAGCAGGAGGTGTCCCTGCCCATGGCAGGGGGTTGGAACTAGATGATCTTTAAGGACCCTTCCAACCCAAACCACTCTATGGTTCTGTAAGTGTGGCATATGGCTATTTGAGGAAAATCCTAATGCTGAAGGCTGTTTTTAATTGTTTGACTGTAGAAGGACTGACATGCCAAGACAGACTCAGGCCAATGTGAGAGAGAAACTGGGCTGCGATTTGCATGAAAGGAGAGCAGCAGCGCTGAGGAAACCCTGACTCCCTCTCTGCTTCTCTGCTAAAACCATAAACTGAGCTGGAATCGTCTCAGCTACAGTTTCGGTGAGTTTTAAAGAGCAGCAGGGCTTTGGGCTGGGGGTCCTGCACAAGTCCAGACTACAGCAGAAACGGGGCTCTTGAGACACATTGCACCTGGCTTGCATGCTGCTTGCCCTGCCCGTGACCAGTGGAGGATGATACGTTGACGTCTCCATACTGCACCTTTATTACAGCCCCATCCAACTTGCTCAAAATCAGTCACCAGTTCCAGCTGGCACAAGTGATTCAAGGGTGGCCTAAAATCTGTGTGGCAAGATAAGTGCCTCTTTGGAAAACTGCCCATGGGTTTTTCTTTGGTCTAATCCTGCCTGATGTGTTTGGCACCGTCAGCCACAGAAAACAAGCAGCGCTCATGGATGGCTCTGCTTTGCCCCACCATCCCATAAGACCTCCACTAACAACCTGTGAAAGCAGCCAGGCAGGTAAAAACCTGCTCTATTTACTGAAATAAGCCTTTAGAAAAGATCAAAGCCAGTAAATAATGAGCAAGACATCATGTAACTACTACATACAAGGTAAGTGTCCTCTGGCAAAACCAGGAATGCTAACAACACCCATTGTCATGAGCACCCTGCCACATGGCTGAATTCTCTAAATGATACAGGTAATTATTATAAATGGGAAATGCCACTTGTCAATGTCCTCATCCCACTGAATAAACCACAGTTGTTTACTCCATTTTCTTTTCAGATGGTTAATAAAAATGGTACAGAGGTAAAAAAGTTCTGGTCATTTATTATATTCCTGGTACCAAATTTCCTCTTACTGGATTTTATTTAATCAACTGTAATTTTTCTTAGCAAATCTTAACCTGTTCACATTAGAAACTCTTCCAAATTAATTAACATAAAATTTCCTTCTTATTCTTGAATAATCGAACTCTCACATTCCCCCTACAGGTGTCCACACGGAGACCAGCGGTGGTCTCTGTCTTTCAGATGCTCTTCCACGTCCAGTGATAGGGGAAAGGACACTTAATCATGCTGTTCTCTTAGCCTGAGATTTTTTACAGAGCCCGGCCTTTAAGAAAATCTTGAAAATAGTGCAAAACTATTGTCTTCCTGGCTAGAAGTCAAAAAAAGTCTTCTGCTGTGAAGAGACTGAGCACAAAAAGTAAGCCAAAGGTACAGGAGAAAATTTTAAAATACCCTGGTCCATCCAAACTCCCTTTCAAAACAGTTTCAGCCACTCTTTCATTTATCTTCATTTCATTCTCAGCTTGACAACTGACTCTGTGGTGCACCCCAACCCCAGCCATGATGAACTCCACCAGCCTACTCACCCCTCCTCCCTGCTCTGCAGTGGTGTTCTCAGCTGCACACCATTTCCTGCATCATCTCAGACTTCTTTTGCACCTTGGCAAACAGATAGCATCTGGCCCAACGCAGATTTTCCTGCTGGAGCACACAGGCAGGTTTGCAATGCAAGGATCATTTGGCTCCACTACGATACTGGCAGGCTTGACAATGACTAAGCTATAACCAACTACATTTTGGCAGAAGGGGGGGGGGGGAGGAGAGTAAACCACTATTCTGGGCATGGGGGACATTAACCCAGTAGGAACTGTGCTTCTGTGGTTCCCATCCAAAGACCTGAAGAAGGAAAGTGAAGGTGGGGTTTCAGTAGGGCATTCAATTCACTGCCTGCGCAATTGTATCGCTCCTATGACTGCGCATAGAGAGCCAGTGAATGCAAACGCAAACCTTCCCAGTGAATTCAGTCAGCTTTGGCCGAGATATCAGAGGCCCAAGTACAGAACTTTAAGCTATTCTGATGTGAAAAAAGTGTCAAAACCAGGTTTTTAAACCTGGAAGTCTGAGCACACAGCAAACAATCTGCTCAAAACGTAATTGTAGCTTGATTTATTTTTTTTAAACCATTCCAACTTTGTCATCATCCCAACGTGAATAATTTCCTTTTGGTTAGGAATATTTTGAATACAAGCAAGGGACAGTTGAAAACAAAGACTCAAAAGGGAACTTGTGCTCATCCACAAAATGAGAGAACTGAAAAGTAGGAAGGGGCAGAGTTGGTGGGTAACTTATCTGAAAACTGAGCTCAGGGTGGCATGGAGTCCTGTGGTGCAGGAGCCTAGGCTCAGTGACCAGCTGACCCCTTCTTGTTTTAACAGCCACCTGCTGGCCTGGGAGTAGGTCCGTAATTTACCTCTCTTTAATTTTTGCTATTGTAAAGGTAAACACCTATTTTAAGCTCCAGGCTCCTTCAGTCAGTGGAGGGAGATGAGCATCTCCTAAAGGCAACTCATCATGCCTGAAGGTAAGCATGTCTAAGAAACAAGAGATAAATAGCCATGGAGCAAAGCTGAGTGTCCAGCTTAGGTGGGACACCTGATTTTAGGCAGATACACCAGAAAAGATGAATCCTTCTAGTTGAATGCAAATTTATTTATGTGTCTGCTTTTTTTGGGTAGTCATTTTGGTACAGAAATGTTAGCTGTTCGCTCTGACTTGAACTGTTTGGCATTTCCAAGTGACAGAAACCCCTGCTTGCATCACTCTGCCACCCAGTTAACATTGTACACCTCATCCTTCCTTCTGCGCTAATGACACAAAGCTTAAGAAGAGAAATCCATTTTCTCTAAAACAGGAAACCAGAATGTTTGATAAACATTTAGCAAGGGGAATGCAGAGTCTGTTTCATAACTATTATATATAGCTTACAATCCTGGCTTCAACTTACACTTGACTTTTGTGGTTGACAGGGGAAGCAGATCCTAAATGCCTGACTGACACATTAAAAGTGGTGGGTCTGTAATACAGGCAACACGACTAAGAGAAAAGGCCCTGTTGTTTGCTTAAGATCCCTGGGTACTTGGTTTTAAAGCCCATTTGGAGCCAAGCGACAAGAATCTTTAAAACTGCAAAGCCAAAAATAGCTCCAACATCCCAATTAAAATACACTGCAGATAATTTCTTGTGGCAAAATTATGGAATGCAGCCTAGAGAAAGAAAAGCAAACTCTGATGAGGACTCCTGCGCCTCCTGGATGTAGCACTGCATTACCTTATTTCTTTAATTTTGATGTTACCTCTTCCCCTTCCCAGGGATTTTACCTTGAACAAGCCCTTGTGCAAGTTTTTTTCAGTGAAAGAAGTTTGTGGTTTCTTTCATGTTGTTCCATACACTGAACACCCCTGTTGTTCTGATCCCGTGGTCCATTCCTCCCCTCACTGCATCCCTTGTATAAGGTTTTGATAGGATTTCTAGCTCTCACCTTCTCTGGAATTCATATGGTGGATTTCAGTCCATGCAATAGACATTTGAGCATTACAGGATTGTTGATCCTTTCAGGACTGTTGATCTATCTGACCCCTAGAGCCACGATCTTTTTCCTTGATAACATCCAGCACTCAAGAAGTTCACAACCTAAAAAGAGGGATTTTTGTTTGCATGTCTCTGATTTAGTGGTTGGGGGGTTTTGGGGTTCTTTTTTGTTGTTGCACAGCTGAATGCCTAGAAATGAAAGAGCCAGAAATGAGTACAGACACTTAATTGTTAGCAACATGATTAGCAGCACACCAATGGGATGTTCTGGGTCTTTGCAGCTGCTGCATGGGCCCAATGAAGAAACACAACCTGAATCTTCCTGCACCAGTTGCTTTGCCCCATGGGGACTTTTTGCACCTTAGAGAGACACCCTCCCTGTGCATCCTTAACATTGCATACCCTCGGTAGGCTATTCCCAATATCCCTATTAGACATTCTGTATCTTCACAGCAATTAAGGGACCACAGATGAAAGTGCTAATAAGAAATAATAGTAAAAAGATCTGTTATTTGAGCTCCTTGGAAGAAGCTGTGAGCTGGAGTGTGGTTCCCTAGTGGCTACTTCTTCAAGTTTGAAAATAAAGAAGGTATTTTCAAAACCTTGTTGCTCAGTTGTTACAGTTACTGCCATTATTCCTAACCATAGCAGTTAGAAATTAGGTTTCATAAAGAACAGAGATACATGATAAGGTTTCCAAGAAGATATATGCAAATCAAAAGAATATTAAAAAAAAAGATCTGAACAATGAAATGAGGAAGCACCAAGTGGAAGATCCATGGCAGGGTATTTTAGCGTCATTCTCCCAGAGACTCCTGGGCATTATCCCTGTCAGGGAGCTTTGGGTACACGTGTTTACTTTACCAGATCACTGCACTGAGAGCTTGAAAGCTGACACTGAAATCTTGAAGATCTGGAAAAGTACACAACAAGAAAACTCATTGTGCAGAAGGCTGGTGGTTCTTTCTTTTCTTGACTCCTTTTCCTCCTTGCTTAAGGAAACCTAAAACATAGTCGTGGTGACACAGAGAGCAAGTGAAGCAACCATCCCCTGCTCCTCCTATGCCACGTCATGCCCAGGGATGCAGGAGCCAAGCTGTGAGCTGTGCTGATGGTGCTTTCCAGCCAGGCAGGTACCGTGAAAGGAGTTTGCAAGCAAATTTGCAACCTGAAGGATTTTCTCCAAACAAAGACAGTGGGAGGAAGGACTTGTGCTCACTCACGCAGCCTGTTGCGGCAAACCAGCCTTTGCAGAGCCAAACGTGGCTGGAACAACTAGGCTTCAGCAGGCAGGGGATGAAAACCAAGGAATTGCCGCTGCAGTCTGGAAAGACCTTTTCTCTCTGAAAAGTCAGCAAGGTAATGGAAGGGTCTGGCCTTTAATAAAGGCGCTGAAGTAATCGCCTTGGCAATAGATACGGTGTTGATGTCACCGGCCAATGCAGTCTCATGCATGACAGCTCGACGAAGCGATGTGCAAATTTCCTGTCACCCAGGGAGAGTCAGATGAGGCAGGGCTGTGCTGGGCTGGGCTGCGCCATGTCTGGAGCACAAGGTTCTGCCCAGCCAAATGGGCTGTGAAGGAAACCCATCATCTGGGCTGTGATTTTGGAAGGAGTTTGAATTATGTGCTCAAGCCTATAAGACTTCAAGTGGTATGGCTTCTACAAACAGGGGCTAATCAAGTGTCTCCAGGTATTTGTTCTTTGTATTGCAATGCCATGCAGAGCCTCCATTGACTCAGGGGAATTTAATTTGTCTCTATTATATACGTGTGTGTCTTGCTCACACACAACCTTTCTGAAAAGAGCTGTAAATGACTTTTTATGAAAAATAGGCACTCACATATGTATTATTACCTTTTGTGTCTAAGAAAAATGAGCCTTTTCATTTAATTTGCTCCAATTTCTCCTTTCAGTCCTCCCAATTACAGACCTGTAGACTGCAATTATTGTATGTTTTATCTGCTCTCACAAAAAGGTAGAAGAAATCAGTAACACAAGTGTCAGCAATGCTGGTGTGGGATAAGTCGAAGCTCTGCTCTCAACAATCAGAAATATATTATCAGATCAGCCATTTCTAATTTTTTGGTGGCAGCAAGGGGGGACATGGATCTGGACCAGCTTTGCACTAACATCATTATTTTTAAAATACAAACACTCCTGCTACTGTAACCTGCGTACAGCATAACTTTGGTCTACTTTCTGGCTCTCTACACCCGCCTGCTGACCAAACCACACTTGGTAAGTAAACGTAATGATCTTCTTTGGCCCTGGTGAGGTTTGTTGGCTGGTTAGTTGGCTGGTTGGTTGGTAGGTTCTTCTGCCCCCTAAAACAGCCCCTCATCTGGCTCAGATCAGTGTTGCTCTATAGACATTATTTGAGCATGGTGAGTTTGGTTCTGCTGAGATTCATCCTCTTATAGCCTTGGAAATGAGAGTGGTTCAAGGCTATACAGCCACTGGTCAGTAACCTACAGGGCATCACAACACTTTTTTCATGTTACTTTGAGCTTCATCCACAGACAGCGGTGCTATACCAGCACTAATTAGTCTTTGAAACTTCTAGGGTAAATTCAGAAAGTCAGCTTTTTACTCCAAGTAAACTTGAAAAAGGTTTATTTCACACTTAAATTTCAGCTATTGATTAGGCTCGCCACATCAATAGACTAGAGATATTATAAAGCACCGACAAAAAAAGAGGGAAAAAAATTTTTTTAAACTTCATTCCAGTTTGCCATTGTGTTACTCAGGAAGACCTTGGCAGCTACCAGATTGTCAGAGGTGGGGTTTTCTAGTCTCGAGACAGTAACTTACTAGGGAGAAACTGAACCAAGCAGAGCCAAGAACATTGTCTATGCTCAAAGTCTCGGAGCAGCGAAGAATATCCCGTCCATTTAATTGAAGAGACTGGGTGCCTCTGTGCTGGCAGAGTCCCGCCCGAGCTGCTAGCAATCCTTTTAGACACTGTAGGCACCGAAAGCGAATGCACTGAAGGTCAAGGTATTATGTGTGTCTTTTAAAACGTGACTAATAAAGAAATTGGGACTTTTGCAACTGGTTTGGCAGGGAGGACGAAAGGCTTTGTAAAAAGCTGCATTGTTATTGACATACCTGCCAAGATTTCACAAGTCCTACCTTCAGTGCAATTTCCCACTTGAATCCTCTGGCCTTCCACGAAAGGTAGGAGAGGAAGGGATCGAGCAAATCGGGGGAGAGCCGGCAGGCGTGAGAGACTGGGAAGGAGAGAGAGCAAAAGAAGAAGAAATTACTGGTAAGGTTTTCCAGGAATTCATGCTGCCCCTGTCATGGTACTAAAGCACATCAGGTTAGTCAAGAGAAAAGGCATGATGGGAAACTGGCCAAAATTGTCTATTTCAGAAATGCAAAGATTGAGCAGTTCTGGAGAGGGGAGAGATGGCACAGTACAAGAATTCACAGGGAGGAGAGAGTGCTTCTCATTGTGCAAGGGAGTGTGTGAGACAGTTCAGATGCTGTCACATTGCTGAGAAATATTAGAGCTGGCAACACCTCGAGCACCTTTGAAGTCCTCTGTCAGGAGCAACCTTCTGGAGGAGCTTGACTGAAAAAGGGGTTTACTACAGTAGCTGTGGCCCAAAGTAAAATGGCTTGGAAGACAATCATTGTTTCATGGGAAATTGATAGAAAAAGGACTCATTAATTTTCCTTAAGTTTTATGGGGTTTTTTTCAAGAGAACCTATAGACTACATCAGCACCTCTTTCCATTTCCATTTTTCACCTAAATTTTCTCCCTTATTTCCTGTTCCATCTTTGTTTCATCTTGTTAAAGGCATACAATAGGAAATGGAAAACATGGAATATAGAAAAAAGAAGGGGTGAAGAAGAAAAAGAAGGGTATATTTTTTTTAATATGATCAACTTTTGCCTACATCATGTAAACTATATTTTCCACATACATTTCTTACAAGCTCTTTGCTGTAACAAAGAAATAATAATGATCTGGAGCTCTGTGGCCTGTTCAGCTCCTAAGACAGGCCTGGGATTTGCTGGGGGGTTAATTTTGGGAGCAATATTTGCAGTCTTCCAGATGAAGTGGGCACTTTAAGGAGCTCCCTCAGAATCCCTCGGTGACTATGTGACCCATCTGTAGGACACACAGGGAGAGAAACTTGGGTCCAGCTTTGTAAGAATTGGTTAAGAACCTCTCGCTGGATAAAAGAAGAAAACCCTGCCGTGATCACTCCCAGGAGGTAATTTAAGTTAACTAGGCAATTCTGGCCAGTATTCAAGCAGGAAGGGATGTGAGTCCTCTCAACCTTTCTTTGAAGTTATAGATATGTATGAACGTACTGAGAACATCTTTGATAGGCTCACAGCTTTTGAAAATTGAAGTTTTTGTAATCACACTTTAAAACCTTTTTGAAAATAATCATCCCATCAAAGTGTCCTTTTATGGCTTCTCATGTCAGGCTGGGTCAGCAGCATCACACTGTGGCATGTAGCGTGGCATTAAATCAGAGAGTGGTGTACCTTAACTGCAGGGATCAAATATTAAGCAGGGGAAAGAAATACATGGCGCTGCACTGTGCTGACCCTTTTATTCCTATGTATATATCGATTGCTCAACCTGGCCAGCCTTCTCTCCTGGTCCCCAGCACATCCTGCCTGATGAGTGCTGGAGCAGGTGAAAGGCATGGCCTTTAGAAAGCCAGAATTTTAACAAGAAAAAAATCAGGATAATTTGCAGAAAACCTCCCACACAGGCTCCTGGCCACACAGCAGAGCATGCTGCGAAGGGTGAGTGCTTCAACAGCCTTTACTTTCTCCTTGAAGACAAGGAGCTAATGAAGGCTGGCGGCCAGAAGGGACCAGAGGGACAGACCCCCACGATGGGAAGGGTTCTCATGGTTTTTAGGATGTGGAACAATTCAGATATTCACTAAAGCAACTTTTCATAGCTGAGCAGTCCAAATCTCAATAGCTGGGCCTGTTTTATCAATCTTTGACGAACTACACCAGTTTTCACCACACCAGGTTTTTATCATAGTTTTATTTGCAAATTTCATGTTCTGAAACTGTTCCTAATTTTCTATATTTCTTTTCTCTCTGCCCCTGACTTCACGGTTATTGACTTTCTTCCCTCTCCTTCGTAGCATGTCAAATTTTTTTCTTGTGTTTCTCTATTTCAGTAGCTAGCTCCTGAGAAAAGCAATGACTTCTCACTGTCTGGAGCAATAACAATTGTTGGGAAGTATTCATATCCCAGTGTTTAAGGCCCTCAAATATGTTTACATGACCCGTTGCCTTGGAGGCCCAGAGAGCAGCTGAGGGGTATGTCCCTACAGCAACACAGACACTGCAAGACCACGCGTGTAGTGCTGGATTTGTAGTCCTGTCCATCAGTATCTCCTCATCACTAAGAGGTCTGTTCCAACCATTGGGCAAGAGGGTCCCAGCCTGGACTGCTTTCCTTTTTTTTTTCCCCATTCCACTTAATTACTTCACAAAGGGGCAGAGCTCCAGCAGGAGTGTCTGAGCACACTTTCCTCCAGAGCAGTCTGAGGACTTGGGGCAAAGGTGCTCACATGGGACACTGGTCTGAGCAGATAGGAACTAAGCCTTCCATTTCTGGTGGCATTTTTTAACTACTTGGATATTAGAAGCTAAAAATGAACAGGAAGGGAGTAGAGGACATAGAGTGTAAACGTATTCAGTCAAGCCAAGACTTCAGGCAACCTAAGAGGACAATGCTTAATTCACAGCTGCTGGGAGGACATAGACATGACACAGGGACTGGGCTGCTCAGCACTGTGAGGATGAAGGCACCTCCAGGCTTGCCCAGGACTGTGCTGTTCCATTCATGGTGTAATTCTGGGTTGGCATGGCTTCAGTGTGAGTCAGGCAAACTTCATCAACTAAATTCATGCTATACCAAGCGTGCTGAACCCAAGGAGCCAGCCTAGGGTAAAGCCAGAAGCAGTTTTACCTTTCTCGAAACCTCTCTGTGTGCCATTTTCTCTGCTCCCCTCTTGCAGCAAAAGGGCTTCT
This sequence comes from Ibycter americanus, assembly GCA_035590275.1. Classification (NCBI taxonomy): domain Eukaryota; kingdom Metazoa; phylum Chordata; class Aves; order Falconiformes; family Falconidae; genus Ibycter; species Ibycter americanus. The sequence goes on from JAVJGI010000063.1 coordinate 26,636,828, forward strand.
TTACCTTGTTTGCAACACTGGAGGGGCAGCAATACTGAGACTTTCAGATATGGACCAGGACCTCAACAGCAAACAGTGGAAACACAGGGCCAGGGAAACACATCTTCGGTCCTTAAATAACATGCCTGCAGGTCTGGGATTGCAGATTCACCTCTGTCCCATGGGCTGCTCCTTCAGAGAAACAAGATTCCTTACGCTTTCAATTTCTCATTTTCTCCCTCTTCATCCAAGATGACACTAATGTACTAATGCTCAGAGCAGGGGAAATTGTTGTTCCCTCCACACGCGCAGCCTGCAGCTTGGTCACAGCTGTGTGAAACATGTATTACACTAATGGAGTTTGCTTGTTTTGGTTTGGTGGGGGTTTTTTTCGGATTGGGTAAATCCACAGTAGGGCTGCATCTGATTTCTAATCCATTAGTCGCCTCTTGACCCTGTTGGAAAATGCCAAGCTATGTTCTCCATCTCCCATCTCCAGTAACTCTCACTTCCAGCTTAAGCCACTTCCAACTTTGCTGTTTTTAGCTGCAGCTGTGCTTTGCATCAACACTTGGCCAGATCCTGGTTCTTCTTGTGCCTGCTCCAGATGGAGCAACTCCTTGGGGACAGATGCAAAAGGTCCTGTAGTTAGGACTGCATGACATGGCCATCAGTGAGAGCAGGAGGTGGCCTTGGGTACCCTCAGTCCTAGTTTTGCAAGTGCTGAAAGTATGGCATCACACAAAACCCTCCACGGGGTTGGTTGCAACCCTGTTTGTTCAGATCTGGTCCAGAACCTTCCACTGAAGGTTTGCTGTGTCCCAGGCATTTAGACTTCTGCATCCAACCTCAGCATGAGAAATTTAAAATTGTTACATCTTCCATTTGCAAATGCACCTAATTGTCAATGAAATGGCAACCTGACAAACTGGCTATTGCTTTACTCCAGCTTTCCACTGCTGTAGTGTCTTTGAAATCCAGTGGAGTGGTTCAGAGGTGAGTGCAATTCATATTATGTAGGATTGCCTTTAGCAGTAAGGGTTAGACTTGTGATCCATTCTCAGCATGCTTTTTCCTACCAAGTATTGCCAAGTGTTAATGTCGTCATTGGAGAGGTCACCAAGAGTTCAGTGTACTCAAGAATCTCATGCTTTATTTCTTGGCTCTATCAGGACAACAACATTGTTTAAATTTAATTGTCTTGAAAAGAAAAAGACAACCATGCCCCTCAGTACAAGATTTCAGGCATATCTGTCAGTTGATAATTACTCTTAACCCATCATGGCCCTTGCGAAATAATCTTGTTCCTCACAGATAACGATCTGTTATAGGAATGATTACGTTATGCTTTCAATAAGAAAGCTCACAAATTGATTTGTTTTCTACTAACCAATCAAAAACTGTAATGCGTCATAAAGCTTGGCTGCAGGAAGGATAACAAAGAGCTGGGTAACACCCACTTCTAGCCTCTAAAAAATTAGCTGTTACAATTTTAATAGCAAACTGTTACTCAATTTCTCCCATGAGCCGTTTTCTCATTTAATTGCTACCTACTTCATGTCTTTTGAGGTCAATCCATGCTTCACCATACCCTCTGTGCCCATAGCGACAAGACATGCTAAAATACGCGTTTTTTCCTTCAGGTCAGTAGAGGACCCACAATACTGAAGAAACACAAGCACAGACCCAGCAGAAAGTGAACAGCTATGCGTAACTCAGTTGTGTAAGTATTTCCTCCTTCCATGGTATGAAAAAGCACAGGTATCAGATGGCTGCTAGAAGAGGAGGCTGCTGAGACCAAGAAGGATGCAGCCCTGATCTTGTTGCTCCCTGCTGGGAAGCACCAGGATCTCTGGCTTTTCCTGCAGCTGCAGCTTTTCATCTTGGGTCTGTGCCCACCACGAGGAACGCTCACCTTTGAGACAGCATAAAAGCAAGTGAGGGAGGGTCTGACCCCCGAGTACGGCTGTCTAGCAGGGCAGGATCCTGGTTTCTGATCCCTCTCCTCAGAGCTGCCTCGATGCTTTCTGCAAGGCTGTCTGTCATCTGCAACAGCACTAAGAGCAAATTTTTTGATCTGCTTAATTAAATGTCACCTTTTCCTTTCCATTCCCTCTGCTCCTTTAGAGCTTCAACTTATTCTTTCCACAGCAGCCCACCAACAGCATCGGTCTGAAGAGGCAGAGGTCTGTTCCACAGTCCGGGGGGGTCTGGGTTGTGCCCCTTCCAGCAGAGCTGGGGTTTGGACTTGGGGACCATAAACTGCTCAGCTGTCGTGTGAAATGAGTGTGGCAGTATGTCACCTCCTGTGATACCCCAGGAAAACATGACCTGCTGCTCCATTTTAAAGCAAGCACAGAAACCAAGGCTTAGGAGAAGGTTATAGGCTTGAGCTGAGCAACAAATGGATACATGCATTTTCCCACAGCCCCATCGGGATAAATCTAAGCCTTGGCTGGTGCAGGATTTAGCCCGCTGGATGCCCTGATAGCTGTCTGACAGAGGTACTTTGCACCCAACACACGCAATTTTCTGTCTTGCACTGAACCGGACCACAGCTCTGGGTCTGGATTCACTCCAGAGCATCCACCTTCCCAGAGCCACAGTTCAGAAACCTGAGTTTCAGGCAGGGAGGCAGCAAAATGTGAGAGGGAGGGCAGACAAAGATAAGTGGACTGCTGAAGTCAAGGGAAACCTTGTAAACAAGTCCTGAAAAGATAAATTATCACTTGCAGATCGAGTAAGGACATGATGTAAAGACACTTGGGGTTCAAGGATAGAAAGAGAAATAAGAATTCATTTCCAAAGTGTTTGGTCAACAGCACTCACAGCTTTGGAAGAGTCCTTCTTTATGAATTACAGAAAAGCCAACAGGTTTTTCAGAAAAACATTTGCCTCTTGAAAACTAGCTGAGTTTTGTCTCTTGACAGCTGCCTGGATGCAATTATTCCCATGAAAACCTGGATTGACAAGACTCTAAACACAACCTTCCATCTACTTAGGGTATGAACCTGATGATGATTAGATCCTACATTTAGGGCATGTGCCATCAATAGGTGAAGTAGCTAGAACATATAATCAAACTAAACGATCAACCATGGTATTGTTTAAGAGCAATGCAATACTTGGATTTACGTGCTGAGATGCCTAGTTAAGGTAGAAAACTGGGAGAAACTGGTACGGATATCAATGAGTAATTAATTCAAGTTTGGTTATATGCAAGGATTTAGAACAAGTTTTTAAAAGTAGTTGAAAACATGGTGATGATGGAAAATGAGATAAAATTAAACAGAATTTTACAAGCACGCTGGACTAGAGTTCTAGGCAAAATATGCCAGAGGTCGAATCCACGTGGTGGTTTTAAAAATATATTTTTTTTAAAGTACCAGATACAAAATTATGGAAGAGAAGATGAGGTGTAGGTTAACACTAAGGTAGGAAAGGAAGAGGCTAGAAAAAGGAAATAGGGTTACGAGAGGAAGTATTTCTTTATAACAAGGCTACTGAAAGAGTTCCTCAGGGGATTTTAATATTTATACTGGTGTGTTGGGCTTGTCCTGGGCAACAAGCTGGGCTGGACTTATAAACAGATCTTTAAACTAGATTTAGCAAGGGAAGGAGATGCAGTCCTAAGCACTAGAGAGGAGTCAGGGCCTGCCAAGGCATTAGAAAATAACAGGGAAACACCTGTGAATTGCTCAAGGGAATTAGGGCAAGCTCCTCCAAAAAGGGCATGTGGCCAATAGCCCAGCTGAAGTGCCTTATACCAACACACGGAGCATGGGAAACAAACAGGAGAAGTTGGTAACCACTGCCCAGATGGAAAACTACCACCTGATTGATCTCAGAGAAACTTGGCAGGATGAATCGCATGGTTGGAGTGCAATGATTGATGGCTATAAACTATTCAGAAGGGATTGGCAAGGAAGAAGAGGTGGGGGAGTTGCCCTCTATGCCAAAAACGGAGTTGATTGCACTTAGCTATCTTAGAAGAACAGCAATGTGCAGGTTGAGAGCTTATGGTTGAGACCCACAGAGAGCAAGCCAACAAAGGAAAATTTATGTTGGGGTCTCCTACAGGCCACCCATGTGAGGAGGGGAGGTTGATGAAGAGTTCTTTCTTCAACTGCAGGAAGAAGCACGCTTGCAGGCCTTGATTCTGACTGGGGACTTCATCCACCTGGACATCTTCTGGAAAAGCAGCACAACACACTGCAAGTAGTCCAGGAAACTACTGGAGTGCGTTGAGGACAACTTCCAAGTACAGGTGATAAAGAGCTCGACCAGAGGAGAGATGCTGCTGGACTTGTTGCTCACTGATGCGGAAGAACTTATTGAAGAGGTCAAGCCTGGAGGTAGCCTGGGCTTCAGCAATCATGCCCTGATTGAATTCTCCATCTTAAGGGGTACAGGATGTGTAAAAAGTAGAGTCAGGACCCTAAACCTCAGAAAGGCAAACTTTTGGCTGCTTAGGCGCTAGTGCATGGGATCTCTTGGGAAACTGCCCTCAAAGGCAAAGGTATGAAAGAGAGCTGGGAAATACTTTAAGACATTTTACCTGGGGCACAAGACTTCTCAATCTCAATGTGCAAGAAGTAGGACAGGGGTGTCAGGAGGCCAGCTTGGCTAAGTCAAGGCCTCTTAGCCAAACTAAAACACAAAAATAAAATGCATAGTCAGTGGCGGCAGAGATATACATCCTGGGGAGATTGTAGGGATATGGTCCCAGAGTGCAGGGAAGGGATAAGGAAAGCCAAGGCACAGCTGGAGCTGAACTTGGGATTGTTGGGGTTGTTTAGCCTAGAGAAGAAAAAGCTCCAAGGAGATCTTACAGTGGTATTCCAGTACTTAAAACAGGCCTACAGGAAAGATGGGGAGGAACTACCAAGGAGTGTAGTGATAGGACAAGGGCTAATCGTTTTAAACTGAAAAAGGGTAGATTTAGATGAGATAGGAGGAAGAAATTCTTCACTGTGAGGGTGGCGAGGTGCTGGCACAGGCTGCTCAGAGCAGCTGTAGGTGCCCCATCCCTGGCAGTGTTCAAGGCCAGGCTGGATGGGGCTTGGAGCCACCTGGTGTAGTGGAAGGTGGCCCTGCCCATGGCAGCGGGTTGGAACTAGGTGGTCTTTTTGGTACCTTCCAAACCAAACCATTCTGTGATCTAAATTAGTAGTGTTCCCATTAAATCTGTTGGAGCATCACCAGCTCTGAGTAAAGCAGGAATACCTAGACAAAGAACTGGATGACCTTAAGGTCTAGAGAAAAGTAAATCAACACAATCATTACACTGACATACAGTAACACATTTGAAGAGACAGCAGAACACTGTGCAAGCACAATGCTCAGGGAAGAATACATGTCACACCTGATGCTCACAGTTAGCAGGAATGGAAATGACATCTAGCCACTAACGTGGCAAGGCTGGAAGAAAAATAAATTCAGTTCTATGATATGTGGAGACAAATAATTCCAGTGAAGATCACCCAGATGCCAATGAAACAGGCCTAGGTGAGACTTCATCTCTGTGCAGTTCTGGACAAGCTTATTGAAGAAAAAAAAATTGGCACTAGAACAATTCAAGGAGGACTATAAAGGGCATCAGGCACTGGGGATCTCATAAGAGAAGGTGAAGGATGTTTGGGTTTGTTAGGTTTAATAAAGAAAGGCTAAGACAAGATTTCATTGCTTTTTGTAGATGTCTGGGGAGGACAGAAATACACCACAAGTGGAGCAGAGGAACTTCAAGAATTATGCTGGCACAGGAATATGTAGGGGCAAACTGGAACTCATTTCAGTTGGATGTCTGAAGATCTATACTTAGTACAGCGATGCTGAGGATTGGGTCCTCGTTAGGAGACTGAAGGTGAGCTAAATCATTTTATGGAAGGGATAATGTGGCACTGGGGATCAGACTAAAGCAGACTGTAGAGGTTCCCATGGTCCCACTGCAGGGTGGAGAGCCCATTATTGTGTCTGCACAGTCAGGATTCCTTAGGGGTTGTAGAGACTGCTACCTTGAATCATTCTTGCTTCACTGAACTTTTGTCTAACGTCTCTGTTTACTCAGTCCAAACAGACATATAGTAAATACCTCAATAACTAAATCAAGAATCAGTATTCAATAATTTATGACTGCATGCACACTGTATCCTTTCCACATTAGCAAGGTATTTACTCTATGACTATCTTGAGCTGAGTCAACAAGGCTGTTAGGAAACGATGCAGGAAGGCACAATGATACAAATTTTTATAAATGATTAGGTGTTCATCATTACCAGCAGCTACAAATCCACAATAGTGAGCATTACTCTTGCCTGAAAATGGGCAATTTCCTGATAAGAAATCATGCTGAATAAATTACTGTTTTGTTGCCTCTTCCATGAAAATCTGCAATTTATGCTACCACATCCACCAAATGGACAGCCTTCTCTTTTTTTCCATACAGACCTTTGCATTACAGCCTGGGGCATTTCCAAATCCAGTATTTAATCAGGAGATTACCCCTGAGGTGTAAAGACTGCTCTTTAATCTCCAAAACTCAGACAGCTGCTGTGTTAAATACAAGGATACGTCATCCCTTTTTAGTACCTAGTCCTTAAGTCAGACACACTGAGGATGCACTGAAAACAGTCCCTTCTTAATTCTGACATGTAATTTTCAATTCTAGATTCTCCCCTTAGATGTTCGTGCTGAACAGGTTCATCACTCCAGAAGAACAAGATGACCTGGAATAAGCAATCTCCAACCACAACAGCAGAGCATGCTTGCAGAGTATTTAGATTTTAAAACAATACTTTGCAGGGCAGAGATAAATATGTAGAAGAAGGAAGTTATTTCATTTTATTTCAAATCTGGAAAACTTGCCAAACAGCAAGAGGCTTAATAAGCTCGTCTTGTTTAGTTTAACCAAGAGAAGTGGAAGTGATGACTTGATTTGTTTCCTGAGTACCTGCATAAAAGATTTCTTTCAGGTGGGATCTTCCCAGGCTGCCAGACAAAGGCATGAGAAGATCCATGTCTGAAAGCAGAGGCTGGGAGAAACCTGGCAGCAAATACAGACTGCATTATTTGAACAATAAAGCAATTAGTCTGCCGTGTAGTTTACCTGGGCAAGTAGTGAATTCTCAGCCATGTGCAATCACTAAATCAAGGAGGGGAGATTATCTAAAGGAGATGTTTCAGCTCAGTCAGAAAACAAGGGGTTTTCTGGAGCACTCCCATGGGTGCATAGGAGGAGGTCAGACCGGGTCCTAGCAGTTTCCTCTGGCTCTAAGATCTGTAACGCCAATAAAGATTCATTTAAAACTTTGCCTGACCAAGAAAAAAAAAAAAAAAAAAGAGATTGTTCTATTCTGTGAGCAAGATTAGCTCTGCGGTGCTTAAAGTAGCGGTCAGGACACTGCAAGGTTTTGTAGAAGATTTGGGTGAGGTGTCGGAAAAACTGAAATTTTCTTTGAATTTTCCTTTGAATTTTCCAATGCCTTGCTGTGTTGCACTTGACCAAAGTTCTGGTTTCTATTTAATTGATGACTTCCAAGGGGTCTCGTCTGCTGGGACTGGTATTCAGGTATCTGTGAATAATATCACAGCACTCTGAAAAATTTAGAGATGGAGGAGAACGCTTTGGTGACAAAATAACCCTCTCCCTGCTGTGAAAGATTTTGTCTTGGGTCTTTGTCTCAGTTGTGGGTATTTCAGCTATTCCCTATCCTAAGCCATCACTTTGCTACAGCCCACCGATGTCCTGCAACTCAGCTTATCACTAGTAACTTACTAAGACATGACAACTCATGTGCTGCATTCACATGCCTAAGTCTTGAAGACATGCTCTTAATGTAAAGAAATTGCCTTTTTTTTTTTTTTTTGCCTGGCTATCTTGTTTGCTGGACCCTAAACTGCTGCTGGACAGTTTTGATTACTTTTAATAATTTCTTTTCAAGAAAATTCAACATTTGACAATCAAATTTGGACAGTGTTCTTGGGCCGCTGTCTCAGCATTCTTCTAATTCAGAAAACAGGTTTTCAGTCCAAATTCTTATTGGAGATGGAGTCCAGTTTAAGCTCCCTTTCCAGTTAGCAATCCTCTGCCTCCGTTCTGGTAGAGCCCAACACGAAACAGGGATACTTGGCTGGCTTTTTGCAGGACTGATTCTTCCGAGCTGCCCGTATGCTGTAAGACTTGACTGTCCTTCATCAACAGCCACATGGATACAGGCCAAGGGCCTCACAGCAAACACCTTCCCAGGAAAATAAAGATCACAGCTCTTGGTCTGTGATGGACTTCTCAAATGCTGTCTCTGACATTGTGTTTGATAATGCTTAGGGGAAAAAAAAAAAGACGAAAAATTAGGTTTCATTCCCTGCAGGAAACTCAGTACAGCAGCACCTGAGTTATAACACAACAGCACTATGCCACTTAAATCATGGTTTTAAGAGGCTGCTGATCAACCTCAGAAACTTATACACCTCCATTCTTTGGCTCCTGAAGCATCTCAGCTCCTCATAATCTTTGACAGATTTAAGGTAATAGTGTGGCTTGCTATGAATTGTCCCCATTTTACAGAGAAAAATATGAGTGACAATGAAACTGAGGGCCTAATTTTTCAGCCATGATAGAGGTCACCTAGTTCACCTCCTTGCACAAAGGCTGTTTCAGCTCTTCACAAACTGTCGCGGCTGGTGTCACCCAGACCCATGCTCAGACACCTCTGTGGATGGAGGGAGATGCTCCCTCCTCCCCAGGCAGCCTACTCCACTGCTAACCCACTGGATTCTGGAGACTGATCCCTCTCTCCCTTACTACAGTTTGTACTCATATCTGCTTGCACTGGATATGGAAGTGAATATTTCCTCTTTGCAGCAGTATTTTAAACATTTAAGCTCTCATATATCTCCTTTCTGCCTTCTGTTCTCTGAACTAAACAACCCCAGCTCCTTCAATCTTCATGTTTTCTGGATTCCTAGTCATTTTTATTTTTTTTCCCTGGACTATCTCCCATTATTTCATGCCTTTTTTGCTTCCTGGGGCCCATACCTGGACAGCTGAGACTTCTCCATAATTGTTCAGAAAGAAGGGTTTATTACACAGTACTCCAGTACACACATCCCAGGATGATTTCATTTTTTTTTCATAGCAGTCTGAGGTTTCCTCCTCTGATTCTTTGCAGACTCTTCATTCAGCTGTCCGCAGCTTGTATACAAGCAATTGCTTGTTCCAAAATGTAAACGATCTCCAGTTTGTCCAGATCGTTTGTACTTAAAAAGTGTCTCTCAAACCACCTTCCATTCTGGCACTGAGGATATCAGGTTCATTCCAGTTTCTCCAACATTCACCCTCATTCCAGTTTCTCCACCTTGTTCCAGTTTCTCCAGTATATCTCAAGAAATGCAAATTATCTGACCCATGGTTTCACTTCCCTTCCCTGCCTCTTTCTAAATACAGCAATACTTTTTGACCTTTCAAAGCCTTTTGCCCTGTCTCCCATGCTGCGCGCAGAAGGAAGGTGCTAACGGCTGAAAAAAACTTTGATGCTGTTCCTGCTGGGTCCATCAATGTTCTCAGATAAATTTCAGCAGCCCCTCTCAGTATTTAAAATGCTTAAGTGCTTGATGATGATTCATATTGTGTTTTTGGAACTCTCTATAGGACAATTTTAAGGGAATTTAGATGTTAAGGTTTCTGGAAACTAAACATAATCAAGTCTCTTTCTAGGCCACTAAGAAGCCTTGAAAATTCCACCAGGACCCAAAATCTTCAAGATGTTTAGGACCCTACAAGTGTAATTGAGGACTTAGGACCCAGGGGATGGACAACAAAAAGGATTGTTATGTTCCCTGTCCCTATCCAGACCTAGCCGTAGGCACCTACCTTTAGGTGCCTAAATGACTTTCACAGACTGGTCCCAGGCAGGACAGGCAGACCACAGGCAAACATGGAATAAAACATCATTCTCTCAAGCCCAACAGCAACCTGGAAAGTTTTGTACTACTCTCTCCTCTCAGAAGGCTGTGTTTTCTGTGGACCTTTTGAGCACAAAGATTGCCTGAGTCTGGTAAAATGCAATTTTTTTAGTTTATGATAAATCTAACTAGATACAGCTAAAGCACAGCGGTCACATGGATATCTAACAGCTCAGTAAATCTGATTCTGTCCCAGCCTGTCCTCACTGTCAACCCTTGCCACAAAGAAGCACACAACTTAAATAAAGCTGGGAGAAAGGAAGGGTTATGGTGTCATTTTTCCAGCTAGAGATTCAGTGCAAAGAGTGATTACGGTCCATTGATGTGTAGCTTAACGTGCTGCTTAACAGAAGTGGTTTTTCCCAAAGCCATGTTCCAAATATGTGGAAAAGCTGATTTTGAACCCACATCACTGAAGAACAGCTGAGGGATACCACTGCAGCATCACCAACCATCTTTTTCTGCATACAGCCCAATTTCAGTGATTGCAAACATAGACTCAATTTTGATGTATTTAAGTGGCAACGGAAGTGGGATTTCACTTCCCCCCTTTTAGAGTTTTTTATTCACAATGCAGTTTACTGTAGGAAAAATTAAACATATAATTAACGTCAAATCAGCTCGGCTGATTTATATATTTTGCATACGTTCAACAGAAACTGGTACTGTGTGTGAACACCCACTTCCTGAAACAGCACAGTTTTATTTCTGCATGAACAGAACTGTCATATCTTCTTATTTATTTTCTTAACTTAGATGAAATGTGATCCAGTGAGTCAAATGCCAGTTGTGCTAGTTTATTTTTTAGTGTTTCAGGGGTACAGTCACAACTCTCTAACAGCTTACACCATTTTTGCTCAGCTATAGCTTACTGCCTCAACAGGAGATGGTCCTGAGAAACTCTGAGGACCTCCAGTATTAATAACAACAGAAATGCAGCTGATGCATTTAGCTGATGGCATCTCTATGGCTAATATTCCATTCAGACTGACAAACTGGATGGTCCAGCTGAACCTCTGCATCTTTAGTAGCTGTCACTCTTGGCATCAACTCAGTGCCTGGTTTTGTTCCCTGTTTTAAAGGAGCGTTTAATATCTAGCAAAGATTTGCAAGTATTAGTAGCCTACAACTCTCTGTAAGTGAACCATGTGCTGCTCTTGTTCATCAAGTGGCAGATCTCACGGGGAGATATTAACAGGAGAGCTGGGGGTAGGATACAGTATGCTGAGGTGCTGCCCCATGTTCTGAACATTATATTTCACGGAAGGAAGGTTTAAGACCCTGGAAAGCATTTGCAGGAGATAAGTGTTTAGCCATCCAGCAAGCATGAACTGTTCAGACAGGTAGAGAGGACAGATATAGGGAATGGGTGGATGATAACATAAGTAAAATGGGTCTAAATGTGAGGGCAATCAATTTTTCTCCACCAGTTTAGGAAGACATTTAATTATCACTTCCAAGATTTCATTTGGCTTTTAGAGAAACACCTTTAACTGGAATGCCAATGAAGCAGGGAACTGAAGAGTCCTCTCTGGTGAGCATCTGCAAGAACATGAGATGAACAGTCTGCCCTGGGAGCAGAGCAGGAATAAGGGATATTTTCCCTCAGTGCAGAGATTTGATGTAGCCAGTCATTTTAGCTTCCTTCTTACATTTCTGTGATTTCCACTACTGAATGAACCTGTTGATCTCCTGCTATACAAAGGGGCCCTGGAGGCTCCAGGTGGATCAGAGGTTTTATTTATTACATGCTACACAAATACAAATCAGGAATCAATTCCTGCACAGAAAAGCTCTCTTTGAAAACCTGAGAATTGCTTTAAAAGAAGCTAAATAGCCTCAGTAGAGCTGCCAGTCATCTGGGTCTCCCTGCTGATTGTTTCTTTTCAAATTTGTTTTATTGTCCAGAACAATCATTCAGAAAAAAAGAAAAAAAAAAAAAAGTCAGAGAAATTGTTCCTTTGTCAGGATTTGCAGTTACCCGGCTCTCTGCTAGGAGATCTTCACGCCCAGAAGTTTCAGAAGTTACTTCTGCCCATGCTGTTGGACCAGTCTCAGTGTGTAAAGTCCAGGAACTCTAAAGTGCAATGCACTCATTGCATACCTGGGAGAAATCTGTGCACAGCATCTGCAGCAGGTTGAACAGAGCAGGGCACGTGAGAGCCACTATACGCGTGTTGTACAGCTCATGTGGTCTGCTTCTGCACAGGGTTTCTGGGAGTCAACAACTGGGTGCCTTCAACTTAATCCAATAGATTTCCACTGTTGATACCAATATCAGAACTTGGAACAGAAATCAGGTCTCCTTGTGGTTTATATAGTGCCTGAATTGCAAGATTACCTGCATTCTCCCGAGAGATTTAACTATATTAAACTATCACTGGGTTTTGCTCAAAATAAAATCAGGATTGTGGGACAAGTCAGCCTGCTGATAAACAGTGCTTCTTCCTTAACTGCTGTTGTAATTGTCATGACATTGCACTGGATAATGCAAAGCGCGATGGGTCTTTCTTGCTTGTCATAGTATTGGAAAGATGCACGAACTTTTGTGAAAAAAGTTTGTAAAATAAACTTTTATGTATGGGGATCAACAATTCTGAAAACATTTCTCAGAAGTGACATTTGAATTCCACAAATACTTCCCATGGTTAACTACAACTATGCTACTTAGAGGAAGACTCAAACTACTGTGACACTCATTTCCAAAGAGTATTCCTGAGATAATCTGCAGAATAACTCACAGTTTATTTCATAAACTACAAATCAGAAGTCATACACAATATTTAATGAGTGCACGTGGGACTGGCACAACTCTCTTGCATGAAATGTCTCCCACTATGTAATAAAATGAAAATCACCCTTTTCAATCTCTCTCCAATGAGATGTAATAGCATTCCCTATTGTCAAGCCAGTTATAAATTTAGCTTTTGCATCTCAAAGTACAGAGAAATTGTTCCTTTTCTGCTTCAGAATAAAAGGTGGCCTTTGATGAACCATAAGAGCTGCCATAATGTACCCCCTTGCCCCATTTCTGAAGCCAGGTTGGAAAAGATAACAGGATGTAACAGACCATTTGCATTGCACTCCCATCCATACAAAATATTTCCTTTAAATGAAGTAGCCAAAGAGATGCTGCAGGGAAATGTAGTCTTAGAAACAATTTCAGCCAAGACATTTTAAGCACAGATTGTGCCTAAAAAACCACTCCAGCTGTACTGAAAATGACCCTAGAAACATTTAGTTTGAGCAACAAGAACACAGTGTAAATTTGACTCAGCAGAAACCCCTTAAAGTCAGGCTTTATTTTTTCCAAACTAAAAGAGATTGAGGACTTTCCTGTCTTTGACTAATGGAAAAAGCTCCAGGTTCCCTATGGAAATAATTATTGCAGGGCAGCAACTGAGCAAGTCGCACTATGAGTAACTGAAGACAAAGATATCCTATTTAACTCTCCAGTCTTCCACAGAATGTTAAATACGAAAGTCCACAGCAAGCCAAAGATTTTCTGAAGGGTTACCATTTTCAGGCTTTTGTTAAGGCTTTTGAGGTCTCTTCAGGGTCTTCAGAGTCTCTTCAACCACAGAAGCCTAAGCAACTCAGAAGCTTGAGTTTTGAGGCTTGAAATAGCTTTTGGGACAAAGGTAGCTTGTGAAATGCCTACATTCCAGTACAATTTAAAAGGAATGTTGATATCTCAAAAGTTGTTGAAAAACACTTGTATCTGGATAGTTACCTTTTCTCCGATGACCTGAAGCACAGAAAGAACTAGCGCTCCACTCACAGAGAACAGGGAAACCTTTTTGCACTGACATATACTTCAAGTACAAATAGTATGTGTGGGAAAGATAAACAACAGGAGGAGGGCACAAGTGATCTGCTAGTTAAAAAAAATTAATTGCACACGTCTCTCTTTCCCAAGACTACGAGGTTTAAGATACATACCATTTCGCACTAGGCTGCTCAGACCACTCGAATGACGCACACCATCATGCACACACATGCATTTTGGCTTTAAACTGTTTCCATCTTAGGTTACTTGAACACTATTCCTTAAACTAAATTAGAGCCCATGGTTTAGAATGAAAAATCAGTGTTCAAAATGGAATTTGTACCAGTTTAATGGAATCATTTGAAATTCACACTTTTAATTAACCTCTGCCAATCCCTGGGACTAAAATGCCTTGTGTTTCAGTGATGGCTGCACAATTACTTTCTTACGTTACTCCATTGGCTCCTCTTACTCAATGCAGCCGGGATGAATGCTGCCTGGTTGCAAGGAGTGGCTTCAAAGCACTCCATCCAGCTTCTGCCTTCCTGTGATGGGGGACTGTGAGGACTTGAGACAAATATTTGGGAAAATCTCTGAAGTCTGCACATGGTTTATAAACAAGACTAGCTCCCAGAGCAGGTGGAACTATAACTGTTCTTGTATCTTTGCATTCTTATCACCAGCGACGGTTAGGAATTCACAGATTATTTAACCTGAGCTTATCCTTGCTATCCTGCAAACTATCTGTGTGATACTAGTCAGCAGACCTTCCTAAAATAATCAGCATGTTGTTTTGAAAAATACCTCACTGGTTTACACATTTCCAGTGATATATGTATTTATATGTTTCCCAACACCCAGTCAGTGCTCCTGTTTGTTAATTTACTCTCATCATCAGGCATGTATTTTATTTCTACTCTTGGTTTGTCTAATTTCAGCTTCCAGCCACTAGATTTTGTTACATATGGGCCTGAAAGACTCAAGAGCCCATTATCTTCATTTCTATTCCCCCTGTCGGTACTTACTTGTTATGATCAAGTCATCTTTTAATCTTTTTCTAAATTACCCACATTGTGTTCCTGCAGTCGGTTGCTACCAGACCATATTTCCCCACATTTTCAACATTTGCTTAGTTCCAGTATGAGCCTTGTTTAACCTATTAACCTTCTCCTGGAGCTGTGGACAAAGGACGTAATGCAGTAATCCCATTACACTTGCAACAGCTCTAAACACCAATGCAACAGAAACCCTTCACTCCTCCTCAGTAGTTTCCTGTATCCAAGTATCTCATCATCCATTTGGACTGGACCATTGCACGGAGAGGTCTTGTCCATCTGACTATCTGCCACATACTTTTTTAGCTCAATGCTTCCTGCAACAAAGTTCTCTGAGGATCTTTTTTCATAGTACAGGTTTTTTGCAGGGTTATTACAGTACATGCTTCTACTTTTCATCTCGCTTACCTTCTGAAATAAAATTTTCTTTGCCCTTTTTATTTTTGTCAAATTATCTTTAACTGTGTGTAGCTGCACAGTTTTCCGATGTTTTCCAACAGAGACCCTGGCCTGCAAACCACAGCAGATGCTGAGCTAGAAAGAATAAAACTAAGCCAACTTTCATGGTATGCCTATAAGCGATGTCCACATTATTTTGTTTTCTGCCATTCTCATTTAGCTCCACGAATGGATTTAGCCTCAAATGATGAGTTCAAAGAGAAGAAAATAAGGATATATATATATTTTTTCTAATGAGGCATTTGTTTAGTGTACCTTGTGAACTGGCAAAATCCAGGCACAAATACACTCTGTCTTCAAAACTGCTGGCTGAAAACCAGCCCACAGGAGCAGCGTTTTTAATCAGTGGTGGTTAGTGTATTTACATGACTTTGTGTTTATAATGCGGTATTGCTGCTTACTGCAAAGCAAAATAGAAATATTAATTCAGTGCTGAGAATAAAAATGAGTTTGGAGAAAAATACCAGGCTTGGCACAGGGAACATAAAATTGTACAATAAAAGCACATTGCTGTCCAGAAGCTGAATTTTTAAATGGCATCGCTGTGGCTGCCAACCTGTTCCTCTGCTTCCTGCCAACTGATTTTTCAAGGTTTCTCCACGAGAATGCATTGCTTCAGCCTCAAAGACTCTCTGCAATTTCTCTTCTATAGGGGGATCCAACTTCTGTCTCCCTGAATTTTTCCCTAGACTCAGCTCCTCCACTTCCCCTACCTCTGCCAAGAGGCTAGTCACCTTCTTGACATAAATTATCTGCTCTGCTAAGAGTCTCGGTAGCATGGGGGCAGAAATTTAATTTGCTCCTGCAGGTAGAAATCCTTAC
Source organism: Ibycter americanus (assembly GCA_035590275.1). Lineage (NCBI taxonomy): Eukaryota > Metazoa > Chordata > Aves > Falconiformes > Falconidae > Ibycter > Ibycter americanus. Next base: position 26,652,872 of record JAVJGI010000063.1, read on the forward strand.
AATCTCTTTTTGGACTTTATCACTATAGAAGTACTTTGGGCCTGGACAGACAAGTGAAAGTAATGACTCATCGCAGCTTAATAAATGTATCACTGTCAGCCAGGCTAAAGTAATTACCCACCGTGTGTACTCTTCTGCAGCCATGATGGCTGGGCAGAGCTCGTTCGATCCAAACACCTGCATGATCACTTGCTCGGCTGCAGAAACATAGTGTTTTGCAATCATTTGTTCATATCCATTTTTACTTTCTCTCCTGGGCATACAGTCAATGTGTTCTTCCACTTTTCAGCTCTGAAATTTGCTGCAAAAAACACTCTCTCAGCAGTCCCACAGCATTTTGTTCCAATTTTTCATTTCCGTAGAGTGCTTTAAGCTGTCACGGTTTTAACAAGGATCTCAAAACAAAGAGTGTGTCTAACCCATACTGTGATTGTTACTGCTCTTCAGAAACACTGTTTTTACCTCCCCACACTTTCTCTTTTTTGACAGCACACTGCTTTTCCAGAGGATCAGGTTCTATTTAGCCTATTTACAAGGAGACCTTGCATCCATCACTAAATCCTAACAGGGTTTCTTCCCCAAATCCCTGCTTTAGCTCAACTGGGTTACAGATGTGATGCAGGTTACAGGGTGAGCATCTGCGACCCAGAAGATGCCTGAGGTCAGGCTAGACTTCTATAAGCCTGGCCTTAATGACTCCATTAGTCAATCACAACTAATTATGTTAACTTCTTCTGTGGCTGGTTCAAGCTCTCCAAACAACTTCTTTTATCTTCTGGATTTTGTGTTTACCGTAAAGATAAGTACAGTGTGTCTGTAGGGACCATCATTTATAACATGGTCCCAGATACTCTTTAGACATATATATGTTCATAGATAACAAAACCGGACATGACAGGAAAAGCAGAGTTTTTTGCTGCAGATCTCTGTTCCCAGCCATAGCTATACTGCTTGAAATGATGTCACTGCGGCACTTTCCCCATCACTCTCGGCGCCGGCAGGCCGTGGCCAAGTCGTGTTTCCTCAGGCTGCACAAACAAGGCACTGGAAGGAGAGGTCCAGGTTCCTGCCTCCACTCCCAGGCTACAACCTGTGGCGCAGACTCTCCCTTGTGAAATGGCCAGGTTGCCTCTTCAAATGATGTGGGTTTGTATATGTATTTGGAATTGTGTTCTCTATTTTCTGCCCTGGCAGCAGAAACCTTCCCTCAGTGATCAGACAAAAGTAGCCAGGGCCATTTTACCCAAACGTATGCTTATGAAAAATTTGTCGTTTATCTGAAGCAGCCCCTTTTCCTTCATGGCCTCCTACCCCCACTCACCATATCCCAGAATGGATGACACTGGTGGCACCTCTGGAGATCGTCCTGTCCAGCTGCCTTGCTCAGAGCAGGGTCAGCAACAGCGGGTTCCTTGGGGCTGTGTCCCGTCACGTCTTAAATATCTCCAAGGACAGAGACTCCACGGCCTCTCTGGGCAACCTGCTCTAGTGTTTGACCACCCTCACATTTAAAGCCTTTTTTTTTTTTTTTAAATTAAATTTTCAGTGCAGTTTCCTGTATTTCAGTCTGTGCCCATTACCTCTCCTCCCATCAGTGCGCACCACTAGGAAGAACCTGGCTCCATCTTTCACACCCTCCCACCGGGAGTATATACACATGGATAACAGCCCCCTGAGTCCTGAACCCTGAGCTTTCTCTTCTCCAGACTGAAGAGCCCCACCTCTTTCAGTGTCTCCTTGCATGTGAGATGTTCCAGATGCTTCATCATCCCCACGGCCCTTTGTGATCCCTTAAGTCCCTCTCATTCTTGTACTGGGGGGATCAGAACAGGACCCAGCACTCCAGATGTATCTCACCAGTGCAGCTTTTTGTGTGTTTGGAAATGCACTTAGATATATGTTTTTTGTGCTGCTGTTTGTTATATCACCAACCACATTTCAGAGATTTTGAACGGGAATAAGATCAGTTTGATTCTTTAGTTTCTATTTTTGGGAAGACTATTAGACCTAAAAAGCTGAGTGTGTTTCAACCTTGTATTAATATGTTTAGTTATTATTACTGATGGCAAACACCTCTGTGCCACGCTCCTTGCAAAACCCCAGCCAAGGAACAAACCCTTTACTCCTGTTTTCAGCACAGGTGCAGCAGACCAGGTGACAGGTGACTGCATGAGACAGAGGCACAGAAAGCTGCAGTGAAATCGTACTGGTGAGCTTTAGTGATACTGACAACAAACCAGCTGTCTCCCTACTACAAAGCCTTGTTTTCTACATCACAGGTGGGCTGGGGTAAGGCTCATGGTCTGACAGCTGGAAATACAGCCTCCAGAGAAGATGCAGGAGGCAATGTGGTTTAGTCAAGGCAACAGAGCAACTTCTGCAAAGAAAAATCAAATAGTCCATAGCAGGTGAGGTTTGGGTGGACTTAGGGTCCTTTGGAAGGTGAAAAGAAAGGAGTTGCAGAGATGGTGGTTGCTTTCTGATACTGGGCAGGTCATTAAATTGTAGCTAAGGTGACAAAACTGGGTAAGGTGAGCAGCTGGAGGCAAAATAACCTGTGCACTAAATTACAAACTTGGCTGGATACATACACCATCATAAAAAATAAGTAGCAATGTGAAAAAAGCACTTGGTACCGAGACTACACCAGCCTGTTGGTCAGACATCCTTGGGGTCTTGTGAACATGGAGATGGTTTATTGTAGTCCATGGGGATTCAGGTGTTTGAAGTGCAAAGTATTTGCAAACTCAGTGTTCCCTTGTTCACCCAGTCATTGTTCAGGTCATTCCTTACAGTCTTTCGTTTCTTTATCGCGGATAGTAGCATCACCGCTTACCTCGGTAGCTGCCTTCCTCACTGGTGTGTCACATCTTTTTTATCTTTCCAAGAAAACTTCCTCAGATTTTCTTACCACCTACCTTTTTGCTTATGGACTCTTAAATAACACAACATTGCTTCTTGTTAGTATTTTCTTTCGAAGGTACCAGTGAGTTCAGTCACAGGTAATTCCTGCGCACTGTTTTTCATGACAGCTACAGGATACCTGGCCTGCAAATTCTCACACTAAACTTGTCCCTTCTCTCTCCGGTGACAGTCAGTTTGTCAGAGGTAGATCTGTGCTCCAGTGACTATCACCACCCATTTTAAGCCAATTTTGTAGAAAAATTCATATTGTATCATGCAGTAATTGGGATGGAGATTCCTCCATCCTACAGGATGAAGCAGAAGGAGAGTCTTCAGCAGAGGGTCAGTGCTGTATTATATTTATTCTAACAACTGTATTTTTAAGCTGGGAGTCAAATCCTCATGGAGTACAAAACCATGTTGGCATCACTGCACTGATCTATATTGAGTGAAGATATGTCTTTGACTCTTCGTTGTGATATAGCCTTCAATATCTATTCCTTCACCCAAAGCAAAAACCTATTACCAGAATGTCCCACCATATGCAACAAGACTGGTTAATAAACTTGACTCAGATACTTTTTTATGAAAGCCTAACATTTAAATACTACTTTTATTACAGGATTTAGTTTTCAAGATTTCAAACATAATAATTATTAGGTCCACGATTTTACCATAAAGCACTTAATTATTCATTGGGGATGTCTGTTGGTATCTGAAGGCTTTTATAACCATTGAGAAGTAAATACTGAAGTGTTCCATGTTAAGAAGACATAACTATTAGAATAACAGGGCAGGATGACTTCTATAGTAAGTCTACCTCGCGCATGCTGAGATAACTCCACAATCTAGACTTCTCTTAAATAAAACTTCAGAAATCTTGATAAATAAGTGTCAGATATAGAGTTTCTCTTTCCACCTTGCCCCGTGCTGAAGTTAAAAACTCGCCAAACCTCCTATGAGCTGTGATGGAAAACGTAGATCAGAGGTGTGAAACATAGGAGAGCTAGAGCAGGCAGAACCATGTCTGTCACTGGATGCTCAGCTGAGGTTTGAAACAGCAGTCATACACTTCCCTTTCAATGAATGAACGGTGTCTCACTGAGAGTAGCGAGGGATACATCTATACGTGTAAGCAGCTGCACGAAAAATAGCTGCTGCTTACCTCCGCTAATGTGCTGGGAAATTTTTCTCACTGTTCAAATAAAGCAAATATTTTATTTGTTTATGATAAAGATTTATTTCTTAAGAGGTATAATCTGTTAACAGAATCTTGTAATAAAGAAAAAAAGGGGGTTGTAATTCACTTCATTCTTCATCTATTTCACAGCAGTGATTAACTAAGCATAATGCACAAGAAAAATACAATGCAATATCTGGCCTTCTTCAAAAAGCCAACAGAGTTGTACAAAATAAGAATTCCTAAAAACAGATCAGTCTGTACTCTGTGAGTAGGAAACTGCTCATATATTAAACATTAGACAGGACAGTAAGTGTTTTTCATTTTACCAATGACCAGATCAAAGTGCCACATCAAAAAACATAATGATCAAAGAAGCAATAGAAAAAAATGAAGATAGTCACATGCTCACTGAATTAAATAAAATGTTTAAACAGTGAAATACAGGATGGCCAGCATTGGTCCAGGCTTGGGTGAAAGGAGCATTGGATGGACAAAGACATCTGAAGAGGCAACCGCAGTTACCTAGTTGTCTTCTCAAACCAGAAATGGAGGCCCCAAGCTGATGAAAACCTCCAAGAAGGTACCCAGAAAAATTCCAAAAAAAACAGACTTCATGTACCTCTGGCTTAGCATATTTTATTCTTTGCTATTGGGACGCTTCTTTACAGCCATTTCACTCGGCAGCTGCCATTTCCTGGAAGAAAATGGATATGAAACTGCTGGATGATATAGGAGGCAAACAAGAGGATTGAAATTTAGCCTGGGAATGGTAGGTTTGAGTGGTTTCACTTGACAGCATGGGAGGAAAAAACATATCCACAAAGCTCTGTACTCCTGAAGAGCTAAGCATGACCTCAGCACCCCTCGCCATACAACCATGACAGCCATAAACCGCAGTAAGCTGTTACTAGGTTCTATCTTTGCTGCCTGTCCCCTTTCCCCCCTACTAATCTGAGGTAAACTCAAAAGCACTCCCTACATCCTTGTCCCACTTTCCCATGCTACCAGTCTAGGCATGACTGTTCACTTATTTCTCACTTCTCTCCATGCACAGACGTAGAGCTCAGTACCTGGGAACCAGTATGCTTTATGGGTAGAGATAAAAAATAGATTTAATCATGTCCATTAACTTCTCCAGAAACACACACTGACATACTCTATTAACTGTTCCTCTTCAGACATTTTTCATTTACAGTGTCTAATTCCTGGTTCTAAGGCATTTAATTACTCTCACTTTGTTATAAGATCCTACTAAATCTCTTGACTTATGCAACGCACCATAAATAAGACCTTTTTTTCCACATTGCCTGGTTACTTTATGATTGCACAGGTTTGCTGAAGACATCTGCATAAATTTTTATGGGACTTAATAGTCCACTTCACATCTTTCTTGTGTACTTTCTTGTGTTTTCCCCATGAATCAGAACGGGCAATCACTGTCCTAAGTACCAAACACTGTAATTACCCAGAGTATTATCTCCATATGTATTAGTCCCTCTCTTTCTCTCTTTTTTTCTGCACAGTCCTAACATTGTAAGTGTTTATACATGAGTTATTGGGATTATTTGCAAAACAGGATTAAGACGCGAGGCAAGATTTATTTGGAAAATTACTCATCAGTCTCCCAAGGAAGAAGGTCAGGAACTTCATTAAAACAGATTAATATATAACAATTGTTATCTAATAAGGCGGGAAGCCTAAAGGACCTTCTTGCTCATTGCAGAAATACTCTGCTAACATGCATTATTTGTGGGAGCAACAAAAGCTACTTTAGAAACACTGCAGTTGCAGCCTGAAACATGACAGGAGATATATTCTCTTTAGCCGCTCCAGCCATTGATAAATTAGTTCATGCCTGAAATTGGCATTCTGTCAGTAAGCTGAAGGGGACTGCAGCAAGTGCTACAATTAGTGCTCCCCACGGAGTGAAGGCAATGACAGTGTGCCTGTCTGCGAAGGTGCTAAGAATTCCTGGGCTGGTTTATTATGCAGCCTTTATGGCTTATCCACTCCACTCCAGGCTCCAGGGAACGGCCTGGATAATAATTCTGTAACTTGAGTACTTAACCTGCTTACTTAGTTTGCAAAGCCAAGTCTTCATAAAGGAGTGACTCATGGGGAGTCCCACTTAGGGACAAGTTGAGAGGCATACGTTGAGCAGTATGGGCAGAATTAGTATTGCGGCGATTTAATTTCTCCTTTTCTGCCTTCCACTAACCATTTCAGAAAGATACCTACCAACATCTACGCACTTACCCACCCACCCCCTTCTCTGAAGCTAACCAATCTTAAACAGAGCAAAAAATAAAAAGCACTAAAGACCTGAAGAGATTTGCATATATATTTTTGCACACATATTTTTACCAGAGGTGGCCTCAGAAATAGAGGCATAAAGTTTATAAAAATGTAGGCATAAGTGAAATAGCTCTGCTACGTTTATGTGGTGCTGCAGTCCAACAAGTGACAAACTCTAATGGGTGGTTGCAGCTTCCAGAACAGTATCTGTCTTGCTCCTTTGTCCTTGGTGAGTGATACAGACCACAGGCAGAAATTTGTTACACAGATTTATGACCATAAGTCTTTCCTCCTTGAACTCCACACTACCTGTCTCTGCTTCTTCTAACCATTGAAATGGTGTTTTATTTTTAAGTACTAAATGCCACTAGGAAAAAGGTAAGGGCAGGCAAAGAAAAGCCATAATCCACATAAAACTGTAATTCTGATGGTTTTTTAATTGAGAATAAAAAAAACCACAGAAATTTAGAGTGTGCAATTGAGATGACCAGTCTGAAAGGAGTAGAAATTTGGGTCTTTACCCAACCGTTTGAGATGACTCGGGAAAGATTTAAGCTCACATTGTGCCCCAGCAAAGGAGGATTTATAAAAGGCCAAGAGTCTTGGAAGAAGTCTGAGAAGTCATTGAGTGAATGATGCTGAGATATGAGATGAGATGATGTTACCCAACTACTTTTTAGCTGGGTCAGAATGATTAAGTGGTTCTTCTCTTTCACAGTTCCAGCTAGTGCCCCTTTTTGGTCAGCCTCTCCTATGTACAGATCTCTGCATCTCTCACTCATCACAGTTAGCAAAATTTACACCAAAGAATACACACAAGAAACACAGGCGTAACTTCCAGTGCACGTGGTCTGTAGGAAGTACACTGAGGTCCACACAGGTTGCGTCCTGGTTTTAGAGGCAATACTTGGAAATAGCATGCTAGCTCTATACTAAAATACTGCTTGGATTCCCTTGCCTTAAAAACAGAGCTGTTGCATTTTATTATGAAGTCTTTATTCAAGTTTAAGCCCACAGAAATGGAGGAACTGAAACACAAACACTGTTAATGGCCAGTATGAACGTTCACACATTTGCTGCATCCCAACGCAGCACAGAAGGAGCACAAGTCAATTAAACTCCTTTGCCCCTTCCACCTTCCCAGTGTAACCCAAAGGTCATCTTTTCACATTTTTTGAAGAATTTTTATATGCTCAGTACACATGCAAAATGAGCGCTGACCTCTCTCTGCAGCCCACAGGCTTTGCAAGTGTGGGGCACATTTTAGAGTCAAACCCTTCGTATCTGCACATGCAACATTCATCATCATTTTTAAGGCAATTTTGTCATTCAGGAAAAAGACTGGTGCTGTCCTCTTTATGTATGTTCCTTTCACAAGAGCCACCAAAATAGCCCATCTCAGAGTATGCACGTACCCAGAACACATCTGTGAGGAACCACCTCACCAAACCATGTCCCGTCATGCCACTTAAATGACATTTTACTCTAGCACGACTGATGTGCAGACCTGTACCTTGACTGTCCTTTCCACAAGATGAGTGACAGTCCATAGAGTCAGGGCATAGAGGAGACAGACCCAGACTCTTCTCAGCCATGTACAGCAGAAGGATGATGGAAACAGCACAAATTGCAACTGGGGAATTAAAATTATATATCAGTATTATTTAATTTTCATCATGAAGGCAGTCAAAAACTGGAACAGGGACCTGAAGAGGTTGAGTAATGTTTTGGAAATACTCAGAACTTGACTGGACAAATCCCTGAGCAACCTGATCTAAACTGGACAACCCCAGCCATCCTTTCCAGCCCCAGTTTTTCTGTGGTTCTATAAAAACGATCACCACTGGAAACATGAGTTAGGTACTTGTGGAGGAGAATAAACCGGTCACATCTCTCAGGGGGGTATGGGTGCCTTGGGACTTAGAATTCTGGGAAGAACAGCCCATGCATGGGTTAGCTGTGAGCACATTTAACAAATGAAACTGCACTGAAATGAGCACACAGTAGCAACTTTATCTTTATTTTACATGAAAACCTGGTGCACTTGCAGAGGAAGTAGGAAATCCCAATGGGACTGTTTACTCTCTGCAAACGTTCCCGTTAGGATGAAGCTCACCAAGATATAGTTCAACTCTCTCTTCCTGCCCCCTCATCTACCCACTTTCTCAAATCATTTTATAAAATGAGAAAAGGTAAAACCTTGCAATATGCTCGTGGTCCTCAGTAGGGTGTTGTTCTGAAGAGAGGAAAAAAATTGAATATTCATAACAGACTTGATTTCTGCAGTCTATCAGATGATATTTTAATTACTAAGGAGAAAGTGGTTTCCCTAACAACAGTGCCTTTGCTTTACCTTGTCCATATGATGGTTGCAGAGATCTGTCCATCTTGTTCTGACTAAGGATCCTGATTTTTTCATGAAATACTTTCCTTTCTCTTTTTGAGATTATTAGGATATGTTCTTTGAATATGCTGTTTAATATGGTAGCACACAGAAGTGCAAAAATTAGAGCAGGACTGTGTGTGCTAGGCAGTACAAAGAGATACACAGAACAAAGAGATTCCCAGCCACAAAGGAATTAAAATCTGAGCAGTAAGAAGATAATATAGGCAAATGAAACATGCGGAAAAATTAACATAATTTTGGTCAACATCATAAGCCAAGGTCTCATCTAATCATTTGCCTTGTGGCCATGCAGTTTTGAGGATATTATGGCAAAAGCAAGGTCTAAGGAGCATTACAATCTTGTCCAGACCTTGTCTCTGCATCCTAGGTTTCCAGCTCCTCACATCATCTAGTTGAAACTATTCAGTGCCAATATCCAAAATACCTGTGCTTCTTCCTTCAGACACTCTGCATCTAGTTCACAGCCTCAAAGTCCACACCCGAAGCTTAGGCTTTTTCCTCTGTAAAATCCCTCTCTGTTGAAATTTGGGTTTTGTCTAGATGATGTGCCATGCAAGGTACTCCAGCAGGTGCAGGAAGGACCCTGTCCATTGCTGTGATAAGAATGGAGAACCCTCCACATTACTGGTCACCCACCATCAAAAATGAGAAATTCTTGCCATTGCAGAGGTGATCAACCAATTGCAAAATGTGTTGGGTGGTAGGGCACTCGGGATGCTTTCACTGTGTTAGTTAGGCTAGCATTCACACCTAGTTAGATCAGAAATTGTTCACATTGTGAAACCAACTGATCCTTACTCCGGGCACACTTGGAAGTCTTCCCTGGAACCACACCACTCACAGAAAATCCAGCTATCCTGAGGTCATTTGGATGCTGGGTCTCTCAAAATGAAAGGGAAATGCATTTTTTAATAAATATATCCAGAAGGGAAACAAAACAAACCAGCCAAACAAAAAACCAGAAAGTAATTGAGTTATTTAAAGTAAATAAAATGCTGAGACAAAGTCTGTCGGTGTTTGAACAGGTTGGAAGGAGTTCTGGGCTGGAAATTAGAAAAGGCTTTAGCTGACTTCCTGAGGGAGTATCAGCGTGTGTAGGAAGTCAAAGTGCTTGTAGTTAGAAGATGAAGTTTGATAAGTTTTCTGAATGAGATTATAAGACACTGTTACCCCCAAATTAAACGAAGGGTTGGAGGGGCGGCTCTAGATTTCTGTGCTAGTTTAGGTCTGCTGTGTTCCATGTGTATCTGTTGGGTATGATGTGTGTGAATTAGTGCATAATCCCCTTTTGCACAGCATGCTTTCCTCTATGCCAGTGCAGCACACTTAATAAATTATAAATAAGAGTAATAATTTCTGAGATTCCTATTTCATTTTACAGTTATTTATTGGCTTTTCCCAGAAGAGACTGGCTTGCTGGAGCTGGGAGATAAGCTTATTAGAAACCATAGCACAATACTTTGAACACATGATTTATGTGTTTTCAGGCCACTGCTGGGTAATCAGCTTATTCTGGATTCCATCCAGCCAACTTTGCTTGTACTTTAATCAGACCAGCTGTGATCCACCTGGACCGTAGGTTTCTAAAAACTTGTCTCAGCACACCGGGCCAGATTCTCAGAGGTTTACATTAACTTCCTACTACTGGCAACAATGGAGTATTGCTGATTTACACCAGCTAAGCAATCTGTCCATAGTCCACAAGTAGAGCAGAGCTAGCACCATTAATAAAAGGCGGGCAGGTAATAATTTATTTTAATGAGTGGTGTTGATGCATGGTGTAATTGCCTGAATTCATCAAAAACAATATTTAGAGCTTAATGCGGAAATGATATATAAGGTATTGTTAGTAAAATCACTATCAATTAATTTAGCCCTTGAATCAGCAAAGCACTTAAACATGGACTTTCTGCGATGGAATGCATGTACACACTGAAATGCTTTGCTGAATCCTGATTTTAAAGTTACACTTGCTTAGCCACAAAGAAGATAACCTCCTTAGACTTCTGACCTAAGGATTCCTGCAAGGACATCTGCTCATCTTCTTACTATCATTTCTGGGAACGAAAAGGAGATGTAGAAAGGAGTTATTTACAGCCAGGGTGACTTCATTGTTTCACTTTTTTGCCACACTCCTTGTTCTCCATGGACGGCAACTTAGACATCTTCTCATTTTGTGATGTCCAAGTGCTAAGTCCAGCTCAGACTTCACAGTAAGCGACGATAAAAAGTCATTGGTAGGGCCCCCTATTGCTGCTATGGAGACAGCAGGGTCCCTTGGAGCTTATTGGTGAGGATTTTTATGTATGCCTCATTTCTGGAGTGTGAAGGCAAAAAACACGGTCAAGCAGTGTTTCTTGAATAGTTGCAGAGAACGTAGCTGGGTTCAAAACTCTGAAACAGAAGATCATCTTCTGCAGCTCAAAGACAAGGACTAACAGAAGATGCTCCCCACTGAGATCAACCCAACACCAGAAATCTGCATTACAGAGAAAACCTTCGCTGAGAATCTGACTTTTCTTTAGGAAATGATGAATCCTTGGCTCAGGGGCTGTATAATAACCAGATAAGCGGACTTGGGACAAGTGCCAAAATGATTACAAACAGTTAACAAAAGGAATCATGTCCTAATTTGTTAATCTGCTGCTTTTCTTCCTGCTTTGCTACCGCAGTGTGTATGTGTAGTTGGGGTTTTTTCCCTTGTGAGTCCAAGTATTACTCTGGGTGGCACCAGTAGGATGGGAAGGCCTGAGGGCAGTGAGGTAATCAGCACAAAAGGGTTAATTGCCTCCAAAGATGGAGTGCAACCATCACGTGACACGGTTTCTGTGCTGTAGTTTCCTGAGGTAGTGAAGTATTAAGCCAGTGATCAGGATGAACCTTAGCACCTTATGTCCTGGCAAGCTTCAGGTGCACCAGTGCCTGCCCAGCCACTGCCATCACGGCAGCTCATCGATCCCCATCAATACCCCGTGCTCATGGAGCAGAGGCAGAGCTGCAGGGAGACAGCAGATGCAGGGCTGTGTTGCGTCTGCAACAACAAATCACCCACCGACTTCGCTGGGAGCAGAATCAAGCTGATGAACCCCGACTGAGGGAAGCATCCCAGTTTTGGAAAGACATCAGCACTGTTGTGAACTGTGGGGAATTTTCCATCATTTCTTATCTGCAAACCAAACCAGGCTACATTTCTGGAAGATGTGGTAAGAGGTAGGTATTGGGCTTCATTTATGCAAGACAAACTGAGAGAAAACATCTGGTTTGTTACAAACCTGATGTGTCAGTCACTTGTAGCTGCAGACATTTGAGTTCACGGTATTTAACTGAAAGAAGTGTATGTTATTAGCTCATGTGTTTCACTAAAAGGGCCCAACAAGCTGCCCCTTCTGCTGTGCAGCACTCTGCCCCTTTCCCCGTGGGTGAAGAGGGAGTGCAGTGACAGACTGTTAGCCCCTCACACCTCTGCCTGACAAAGGCACTCGGCTTAATCTGAAATGGCTCTGCCAAGACTTTCCAGAGAAGGAGATAACGGCACTCCTGTGAGCTGTCCCAGTGACACTGCCCAACGCTCTGCCCAGGAGACTTCGCCATCTGCAACAGGAGTTGTGCTGAGACCACCAGTGCACTGTTAACCCAAATACAAACAAGGTCTCTAACCCTGTTTCTTAAAATAGTCCCCTAGGTCCTGACAAACTTTACAGCAATACCTTTACTCAAGAGCTGGAGTGAGCCCAGCAGTTGTCTTTCAGCAAGCTTTCTTCTCACTCCCACCACGGTGCAGGATGAGCTCTACTCTCCAGCACCCAGAGGATCCAGACACAAGCAGCCTGGTCCTGAGCATCTCACTACCTACATCACAGCTGGCCTTTTGGCTGGGCTCGGGTGTTTTGCCTTCTCTTTATATCCATCATATTTGCGTGGGTTGGCTGATCTGCTCTGATTTCACAGAGTCTGGTTCCTCTGATGCCCCACAGGGTTTCTCATTGGCCTCATCTTTATTCAGTCTCCACAAGCTTCTTTTGACTGAGATGATCTGAAGATGTGGATAAGAGATCAGGTTTTATGCAGATGACATGCAGATTTATGTGAAGTTTATTCCTAATTATTCTTTCTCTTCTGTTTTATCAGTTTGTCTTGAGGACATGAAGGCATAGATGTCATTTTTTTTCCTGGTCTATATTTAATACTCCTAAAACTCGAATCTCAATTATTGGTTTCAGACATTGGCTTAAATATGATGCTTCTTTCTCAAAAGCTGGTGCATACGATAACAGTCGTCATGGCTGGCTGGGGCAGCATGCAGTTCATCCCTTTTCAGCACAGCATTTGTGACATTCACAGATCACATCAGTACTGATTTCATCATTGCAACTACACCAGCTGCAGACCTGAAAATGCAGGTTTCCTTAGCCCTTGTTTTAGGTACTTTTACTTTTTCAACAAGGAAATACAAATTAATGAAAATGTGGAAGTGTATTTTTCCATTCCTTTTGAGAAAGAAACAGATGTTAGCAAGTCCTTTAACAGTTCTTCAAACAGTTTTTAGGCAACCTGCATTTATTGGTATTTCAGCCCTTTCCAATAACAACTTGACATCAGAACAAAACATGACAACTACAGTTCCTTCCAACAGCAGCAAATGCCAACAATGACATCCAGTTCTTATCTTGGTGCACAAATTACTGGTAGGTGTTATAAACTAATGCAATAACTTATATGCTTCATTCAAAAAGAGTAGCTAAGCAATATCTCAATTTCTGACACATGTTATTCTTAAGGGTTTCTTTTTTGGGTAGCTTGTGATGGAAAATGGATTAATGTTTCTGTTCATGTGCAGCACTATGCTGCAACACATTACAGCTAAAGAATTCTGCAATTTCAGATGCTGAAATAACCACTAACCTGAAATTTAGTGTCTGCTCAATTATGGTCACAATTCAGTATAGAACAGTCCTGAGTCACTTCCTTTTTTTTTTTTTTTTAAGTGGCAATCTGCAGATGAGATGTCCAACAGGTCATTTTGGTACATCACTAACCAATTTTTTTTAATAAGTGAAGATTTCTCTGAGTTGCTGCTTACTAACCCTCTCCAGAATAGCAACATGTGGAACCTTCGAAAATATTCATAAATTAACAAGATGCCACGAGTACTAAAAGCAGCTCATGATCTAGTTTCAAGAACATGACTCATTTTTCCAGGGAACTCTATTATTAAAGTGAGGGGGTTTTGCTTTAGAAAGAACAATATAAGAATTATACAGCAGTCATTCAAATGCTTCCTGCTTCTTTATAAAATCCACAAGCCTTATACTCAACATCTCTTCACTTTGCTGTCCAGCAACTGTAACACTTATAACCAAGAGGGGGTAAATAACATATAGTACGTAAGAAGGTCTTTCCTGCAAATATATGAAAAAGGTATATATAAACTGAATGTCAGAGCAAGCAGTCATTCTTCTGCAACATTCAAGGCCTGCATTTAATTTCTTCAAGAGAGATGCTACAGTACTTCTGTATGACTGAATTAGTCAACTAGTGAATGAATGGGAGAAATAATATCATTAAATATTATTTCTTCCTCATGACTAATATGTTGTTATAAGCCAGGGAAGATTGGACAGGTGGATGGAGATCCACAAAGCTGCATTAGTCATTTGCCATTTTCAATCTCTGTATATCCCCAGATCATTGAGAATAAATATGCAGGGAGAAAACCTCAGGTAGAGTAAATCACCATCTTTCCCTGGGCTTAATCGAGCTCTGCTGATTTACTAGCACGACATTCTGAGACACTGTTTCCTGTAAAAAAATATTTATAGAACAGCTGAGAAATCAAATGCCATCAGCATGAAACATAATTGAATTTGATAGTATTACTAGGAATGGAAATGGCACAAAGTTTATTCAGACACACCTTGCTGGTTTTCATCCTATGTTCATGTCTTGAGAAAAGTCTGAAAGCAAAGTGAAAATGAAGGATGAATGTTGCATGATGGCTCAGACTTGCATCACCTTTTTTTTGATGAGAAAACATGAATCATGTGATTTTTCCCACAGGGTCATTTATTCAGCTGGAGGTCAGCCAGGATCAGCTCTGAAAAACTTACTCCATTGAAACGATGCTGGGTGACATTTTGGTCCTTCTGCTCCTCTTGAGAAGTAGTTTACTCATTCAGAGTCTCATTACAATCAGCATCACTAGGCACAAGGTCAGATGCTTTTCAGCAGGATGATGATAAGAACCTGAGTTATTGGACACTGGAGATACCCACGGAGAAAAAATGTGTGTAGCATTTTACCAGTAGATAATATGGGTTTTCTTGAAGTAGAAATCTTTCATGGGAGCGAAGTTCAGTGATTCTCCTTGGGGAAAAGGGATCAAAACAATTTAGATTAACATTTTTCATTTGTACTGACTTCTTTTATCTTACAGTTTTTGGCATTTATTAATGGTTGTAGTTAATTTTGGCATACTGTATTTCATATCCCTGTTGCACCTGATGTTTTGTGTTGTACTGGGGAGAGCAATCCAGAAGTTGTAT
Organism: Ibycter americanus; assembly: GCA_035590275.1. Lineage (NCBI taxonomy): Eukaryota > Metazoa > Chordata > Aves > Falconiformes > Falconidae > Ibycter > Ibycter americanus. The sequence continues at coordinate 26,668,203 of JAVJGI010000063.1, forward strand.
AGTTGTCACTTTCTTAATCGTGAACATTATACTAATATTTTCTGCAACATGAATATCCTTGAATTTGTTTGCTTGTTGGACTAGATTTGGATATTTCCACTTTTCCTTCTGCGTTGTGAAAGGCAATTTTTTTAAGCACTAAAATTCTTATGGGGCTATTTTCTGATTTACGCTATTCCTAACATGAATGGGTGAAAACCTTCTTGTAACGTAAATTCTGTTTTTGTTTATCCAGTGAGCTCATTTTGAGCACTGTTCCTATCATGCAGCAGGGACTGACTCTACTGAAATGAGTTTTCTTGGAGACAATAAATTTGGAAAGCAAATTCTGAATTCATAAATATTGTTCCCCCAGAACCCCCACTTTAAAACTTGCATTTATCTAATCAAAGAAGAGAATCATACTGCATGATCTCAAGCCTGTGTCCAATGACACAGCTTGCGGTTTGAATATCAAAACCTCTTTAATTGTTTGCAAATATGCTGACCAAGATCTAATTTACAGAACTTTTGGTGAATAAGGCACAGAGCCAAACAAATTTTGTATTTTCTGCTTTTAACATGATTCCTATAGCCACTGTTGCATTTTTATGCATTTGAACCTTAACTTCATATTTCCTGTTTCTCCATTGTTTCACTAATCTTTATCTAATCTCCTACTCACGAATGGGAAATGATCATAAGGCAGTATCATATCACCACCATCATAACTTCATTTTGTTAAAGTACTTCTTCGGAAAGTTTATAATTTATTAAAAACCTTTATCTATTCTTGAATAATCTCTTCATTGTAATTGATCTTCTAGAGCTCGCAGAAATTCTTCTAAGAGCCTGTTTGAATAAGATTGCTTCAGAACAATGAAAGGCATAAAGGACCCTATTAAAATTCCCTTTGGCCTTTTTTCCATTATATAAAGCTCCAGGCTGGGCTCGTCCATTAGGAGAATAATGTTGGGTTGTGTAGCTCAGAGCAGGCAGTCGCGCAAGAGACGAAGGCTGGGGACATCACTGCAACATGGTCAAGCACTCAGGAGAGCAAGGTGGGTGGCAGAGATAATGCCTCCAACAAGCAAGGGAACAAAAAGGCATGAAGAAATGAGGTCTGGAAGCCCACAGTGAGCAGGAACCGAGGCCAGAAAGAGTTGTGGAAGCTGTACAGGCTGAGATGGAGATCTTCTCTGTTAAATGTACCACCTGCTTGGAAACCCTGAAGCAAAGTTCATGGGGGCCATGCGAGGAAGGTGAGCATGGGATATTTGTTGTGCCTTGCACCAGCTGCAGTGGTTGCAAATGTGTGCTCACTGTAGGATCAAAAAGGAGAAGTGCATTGGTCAACTGCAAGTACAAAAACCACGCTGAAAAGCTGTGATCCTGCTGGGCTTTGAGAGCACTGGATCATTAGCTGTCAGTGCACTAAAGATTCAAAAACAGATTTCACTGAAAAGAAACACCCAAAATTCAGATCATTACCCGGATCTTCTCAGATAACCTGAGAGAGAAAAACTCAGCTGAATAGCTCAAGTAAATTACCTTCCTCATAAGACACTCACTACCTCTAGTTCAGGTGAGCTGTGTGAAAAATAGCAGCTATTTATCATGCTGCTACCATTCTCAAAATTTGGTCTTCAAATATTAAAATGAAACTTTCAAAAATTATCGCAAAGTTGATTTATCTTCTGATTTTTTTTTCCTGAAAAAACCCAAAAAACAACCTACACCACGTGTTCTTGTTTGACTCTCGGTTCAGAAACTTAATTTGTTTCTCATTTCCAAACTTCTTCTCTGGAAAAGTTTTTCTTGAAACTTGTTTTTTTAAATCAAAGCTGAGTTTCACTTTCTGTCTCTTGGTTTAAGCAGCAGCAACTTCCAGAGAAACAGATTTCAAGAGCCGCATGGAACAACTGAGTCAGATTTGGCAATATTTTAATCTCTTTCCCAATTTATGTGACAGTTCCTCAATTTCTCTGTGTTTTTATACTTTTTGTTCCTGTCTTTGGAGGAATCTGAAAACACCTGAAAAACAGAGATCTGCATTTAATTGTTTTTGCACTCATTTGAATAGAAAAAAAGGCAAAGCTCGGTGCAGATTCAGTTTTATTAAAGTGCTACACCAGAAAGGGTGTTTCTCCAACTTTATTCAAATTCTATCCTCTATCCCCGTAGTGAATACATTAAGAGCACTGCAGCAGAGTGAATTCTTTTGACCTTGAAACAATAAAACCCTGAGTAGGGATGGAAGAACACCGGCAACAGAAATCTCAACTTCTATTTAGAGAAGCGCGTCAGTGCGCAGGCTTGGACGGGGAACAACAATATTGCCTGACCTCTGGGCAAAACTCAGCCAGGCTGGCAAAAACGTTGAACAGTCGGGAGGAGTGGCCCCCGTACAGAAATGGGCTCTGGTGGCTTGTGTAACCGTCGCACAACCTGAGGCTGCGGCTGCTTGTGTGACTTGTGGACTATGCTTCGTCAGGGTTTTTTAAATAAGCTCCACCAAATTAGCAGGAAAATTAGACAGGGAATGCAGCATGTGAATGCCTTAAATCTGAAAAAGCTGAAATTCTCCTTTTTTTCCAGACCACAGATTTTTATATTTCTTAGGTTAGCACTAATAGGCGGTGACAGAAGCTCCCATAATAAGATGCTTTGTGTCATGACTTAGTTAATAATGCCTGACTAATTGGCGAGTATATGTTACGTGAAACAACAACAAGGGACCCTGCTTTCCACCAGAACCTTTGGAAATGCTGCTTCTCTGTATAATTCATGCAGGTCATCATGGTCTTTTGCCTAACCTGTAGGGATGGAGCCAGATGCTCAGACACACATACAAACTGCCAACAAACCATGTGTTGTGCAAGGCTTAGATCTTGGCTACTGAAACCTTCCAAAATGGCTTTCTCCTGCAACAATTCTACAAACTATCCCAGCTTGGATCCAGCATGGTTCCAAAATTGCTTTTTTTCTCCCTAGTAGTGCTGGGAAAATGTTTCCTTTTGGATAAGATGTTCCACCATGGGAAGCTTTTTCCTCTGGGTCCTGTGCCAAAGCTGCTCTGCCTGCCCTGGGAAATGCCACGTGGCCAGGGCAGCCTCAGGAAGATAAGTAGGAAGGCTTTGGAAGAGCAGGTCTCCACTTCCCTCCCAAACAGCTGCTAAACTGATTTGTTTGGCCACTGTTTGACTCATCAGGACTCACAAAGAGGCTTGGACTTCCTCATTCTTCGTTGAAGGCCGGGGAAGGAGGTGCACCCTCATCTAAGTACTGCTGGAAGGGGTCCTGCTCCTGACACCAACTCTCCATGCAGAACATGGGAACACACCAGCCAACAGCACGCAGTGGAACCTGAGAGCTGTAGCCTGCAACCCTCAGGAATGGAAAGTGGTTTTTCCCAGTCTTTTGGAGCTGCTGAGATGGTAATGTTAGAAGATGGAGCTTCAGCTGCTCTGCCAGAGCTGAAGGACCTGGAACCGTGGTGTCAATATTACACACTCTTCTTACTTTTTCTCAGACGTGAGACACGAAGTCACATCAGGCCAGATGTCCAGCATTGCCACTGATGTGTCAGGGAAGGATGATAGGTCTGGGCTGAAGACAAGAAATAGATCTTACCTAGTACGGCTCCAGCTCTCATGGCTAGTCCAAGGCTGCATCAGAGTGGTGTGGCAGCTCTCCTGCTCCGCAGCGTGACCTGCCAGGGCTCTTGTCATGACCTGCAGGACATCTGTGCCCAGGCAGGATGCCACTGTGTGCTGCAGACAGTGGGACTGACACAAGGCACTGATGACAAATATGGGAGGTAAAGACAATCCTCCCAGGAGCAAGTGAAGGGCAGCCTTTTACCTGAGCCTCAAGAAACACCAGACTGAAAATGCTCCCAGTTTGGTAGCCCTGGACTGGCCCCTAGAGCTATAGAGTTAAGTTGTCCCCTTCTTCCTGAAATGGGGACCTCCAGTAGCCTACAGCCTGAGCTGCCAGCAACCACCAGGATCTCTCTTAAAATCCCTGGGCACCCAAAGGCTGTCAGAAACGTTGTGATGGCTTTGATAAGTTGCAGCTGTAAACTCTCTGCTAGCTGATGCATTGCTGCTCATTTTAAAAATACAAATCAGCTGCTCAATTTCTGATCAAAAATTTTAAATCAAACGTCAGGCTTGAGGACCTGGGAGAACTGGCAGAAGGAGGGAGAGCTGCATTATCTGGACACAGTAGGGCGTTAGTGAAAAAGCACTTCTGAAAAGCAAAGGACATTAGACTGTATTTTTTGTCTTTGTGTGAAAGCTTCTAATGACAGCTTTGATGCTAAAACGAGAGGGAAAACTATTGCCAGATTTGGTGTTATTCATTACAGGTATCACTGAGGCACTTTCAGACTCACTGAACACCTTGAGCAGATTGCCTCTTCTGCAGCCTGTTCCCCGTTACTGTTATGATCCGGATGCAATTCTGCAGTTGCCTTTTATTTACATAGATGTGTTGCAGTAAATAAAGGCCTTGCACACTTCAGTAACACACACAACGTGACCTTTGTGGGCAACTATCAGGTGGAAAGCGAACCTCCAGCAGTCTTCTAGCTGTTTCAGAGACAGACAGCTGTGTCAAGAATTTAGACATATGGGAGCAATTTCGCTCTATTCAGAAGAGGTTGAAAAATGTGGGGCAAATTCTTTGCTCACCCATGCCCAGCAAGATACAACCCAGCGCTCTGCAGAGGGGCTGAGTCTGTAGGCAAATGTACAAACCAGGACCCTAGGAACTGCAAAGCAGGGTTGGGTTTCATGCCTAAATGCAGCAAAGAGCATAAGGGCTTGCAATGGGCTTGGAGCCTTTCCTCCAGGCAGTTCTGCTCACCTTATTCTTTCTGCCTTCACCCCTCCACAGTCTGCGTTTGCATTCAGTGGCACTTATGCGTTCAAACATAGGGGAGCCAACCTCGGAGAGTAAATCTTGGATATTTAGAAATCTGTCCCTTTGCTGCGGGAAAAAATTCCCTTGGAGAAAGAGAATATGAAAGAATAGATACTTGTGCAGCAATTTCAATCAGGCAAAACTGAGGCAAAAGACTGATTACAAAGTTATTTAGATGATACACTTCTGACTACAACTTTGTAATCAAACGGCAGCTACCATTCAGCCATGTAATAACCAGATGACTGTATATCTGCCTTGCTGTGCATATTTATAAAGAATGCATGGCTAACACTTATTTACCTTTATTAGCTACATTCTCCATAATTAGCTCAGCTACCATGAGTAGTTTTCAGTGCCTGGGACAGCCGCAACTGTATTTCCATTAAAGCTGTCGAATCTTTCAACGTCCTCTTGGAAGCAGATGAAGATTTGTCAAAGCAAAAAGTGTGCTTAGCATAATCTCAGAATAAATGGACACACCAAGGAAGTTCACTTTCCGCAAACACCAGTTTATTGGAGTCAAAAAGGTGCCTGCAGCGGGAAGTAAGGGTTTCAGTGTGCTGTGCTTGGGTCTCACAGAGCCACAGAAGGAGGCCAGCCTGCTGGCAGATGTTACAAGAAAACAAAGCAGCTAAAACTTGGCAGCAGCCTGGACACCAGCATGCAGGGTCAAGGTGATTTGCTAGGTTACACAAGTAGTCAAGAAGGGTGAGGGATGAATGCTGATTTCCTCAGAAGACCTAAGGAAATCGGTGGGGGTTTCCTTGGTCCTGTTGCTGAACATACCATTGGGGGGAAAAAACATTTTGAGTTAATCTAACATAACTGTAGGCTTGGGTTCACATTCACTAAAAAAAGATAGGTTATGGGTTTTCTGTGGCACGGGACAAGGCAAAACACTTTATACCAGAAGGAGCTCTGCAGGTGACCAGACAAGAACCCCTCACTAGAAAATGAGTCTCTGGCCTTGCTAAAGTCAGCAAGACTTCCCACCTGAAGCACAAGTAGGACTAAGACGTATTGGTTCAGAGTATCTAATAAGGGTTATTTCATCTGGGTATATACAGGCTGAACCTCTATAAAGGCATATGTATTAAGCAGAGGCTATTTCCATGGAGTCACTCAAGTCTTCCATAAATTTGTATGCAGAGATGAAATTTCATGAAGACAACAACAGCTGTTCCTTTAGAACGCGTCTTTATTGACATTCAAATGTAAGGCACAACTTGTTTTCATGTTATGTGGGTTGGAAAGCATGTGCTCTGGCGCTGCTGAAATTGTCACAAATTAATAGCCCGGCAGATAGATTTTGGGACATGCCAGCATGGGGTGAGGCTCATGTAGCAACTCTTAATACTTCACTGCTCCATGGGCAAAAGTGTCAGCTATCACATTTCCCTGGATGAGCAGCACTAGGGAGGCAAACCCCCTGTGGGAGAGTTGGGAGAGGATTGTGCCGTGGGGAGGGTCATCTCATCAGAAGAGCTTGGGGAACATCTTCAGCCCTGGTGTGCTGCAAGGACATCCCGACCCTCCACAGCAGTGACAGCTACACCTTCCCTGTGCTTCAGCGTGCAGCCTGGGAGGCGGCTGCTGGTCCTGCAAGATGTTTGCATCCCACCCCCGTAAGGCAGGGATGGAAAAGTGTGCTTCCTCACCTTGCTCTGGAAATTATCACTGCCATATTTTTCTTCTCTTTAAAAGCTGCAGTGCCTCATAACTTCCAGTAAGTCCAAAGAGAAAACAGGGTCCTCTGGTTTTTTCATGTTTAAAACAAGGAATCCCAAAGGGTTTCATTTTCACACCTGTATTGTTTTTCTTTTATGCGGCTGGTATCAGTAGCAATCTGAAGTTATGTTGCTGCTGATGATAACATTCTTTGCCCTCAGTATGGATTTAATCTATGAAAATTATATGAGAAGATTGTATTTCCATATGGAAGCTATTTTAATTAATGCTCACTTTCTTCTTAATGCCTCAGAGGCCGATATCATATTGTTTAGGAAGAGAAATTGGAAGGATATATTGGAACTCCTATTAGCAATGGTATACTGAGATAAAGAGAGGCTGTAGAAAAGAACCAGGTGTACAGATATGCAAACCCAGACCTTTCCCCAAAGGTCAGGTACTTGCACTGATACAAAATGAATTCAGTGTGGAAGTGATTTCTGACATCACTGAGTATCCCACGGCTTTTCTGGTTTTCTCTGTCTGATTGTAGGAACCATGGATGTATCGGAGATACCTTGCTGGGTTGGAAAAAGGTCTGAGTCTCTGTATGTTATAACCTCTCACCCTACAGACCTGATTTGGGCTGCAGCAATGAGTGCTTGCCACCTCCCCAGAGGACCATCACCGTGGCTTGCCCACTCTGGCCAAAGCCAAGGAAGAATTTGTCTTTCCAGTAGGGTTTTTACAAGGCTTGGTGGAAGTGATATCTTGACCTGCCCTTATAAATGGATGTCTCTGCTCAACACTGAAAGCATTAGTAGCTTAAAGAGAAGCAATATTATTTATGTCACTAATGGCTGGACGGTTTGACTATCTTAATTATAATACCTCCTAGAGATGGGAGCCTTTGCTACATTTATACAACCCATTTTTTGTAGAAGAGAAAAGCATCTTAGGGAGAAAATGCCCTTCTGCAAAAGACTCATCCTGCTTCTCCTGTTAATTGAAATCATTTAGTTGATGATGTTCATTAGGCATTGCCTTCAAGAGCTCAACAATTGTTATGGTCAGTACAAAAGACTACATTAAGTGCATGCTGATTTAGTGAGCATCTGTGGATCTTATGTACTAAAAAAAGAAAATTGATAATGATATAACATCAGCAATTAAAAGTAAGGAATGAAAAGAGATGAAGCTGCATATGCAGAATCAGCCCCCAAGTGGAGCTGTTTCTGATGCTATCTTTAATTTCAGGAGCATACGCCATTTTCAGCCTCTGGTCCTCTGCCTCATTCCTTGCACACAGAAGAGAGACCATTCCCTTAATAAGAGAAAAAAAATCAATATTTTGATTTTTGGCATTGTTCAGTATGCCATCTAAGTCCTTATTTATTGTGTGCTCTTCAAACTCTCTCCAAAATCAGATGTATTACCTACACGTTTAATTTTCTAGGTGAAAAAGGGGTGGTTTTACAGACCGGGAGCAGCTGCACAGAGTGCTCAGGGTTGAAAGCCTCCCTGTGTACATCAGTTTTGAAACACCAATTAGAGTACTTTTAACCCACTTAGCATTATTAACATGTTCTGGACCTGGAACCGCATACACAGCTGTGACTGCTCAGCACTTGTGCAAGTCTACCACCAGGGTCACAGGGCAAGCACCCCGAAACTTGGGACCACAAAGCTGGAGATCCCTCACAGAAAATCTGTCTTATGAGCCAAATCGCACAAAGCACACAGACGTGTACCTCATGCAGTGAAACACAAAACCTATCACCTGCTGCTCTGCATGATGAAAACCAGGCACCAGAGAAAGGCAACCCCAAAATGTCTGCACGCGAGGCAGGAAGATGCCTAGGGTGGTCCCAGGGAAGGACTGAGCAGAGGGAAACATGAGAATCTCTGCAACTTTCCTGATGCCCAAGAAAGAGTGGCTGAGGCAGCATCTCCATATCATAATCCTGAGCCAAAACCCTCAAACTCTGTCCTGAGGATGTTCTTGAAGGGCATGAACAGGTTTTCCATTAACTTTCAGACAGGGGAGGAGAAGGAAGAGGACTCTAGTGTAAGCAGCTGTGGTTAACAACTTCTCATCTAGTGATGCCTCTTCCCCACCAAGTAGTTCTCCATTCAGTCCCATTTCCTTCCCTATATTCCTGCCAGGATAAAGTGTGTGGGTTCTGCTCCATGGGTTCAATGCAGGAGCATCCCAGCTGCATGTGATGCTAAAGAACTGTGGTTCATAAAGGAGGGACTGGAATGGAGCTATGGGCATGAAAGCTGTGTGGGACCTGCTCCACCTGCATTCCCTCTGCTACCAGCTGCAAGCCTGACAACAGATTTTATGGACAGCCAGATGTCATTACTGACAGACACCAGCCAAAACTGTTCTGTTTTCATCCAGAAACGCTCTGTGAAAGCTGGGAGCCAGAACGCTTCCTGCAGTCAAGACATGAAACATCTGCTCATATGAAGCTCTGTTTTTGATAATGACCTCAGTACAGAATTGCTGGTGAGTGCTCCATTCATTTAGTTCACTGTTTTAGTGCAAGGCTGAGAAGGCACCGATTTGCCTGGGTTATGTCTTACTAAGACAACTGGCACAGAGTACCTTCCTTGCCTAAAACAAAAATCATGATGGTCTTAAGAAAACGAAACAGTCAAAACCAATGAATGGTGTAAGAGGAGCAAACCAAAGGGTGACCGTCATAACTGTGTGCTGTTGGCTACACCTGTCCCAATAAATACAACAGCACCCAAGCACAAAGTCAAGCTGTGAACCATAATCATCTATGGTCCTTTAATTGGAGGTCTATTTCTTTTGGTCTGCTCCAAACAGTGCCTTAACGCAGCTTGGCTAACAGCACAGGGCAGGGACAGTGCCCGACAGGCAAGTTGAAGGTCACCAATTTTATTTACTAACATAAAGGTAGCTGCATTGATCCAGTGCACAGAAACGTGTCGGTGCACTGATTGCACACCAACATCTTAACGCCATTTAGAGATTTGGAGGATTTTTTCAGCAACCAAAGGGGTGTACAGTGGCCAGAGACTGTAGATCTGACACTCAGAGTGAAAAACCATAACCTGTGAATGGCATCTTGAAAAGCCAGCCCTATCTTGCATCTATGAAGTGCTGAAGAGTTTAGATTTGAATCGTAGAATCACAGAACGGTTTGGGTTGGAAGGGACCTTAAATACCATCTCATTCCAACCCCCCTGCCCTGGGCAGGGACACCTTCTACTAGACCAGGTCACTCAGAGCCCCATCCAGCCTGGCCTTGAGCACTGCCAGGGATGGGGCATCCACAGCTGCTCTGGGCAGCCTGTGCCAGCGCCTCACCACCCTCACAGTAAAGAATTTCTCTTATATCTCATCTAAATCTCCCCTCTTTCAGTTTAAAGCCATTCCCCCTCGTCCTGTCGCGCCATGCCCCTGTAAGAAGCCCCTCTCCATCTTCCCTGTTGGCCCCTTTGGGCACTGGCAGGTGCTGTCAGGTCTCCCCGGAGCCTGCTCTTCTCCAGGCTGAACAGCCCCAGCTCTCCCAGCCTGTCTCCATAGCAGAGGTGCTCCAGCCCTCTGAGCATCTTTGTGGCCTCCTCTGGACTCTCCAACAGGTCCATGTCCCCCTTATTCTGGGGCCCCCAGAGCTGGACACAGCACTGCAGGAGGGGTCTCATGGAATGCATAGGGGGAAAATGGTTTGTTTTTACATTTCTGGAAAGAAATTATTTCTGTAGCTGCAGTGCTTTGCCACTAATCTCCTTTATTCTTACAGCCTTTCATAGCTCAGGGACAAGGGCAAGTGTCTGTGTGACACAGGTGATCGTAAATCAGCCCTGCTGTTCCATCCATCACAGCGGCGAATGGCAGCAGCGTGTGTCCTGCCTCCACACATGCAAAACTCCCTTTGCCAAAACAAAACACGGACACTGAGCAGACTCTCTGAGTTTATTAGCATTTCTTCACTCTTTCACCCTTCTTCTTGCATTAGCAGATGGATGTCAGTTCAGGTCACTTCCCTAGGGACTCTGGAGGTACAACATGTAAAGCTGTGTCGAAGACATGATGTAGATTGAAGCAGCCCTGTAACAAGAAGAACTCTCTTCTCAGGGGGAAATCCTTTCAGAAACTCTGCTCTTCATGTATGACAGCAAAAGTTGTTTGCGACAGCACTCACCAGCAAAATAAGGGGTGATGAAGTGGATTGAGAACCTTTAATAACTGAAAGGGGTTTTTTTCAGCCATTATTATCTCCAGTAGATCGCAAGACATTACTTACACATCACATGCTCTACATCTCACACTCAGCATCCACTGCTGATCTGCCACTTTCTTGAGATAACCTCCTCCCAAGGGCTTGATTCAAGGTCCAAGGAGTAGAGTGGAAGGTGTCTCACTGATTTTTATGGCTTTAATTCCAGACCTGTCTTATGACCATCATCTCATGGCAGAAATCTGAAGGTCTGAAAAGTGGGAATTCCTCAGTTTTGAGAGGACCTATAGGTGATGCCTACATTTCCTCCCATGGCTGTGGAATTGGGCACTACAGGAGGAGTCGGTAGCTTTTGAGCAAAGAAACAATGGAATCTCCCGATTAACAGTAGAGAACCTTGGAATCTTGACTAGGTACCTTATCTGTTCCTCATGCAATAGAATTAATCTTTCTTGGCTTTTAGTCTCTAAAATTCAGGCTTTTAATCAAAACTGCGTACCTACCCTCCTTTTATACAGCAGAGTGGCACAGAGTTTCAGCAGCTGATTCACCCAATGCTGAGATAAGAGGAATGAACCACCCTGCAGATGCTACAGACAAAAGAATCCCCAGTGCATCCCACCACACTCCTCAGGTCAGTGCCATTTTACACCAGTTGATTTGCACAGTCCAACCCCAATGAAATCCAGCGACTGCTGAAGTTATTGCTCATGACCTTGCAGATTGTTCAGTGATTATTGGAGAAAAGCTCTTCTGAAAAATTCCAGTTTGGAACAACAGAAAACCCTATTTCACACTTTCCTGACACTTCACTACATCAAGCTCTCATACATTTTCTGTCCAGTGCAGAAATATCATATCATAAACTCATGAAATGTGATCTGAGGTCCATAACAAGCCAACAGAGCGAGGAGGGACCTATGGCCTGATAGTAAGAATGGCTGAGCATCTCTGTCAGGTGCTCAGCACCAGGGAGAATCAGGCCACAGAGAATCCTGGACTTCTCAGCTCAGGTTAATAAAACTGACAGCATGGATTTCGGATGGCTGATTTGTCTCGAGAGACTTACCTCCTACACAGCACAGATTGCTCTTCTGTATTATACATCCCAGTGTGTTATTAGCCTGCTTTATTGTGAAAAACACTTTACCATTATTTCCTGTGTAGTGCCTTCTGAAGTTTCTTTCAGGGAAAGAAAAAAGCATGCTACGAAGCCATTTTCCAAGCTGATTATACTGTGCTTCCCCATTATTCCCACCCAATCTTATAACACTCAAGTATCTAAAAAAGTTCAAATGACTTCTGGTTTTCTCTATACACTTTGGATGGCTAAATATAGGTCTTGTAGCACTATCAATGGAATGGAAGTGCCTGGGTTGTTTTAGATGATGTCTACAAACTTCATACCACTGCAAATTTTGCCAGTGGCAGCCAAATCAGTGTTCATTTACACAGGCAAGACAATGAACTTTACTAAGCGTCAAGCAAAGGCCTTAGTGAGGAAATAGCTGAAAAGCAACTGAAACATTAGCTTGAATAGATTGAATAGTCTAAGGCTGAAGCAAGAATAAATGTTCATCAATTTAATGCAGTGTAATGGAAAAAAAAAAAAGCCTCAGGGATGCTGGCACAAAAGGCACTGATAATGAAGATGTTCATATTTGGATATACACCAAAATATTCATTTGTTCCCCTAATTAAACTTTCATATAGGATTTTTGGTTTGGTTGGTTTCTTAGATTATGCTGTGTTGTGCATTCCTTCTGAGTGAAATATTCATAGCTACACGGACCAAATTCCTTAGATGCTCTGCAGTTTGTCTCTTTTTCAGCAGCGATTGCTGCCATTACAGTGTTGCGTATCTTGTTTATCTGCACAGAGAAGCACAAGAGTGAGACGAGACTCGGCCTTTTGCTGGCAGGTGATCAAAGTTGAGAACAAGCAACAAGGTGGGGTTTTTTTCCCTCTGACTAGAGTGTTAACAAAACTGAAGTTGATGGCCTGATTTAATAACCCCCTAGCCATGACAACCTGCAGCTTATTTTCACCTTCAGACATGCTTTTTGCTGGGGAATGGACATGAAGGAGGTTGTCACAGCTGATCCTGATGCTGTCATGTTGCCGTGCCCGTAGCATGTCAGAAAGTCTATTTAATTTCCCTCTTTGCTGCTGCCAGACTTCTCTAATTTTTATAGAGATGGAAATGAGGTTCTACTGCCTGTGCTACAGTCCATGTAACTCTTCCCAGAAGCAGAAAAAATAAACAGTTTGGGAAGTTTTGAGGGCATTACAGCCTATTGAATGTGCACAGCCCAACAGGGAATATGTTGCAGGCTGCACCAAAGGTAAGATTACGGTATTTTTACTCTCTGGCATGTCTTTTTATGTATATATACCCACAATGCCATTATATGCACCACAAGAAAATGTAAATTGCCATTCAATGTGATGATAAAACTTATTAATGCACGGAATCACAGGGGCTTTGTGATGATTTCCAGTTGTTTGCTAGACTTCTGCTAATTCTAAGGTAATGTCTCCAGCAATGGCATGCATTTATCCTTTTCTCCTGGGAGGCTTTTCCACAGCTTAATGCATCCCACCTCAAAAGCTCCTCAGGACTGCTCAGTCTGCCTCCCTGCTCTTTATCCCATCAGATTTCTCTTTGGGATTATACCACACATCACAAAAACTTTTTTTTTTTTTTTTTTTTTTTTTTTTTTTTTTTTTTAATATTCCTTTCTATTTAGTGAAGAAATGACAGGGAAACATAAGGTTGCACAGCAATTATCTTGCTGCTAACCAGGACCTTCTGCAACCTTCTTCTGAGCATCCCATTTGTATTAACACCAATGTCAGCCATCTGTCTCAGAGAAACTGGGCTGCCTGTCCCTGCTAAGCTGATGGACTCAGTAACCTTTTTGCAATCACTTCATCATGCCTTCTTTTTCTTGTTTACAGGTGCCCATCACTGGGGAGTGGGGAGTATTTACCACTCTGATTCAGCTGTATAAATAGGGATTTTCAGACTTTTGTTATTTTTTAAGCTGCTTTACCAGGGGGATGGTTTGCTTATTTTTATAGCTACTCAAACACATGCAGCAAAGTAGCTGGGAGACAGAGCTGCTCAAAAGACCAGTTCACATTAACATAGCTCATGAGCAATTCTAGCAGTTCAGTGGTACTCATATTAAGCAGTTGACGTGTTCCAACATGAAATGTTCCTAAACGAATTGTTGATATAATGTCACAAAAATATGCATCAGAATCCTCAGTGCTGGGAAAATGCAGGCAAATACATTTGAATATGATGCGAAGCCTTGAGCAAAAAAGTGAGCTGCTTCTGGAGAGCGACTCTTGTTAGGATTTATTGGGGACACAATACGATATATCAAAGAAGAACTCCAAGGAGCCTCTTATGATTGTAAAATGGCCTTGAAGGGGGAAGTTGTTGCATGTAAAAAAGAAAACCTATATGCCACTTATCTTATACTGGAAATAGTTCAGTGTTCGATTTGGGTGGTGATAGAAACAGTGGAATGGAAGCGAGGCGGCTCGGGAAAGAACCTGATCTGTAAATGAAAGCCCAGAAAATGTTGTAGATACTTCACAAGATGAATTCTGACTGACTGACAGCTCCAGCCTTTTCTCCTCATTTTCTTTCTCTCTTCCTATTTTGGTTTGTTTTGTCTGCTTCAACCAAAGCTGTTTTCTTTACTAAAATCCTAGTGAGAACAACAAAACTTCATTCGTGTCAAGTTGCTGAAGAAATGCACAAGCTGTCATCATCTGTCGCGGGCATCTTTCCTTTTTATTCAATGAAGTCATCAGTGCCCCTTCTGCTGCTCACAGAGTCTTTTGATCTTTTCACCTTGCTGTTTCCTCTGGTGATGCCACTATTTGATATACTCAAACACCCCAAGTGAGCAGTATCCAACTAGGAAAAAACAAAAAAGACAATGTGTCTTGATTTGTATCACCGGGGTTCATTGAGATGAAAGAAGAAAATCCCAGGTTCAACCTCAGAAATGGTTAAAGAAAATAAAGTCAAGGAACAGAGGAAAAGGAAGTCATCGATGAAGGAAGAGAAGCCTCTGCACCTGATTACATATACAATGTGAACTGAGACATGGGTAGGCTGTAGAAGCAGACACACAGAATTACGGTGTTTGAGCTGAGAGGAAAGCACTGAATCATTTCTGTGGCTGTCCCATATGACAGAAACCACGGAATTTCACCTTCTTTTAATCCTAATAATTTGAGCTTAGGTCAAATGTAACTTCATTCCAAAGACATCTAGTACCTGAGTAACCCTGAGGCGATGCGAGATGGGACACCACCAGCACATTAAGGCATCCTTTGATCTCCCTTCGCTTTTCATATCATGGCAGTAACAACAGCACAGTGATGGGAGTATTGCTTCTGCATTGATTCCTTGGACTGCAGGTGCCTAGAGTGGCACGATGGCACCGTAAGCACGCTGCAATTATGAAGATGACTCTTAATACATCACAGTCTTCTACCCCTTTCATTAAGTCAACAAGGGAATAAAGTTGCATATAAAGGTTCATAAAAATCCACTGCTTAAAACCTTATTTTAACAGAAGTCTTACAGCTTAATGTTCTTTGAAGCACAACATATCAATCATTATGAGGATAAACACAAAATAAGCAGTCAAAACTCACATTAGCTCTTTTCCTCCCTCTCATCAATGGTGAGATGTTGCTGCTTGTGAGATTACAGCATCTCCCTACCCTGGGGAATGAGAAAACTCATCACAAAAAGGGCCACCAGCATAATTGTATGCAGGACTCTTGGACTAACATGGCTTTGTCATATAAATACTTGCAAATTGAGCAGTGGGATGTATCACTGATGCTCTCACCATGTTTTTTAACAACTGTCTTTGGCTGCAAACAAAGAATCTGTGCTGAGCTCCCTGTCCTGCTCCATGCTGTGTCCTGGGAAAAGAATGTCCTGAGACATCCCTCATAAGCCTGCCCTTGGAGGTCATGCTTGAAAGGAGTCAATGCAAACTCTGAAATAAAAGGGGAAAACTCAAAGGGCAAATGGTCCAGCTGTCCCCCTTGCCCAGCAAGGGCAGATTAGGGCATCCCCCAGATCAGCTTCACTAGCACCATGACTTGGAGAGCTGTCCAGCAGCACTGAGCTCTTCACTCTGACCCACTCGGCCTTCAGGATTTCAAAGACCATCCCATAGATAATGCTAGAAGTGTCTCTTTTCTACGTTACATAGGAAATAAAAGACATTTGGCATAAATCCAGGTGCATCATTTCATGTTCATGTGTACACCTCGCTTTCAGTTTCTTTTATCTAGTTTTTCTCTTCTTCAATGGAAGAACCAAATGAGATGTTTCATTTTGGTTTGCTTTGAAGAGGAGATAAAGGAATCTTAAAAGAGGAAACCAAAATTATATAGTTTCTCAAATCCCCACAAGTCCAACATTAAAGTCAGAATGAAGCATAATTTCATTTCCAAATTATAATTGTGACAGACATCTTCATTTTTTATATTTATTGTGATTACTTATATCTTCCCATGGAAAACATTAATTGCAATGGAATCAAACTTTTCCTGAAAAACTTTTAAAGTAAAGAAAATGGACATGGCTTGGCTTTGAATCAACTGCCACGTTGCTCTAATTTTCTGTTTTCTTATGTCTTTTATGCTAATGTCACCTCAGTTATTACAGTGACTTTTTTAAAATGTGGGGACATGGATTTTTGAAGTGCACTAAATATGAGGGGAGAGTGGATGAGTGTACCCGCTCTCAGCTAAATTGTCATTTAAGGAGCTCCCCAAAGGGGCTGGGCAGTGCAAGCTTGGCAGTACAGTCATGTTGGTAGCCCTTAGGGCACCACAGAACAATCATACTGAAGTCCTCACGGAAAAGGCAAAAAAAGTAGACACAAATCTTCTGCCTGTTTGTCTCTGTAATCAGTGGTAAAAGAGACCAGTTTTCCAAATGTTGCATCAAAAACAGTATCTCCTGCTAAATTCCTGGAGCAAAACAATCCTCAGCACTGCATTTGGCTGGTGGAATTGCAGCCCCTTGAACTGTGCCTCTGCCAAAAACACATTGATCTGAGTTTGAACAAAACCAGTCTGAGAACTGCTCTGCAAAGCCTCCAAAATTCATTGATCCACACCTCAAAGAGGACACTGCTGTGGTCTTATCAAAAGCAGAATAAATCAAGTTAACACAGTACAAATACACAAAGGTTACGGGTTTACAGCTGTTTTAGTTCATATTATTACTAATAGAAGATGCTCAAGCAGAGCTCTAAAAGAGTAATCTGGTAAGAGCTCTGTCCTGAGGGATCTGCAGACCAAAAATAGCTGAACTCTAACATCTCAGCTACAGAGCTAAGTCTGGCATGATGTGAAACTAGTCCCACTGTGAACAGAGGTTTACTCTTCACTGACCATATCTATGTAGCCAGGTTATGTGCTGGCACAGGAGGCTGTTTGCAGGTGTACAGCCCCAAAGTGCCTTCATCAGAGGTGAGGGGACACTTTCTGCTACAGTGACAGTGGTTGCGCTTGGTCTCCTGGCCGGGACTCTGCTCCAAGCATCCCCTTGCTCTACGCACGGCACCGAATGATTTTCAGGAATAGGAAAATAAGGGAAGGCACTTCACATTTTATGAAATCGTTAAGGAAATAGGAAATAGCAGGTGGCTTTCCAGTAACAAAGGTATTCTAATGGGGTTTAATTAGGAGACAAAGCTGCTCTTTGGTGTATTCTCACATTTCTATTGACTGCATCAATTGAATTTGGGGAACATGCAGAGAGCAAATTGTCTGGCTTGATCCAGATTGTATCATGCAGCTCGCAGAATTGTTTAGGGGCTGGTAAACCGTATATACCTATGTGCAAAAATAGACAGAAATCTCCCAAGTGCCAAAATGACTTGGTGCTGCCTGGGGAAAGAAGCAGCATCCTTTATTCTGGTAGCTGTTGAGAGAAGTGAATTCCCCTTTATAGACAAAGATGCCACTCTTATTTAACTCTCATCTTCCTCATCCTCTTCTCAACTCCCTGTGCTCCCTGTTCTCCCTTACCCCCACAGCTCTATTACTATTTCCTCCTATAGGTTTGCCCCTTCCTGGACCTTTCTGCCCCAAACCCTGGCACCTTACTTCTGATCCTTCTTACCCCAGAGAATCTCCAAGGGACCCTCCCCTCTCTCTGTCATTTCAGTGGCATGTATTAGCTACTAATAGGGGTTAATAGCATGTATTAGGAGGTAGGTGACAATACAAGGCAAGAGAAATCCATCTTGTCTTGTTCAGGTGACAGGAATTGTATTCTTATGATTTTGTGCAGTGCCTGACACAATGGAACTGCAGTCTCAGTCACAGCAATGCAGAAAAAGAATGAGCACTGCAAAATCTGTATGGTGGCTTCACTTTGATGCCTCTCGTGAAAAGCCAAAGAACTGCCTTCATTAGCTTAATGGAGGATTAACAAAGGTTTCTGCAAGCTGACACAACACCAGTTAGCTGTTGTGTGTCTTTCCCTTATAAATCCCTCTGTAACCAAAGCCCACAAATCCAACAATTGTATTTTGCTAAAATAACACTCCAGCGTTAACTCTGAAACCCAAAGGAATTCATAAACAAAGCTAAACTCAGCAAATTTCAAATTCTTGGTTAATGATGATCTTTAGATACTTCATTATAACACATTGAATGCAAGATTCACCTTACCTGTTCCTGCACTTTCAACCTGTTGGTGGGTATCTGGAATATTTAAACATTATTTTTTTTCAGGTTATTTGTGCGCGCATTTGCCAACACAGTCACAGGGTAGCTGACTAAATTTATGCAAGTGCACTTGCCTGTATAGCAACTGTGTGCTTTGTGCTAGTGGTTACATTCATCACAAATTACTATTAAACCAAATGCCGTGAGTTGCTGGTGGTACAGTGCCAGCAAGCTGCACATGGGGGATGTGACTGCCAGCAAATGAGCACCCAGAGGTTCTATTTCTTTTCTAGCTGAAATATAATTTGACTGCCTTTTCAGTTATGCATGCAGAACAGGAGAGAAAGACAACACAGTAGCCGAGGGAGGCTTTCTACAAACAGGTGATGCACAGTGACCTGACGTCAGGGAGCAGCCACCTCTGCCTGCCTGGCAGACTGAATTCTGGCAGCCCCAGGCAATGTGCTCAGCCCTGCTGCTGGCAGCAGCCTGTCTCCACAGCAAATGATGCTTGGATGGGTTTAACTAGATGGGATCCAGCCCAGGATCCAGCGTGGCAGGTACCCCATGCATTAGCCATGTGAAACACTAGTAAAGAAACTAACTGGCTTCTTAGTTTGGGGATTTGCGGACTGGTTACTGTTTCTTGAATGAGACTCCAGCCTACCTTCTCTCTGACCTCTGCATATTCTTCAAGTCTGCCATTTCAGCTCTTGCATCCATTGGCTTCTACAGTCCTCTGTTTGCTCTGACTTTGTACTTCTGTCTCCGTTGCCAAGTCTCCTAAACCTAATCACTGGCGCATTAGTGTCTGCCACCAGTGGAGAATTTGGCCTTCAATTAGTTGTCCAGATAGCAATGAACTATGTCATTGCCATTGCACCCTTTGGCACCAGTGTCAACGTGGGGAGGTACTATGGGGACACGGAGATGGGCAGGACCTACAGAGATGAGCTGATAGCAGCTGGGAGACATGAGACCGTGCTGCACGAAGGGAAGGATCACTGCCCTCAGCCCGAAACACCAGATGTTATAAGAAGGGGTTGCAATACCCCAGCTCTGCCCTCCTTTCTGCAGTGCCTGGCAGCAATGTGAACCTGGCTGGGGCGAAGGATCTGGCTGGAGCAGAGGGCTCCAGCTGCCCAGCCACTGCAGGTTCCGCTGGTCCCCTCTGGAGAGATGCTCAAGCCTGAGCAGTGCCAGGCTTGCCTGAGGAAGAAGGAAATGCCTGTGTGATTTCATTGGGCAGGCAGAGGATCATCAGGTTTGCAAAGGAAAGGAAGAGCCTGCAAACCACAGGTGTTGGTCCTGAGCAACAACACTCATCCTAGGGCACAGTCCTGCAAAAGGCAACCTGCCAGTAATTCCTTGGTCAAACACTCTTGGTAAGGGAGACCGTGGGGACGAGCTGGGGAAGGGAAAGTGACCCTGTGAAGACCTTAATCTTAACATGAAAAAAGATTAGTAAAACAGTGTGCAATATTTCTTCACGTGTCTTAAGAAAGCATGAGAAACACCTGCAGTCAAAGGTAAGTTTTAGCTCTTAATTCAGAATAGTAACTGGAAGGTGATGAGTGGCTCCATCACTGGGATACACAACATTGATGATATCCCTATATCTCATACTTTTCACAGCAATCTCGGCCCTGCTATTCAGACTCTGGCCAGCAGCTAGCTGGACATTTTCCACTGTCAAATCTTGGTTAGAGGTTTGACAGCCTGTTACATTTCCTACTCTGGATCCCTTCTGCAACTTAAAACAGTTATTCTGTCTCCAAGGCTGAATAAAAAGAACAGAATTTGTATATTTAAAACATGCTGGGTATTTTATTATTTTCGAAAGTCTTCTTTGGAGCAAGGAAAGTGTGAGAAGGTGGTGTGTGTGTCATCCCCCTTTGGATCACTGTGATGGACCGTGTTCCAGATGGTTTCTTCCAGCCCTGCTAGGTTTTCTTGGTGAGGAGATGACCTCCAACCATGGATGAGGGGCTGTGCAGCAATGCCAGGGCACACTTCAGGGACATGAGAGAGGGAACAAGACTGGGAGTGTGACCGCAGTGGTGCCAAGGATGTATTTTGGGAGGCAGAGGGGACACTAAGGTCTAACTCCTTCATCCAGAACTGTTCCATTAAACCATCCCTGCATGAAACACAGAAACAGCTTCTGGGGGTATAGTCCACCTCACTGTTTTAACATGCAGTTAAAATTTGGCTCATTTGGGCAAGAGCACAATTAATTTTCTGTGTGTTACATTTGCTCTGAGCAGCTTCTGTGAGTGCTTGGGACCAAAAACAGAGACAGGCACTTTCTGATCCTCCATCGGGGTTAGACATAAGCTGGGGAAATTCAGGAGGCACAAAGGCATTTATCTGTGACCTCTTTGGTTCTGAACCGCTCCCAGAGTTTTGGCTGGAGTATACATTACATAGAGATTGGGGGGCGGGGATGGTGAGGGGACGGACTTGCTTAATTGCCTGAATTCCATTTGAAGACCCTTAGTGGTCTATGCTATCTAGGCAAGATTTTTCACTTACCAAATCATACTGACTTGAAGATGACACACAAATATTATCAAGATATTCATGTGTAACTCTCTGAACACCAGTCCTCCCAGTCCATCATACTCAATGCATGAATTAAATTTCCTGCAAAAAGTTGGAAAGTCACCAGGGAGAGGGAAGGTTTTGCCCAGAGCTGCTTTCTCTGCTAACTCCTGCCCACAGTCCCACGTGAGAGTCACTTGGGGGGTGTTTGGGAGCAGGGACTGGCTTTGGTGGGTGGACTGTCCCCCTGCTCAGTCCTCCACATCTCCACAGTCTACGGGCTTATACAGCTTTGTTAGTGGATCCAAACCCCCCCCGCCAGGTGATGCTGCCAGACAAAAGGCTGTCTGCTCGAGTTTGTTACACATGGACCATATATATCCCAGCACTATGTAAATATGAGAAATAAGAAGGTATTTAATAACAAGATTCACTATCTTGACTTACCCTCTTTCTCTCTGGGCAGCAGGTCATTGCACTGCTGTTACACAGGTCAGGCTGTCTCCATTGCAAATAGATTCCCTTTAGAAACCACTTGCTTTGGTTATTTCATGAAAATCCTAGTGATTACTCTGTCACAAACAAAACCACTGTGCTGCATACTAACACCAGCCTTAGGTTTCACCTCCCTTTAAGTCTTCATTTGCAGCCTGGCGTTTCAGGGCATAATTTGAATTTATAATAACATCATTCAAGACCTATTTTATGGATTATGGTTCCATTTGGAGCCGTTTCAGTCATACCAGAGTAAATACTGGATCATCTTTGCAAGAAAGTTCCAAATTAATATATCTGCCAAACTTTCTGACTGAATACAAATCAGTTGCTATTACTGGGAAGTATGACAACCTCTGTTCCAGATGTGAAGAAAAAACACGAGATGAAAAAACCAAAACCAAACCCCAGAGTGTTTCTTTTTCTTTTCTCTTCAGTATTAAATTTATTGACAGCTGCTCAGGCCTGGTGAGGAAACAGCCCTTTAACTTGTCACTTCTGTGCTGTCTCAGTGGCTTTGCCCATCGGCAGCATTGGCTGGTGCATGTCACAGCCAGTTTGCCATCTCTCCTACTTGGCAGAAAGACTTCTCATGCTTTCTGCCCCCTGCAAAACGTTCAGGGTGAGACACTCAGCTCCATAGGCTTTGGCTCTGCTGAACTGCCTGGTTTAGACGTAGCTGCTTTAATTTGCACTAGCTGAAAGTCTCTCAGTCTCTCTGGCATAGGCATCTGGGCAGCCACATGACAGGTATATTTACATGGCTTTCACTCGAGATTGTTTTATCATCCCCTCTTGTACCAAAGCTGTTACCCTTCTTTGATTAAGGGAACGTAGCCCCAAACATCCTGAATTCCTACATCAGTTTCCAAATCCCAGAGGACACCTTTCTTTAAATAAATGATCAGTTTATCGTTCTGTTGCATCTCTGAATTTCTGAAGCCCATTGAGATTAATTTTATTATTTTTCTCCAATACCTAAGTTTATAAATCCTAGCCCCCAAATTCTTCATTGCATTTAATGCACTTTTTCCACTGGGCTACCAGCTTCTCTGACTGACGCCTCTGTCCTGCATTTAATGCACGAGCCAGCAGCCCACCATATCTAGCAGCAGAAAACATTCACCCTTACAAGACCAGATAACATTAGACTGTCCATATCATTACGCAGAAGCCTCAAATATCCTTAAAAACTATATCATCTTATTAAAAAGAAAAAAAAAGACAAAAAAAAGACTGAATTTCTCCTATACCCACTTGATGTCAGGACCTGGGACTTGAAGAAAAACAGGTACAAATATTACGAGGCTTGTGCAACCACATGAGCTAAGCCCACAAGCCTCTGCACTGATGTCTGAAGGAGGTGTTTGCTCCTTCCCACTCCACACTTCTTTGCCAGGGCACCTCTTCTTCTACAAAACAGTTTATTCTCGTGTTGGCAGATGAAATCCAGCATATGCCTTTGTCATGTCACCCCATCAGTCACTTGCTTTATCTTGGTGTTTTTGCAAAAACCCAGGGAGCGTATTTCAATAATGCCAGACTAATTAGTTGAGCAAAGACTAAAAGGCACACCTGGATCTTTATACAACTTTGAAAACATGATCTGACCATACAAAAGTAGGAGATACCTTGGGAATGCCCCTAAGTTGAAACAGGAAGGTGAGAGGACCAGAATATCCAGCAATGTAATTGTCATGCTGCTCAAATGCCAAACCTCAGAGTAACAGCAGCTGCTATTTATTACTTTTTCATTTGCTATGTAAATCAAAGTGAAGGCATCAGAAGGAACAAAGGGAGCAAGAGAAAATGCAGTTCAGAAGGTGTCATGGACTAATCAAATGTAATCCTTTATTCAACACTTAGTTGAAAAAAAAAAAAGAAAGAAATTCTGTCATCCAGGCTTGAAGTACATGGAAACACCAAGTAAGACAAGACAGTTCCCTTATGAGTCTGTAAGAGCAGAGGTAAGTCTGTCTATTAGGTACGTATAAATGCTAATCAAGCCCCGTATGGGAACGCTACAGGCATGAGGCATTTTATTGTGGATGTGTTAGAGGAATGATAGAAAAAGTAGGACCTGATGGGATGAACTGGGGAGGTTGTCTGCTCTATCTACATGTCCTAAAGCTGAATCAAACATATCTAAAATTACGGGAGGAACAGCAAGATGAGACTCACATTTACATTGCCGCCCGCCTTCTGACCTCATTGTATGTTATTTTAATTTCAAATCTCAAGGCCAGCAGTAGCCTGCAACATTTTCTCTGAATCTCATACATAGCAGAACTGCTGGGCAATAAAACAGCAACAGCCCCCTTGGGTTAGAGCCGAGTTACTGAGGCACGAACTTACCAAAAGATCAAGTAACAAAGAGTTGTCAATTGTCATCTGCGCAGAAGTCCTTCACCCTGGGAGATGGCACTGGACCAGTGACTAAAGGGAAGGGGGAGGTCTGGCACTGCAGGGTCAGGTCTCCTTGATCCGGACTGCAGCTCCTTGATGTCAAAGTCCACAAATCTGTAGGAATAAAAGCCCTGAAAGCTGGAGGATTTTAGGGTTTGTAGCAGGTTAGAGACATATATTCTGGGATTTAGAAAAGAAGAAGGAATAAAAGATTTGAGAGGTGGCAGGAGAATCATGCCCTGGGAGGGAGACATCTTTAACGAGTATCTGTAAGGAAAGGCCAGCATAGCAAACTCTGTAAATCTTCTGTTCTTCATGCATTTTAGTGTCCCAAAACACAGGTCAATAAATACTGCTTTCACCGGGGCATTTAATGTATAATAGAATTTCTCCTTTGTCAGTTTATTTTATGGCAGTGACATGACAACAGAAAAGTCTGCTTGAAACTTCAGAGGCAGCAAGCATTTCTCATAAAAAGTTTAAGCCTCCACTGGTCCACATCAAGGTATTTTTTAGCATGTTTGTGCATTGTATGAGGCGACCCTCAGCACCAGCAAGTGGGAGTGACACCAAAGCTGCAAGCAGGTCACATGCATTAAGTACAATGCCACATAAGCTGTGTAATGGCCTCTGGCAACCTCTCTCAAAGGATCTCATGCCATTGCAATATGATTTAGAAAACAGAAATAGCTCTGCGTTCTGCTGTGTGTTTTCTCCTGACCTTGCCTTACATATTCTTACCGTGCCCTTGGTTAAGGTCTCACGGGAAAAACAACAAGCTCTTCCATGTTTTTAATTACCTATTTCAAGGGAGGGTTTGGGGAAGATGCCAGAACAGTGGCCAGAAACTGAAGTCCTTTGTCCAGAGCTGCAAGAGCATCAGTTCCTCAGTCCCTGAGATGTTGCCAGGATGGGGCAGGTCTTTCTCTTCTCTCTCACCCCTCTGCGTCTGTTTTGCTGGTGTGGTTCAATGACAGCACCAAAGGAGGGGGGAAAAAACCCTCACATAAGGAAATGAATGCAGATGATCTGCTAATGCCATATGAGTTCCCAAGTACCCCTTCAGCGGCAATAGCTGTCAGCTTCTCCTGACTTGGGTTAAGTTTCAGCCCATATCCACACCGTGCTGGGGAAAAGAACTGAGACCTTCATCCAGCTTCTGTGCTGTGCCTATATACTGATCCTTACATACTGCGCCTTATACTGGATTGTTTTACTTCTGCCTGGAACAGTTCACAAGCTGCTACAGAGAAAGTTCCCGCTATGTTGATGCCATGCCTTTATGTCACCAGCCAGACGAAGGAGGGAGAGACACTTCCAGGAGTGAATTTCCAAGAAGCTGTGGAGCATTTAATTGTGTGACTCCCTTTAGGGTTAATGGAACCATAAACGTCTACATTAACAGAAAAATGTGTCCTGTAGGCAGTGTGAGTTTGACATGAACATCCGTTGTAAGCCCTGTACCCTCTTTTACTGTTTGTTATGGGGAAATTATTGCAACACACCAATCATCCCAATGGCTTTCATAGGAAATTAATTTGAGGTGAGGCACTTGAGATAAAAGGAAACTGCCTAACTGGGAGGGCAATAACAGATCAAGAAACCTCTCTATAGAAGGAAGGCTACTACAGGGGAACAAAGAAATATGCAGCCCAGGGATTGCACAGTCCAATCATGCAATCAGGGTTGTGTCACTTGTATCCTCAGACTCATCTTAGGTGGTAGTTAACAAAAAGGGAACTGTTAAAACAAGAGAGAAGGATTGGAACCTCGCTATCAGGCTGCAAACTGACAAATGACTGAGCCTAGTAGTTTCACACTGAAGGCAGAAATTCCCAAGTCAGTAGCCAATACCCCTCCATGCATTCCGGCACTGATTTTCTTTCTTAATGATTTAACATGACAACTTCCTGTAAAAAATGGCTCTTTAAAGGCCCTCTCCTTTGAAATCTGATCAATGGTAGAAGTCAATGTGATGATTTCTTACTTGACCTCTTACAAGGAAATGTCTAATTCAGCAGGCACCCAACACAAGCTGAAGAGCAGCCCTTGGCAGGACAGTTTTGACTGTCATGCCTCACAGCCTCAAAGTCAGAGGAGGAATGGTCTTTCTAATAGGGATGCTGGCTGTCAATGCTGGAAGATATTAAGGTACTTGTGATGTTGTTTCCTCATGTAGTGTGGCAGCCTGTGGCTAACAGGAGCTTCTGATTCCTGATGGCTTGGCACCCTTCCTATCATCTCTGTGGCCCCATGCCTCCTCCGCCTGGAACACGCCTCATGTTTTCATGGTTGGCTTGCCCTGCACAAGGCACGCTCATTTTGACATTGTCACCACATGGCGCCTTTCGAGTTTTCAAAGTGAATTTGTAATAGTCACTGTGCTTATTCTAAGCAGCATCTTTATCCTGAGAAGATCTGGGATTTATGAAGGGAGACGAAACATCTCTATTTCTCTCGTTGCCAAGAATTATTGGAACCCCTCTGCTCAGTTCTCATTGCCTGTGTTTATTTATCCTGCCTGCTTTGCCCCTCAATTAGCAAAGTCCTTTATCCTGCAAAATACCGTTTGCAGGAGAGGGAGCAAATGGGACAAAAGTCCTTCTTGCCATCTGCCAAAGTAACCCTCTGTCCCTTCCAACCTGGTCTCCAGACGGATGGCTAGAGAGCCAGGGGCACATCACATGGACATCCCACAGGTCAAACAAGGATCTGTGAGATTGTTTCTGTAAGTCCATTTTCAGCAAGCTTTAGAGGAGAGGGGAGAAAAATAAACCTTTTGTGCCCTTCCCTTAGATCCTTGATCTGTGCTGTCAGCAAGGAGTGACCACAGCAGCCCAGCTCAGTAGAAATCCTGCTACTAAAGAATCTGGCCCAAAACGAGTTTAAGAAATGCAAAAAAACCCTGATGTTCCTGCACCTGGCTGCAAATGGGGACTGACTCTGCAGCTTCCTTCACTGGACAGAAATAAAATGCGTGAACTTGAGCTCTGTTGAAGCCTACCTGATCTCTAGCTCTAAAGAGCAGTCCCAATACTTGCTGCTGCTTACCGCACCAGCACCGTGCTTTTTTTCACTGCAGATGAAGTGCAATGTTTTACCTGTCACTTGCATCATTTTTGGAGCTGTGTGTGCTTTCTAGATGTATTTTTGGAAGAAGTTACATGTGAGAATTGAAGTTTTTTAGAAATGGGCCTTAAAAAAAGTACTGTGTCAAGTAACAGTATCATGCCTGTTTTTTGCCTGGTATGGGGCATCACTGACCTTTGGTTAGATCAGTCCAAGCAAATCAGTTACTTATCTGGACTGACATCAGCTCTGTCCTAGAAAGCCAATGTGGTACCTCTGATGGGCCCTTGTGATATTTGAATCCCATACTTTCCACAAAAAATTTCGTCAACAAATAAGTAAAGAGGAAAAAAAAAAAGAAGAAGAAGAGGAAAAGGAAACACTAAAACATGATTTTCTCCTAAGTTTTCAGGGTGTAATTTTGAATTTCAAAATAATTTTTTTAAGAAGTTCTAAAATCACATAAAAGATAAGCTGATAAATATATAATGAGGATTAACTTTTCCAATGAAAACAAAAAAGTTGTAACTATCTAATCCCAAACTCAATTTTCCATTCACAAAGATTCAGCCAACAACAGTTCAACCGGAGGGAAATTCTTGTTTTTCAGCACCAGCACAGAAGTGGAATATCAGCCTTTCACAACATGTCAGGGAGACACAGGAGGCACAAGTAGATCTAAGAGCGTTGTCTTAAGCAGCCATGACATACCACTCTGTATTGTACTTGATGATATTGCTTTAAATTAGGCTTACACCCAAAAATTGGCTTCATTTTTGTATTTGCAGAGTTGCATTGCACTATAACCGAGAAATACGAGAGAGAGAGAGAGAGAGAGATTTGGAGACAGATTTCTTGAAGACTTCTTAAAGTCACTTTGATTGTTTCTTAACTGGGAGTTGGTGGTCAGATGGGACTCTACAGCAGAGTTTCATAATTCAGTCTTGCCCAGCCAGCCAGCAAAACTCACAGATCTCCAAAGCTTTCAATCCTGGAGCTCTGAACTTGCCCCCTGCACCAGAAGCCCAGATGCCAAGCTTCAGTTCAGATTCATATGACCTGAATATAACACAGCAGCATGCCCAGGTGGCCAAGAAGGCCAGCAGCATCTTGGCTTGTGCCAGAAACAGTGTGGCCAGCAGGACCAGGGCAGTGACCATCCCCCTGTACTCAGCACTGGTGGGACTGCACCTTGAACACTGGGTTCAGTTTTGGGCCCCTCACTCCAAGCGGGACATAGAGGTGCTAGAGCATGTCCAGAGATGGGAAGTGGGGCTGGGGAAGGGGTTGGGGCACAAGGCTGATGGGGAGCAGCCGAGGGAGCTGGAGCTGTTTAGTTTGGAGAAAAGGAGACTCAGGGGGGACCTTCTCGCTCTCTACAACTACCTGAAAGGAGGTGGTAGCAAGGTGGGGTCAGTCTCTTCTCCCCAGTAACAAGTAACAGGACAAGAGGAAACAGCCTCAAGTTGCACCAGGAGAGGTTTAGATTGGATATTAGGAAAAATTTCTTTACAGAAAGGTTGACCACGCACTAGCACAGGCTGCCCAGGGAGGTGGTGGGAGCAGCATCCCTGGGGGTGTTTAGAATACATGCAGCTGTGGCACTTAGGGACATGGTTTAGTGGTGGGTTTGGCAGTGCTGAGTTAATAGTTGGACTTGATGATCTTAAAGGTCTTTTCTGACCTAAGCGATCTTATGATTCATACAGACCCCATCCAGCACCCTGACCCCGCTCCCACGTCTCACTGCACGTCTGTGCAGAGCCCTGCACTCCTTGGCACGGCCAGCCTCTTACTGCACAGCCCTGCCTCTTGCTTAGACACAGTTGTTCACTACAGAAATGATGCATCACTGCTTGAGGTGGGGTATGGGAGATCAGCCCTCCTGATCTAACACAAAACTGTACCCCCAAAAGCGAGGACCCCACAGATAGGTGAATTACCAGCACTTGAATCAGCTTCTGCTCATGCCAAGGCTCTGAACAGGAGGGTGTGGAAATAAGATTTAAAACCATCTTCCTCCCTTTCCTGCCTTCCCTGGGTTCCTATATATCTTTTAGCTCTGTGCACAGGTTTAACAAGCTCATATTTTTAATCAATGAAATCATCCACTTGTTATTAACCAGAAAACATCAGCCTTGTCAACTGACCTTTCTGTTTGATGGAACAAATATAATTACGTTGTCACTTCAGTCTGGTTTAACAAACAACCAGAAAATGTTCTTTAATAAGCTGCCACATTGAGATGGCAGTTTATGATTGTTTAAAAGAATGTTTAATCTTAGTTAATTAATACTGTCTAATCTACCAGAACTAATGAACTTTCAACTACAATAGTAGGTCACTGCCATTGTATTCAACGACACATAAACATTACAAGTTGCAAATTTATCAAAGCACAAACTCCAAAGAATAAAAGTAAAATGTGACCTTTACTAAATTTATATCTATTTTAATGTTCCTCCTATGATTACATAGTAGGAATAAGAAAAGGAACGACCTACTTACCGCAGAAAGTTGTCAGTGTTGGAACCCTACAAATGCAAGGAGACAACGCACTAAAATTAACAACCAATAATATGTTATTATCGGTAATGACTATTTATTCAATCATCTGAGTAAGATTCCCCCGCCCACTTGCACAATCCCCCTTATTATGGACCGTACATCCGTATTATACAAAAGGGAAAGGAAGAGAAAGCAACGGAGGGAAATGCCAGCAGTGCCTGAGGGGTTCAGCTGCAGCGTGGGAAGAGGATCACACTTTCCTGACAGCTTGGACAGGGCACATTCCACAAGCTCACGCTGCTCCTCACCTCACTGCTACCTCCCCATGCTCCTCCTTTGTCCTCTTTCCCAATTCCACAGTCAGCAACAGAGAGAGGGAAGTCAGCCCCCCCGGTATGGGCAGTTGGATAGGGGCTCACATCCCCCAGGGACTTCAGAAACTTTATTTGTGGTGTAAGCAAGTCCTGAGCATCACCTTTGGAAAAGAGCAGAAAGTATTCTTGTCCAGAAGGGTTGCTGAAACATCTTTCAAGTCATCCATAATCCTCTTTTTTTTTTAAAAAAAAACAAAGTCAGAAGGGGAAAATTAGGCAAACCCAGATAAATTTCAGCCAAGAACCCTACAAAAAAAGTTACTTGAGAAAATATATTCCCCACTGTTATTAGGTCTTAATAAGTATAATATAACAGAAGAACTTCCAGAAGACTGGAAAAGTCTCAACGTGGTGTTAACATTCAAAAAAGCAGAAGAAACAAGTAACTTACAAGCTGATTAATCTGCCCTCACTCCCAGGCAAAATAATGAGGAAGCTGATATGGAAATCAACAAGGATTAAAAGATAGGGATATAATTAATTCCAGTCAACAGTGTTTCATGAAAAATAAGTCATGTCAGACATATCTGATTTCATTCTTTCATAAGCTTATAAATTTGGTGAATAAAGATATTTGCATGGAAGCAATATAGCTAGGTTTTGGTTAGGGACATGACAGAATTCACAGTTACTTAGCATGGGTTGTTATTCTGCTACACTATTTGCAGTGGGCATCATGAAAGTTGATAAGGAGATTATCTCTAAAATATTATAAACAGCTTTGGTTACCTGTGCCCAGGGAAAATGAGAAAGGTTCAAAGAAGTGATTCTGGGGTGGAGAGGGTAGAGAAACCACTGAAGAAAAAGAAATACATAAGCAAAAGGCAATATTGCAACAGGTGTGTATGATTTGATGACTATGGTGATAGCCTGGGAAGGGACCTTCTGACCCATCCTGTTCCTAAAATGTGAACCCCTTCCCACACCTGTAAAGTCGATGGTGTGTGCAGATAGAACTGGCTACACCACAGACCAGTACTCATTACCATCAGTAATGTGATGTGGGAATTTGCAGATTATACCAAGATCAGCAGAATGGTAAATAACACTGAGGACCAGGTAATTACAGAGAACGATGGACTTGAATAAGGCAGGACCACTTAAGCAGTGATGTTTAATGACAGTCTTGTTCCGGGTCAGATACCTGGTCATACCTGTGAAATAAGGACCATGCTATAGAAAGCAAGGACTGGAAATTGTCGTGGGTTTATAGCAGAAAAAAGCAGTTCAGCATAACTCTTGCACACTACTGAAACCCAAGCAGGAGCCTTGGGTGCATAGATAGAAACGCAGAAGGCGAGAACAGAAAATTTTATTTCTACCTACAGCACTGGCAGACTGCACAGTCATACTGAGTATGGTTCTGGCGCTCATGTTTCTAAAAGACAGTTGGAAAATATTAAAAGGCGCACAAAAGTTCTGAAAAAAAACTTCCATGGGCCAGAAATAAACCTCCTTGCAGCCAGACTGAGAGGCAAAGCAGCACTGAACTGTTCAATGTTCCTCTAACCCAGGTGAGGAAAGAGGAACTGGAATGAAAGGCTGGAGACTGGAATAAAACAAGTACTAGGGAGCTGTCACCCACTTGTTTGACCAATGAAGGTGGTTAGCCACAGGAGCAGGGAGGACTGAAAACATCTCCATCCCTCTGTGCAGCTGGGAACTGAACAGCATCCTGTGGGCCAGACGGGAACCTCACCGAGAGCAGAGTGATGTGCAACAGCCTGCAGCAGACTATGGGCCATGAGCATCAAATCATCCCACCAGCCTTAAGCTACATGAGTCTGCCAATATTATAATTTAAGATTTGCATCATTACAGCACATAGGAAGGCTAACCATAAATTAGACTTTTGTATCCCAAGGTATTATATTAGCACCAATCCAAAGACCACACTTGCTAAGATGCTGTTTGGATCCTTGATGAATATGGACGTCTCTACAACAGGTGAGGTTACAAAGAGATTTGTTGCCTTGGATGAATTAAATATTTTCATGTATCCCCAAAACAAATGCCAGGGAAGGAAGAGAGAGGTGAAGTTCTGCAATGTCTTACATGCAAGGTCAAGACAAGATAATCATTATGGATTCTTCTCACCTTAAAACTTACAAAAGTGTGAAAAACAATTATTCCCTTAACTGAACTGGTTATCTGTAGAAAATAAAAAATGGAGAGAAAAAAAAAAAGGCTTTACTTGCAAAAATTTAAGACGGGTTTTACAGTTTGGCACTCACATACTGTCATACAAGCCATTTCTATAATCAGACTTGTGAACTTCCAAATGCTCATCATTACTAGTTGATGCTCATCTGTTTAGCCATCACCGGACTACAGATGTACAGGCAGCAGATGCAAACTCAATGTAACACTATTCTAACAAAATTTATGAGAAATTAGGATGCTTGGGACATTTCCATTGGTTGGTTTTATGGTTATTGTATGATTTTAAAAGCAATTCTGTTCAGCAGTGAGAATACTGTTCTTCTGCCACAGATGGTTTACTCTGTGCAAATAATCTTGAGGGAAGTATACACATCACCGTGCATGTTTGTGGGACTGAGTTGGCGATGGGTTGTCTGAATATTCATGACCTTTGCTGGAAGATTTGCAGCTTCTCTAACACCACCTGCTTTATCTTGCCACTTGTTCTTCTGCAGACACCCCTGTAAGGATGGATGTTGAGCTCTCCCTCCACTTCCCAGCTGCCAGATGTGAAATGCTTCCTTAAAAGATAAATTAAGTTAAATGTGGCCCTTAGCAGAGGGTCATACTTCTACATGAAGACAGAAAGAGAAAGATAGATGATGGGCTTAGGCTTTATTGAAGCAGGAGAGTTGAAGATAACTCACCTGGGTTGGCTGACTGATGGAAGGACTGACTGATTATTGTTCATTAACTTCCAGATTCTAAAGCTGGGAGTCAGAGATGGGAATCCAGAGGCTGGGTTCAGCAATAGCAGGAAATAATCAACCAGTAGCCCAGCGTGTGAGCTACGTTGCAATTCTTGGGTTTTCTCCTTGTTTCTCCCGCAGCACTGGGAGGAGATACAGATTTGGGAGTAGAGAGTGTGGCCTGAGAGTTACATGCCCTGGGTTTGGAAGGGGCAGTAAGGGAATCTCAACAAGCATCAGAATAAAAGGTTTCAGTCCTTATGGAGCAAGTGCAGCTATGAGGCTTTCGGCTGGAGCTGTTCCTCAAGCCAAAGCCATACCCACATCACAAGTACTTTGGAGGCAGGTTTTGCACAAGGTACGAGGCCAAAGGTGTTCATTTGGAAAAGATGTGTTAGGGAAAAGCTGCGCAACTTCAAAATCTGATCCGGGGCTTGAAGACTTCTGAGCCGGGCAATGACAGTAACTGCCCATTTGCACCTTTGGAAGGTGCTCAGTGAATCATATCCCAGACTTTCAAGAGCAAAGACAAACATAGTCAAGGACAGATGCAAAAGGAAGACAAAAGGAAGAATATAAATGTGATATTGGCATTACAAAGACTGTGGGACAGCGAAACCAGCGTGTGAGTGCCTTTGGCTACACATGTCTCATTGCCACATCTCTACAGTGCAGGAGAGAGTCATTCCCTCTCCTGTTGAGACTGGGATGTCCCTGTAACAGAGAAGTTTTCTTTTGGCACTGAGATCATCCAGGAAGTCTGTGAAAGAGCTGGAACGTGAGCCCAGATCTTATTCAAATACCTTTTACTCAGGGTTCACTTTCCAAAATTATTGATCTATTTTGTGCCAGTTCTTGGTTTGCCTCCCTCCATGCTACCAGCACCTCGCCCGTACGAGACACACATCTCACAGCAGACAAGCTGTTCTTCACAGGTGTCAGGGTCTCTTCGCTGACTGTAGGGAAAGCCAAGATTACAGATCTAGGACAAGTGGCAATTTTTAAAATGGCTAATCTACAATATAATGAATGCCACCAAGGATAATTAAGGATAAAAATGGAAGCAGGACTCTGGGCTGAAGTAAATGAGGTTGTTATTATTACTGGGTTTGCCTCCTTAAAGTTCATCATTATACAAAGTTTGAAAGCTTACTGGCATGATCAGCTTTGATTATTTTCATTTGATTTTCTCTCTACACTTTTTCCTCTCCACTTCTCTTATTCATTGTATTATTACATTCTTAAAAGGTATTTTAAATTAATTTACTGCACCCTGTGAACACTAGTGAAAATATTAGCTTTCAAAGAGTTAGGCCAATGAAGAAAGCATGTTCATTCTTCCTTGAAGAAAGTATATTATAAAAACTGTAACCCATAAAACAAAAGCTTACTTGCATTTTTCTGCTCTTTAAATCCATCCCTGAGTTAATGCAAGGAAATTTAGCACTTAATATGTAATAAATATGCATGGAAAAACCAGAACACCTTACCAAACAGGCATATTTACAGTGTCAGCTGGGAGGAAATTATTAGTATATCAAAGGAAATGGTCATGCTTGGCAGCAAATACAAAGGGTTCTGATGCAAATTTGTATGATTTTTTTTTTTTTATAATGTTACTATGGGAAGCCATGATGCTGCAGCTGACCATGCCACTACAGCTATAATTTTGGCATAAAAACAGGAAATGACTGCTAATCTTTTTTAGCTCCCAGGTTGCAAACAACTTTCTACCCCAAAATTTAAGACTTAGAGCTCTTTCTAAAGAACTGGACAGAAAATAAATCCCTTTTTGAATAGGTAACAGAATCAAGGTGGTTTTCATGTGTTTGCCAAATGGAGAAAGTGACTAACGAACCCAGAATCAAGAGCCACTGAGCTACTGATTCCCATCCTTTTTCTCATTTGCTTTCTCCTTCTTTTTCTTACCTTTCCTCTCCTTTATTCCTGCTCCTCCTAGGATTGACCCAAAACCAGCCCTCACTTCCTTTCCCTTAAAAGGTCCCTGTGTCTCATAATCAGGTCCAGAAAGTGGAAACTAAACGGATATTTGTATAGGGTGACATCTTCCAGTAACTTGATGGACCAGCTGCATCAAGAACAAATCTGTGTGCTTTAAATTCGCTAGTATCCAACCACTAGATAGACCACTGAAGCACACTAAAAACACAGAGAGGATGAAGTTCACTACATCTCTGCCACCCGCTTTTCTTGCAAACATTTCAGATGTCAAAAAAATGGCAAGAGCTACCAAAAAAAAAATAATTCTTATTTTTGATGACCAAGACAGGAAACAAGTGGAAAGTAAAAGGCTTAAAAATAATCAAAGCATCGAAAAAAGAAAACCCTCAGAATGGCCAGACAAAGATAGGTTGAAGGGAAGAGAGAGGTAGGTTCACCAGGAGGGGCTTCTTCAGAGGGGGAAGAAATCTACTCTTGCAGGGAGAAAAAGCATAAGTGGAAAAAAATCACGGACATATGACTCTCCATGGCAGAGATTTTATGGGCATTTAGCACTGCAAACAGCGATGGTGCTCCCAGTCTGTGGGGTTTTCACTTAAAGCTGCTGCACGAGCTCATGCCATTTCAGGTGCTAGCACCAGCGCAGTACATGAATCAGAAGCGCTTTCTATATCGCTTTTTGGTGAGTGACTCCACGACGATCGGCTCAGAGGCCGTATTGCAAAGGCGTATGAATAAGACACATGTGAACGCTGGGTTTGCAGCTTCCCCCCACTACATTGCACTTGCTAGCTTTTATGCTGAGTGCTTGACCTTCAGTCTGAAGCGACAACGTGGTGTCTTATACAGGTGGAAAAGAACAGGTCTAAAGTGGAGAGCAGGCAAAAGTTACTTTCAGTATATCTGTAAACTAATGGATATTGTGACCGACTTATGGAATTGCTTTTAGCAGGCTCTGCTCATGCAGTATCTTAAAACCTATCAATACGCTAAATTTAGCCTCAAGTTCCTATTCATAGCCTAATAAAGCTGTCAGAATAAAATGTTTGCAAAAGAAATTTCCATTGAAAGTTGTCTTCTGCCAGAGTCTTAAAAGTACAATTGTTTTATCCAAGTCCATAGTAGCATAGGAAGTGAATGCAAATTGATTTGTGAGGAAAATATGCCAAGACTGTAATTCTCTTTCTTCAAGTAAATGGATTCCTTTTAATAGGCGGAGAGTTCCAGCGTTATTAATTAAGACGCTGCAGACAGGAGAGGAGTTGATTTTAGAACTTTTTCAGATCAGCTACAATGTATTATGTTTGATGCCAATGCAAATGATTTCAGCAAAAAGCTTTGAAACAGATCTCAATTTTTCTTCATTCTTTGCTTCCTGTGTTTTGAAGAAGAATAAACCTGTCCCAGGAAAGCAGCAAACTTTTGGTCTGCCTTTGAAGCCCTGCTTTTTGTTGCTGTTGTTGTTAAAAATGACAACTAAAACCCCAAATTAAAATCCAGACAGCAAGAAAATAAAGAGAACCTCTCTTTTACTGAACTTAAAAGGCACTTTCTTTGCAGTGGCTGTGTTCATAAGAATGCAGTTGGGTGGCAGTCTGAAAAGCATTAAACCTCCCCAATGATTTCCATTGAAATTATCATCCTAAAAGTTCTAGCACAGCCCTCAACAAGCTATATATAAGAATGTTTATTTTTGTTATTCCTGTTATTTTTATTATTCAATAAAAGTATTGAGTAAAAT
This sequence comes from Ibycter americanus, assembly GCA_035590275.1. Lineage (NCBI taxonomy): Eukaryota > Metazoa > Chordata > Aves > Falconiformes > Falconidae > Ibycter > Ibycter americanus. Next base: position 26,704,726 of record JAVJGI010000063.1, read on the forward strand.
CAAGCTTAGTCTACATGAACTAATTCATGTTTGCTGCCCTGAGAAAGAGGGCATAAGGAAGAAAAAAAAAAAGTACCATACTGAGCACAGCTAAAACAATACCATAAGTGAATTATATACTTCAGTCACTGTTACTACCTCTCACAGTTGCATCTTTAAAACTGCACTAGATATATTGTTTTCTTTCAGCTTTAAAAACCTAGAATTTAATTTGAATTTTGCTTTAAACATCAAAGCTTACAGTTTCCATTTCAGGTGGAAAGCTGGAAAATATGAAACCAAAGACCTAAAGAAGTGTTAAGAATTAACAAGTATTCTTTAAAAAGCACTTCTCTCCATGTTTCTTAAGCCAAATTGATGAACCTGTGGGCCTGAGTCTATGTTCAACAGTCTTGTGGAGAAAAAAACACCCTCGTCTTTGGTCTTATTACAATTGCCAATCTTTTCTAACTGGGTACCAGGTGTCACGCCTCTGCATTATGCTGTGATAGCTGAGCTGGAAATGCGCAGATCCAGCCACCAGTGAAGCAGCGTGTGCTCAACCCTCAGAGCACTGAAACTGAGAAACACAAATATCGATGCTCAGCACAACCTTTACGGATGAAGGCCACCTTATGACTTGAGCTGCGGGCACAGATACTAAACTACCACAAGATGGGATAGGCTGCCTGCGACTCATACACTCCAAGAACAAGCCAGAAGCAGTGAAAAATTCCAGCATGCTTCTGGCACCTGCACTCGCTCCTGGTGTCTGCCTTTGTGCAGGGCTGCTCTTCTCATCCAACAGCAGATTTATCAACCTTTCACTGTTAAAATGAGTAATCCTAATGCCAGTTAGGAAAATTTATCTAGGTGCAAATTAAGTGGCTGGGTTTTTACAGGTGGATTTCATGCTGTTATTGTGAAAAAAATATTTTTAAAATGCTTGGGTGCTCTTTTTACCCAAAGAAAGCATGTTGTTTGAGTTTTTGCATGGAAGAACACCCTTGCAGCTCTCCTTCAATGCTGAGCAACACTTGACCATATAACATGTTCATCAATCATCTGGAGGGTTGAGATGCTACTTATCATGAAGAGGGCATAGCTAGTTGGCCTAAGAAAGCCTGTCACTGCCATCACAAAGCCAAATTTTTCCTTGGTGCATCCCTGTATTGCACCAAAAGTGATCTTTCTCCAGTTTCTCAAAGGCAGGATATTAGACCAGATTTCCAGATTTCTGGAGCGACCCTGGAAACTTAGTGTTTCTGTAAGACTTTCTAACAAGGATGCTCCAATCCAGCAAATCCCACCCTGTGTTTCCTCACAGCCCCTGTTCCAGGGCAGCATCCATACTAGATACAACCAACATTAAATGGGAGGGATGCCATCAAAGCTGCTATCTTCTCCCTGTAGGCTGCTTTCTAATCCGTTTGACAGGAAATTATCTAGGAAAATGAAAAAAAAGCCACCTACAGTGATATTGTGAAAACCGATTGTATCTGGTTTCAGAGCCACAGCAGACAGGCTTGTTATATACTGGGAAAGAAATTGAGGTGTCGATGGTTCTGGCTTTGCTATGCCCTTGCAAGTCTGCATGTCAAGACTGGGGTTTAGGAATCTTGCAATAATATTAACATAAAATGTCCTTGGGCTTAAATTGGAAACCAGGCACTTTCATTTCCAACACACCACCACTCTACTAAGTTCCTTTCAACTTTGTTTCTAAAAGACTACCCCCCTATGTCAAGCCAAGCTGGAGTTGAATGCATAAGGTAAGAAAAGATGAGTTTTTTCCAGACTGGAAAAGATGCAGGTGCTTTCCAGACTGCTGTTGACAGTGTAGCAGATGGTTTTCTTCTGGGTTGGTATTTCTCAGATGCAGTGTAATGGTTATTCATTAATAATGCACCCAATTGAGGCAGTGAGAAGAATTGAAAGGGCAGATTATAATTAGCCTTGCGCAGCAACCACGTACCAAAAAATGCAGGTCATTATTTCAGCTCATCTAAATGCTTCTCATCTTAATAGTAACATAACTAACACGTACTTTGTCTGGTCATGTAAAAATTTTTTACTTTGCTGTACTGTTAAACTGCTGCCATGCTGTGTCTTAGAAGCTGTAGTCGTTTTAATTGTGGGTGAACCAAACTGTCTATATAGAGTAATTTTGAGTGAAAGGTCCAACAAGTCAGTTAGTCATTATCCCAGCTTAAGGGCATTTGAGTTTCAACCACTTCATTGCAGAATCTCTTCAGTTTCTCTCCCCTAATAATACAGCTATCATTTGTCTGTGTATACTTTGTTTATCCCATCTTAAAGGGCTGTGCCCTGTTGAAATATTGGTAACAAGAATATTAGAGGAAAAAAGAAAAGAAGTCTTGCTCTTACAAGCTCTCCTTATTTCTGGTGGAATTGTTCCTTTGCAATGCATGCCAAAGTATTCTCAGAAATGCTATTAATGGTGGGATTTCCCCCTTCCGCAGTACTTTAATAAGAACAGTGTTGTAGAGGAACTGTAGAACATTAATTAACATTGGTAATATACACTTGTGGGCTTGCTTCTGGGGCAGTGGGTTGGCTGATGTGGATAATGTGCAGCTGT